>JASDDO010000012.1:145561875-146161875 GCA_030015575.1 Agapanthus africanus
TATCCGGAGGATACTGACCAGAGTCGTGAATAGATTTGGGCGTCCTACCGGGGCCGAGGGCCGATACCGCAGACAGAGCCCGCGGGCCGATCCGGACTGACGGAGCCCGATATATGAGGATTTACGTGCCGATGCTGGGCACAGTTTTCATGATGTTTTCGAGTGCCGATGCTGGGCACTCCGGTTCCATGATTTTGACGTGTCGCGATGGACACGGGTGGGTTATATCCTCATATTTTCATGCATAGGTTTCATGATATTTACTTGTATGATGGTTATTGTCATTGGGTGACGAGTGGACGGGATCCACGTGTGTGCAGATTTTATTACATTGATCATACCTCATATTCATGACATGCTATTACCTGAGGCACTAGCACGAGCACTTGGCACTACACTCATGTATAGAGATTACATTGCCAGTTTAGCATGCTTCAGCTTTATTCATATTGAGGTTTATTTATATCTGATCGTATTGACCTAGGATGGGTCATGCATTCGATCTCTGCTTGTAGATATTTTCTATTCACGAGTTGGCAACTCACCCCCGTTGTGCCCCAGTTCTTGCAGGTTGCCGTACAGATTCCATAGCGGCATTTCTGGCACACTGCTTCCTTATGGGTGACTTGCTTGGATAGGTGGGTTCTTTTGTATCAGATCCGCCATTGTTCATGTATCATTTATTGTATCTAGAATTTCCATCAACCAAAACTTGTATATTGTTTCAGACTTAGAAAACAGTGTTGTTTTATTTCGACCTTAGAGTCGCGCTTGTAGTATTACGGTTTTCTGGCTGTTTTGAGTTTCTTTTGAGTTTGATCCTCGCCCTTTGGCGTTGTATATTATTATTGCTTGCGTGGTTGTGACCGTCGATTGACGAAGAGCTAGCTCCCGCTTGGGGATGCCTTTTATCATGTTATATATATTATTCTTGTTGTACCCCGTTCGGGGCCAGTTTTTACAAAGGAAACTCTGCCGAAATTTTCAGGAAAAGTTACACATTTTTAAAATACATATTCGGCTTAGTTATTTAAAAACTTGGATTTTTGAACACGATTTCTTTACTTCTAAAAACCAGTTTTCCTTATTTACTTTTTAAATGGTTTTAGATTTCTGGGCTTTTGGCTTACTTGGATCAGATGGAGTCCTATAGGCTTCATAGGGTTCAAGGGCCAGTCACGTGCTCTTTCGGGTCGTGACACACCCTCTCTAAAGGTGTCTTAGAGACTAAAGGAGAGAGGGATGTGCATGATTGGCAGATCACTTGCTTAGGCAATTGAGTCAATCATGAGATGTCAAGTACCACACCAGATGTTGTTTTTGCACTAGATGCGATAAGTTAATATTAATCCAATCCTGAAGAAACATAAGGAAGCAGATTTAGAACATAAGTGAATGTTCTACGAATTTGATGACGGCAGCCTCCTTCGGGAGACGGTTATCATTCCCGGATTCAAAGGTGACATGGATAACAGAGTGATTGTCAGAGTTATAGTTTTCCCTCTGACGAGGGACAGTATTATGGACAGGTGGTCCAAGAGGATACTGTGGGAGATATGGTGCTGTATACTGATTAGGTTCATTTATCGATACAGTCTAAGAAGTTTGGATTTGGAGTTCATTTATGAACTGGGTCCCATCAGATATTCAGATATATTCTAAGACAGGTATTGCTCAATTCGGGAGATGGATTTCTCCGCGAACTTAAGATTAAGAGAGACATAGAAAGAAACATCAGGGCGGATCCACTCACTGAGGCTATTTCTCGAACACAAGAGTTTTACAAACTAGCTTTGTGAAACTGATTAGTAGAGGAGTTGGATGTTCGGTATCACACGGGCTTTGAGTATGTGACATCGCAATAATTAGCCTTAATTGCAAGTGGGAGATTGTTAGAGATAGTGCCCTCAAAGTCAATTATTGGATCGCAGGTACGTGATTGCAATGATTGAGGCAGGACCTATACTGATATGACAGTCTTGCTCAAGATGATAGTATGCTATCCGGTATGACAGTCTTTCTCAAGATGATAGTTTGGATTTGGAGTTCATACTAGGTCTTTATCATTGTATACATGCTTTAGTTCGCTATTGCATATTGATAGAGCCCATAGGATTCTTGCTTGACTACCAGCAGTATGATGGCGATCATATACGTGGGAGCTGGGGTCTGTAAGCACATCCTTAAAGTGTCCCTAGTCGTGGGAGTTTCGAGACAGGGCATCGATACTCCAGAGTTGACTAGTGTTTACAGTAGAGACCCCGACGAGGGGCGATGGCCGGTCTCACAAGCCATTGGTGTCAGTAGGATCACCTAAGATGTATACAGGTGCTCATTGGGTTATGAGTACACCGGACAGGACTCGCCGGGAACCTGCTAGTTGGTATTATACATATCGTCAGATAGCAGTTCCCTGGTGACATGTGTACAGGTTAGTTCATCGACCTGAGGTCGTCATTTGTCTCGTGTGAGTTCCCATTGTGCTTTGATTTCTACCCTACCACGGCTCAAAGGAGTCGTGCAAACATGTCTTTTTTGGGTACAGTCCCAAGCCACATGGAGGCAAGTGAGCGGATCGGCAGGGGATTCGTCTCTCCCGGTATTGGGGGTGAGATCATGCTGTGTCTAGGAGAGCCAATACACAAAGCCCTCGGCCGAGGCAGGAGATTTACTGGTAGGTACTCCAGTAGTATCTCAGGGTGTTCTGGGCCACTCTCTGACACGACTTATACTGCTATTAGGGGTCTGACGTTACCAGCCCCTAGGCCGATATGCGATACTCATAGAAGAACGGACCGGACTGTATGTATATTGTCACTGTTAGGCTCAGTAGGATTTATGGATGAGTTCGCTCGTCAGCTTCCCTTCCAATCAATACATAAGCATTACGTACAGCCAGTACCTCTGACGTGCTAGTGGTTATACCCAGTGCCAGTGTGTTGATGAGTCATTAGAGTCCCCCAGAGACACTTTCCCAAGTTCGGGCGAAACGTTGTAGAGGCCGTATGGTTTTATGGCAAGGTTCGGAAAATGCACGTGCGTTTTCGCACGTGTCATTTTTCGGGCAGATAATACTGGTCGGCTTTGGTTTAAGCTGGACCGAGTATTATACTGTGTAGATATAATATCTTTGTCTCAGATGCATTTGTATTCGGTCGTAATACAAATGCGGGTATGTTTATACCATTACGGGGTTATCCTGAAATTCGTTTCAGGATCGCTTTTGGAAGTTGTCAGTTTCCAGTTTTCTATCAGCCGTATTAAACATTCGGTTAAATGCGGATTTATCTTTTCTTGAGATGAGTATGGAAGCTTCTAGAAGGTGACTAGGATGATGACTAAGCTTGTGAGTCATTGATGCATTAAGTGTTCATTTAATGTTGTGATGACTAGGTTTATTATCATTGGTTTGCATTAAATGAGTTCATACTAGGTGTTTAGATGACTCATCTATTCTTTAATCTCATTGTCACCTTCCCCTCTCCTACACTCACCCCCCTCTCTTTATAAGTAGCCGGCCACTTCATGTGGTGATGGTTATGGTTGCTTGAGAGAAAAAGATGAGAGTTTAAGTGTATGGAAATTTGATAGATACTGATTTCTCATTCCACCCGATTCCAAAAGGCAACTTCATTAACCGTTCGTCCATAGCCTTAGACGTAACGAGACAAAGTGTTCTACTCATTCTCTACATCATCTTGGTCGTCTCTTTTAGCAAACTTGACGACCGAGTTGCCTCGGTTCAGAGGCGGGAGCCCGTTTAAAGATCCGTCGACGTGGTGCCACCTGGACAAGAAGATTGGAGATTCAGGAGATCGGAGCAGCCGCAACAAAGCATGGGATGATGGTTGAAGGCCGAAGGACTCGGATCGTTCGGTATAACTCTTCCACCCATTTTGTAGTTTGTTAGTTTAGCTTTAATGGCAGATCCGGGTTATAGTACGCGATAGCGCCAGTTGTAAAAAGTTTTTGTTCGGCATTTGGCGTATGTTAGACGGCCGGGGCGCTACCGTGGACTTACACAGCGCGATATCAACCCCTAATACCGGGAGAGACGAATCCTGTCTAACCGTCACTGCCTCCAAGTGCTTCGGGACTGCACCCAAAAACTACATGTTTGCACGACTCCTTTGAGCCGTGGTAGGGTAGTAATCAAAGAACAGTGGGAACACACTCGAGGCGAAGTGACAGTATCAAGTCAACAGACTAAGCTGTGCTCATGTCACCTGGGAACTGATAACTGATGATAGGTATAATACCAACCAACAATTCCCGACAAGTCCTATCCAGTGTACTCGTAACCTAACGAGCATCCGCATACTATCTCAAGTACGACGTACTGACGGCTGTAGGACAGACCGTCTCCCAAGCTGGGATGAGAAGCGCATACGCTAGTCTACTCCAGAGTATCGATGCCCTGTCTCGATAGTCCTACGACTAGGGACCTGCATAAGGATGTGCTTGTAGATTACCCAGCCCCCATGAATGTGACTGCCATCACAACGCTAGCAATCAAGCAAAGATCCTAAGGGCTCCACTAATGTGTAAAGGCGATATTCTATAAGAAACACTTGCACACATTAAAGCAGAGACAAACCAAGTAGCATAGTACTATTTTGAGCAAGAATGTCAATACAAGGTGAATATCCCAAACTTCCATCAAGTAATATACAAACTAGTATGATACAGTAATGGCCTCTAGGGCATATACACTAACAATCTCCTACTTGCACTAAGGCCATGTACTGGCGTATCGAAGACCTATCATCTCGATCAGCCATTCGAACTGAGTCTGGGGTAAGGCCTTAGTGAATGGATCAGCAGTGTTATCTTCCGTAGCAACTCTCCGAACCTCGATCTCCTGGTGACCCACGATCTCCCTGATCAGGTGATACCGCCTCAAGATGTGTCTGGACTTCTGATGGGACCTGGGTTCTTTCGCTAAAGCTATAGCCCCGTTGTTGTCGCAATACAGAGGTACTGGATCAACAATGGACGGAACCACCTGAAGTTCTGTTAGGAACTTCCTTATCCAGACGGCTTCTTTTGCGGCATCTGCAGCAGCGATATATTCCGCTTCCATCGTCGAGTCAGCAACGGTTTCCTGTTTGGAACTCTTCTAACACACCGCCCCTCTATAGAGGGTAAAGACATAACCCGACATGGACTTGGAATCATCCTTGTCACTCTGGAAGCTGGAGTCAGCAAAGGCCTCGATCTGGAGGTCTTTTCCGCCATACACCAAGAACATCTCCTTAGTCCTTCTCAGGTACTTGAGAATGTTCTTTACCGCTATCCAGTGTTTCTCCCCAGGGTTTGACTGATACCGGCTTACCACACTCAGTGCATAAGCTACATATGGTCTGGTGCACAGCATCGCATACATTATAGAGCCTACCGCGGAAGCATAGGGTATAATAGACATGCGATCCCTTTCCAAATCAGTCTTGAGAGACATCTCTTTGGAGAGGGTGATCCCGTGACAAGCCGGTAGATTACCGCGCTTGGAATCTTCCATACTGAATCTTTTCAGTATGGTGTCGATGTACCTGGACTGTGAAAGTCCTAATATCCTCTTGGATCTGTCACGATAGATTCGGATCCCCAGAATGTAAGAGGCATCACCCAGGTCTTTCATGGAGAACCTGTGTGACAAGAACCCTTTGACAGATTGTAGCATAGGAATGTCATTTCCTATCAAGAGAATGTCATCCACGTATAAAACGAGGAATACTTCAGTTCTTGCTACAAATCTACTATAGATGCATGGTTCATCTGGATTTTTGATAAAGCCAAATTCTTTGACCGTCTCATCAAAACATATGTTCCAACTCCGCGATGCCTGCTTTAGTCCATAGATGGACTTAAGCAACTTGCACACCTTTCCGCTGCTCCCACTCTGAATGAAACCCTCTGGCTGGTCCATATAGACACACTCCTCTAAATTTCCATTTAGAAAAGCGGTCTTTACGTCCATTTGCCAAATCTCATAATCGTAGAAGGCAGCAATGGCAAGAAGGATCCGAATGGATTTCAGCATAGCCACTGGAGAAAAGGTTTCGTCATAGTCCAAACCAGGTCTTTGACGAAAACCCTTTGCAACAAGTCTAGCCTTATAGGTCTCAACCTGTCCATCTACACCAATCTTCCTTTTGAAGATCCACTTGCATCCTACAGGTTTTACCCCATCTGGAGCAACGTCCAACGTCCATACTTTGTTGGGGTACATGGACTCCATTTCGGTCCGCATTGCATCCAGCCATTTTACCGAGTCAACGCTCTGAATGGCCTGCTGGAAGCTAGTCGGCTCATCACTATCAATGATGCAATCCTCTCTATCACCGTCTATGAGAAAACCGTAGTATCTCTCGGGCGGATGAGACTGCCTACTACTTCTGTGGAGCGGCGCAGGAATGTCCTGATCTTTCGAACCCTCTAGTTCTACTAAGCTTTCAGAAATAGTTCATGGTTCTGGAATTTCTTCCAGTTCTATTGCGCTCCCACTTATCTGATTTTCCAAAAACTCAGTTTCCAAGAAGTGGGCATGACGAGAAACAAAATCCTTTTATTCCTCTTCGCAATAGAAGAAATATCCCTTGGAGTTCTTTGGATATCCCATAAACTTGCACCGTACTGAGCGTGCCTCGAGTTTGTCCACATGCTGCTTTTTGACAAAAGCTGGACATCCCCATGTCTTAATGTGATTAAGATAGGGTCTCTTCCCACACCACATCTGATATGGTGTAGTAGGCACAGTCTTAGTTGGAACTCGGTTCAAAAGGTATGCAGCTGATTCTAGTGCATATCCCTAGAATGATCGCGGTAACTCAGCGTTACTCATCATGGACCGTACCATATCCAATAGGGTCCGGTTCCGTCTCTCCGATACACCGTTATGTTGCGGAGTGTATGGAGGAGTAAGCTGAGAGAGAATTCCATTCTCTTTTAAGTAATCCAGGAACTCGGCACTCAAGTATTCACCACCTCGATCAGATCTCAGTGTCTTGATACTTTTGCCTGTTTGTTTTTCTACTTCATTCTTATATTCCTGAAATTTTCCAAAGGCTTCGGATTTATGTTTCATTAAGAAGACATATCTGTACCTTGAAAAGTCATCCGTAAAAGTAATGAAGTAAGAATAACCGCTTCGCGCATGCGTAGACATTGGACCGCACACGTCGCTGTGTACGAGTTCCAAGAGCTCGCTCGCTCTTACTCCGTGTCCAGTGAACGGAGTCTTTGTCATCTTTCCTTTAAGACGGGATTAACAAGTTGCATATGATTGATATTCGAACGGATCCAAATATCCTTCTGTATGTAACTTCGTCAACCTTCTCTCATTGATGTGACCCAGTCTACAATGCCATAAGAAAGCCTGATTTGTTTCCAGAGACTTTCTTTTGTGTGTATTCTGGACATTGAAAATCTGTGGTTGGTTTAATACGTATATACCATTGCTTAATGTACCTGACCCAATCAGAACTTGATTAAGGTGAATGTTTACAACATTACTTACAAACGCAAATTCATAACCTTCTTTAGATATTAAAGATACAGAAATGATATTACAAGTTGCATTGGGTACAAAAAAGCAATTACGTAAAACCAAAACATGTCCATCTGACATTCCCAGGTGATATTCCCCTACGGCCTCAGCATCCATGCTAGCTCCGTTTGCAACTTTGAGGGTCATATCACCTGCCTTCAAAAACCTACGCTTTCTCAATGCCTGCAAAGAATTACATATATGAGATCCTGACCCGGTATCCAATACCCAGGAAGTAGAGTTTATTGATAGACAGTTTTCAATAACATACACACTTGAAGCTGAAGCCGCAACTTGCTTCAGATCCTGTGTTCTGGCCTTCTAAGCCCTGCAATCTTTCTTCCAGTGTCCACTCTTGTGACAGTAAAAGCACTCTTCCTTATCCACAAGCTTTCCCGCTACCTTTGTTGCCTTTTCCTTTCCCTTCGTATCCACTTTACTAACACCGCCCCTTGGTTTGGCGGGGGTTTTCTTCTTCTTTTCCTTGGCTTTCGCCTTGGACCTAGAAGAGGAGGATCCTCCTACAAACAAAGTGGATGTTTCCCTACCTTTCTATAGGGTGCCCTCTGCACTCCTCGGCATGTTGAGGAGTTCTGAAAGTTCAACTTCCTTTTCTTGCAAGTTGAAATTCAGGATGAACTGGACGTAAGTGGAAGGAAGGGACTGAAGAATCAAGTCCGTATAGAGCTCATTCTCTAACGTGGTCTTAAGGTCCGTGAGCTCCTCTATGTAGCCAATCATCTTAAGCACGTGTTCCGCTACCGATGATCCGACGGCCAATCTCGCCGAAAACAGCTTTTTCGACACTTCGTATCTGGCGATACGGGATTGCTCTCCATACAGTTCTTTTGTATGGAGAAATATGGATTCGAGGTCCATATTCTCGTGCCTCCTCTGATGTTCATTGTCCATAGAGGCAAGCACGAGGCACTTGGCCTTCGCGCAGTCGATTTCCCAGGTCTTACGGATTTCCCTATGCGCGACGCTGGTTTTGGGACCTGGGACAGGGGGAGCTTTGGTGGTAAGGAGATACCCCAACTTCTCATAAGTGATTGCCATTTTGACATTCCTGAGCCAATCTTTGTAGTTTGGCCCTGTCAGTATGTTTTTATCTAGAAGTAACTTAAGTCCAGTCATGATATTTGGTCGCTGCAATTAGGAGAGAGAGAAGAAACACTTTAGCATGATGCTCTTGCAAGTTTAGAGTGGTTTTTAATTTGTCTAAACAGGATGGCTCCCACTGTCTCTCGAATCCCTCCTCAAACCATAAAGGAAGAATTAGTCGGGATCAATCTCACCGTGCAATACTTGCTTAACCGTTCAGCCAGGCCAGTGTCGGTACTTCGAGGGAGGTTTTCCAACGCTTTCGCGAAGTTCCTTAATTAAGTAACCTCTTTTCCCTGTGGGCGTAGCCCTGCTAACACCTTTCTAGACACCTACTTGGTTTATAGCATTGATCGTTAAGTGAGAAAGTTCCGGAGGAGTAGCATATACTCACAGTAGGATCGGGATCCAAATATCATCGCGTGACAAAACTGAAGGAATCCTACCAGAATCATCACACTCCAAATGGTATGCAGCGCTAGCAAGTTTCAGTTTCTTTAGAAACTCCCGATGTGGATTTTTGCCCCATGCTCTTATGACCTTGACTTTGGCCAACAAATCATAAGTCACATGTCAAGTTCTACCCGTCATTCTCCAGGTTAATTTGAACCCACCCGCACATACCCTTGACTTTGGCCAACAAAGTAGAACGACTGTCCCAAACCAACACATCTATCTATGCTGCACATGAATACCCAATAGCTACCAATCACTATGCCTTGACTTTGGCCAACAAACATAGCTTGAATACTTATTGACCATCCATGTGAAATGACGGAGGGCTACGAATGGTTTTGGCGAAACCGTGAACGTAGTGAACTTGATATAATCGAAGGAATGAGATAGCTTTCAAAAGGAGTGGTTCAAGCTCCGCATTTAAAATTTGGTTTTGAAAAGAACCGAGTGGTTTTGAAAGTGTTCCAACGACTTTTACTTGGTTTATTTTTCTTGCATTAATTTTAATGCGTCCCATCAATTAATCCTACCATTGCAGAAAACAACGAAAATATGACGTACGCTTATGCCATCCGCATTCACCACGGGGTCCCGTCATCACCCGTTAGGTTACTTAACTAACGACAGAGCGGGGGCTGGACTAGCGCGGATGCAAAACATAAGCAACGCCTAAATAGATATCATATATAGATATATACACATTCGTCACATGCAATGATAGCCATTCCAGATCACAGATGAACACATTGGATATACTAGGAATCCGCATTTCGTACGAGCCTGTAACGAAGAGCGGATTACACGGTCGCGATGAATAGCCAAACCCCACCCTAGACCCCTACGGGTGCGGCAAACTACCCGCCAAGTACCCGAAGCGAAGCAACCTCCCTCAACACCGTGAGTAGGCCACTCGGCACTTTGAGATACCCGGTAGTTTGTGCACCCCACCTTGGGTCTATCCTAGGAGCAAAAACAATAAAAAGAAATTATACAATGACGGCTACAACCCCAACCCGGTTGTGCGGCCATACAAATAATATTACATCAATTTACATATTACAAGAATTGAAAGAATAAGAAAACTCTCATCTCACAACCCCCCGGCTATTCATCCGCGACAATCCAACGAATTCATATACACAAACCATCAACATTACAGATCACAGATATATATAACCCCCATTAATCGACGTATAGCAATTAGCAGACGTTCAATACATATATCACATCACAGATATAACCCATTAGCCAAAGTGTAAAGAAGTTCGATCAAAATACGGATTTGTGACCACCCCAAAAACTAACTTGTTCTCTGGAAAATCTGGGCAGAAACAAACCATCCTAAAAATCCCAAAACAGCAACAGAAGAACACTGCAGGAAAAACGACCCACGGCCGAGTCAACTCGGCCGCGGATCCGCGGCAAGAGCATGCTCTTGCCGCGGTTCCGCGTTGAGTTGGTCGACTCGCTGGTTCATTTTTCTTGGGTGTTCTGTAAAAACCCTGAGACGATTTTTAGTGTATGATTTATTATTTTTAAAGCAGAAATAAAAATCGGCAGAAACTTAGGGTTTTTGAAAAGTGTTTTGCGATTTTTTCCGATCGAAGTTCTAGATACTTTGCTAACTAGTTAGTTTGTGTTTAGTTAGGCTCTGATACCACTGTAAGTCCACGTCGCCCACCCCGGTGCTTGTGGGGAGGTGGAAACGTTATGAAAAATCGGATTTTTACAACACTAGGCAACATGGACTATGTAAAGGAGGGATCTTTACTAAACAAAAACTAACTACCAAGCTAAAAGAGTTAGCTACTCGGAAAGGGGGTTATACCTAAGTCTTGAAGTCCTTCTCTTCTTGCCCCTTGGAGTGAAAGAACGGGTTCTCCTTGTCGCCTTCTCTTGCCGAAGAAAGATCCACCCGAAGGCCTCTACCTTTGGCTCCAACCTCAAACTAGAAGTAACTAAGGTGCTTGGTGTGCTAAACCTAGAACCTTAGAAAGAGTAGAGAGTAATTTAGAATGTTTTAACTCAAGCTTAATGGTTCTCAACTCATGAGAGGGAGAGCTTTGAGAGAGAGGAAGGGGAGGAGAGAGAATGAGAATGATCAAGTGAGAAGAATAATGCCAACCTTCTCACATATATGTGAATTATGATAAATAAATAATTAGCTAAAGATAATTGTGATGGTTAATCATGAAATGACCATTATCATTTCATATTAAATACTTTTGCAAGGATCAAAGAGCATCTTTCATATGAAATGATGATGGTCAACTTGTCAACCTAGGTCAACAAGTCAAGCATAGTCAAATGGTCAATAACCCTAACCATAACACAATTATAATTAACTAATATTAATAAATCATATTTCACACATAAACATTAGGGTTAAGAAAATGACAATGGTCATCAACCCTAATGAAAGTCCTCTGCCTCAGTCAACTGTGCATACACACCCGAATCCGTGTTCCGAGAAACACGAATACAAAGAGATAAAACCAATCCCAAATCATATACTAGAATCCGGCTTAAACCAAAGCCCGCTAGTATAAGCTGTCCGGACACCAAACGTGCACAAGTGCGCAGATGTGAACGAACTCCGTCGCAAAACCATCCGACCTCTACTCATTTTGCCTGAAAACGAATAACCCTCTGTGTGGGACTCTAAAGACTCGACACTACGCTGGCAGTGGGTTTAACCACAGACCGCAAGCTGCACTAGCTATACGTAACGGTCCCCAGGTAGATGCCGATAAGAAGACTGACGAGGTAAACCCATCTGAACTCCTACTGAGCCTGAATGTGATAGTCTCCGTACAGTCCGGTCTGTTCGTCTAAGAGTATCACATGGCGGGCCTAGGGGGCGGTAAACGTCAGTCCCCTACTAGCGGTACAAGTCGTGTCGGAGTGTAGCCCAGAACACCCTGAGATAACACTGGAAACCTACCAGTTTATCTCGCTTGCCCTGGCCAGGGACTTTGTGTAATGGCTCTCCTAGACACAGCGCGATATCAACCCCCAATACCGGGAGAGACGAATCCTGTCTAACCGTCACTGCCTCCAAGTGCTTCGGGACTGCACCCAAAAACTACTTGTTTGCACGGCTCCTTTGAGCCGTGGTAGGGTAGTAATCAAAGAACAGTGGGAACACACTCGAGGCGAAGTGACAGTGTCAAGTCAACGGACTAAGCTGTACTCATGTCACCTGGGAACTGATAACTGACGATAGGTATAATACCAACCAACAGTTCCCGACGAGTCCTGTCCAGTGTACTCGTAACCTAACGAGCACCCGCATACTATCTAAAGTACGACGTACTGACGGCTGTGGGACAGACCGTCTCCCAAGCTGAGATGAGAAGCGCATATGCTAGTCTACTCCGTAGTATCGATACCCTGTCTTGATAGTCCTACGACTAGGGACCTGCATAAGGATGTACTTGTGGATTACCCAGCCCACACGAGTGTGACTGCCATCACAACGCTGGTAATCAAGCAAAGATCCTAAGGGCTTCACTAATGTGTATAAGTGATATGCTATAAGAAACACATGCACACATTAAAGCAGAAACAAACCAAGTAGCATACTACTATTTTGAGCAAGAATGTCAATACAAGATGAATATCCCAAGCTTCCATCAAGTAATATACAAACTAGTATGATACAGTAATGGCCTCTAGGACATATACACTAACATACACATGTCACCAGGGAACTGCTATCTGACGATATGTATAATACCAACTAGCATGTTCCCGGCGAGTCCTGTCCGGTGTACTCATAACCCAATGAGCACCTGTATACATCTTAGGTGAACCAACTGACACCAATGGTTCATGAGACCGGCCACCGCCTCTCGTCGGGGTCTCGACTATATACACTAGTCTACTCTGGAGTATCGATGCCCTGTCTCGAAACTCCCACGACTAGGGACTCTTTAAGGATGTGCTTACAGACCCCAGCTCCCACGTATATGATCGACATCATACTGCTGGCAGTCAAGCAAGAATCCTATGGGCTCTATCAACATGAAATAGCGAACTAAAGCATGTATACAATGATAAAGACAAACCAGATAGCATACTATCATCTCGAGCAAGACTGTTATATCGGTATAGGTCCTACCTCAATCATTGCAATCATGTACCTGTGATCCAATAATTGACTTTGAGGGCACTATCTCTAACAATCTCCCACTTGCACTTAAGGCTAATTATTGTGATGTCGCATACTCACAGCCCGTGTGATACCGAACATCCAACTCCTCTACTAATCAGTTTCACAAAGCTAGTTTGTAAAACTCTTGTGTTCGAGAAATAGCCTCAGTGAGTGGATCCGCCCTGATGTTTCTTTCTATGTCTCTCTTAATCTCAAGTTCGCGGAGAAAGCCATCTCCCGAATCGAGTAATACCTGTCTTAGAATATGTATGGATTTATGATGGGACCTAGTTCATAAATGAACTCCAAATCCAAACTCCTTGGACTGTATCGATAACAGAACCTAATCAGTATCCAGCACCATGCCTCCCACAGTATTCTCTTGGACCATCTGTCCATAATACTGTCCCTTGTCAGAGGGAAAAATATAACTCTGACAATCACTCTGTCATCCATGTCACCCTTTGAAGCCTGGAATGATAACCGTCTCCCGAAGGAGGCTGCCATCATCAAATCCGTAGAACATTCACTTATGTTCTAAATCTGCTTCCTTATGTTTCTCCAGGATTGGATTAATATTAACTTATCGCATCTAGTGCAAAAACAATATCTGGTGTGGTACTTGACTTTTTACGATTGACTCAATTACCTAAGCAAGTGATCTGCCAATCATGCGCATCCCTCTCCCCTTTAGTCTGTAAGACACCTTTAGAGAGGGTGACTCCATCACCTGCAGGTACACTACCATGCCAGGAGTCATCTATTCTAAAATACTATTGGAATACTGTCAAAGTACCCGATTGGGAAACTACCCAATACTAGATCTAAAACCATAGATCTAGTAACCCGAATGTCAGATATTATATCCATGTCCTTTGTGGAGAAACAATTGTGTGACGACCAAAGTACAACCGATCGTAGTACAGGAATTTTACTTCCTACTCTGTGTATGTCATCCAAATACCAGAACATCACACCCTACTACCTTCTTAACAGATCCATCTCCTATTCTGATGAAGTCAAACCCATAACTGTCACATCAAAATTAGATGATCTGATCTCCACTATATCTGCTCAAGCCTATAAATAGACATAAGCAACTTGCCCACTATGCTTCCGCTGCTCCCACTGACTATGACAACCCTCTGACAGAATAATATCTACGTACACTTCTAAAGCTAGTTTAGAACGACGTTATACTTATCCTCTTGCCGGGTCTCATAGTCTGGAACAACAGTAGTGTCAAGTCTGGGTAAACAAGAACTCCCTTTCACCGTCCTTGAGGCTACCGGAGTACCTCTCGGGTGTCTGAGGTTACCCACTATATCTGTGGAGTGGCTATTGGAATGTCAAACCTGATTGAATATATAGGTCCTATTAAATTTTCCGTAATCGTTTGCGGTTCTGGAATCACTTCCAGTTCTACCATACTCCCACTACTGTTTTCTGGAGAAAAAAATCCATTTTACTAAAACTGTGGCGAGTCAAGAACAATATCACTATTGATCTTCTAGATGGTAGAAAATTAACCCTCGACTAAGCCCGGGTCAACCCACAAACTGCCATTACAGAAACGTGCCCTGAGTTATCCAGAGTCTGGTTTTAAGCATAAGCCGGACAACTCCCCATATCTTAACATCGTTAAGATATGAACCATTCTATATACAATATAGAAATAGAGGCACTAATTTAATTGGAACCAGATTCAAATCATGCAGTTGTCTCCAGTGCATATCAACTTTAATGGAGAGAGGCTAATCAGCATTACTCAACTTAGGAATACATCCAATTATGAGTAACCCGAAAGAGAAACAAGTTTCTCAAAATCATTACTATCAACTGAATACCAATCACAAGAATCTACATCTTCGATCTCTTTGAAGAATCCCGATACTTGCGACATCTGGTTCTCTACCTTATTCTTATACCCACAACTTCTCAAAACTTAGACATTGTATTTCTACGAAACACTTGTCTAAAAACTAGAGAAATTACAAGTAAACAGAACAGAGTACGAGGACCTACCCCTTTGTCCTGACGGACACTGGACAACATGCAATACTCTGTATAAGTCCGCTGAGTTGAATAACTCTAAACCTGTGCATCGTAGGTTGAAAACTGTACCCAGGCGATTTCCTCAAATATCACCAATTACAACGAATTCCGATATAATAAGGATAATTACCTAATTCCCAATAACTTACTCCCACTCATCATCTGTAAAACCATACAGATATGAGAATGAATCCTGGTAAATACATACCATGGATCAAGGGTCTAATTGGGAAATCAGTTTACAATTAACAATGCACAGTTAAACTGAAACATGAAAATGTTTCGTAGGGATATCCCGGTATTCCTAGTAATGCCTCTTCCATAATCCAATTCATGACTTTAACCGTATATCTCTTTGCCGTCTTCCAAATCCCTTTATTTGTCTTTATTCATTACCTTCTGTACACCCCTTAAGCTAAGTGGTTTTCTTCCTTCCCTACCGTTCAGCACCAGCCTATGGTTTGGAAGAAGACTATCCAGTAAGCAAAATAGGTGTACTCTTCTAATCCTAGGAGTACTCGCAACTTGAGAGAAGGTGATGATAAAAGACAACTGAATAATACCTTATTCTATTTCTCCCGAACTGGGGAAAAAATGCAAAGGTGAAAATAGGAGTGGCGATGAAGTACGCGGTTTGGTCATGAATGATAACAGTAGCAATTTACTTTGCCATCTTTTTAATCCATTTATTATGTCTTTACATATTATCTTCTGCACACCCTACTTAGGCTAATTGGTTTTCTTCATTCCTTACCTTTCGGCACCTGCCTATGGTTTGGAAGAAGACTATCCAATAAGCGTAATAGGTGTACTCTCCTAAACTAAGGAGCCCTCGCTGTAAGTCCATGCTACCTCTCCCGGTACTTTCGGGCATGCGGAATTTGGTGAAAAACAATTTTCTAGAGGTGGTAACATGGACTCAAAACCGGATCTTTGATAAACATCTAACTAACAACCTAACTATGAGTTGTTAACTACTCGGTTAGGGGGTTATACCTTTCTTTCTTGAACTCCTTCGTCTTCAAACCTCGATGGTGTACGAATCGGTTTCATCCCGTCGTCTCCTTGCGCCGAAGATCGATCCACCCGAAAGCTTCTACCTTTGGCTTCTTCTTCGAGCTTTAAAGAAAATAGTTCACTCGGTTTGCTAAACCATGTGAACTAGAGCGAGTAGAGGAGAGTGTGTTGGGATTTTCTCTATTGTTCTTGCTTCTCAACACATGAGACAAGTGAACCATAGACTAAAGAGAGGGAGAGCAAGAGGAAGAGGATGAGAGCTCAAGAACAAGAGAGAGAATGAAAAATGATAGAATGAGAAAGACTTTTCTCTCTTGGCTCTCATAATCCAAAGCCATCATAACAAAACATAGCAATCAAGTATTATGTGATGGTTTAAGCTACAATAGCCATATCATTTCATGCACTCATTTTGCACAAGAGAAATAAGCAAGCAAAAGTCTTTGCCATGAAATGATAGCCATTGTCATCATGATGGTCAACTAGTCCAACCTAGTCAACCGGTCAACAAACTCAACAAGTCAACAAAGTCAACCCCTCAACAACCATGTCACCATAATACTTAATTAATATTATTGTTAATCATATATCATATTCTCATTAGGGTTTACCAAAAAGTCAATGGTCAACAGTCAACAGTCAACAACCCTAATGAGAATCCTCTGCCTCTGTCTTTCCGTCAACTGTGCAAACACACCCGCATCCGCGTTCCGAGGAACACGAATTCATATGAGATAAAACCAATCCCAAAACGTACACTAGGATCTGGCTTAAACCAAAGCCCGCTAGTGTTAACTGTCCGGACACTGTACGTGCACAAGTGCACGGATGTGACCGAACCCTGTCGCAAAACCATGCGACCTGGCGCAAAACCATGCGACCTCTACTCTTTTGCCTAAAGGCGAATAGCTTTCTGTGTGGGACTCTAAAGACTCGACACTATGCTGGCAGTGGGTTTAACCATAGACCGCAAGCGGCACTAGCTGTGCGTAACAGTCCCCAGGTAGATGCCGACAAGAAGACTGACGAGGTGAAACCCATCTGAACTCCTACTGAGCCTGAATGTGACAGTCTCCGTACAGTCCGGTCCGTTCGTCTGATACATCGCATGGCGGGCCTAGGGGGGCGGTAAACGTCAGTCCCCTAATAGCAGTACAAGTCGTGTCGGGGTGAAGCCCAAAATACCCTGAGATAACACTGGTAGCCTACCAGTATATCTCGCTTGCCCTGGCCAGGGACTACTCGTGTAATGGCTCTCCTAGACACAGCGCGATGTCAACCCCCAATACCGGGAGAGACGAATCCTGTCTAACCGTCACTGCCTCCAAGTGCTTCGGGACTGCACCCAACCACTACCTGTTTGCACGACTCCTTTGAGTCGTGGTAGGGTAGTAATCAAAGTACAGTGGGAACACACTCGAGGCGAAGTGATAGTGTCAAGTCAGTGGACTAAGCTGTACTCATGTCACCTGGGAACTGATAACTGACGATAGGTATAATACCAACCGGTCAGTTCCCAACGAGTCCTGTCCAGTGTACTCGTAACCTAACGAGCACCCGCATACTATCTCCAGTACGACGTACTGATGGCTGTGGGACAGACCATCTCCCACTCTGGGATGAGAAGCGCATGCGCTAGTCTACTCCGGAGTATCGATGCCCTGTCTCGATAGTCCTGCGACTAGGGACCTGCATAATGATGTGCTTATAGATTACCCAGCCCCCACTAGTGTGACTGCCATCACAACGCTGGCAATCAAGCAAAGATCCTAAGGGCTCCACTAATGTGTATAAGTGATATACTAAAATAAACACATGTACACATTGAAGTAAAAACAAACCAAGTAGCATACTACTATATTGAGCAAGATTGTATATACAAGGTGAATATCCCAAGCTTCCATTAAGTAATATACAAACTAGTATGATACAGTAATGGCCTCTAGGGCATATACACTAACAATCTCCCACTTGCACTAAGGCCATGTACTGGCGTATCGAAGACCTATCATCTCGATCAGCCGCTCGAACTGAGTCTTGGGCAAAGCCTTGGTGAATGGATCTGCAGTGTTATCTTCTGAAGCAACCCTCCGAACCTCGATCTTCTGGTGATCCACGATCTCCCTGATCAGGTGATACCGCCTCAAGATGTGTCTGGATCTCTGATGGGACCTGGGTTCCTTCGCTAAAGCTATAGCCCCGTTGTTGTCACAATACAGAGGTATTGGATCAACAATGGACGGAACCACCTAAAGTTCTTTCAAGAACTTCCTCATCCAGACAGCTTCTTTGGCGGCATCAGATGCAGCGATGTATTCCGCTTCCATCGTCGAGTCTGCAACGGTTTCCTGTTTGGAACTCTTCCAACATACCGCCCCTCCATTGAGGGTAAAGACATAACCCGACATGGACTTAGAATCATCCTTGTCACTCTGGAAGCTGGAGTCAGCAAAGGCCTCGATCTGGAGGTCTTTTCCGCCATAGACCAAGAACATCTCCTTAGTCCTTCTCAGGTACTTGAGGATGTTCTTTACCGCTATCCAGTGTTTCTCCCCAGGTTTGACTGATACCGGCTTACCACACTCAGTGCATAAGCTACATCCGGTCCGGTACCCAACATCGCATACATTATAGAGCCTACCGCAGAAGCGTAGGGTATAATAGACATGCGATCCCTCTCCAAATCAGTCTTGGGAGACATCTCTTTAGAGAGGGTGATCCCGTGACAAGCCGGTAAATTACCGCGCTTGGAATCTTCCATACTGAATCTTTTCAGTATGGTGTCGATGTACCTGGACTGTGAAAGTCCTAATATCCTCTTAGATCTATCACAATGGATCCGGATCCCCAGGATGTATGAGGCATCACCCAGGTCTTTCATGGAAAACCTGTGTGACAAGAACCCCTTGACAGATTGTAGCATAGGAATGTCATTTCCTATTAAGAGAATGTCATCCACGTATAAAACGAGAAATACTACAGTTCTCGCTACAAATCTACTATAGATGCAAGGTTCATCTGGATTTTTGATAAAGTCAAATTCCTTGACCGTCTCATCAAAACAGATGTTCCAACTCCGCGATGCCTGCTTTAGTCCGTAAATGGATTTAAGCAACTTGCACACCTTTCCGCTGCTCCCACTTTGAATGAAACCCTCTGGCTGGTCCATATAGACACACTCCTCTAAATTTCCATTTAGAAAAGCGATCTTTACGTCCATCCGCCAAATCTCATAATCGTGGAAGACAGCAATGGCAAGAAGGATCCGAATGGATTTCAGCATAGCTACTGGAGAAAAGGTCTCGTCATAGTCCAAACCAGGTCTTTGACGAAAACCCTTTGCAACCAGTCTAGCTTTATAGGTCTCAACCTGTCCATCTACACCAATCTTCCTTTTGAAGATCCACTTGCATTCTACGGGTTTTACCCCGTCTGGAGCAACGTCCAACGTCCATACTTTGTTGGTGTACATGGACTCCATTTCGGTCCGCATTGCATCCAGCCATTTTACCGAGTCAACGCTCTGAACGGCCTGCTGGAAGCTAGTAGGCTCATTATAATCTATGATGCAATCCTCTCTATCCCCGTCTATGAGAAAACCGTAGTATCTCTCGGGCGGATGAGACTGCCTACTACTCCTGCGGAGCGGCATAGGAATGTCCTGATCTTTCAAACCCTCTGGTTCTACTAAGCTTTCAGTAATAGCTCGTGGTTCTGGAATTTCTTCCAGTTCTACTGCGCTCCCACTTATTTCCTTTTCTAAGAACTGGTGTTCTAGAAAATGGGCATGACGAGAAACAAAAACCTTTTGTTCCTCTTCGCAATAGAAGAAATATCCCTTGGAGTTCTTTGGATATCCCACGAACTTGCACTGTACTGAGCGTGCCTCGAGCTTGTCCGCATGCAGCTTTTTGACAAAAGCTGGACTTCCCCATGTCTTAATGTGATTAAGATAGGGTCTCTTCCCACACCACATCTCATATGGTGTAGTAGGCACAGTCTTAGTAGGAACTCGGTTCAGAAGGTATGCAGCCGATTCTAGCGCATACCCCCAGAATGATCGCGGTAACTCAGCGTTACTCATCATGGACCGTACCATATCCAATAGGGTTCAGTTCCGTCTCTCCGATACACCGTTATGTTGCGGAGTGTATGGAGGAGTAAGCTGAGAGAGAATTCCCTTCTCTTTTAAATAGTCCAGGAACTCGGCACTCAAGTATTCACCACCTCGATCCGATCTTAGAATCTTGATACTTTTGCCAATTTGTTTTTCTACTTCATTCTTATATTCCTGGAATTTTCCAAAGGCTTCGGACTTATGTTTCATTAAGAAGACATAACCGTACCTTGAAAAGTCATCCATAAAAGTAATGAAGTAAGAATAACCGTTTCGCGCATGTGTAGACATTGGACCGCATACGTCGCTGTGTACGAGTCCCAAGAGCTCGCTCGCTCTTACTCCGTGTCCAGTGAACGGAGTCTTTGTCATCTTTCCTTTGAGACAGGATTGACAAGTGGCATACGATTGATATTCGAACGGATTCAAATATCCTTCTGTATGTAACTTCGTCAACCTTCTCTCATTGATGTGACCCAGTCTACAATGCCATAAGAAAGTCTGATTGATTTCTGGAGACTTTCTTTTGTGTGTATTCTGGACATTGAAAATCTGTGGTTGGTTTAATACGTATATACCATTGCTTAATGTACCTGACTCAATCAGAACTTGATTAAGGTGAATGTTTACAACATTACTTACAAACGCAAATTCATAACCTTCTTTAGAAGTCAAAGATACAGAAATGATATTACAAGTTGCGTTGGGTACAAAAAAGCAATTACGCAAAACCAAAACATGTCCATCTGACATTCCCAAGGGATAGTCCCCCACAGCCTTAGCATCCATGCTAGCTCCGTTTGCAACTTTGAGGGTCATGTCACCTGCCTTCAAAAACCTACGGTTTCTCAACGCCTGCAAAGAATTACAGATATGAGATCCTGATCCGGTATCCAATACCCAGGAAGTAGTGTTTATTGAAAGACAGTTATCAATAACATACGCACCTGAAGCTTAAGCCGCAACCTGCTTCAGATCCTGTGTTCTGGCCTTCCAAGCCCTGCAATCATTCTTCCAGTGTCCCTTCTTATGACAATAGAAGCATTCTTCTTTATCCACAAGCTGCCCCGTGTTCATATCATAATATTGCATTATTATATTCCCCATTCTTATATATTTTACAAATAAACAGGTGCTTTTGACGTATGTCTGCTACATATTACAGGTTACAGGTTCTTGGACAGAAAACAGTGAAAACGATGAAAAGACGATGCAAAAGTGGACTTTGACCAACAAACAGAAGACTCTTGATCAAGCCTACATCAAAGATAAAATTCACAAAGTACAAGGCAATGCAAGGTCCAAGATTACAAAGCGAACGGTTAAAAGTCCACCGCAATTATTCACTGGAAATCTGGAAGAAACATAGAAGCTATTTTAATAAAGAACCAAATAATAAGGAAGCCCAAAGATCCAAGGCCCAATACTTTCTTTTAAAGAGACAGAGACATAAAATTCTACCAAAGCTTGAAGTCTAGTTTGACTAGGTCTTCCTAAGGATATTTTGGTAAATGTAGACATGCAAATCAATTGTAACCTAGGGTTTCCTATTCTCTATAAATAGGAACTCTACTCATTGTAATTTCTTATACCTCCTTTTAATAATAAATCGAGAATCCTTTATGGAGAGCATCGGTGTTTCTTTTCAATTCATGAATTCAGATCTGACAACCCTGCGTTGATGATTGGAGAGATGCATCTGTAAGTAGATTTAATTCCTTGCTCTAGTTTAGATTTCAATTCCTGCCTTAGGTAATTTTTATTCTCTGCCCTAGATAAATGTTCTTCAATTCCCTAATGAGTGAGTAGTTTCCTCGCTTGTTAGGGTTAGGAATAGGGAAGGATTTGAGAGACGAAGATCTCTCATCTCTTTTCTTTGCCAATCTTTTATGAAAATTAGAACTCCATGCATACCTTCTTATTCCGCTCCCTACGGCACTCTACCCTCGAGGTAACGGTGATTCCGTAGTCTAAAGGCCCGGATTTTAAGGTTTTCCATGGAGGTTAGGGTAAAGATTAAGAAAGGAAGGACAAGGATCTAGAGGAAGAATCAATCTTCTCAATCATCCTAATCCCCTTTGTTAAGATTTACCATAACACTAATATGATATATTTAATTAAAGGCAATGGAAAGAGATGTAGATCTTTATTTACCAAATTTTCCCTAAACCTAATCCTAGCAAGTTTCTAATCCTAGTATCATACAACTTCAATTTTTAGATTTAATAATTAATCCGAACACCCTTCGGAATTAACTCGTAAGCGCGAATCGGAAATTCACAACATCCCTGTGGACCGACCCGTACTCACCGTCTAGCTACCAAGCGACGCCGTTCTTGATTGCGGTTACAAATATTTTTGATCTATCTTTTAGAAAGCGCGAGCACGCTAAATCATTCAATCAAATGGCGCCGTTGCCGGGAATGGCGTGTTATTTCCTTTTTGCAATTTCGGGTTAATCAAAATTAAAAAAAATTATAAAAATCTGAAAAATCACAAAAAATATAAAAATATATCATCTGTTAGTTTTGGAAGGGATACTTTGTTGTTTGAATTTTGCAGGATATACGAAAATCGGATCTGGAAATCTACAGAGATCAAAACAGGAAAAAACAGATCGGAACAACAGAAGATCACAACAACCGAGGAAAAGAAGAAATTTGGAGGACCGAGTCTACAAGTTAACTGCGGTGATCTGGTCCAACAAAAAAAAAATTCTGAACCGCCGCCCGAACCGCCTTTTGGCCGCGGAACCGCCGCGGCCTGGTCGATTCAGGGCTTGAAAAAAAGACAGAAGCGCGATAAAAAAAAAAACAGTTCCGCCACTGCAAATTTCTGTGAGTTCTCTCTCCTCCTCTGCAAATCTTGATATATCTTCTGTAAATTTGCCTGCAGGATTTCTTTGCGCTCAAAAATCTTTATCCTTCCATATAACAGTCTTGTGGAGGATTTTTTGGGCCCCGCTTGAAATGAAATTAGATTGCAAGTAATATTTTGCTGTTGCATATCTTTTTTATAAAATATTTTGCTGTTGCATATCTTTTCTATAAAATATTTTGCTGTTGTATATCTTTTCTCTAAAAATCTTTTTGCAACAAAATTTTTCCAATTAAAGAGAAAAAGAATGAAAATAAAAAAGACAAATATTTTATAGAAACTTGCAAAATTTTTTAGCCGCAAATAAATCCTTGCACCACCAACCTTCCTTCCTGTCACCTTTCTTCTTCTAACATGGGTACCCCGCATAACAAATCACTTGCCGAACTTTGGTATCCCGAACCTAATTTTGCGTCGTTCGGCAATTTGTTCGATCAATTTAAAGACGATCCTTTCTTGCCTAAAATATCTTTGAAAGATCAAATAGAGGCGTCTAGGAGAAACAATTCGACTTTTCAACCCACTTTGTGTCAACCAAGTCAATCTTTACCACCTACATGTGTTGATACCACTTCTTCAAGTCCTTCTGTCACTCCTAGGCCGATGTCCATTACTGAGCATATTGCTCAATCTCGCAGTCGATCTTTCACCCCTCTCCACTCATCTAGTTCTAGGGATCCACACGACTATTCACCTTTTTATCCACATGTTGACCCTACCCCTGTCCAACCACCCACTTCTTACCAGTCCTACCTGACTTTCCCACCGTCACTAGACCCTGTTTCTACACAGCCTTTTGGGAGTTTCACATATCCAAACAATTTCGAATCTTTTGCCGAAACCCCTTTACCATCAAAGTCTAGTTTGGAAGAGGCGTTGGAGGCGTATATCACAGTAACAAACAAAATGGTTAGGAATGTGGAAGCGTCCGTGGCCGCCCTTATGCAACCTAGTGAACCGGTAGCTAGTCTCCAACTAGCTCCAAATTTTTCAATGTATGAGGAGGCGGTTGGACTGAGTGAGAATGTGAGATGATATCCAATTCAAACTTACCCTTACCCACTTGAAGCCCACAACTCCAGTTTTCCATCGAATGTCCTAAATGATTCACAAGTTCAAAATAAAAACGAGTTGTGTGATTTTGTAGTGTTTGATTTGCCAAATTGTGAGGAACCCCCTTCGAGTGAAACAACACCTAATCCGTTTGACCTTTACACTTCCACTCTAGAACCAACATTAATAAACATCCATGCTTTTGAGGAGGTGTCTAAAGAAATTGACTTTCACTTGATTGAGGATATAGACGCCGGGAATATTTCGGATGATGAACCTGTCGATTTAATTGAAATTTTATGTTCAAATCATCATCCCGAGTTATTAAATGTTTCTCCCGAATCTCATATGCGTCTTGATTTTGATGATAATGGCATGGATGAGTTGAATATTGAGGAGAATAGTGAGGATCATATTGAGGTTGAACCATTTTTCTTTGATGTGTCGGATTTTCCAATTCATCCTCTTGAACCTTTACCTAAATCACCTTCCCTCTTTTCCATCGTTCCGACCACGCCTCATTTCACACTTGACGACTGTGAGCTTGAAAACTTTTCCTTCGAATCTGACACAGTTCTCACAGCCGATGACACTTACAAGTGTTTCACTTTTTCGGACGATGTTGAAGTCTCACCGCCCGAGTTTGAGTCCTTTGCATTTTCAGATGAGTTAGTTAATCCATCAGACTCGGTTGCTTACAGTCGTTTCGAACCATTGATGAAATCTTTCCAGTTCGACACAGTTTACTACGGTGAGAAAGATACTATCCCTAATTCACTCCCTTTCGTCTCTCCTATTATTCCGACCGAACAAATGACCGTTACGCTTTCATCTCCTATACCAAGTTCAGCGTACCCATGTTTTCTTGCGAATCTTGAGGGGTTTGACCCCATTTCTCGACGAGTAGATAGGTTAGCGCAATCGCGTATAACATATCGGTCATCACATATTGCGCTAATTTATTCACTCAATTTACACCCTCAAGATCGTACTCCACTTCTTTCTTCTTTCCGCCCTTCTTCTCCCCCACCGAGACCGTATTCTACCATTCTTCTTTCCACACGATCTCGCGTGTTTCTCATTTTCTTGCACCAACTATACCTTTACCATGATAAGATTTTTGAATGGTTGGTGCTAACCTTTGGCTTGTGCAAGGCCAAGCTTAAGTTTGGGGGAATCTTTGTATATATGTATATATTTTTTGTTTTCTTTTCTATAAAAATATATAAAAAAATTCAAAACATTAAAAATATAAAAATTATAAATAAATAAACAGGGGAGTGCCGGTATTTTGACCCTCTTGGTTTATCATGACAGTGAGGACACTGTCAAGTTCAAGTTTGGGGGTATGCTAGGCACGTCTTCTTCCTTCGCATTCATTTGTACATATTTTTGCATACTTATTTGAAAACCCATAAAAATTTGAAAAATTATAAAAACTAATGTATTCAATTTTGGCTAATTGACTTGAGTTTGACAAATAGGTTAACTGGCTAGGAACAACTAGATCTTAGACTTAGTGAATTAAAAACCCTAAAAATAACATTCCTTAAAGTTTAACGGTAGAAAGTATATGCCTTGTAGTTTATTTAGAAATAGGCAAATTTTGGGTTCACTTCTTGGGCTAAGTCGAAACAAGGGAAGAGTATTGATGTTCTATTTAGAGTATAAGTTTGAAACATAATTCCTAGCTTAAATCTAGATTCTGAAAACGTATACCCTACAAAATGCACAATCACGCATCTTGAAACTTGGAATAGTAGAAGAGACCTTGAAATGCTCTTGTCTAAAGTCCTTAGTACGAAGAAAATAAAAGGAAAAAAAAAGTGTGAATAAAGAATAAAAAAAATGGACACTGGTTTTTGTGATTACTTAAGGCTGCAAAAATAGAAAAATATTTAGCGAGGGTGCTTCATCACCTAGTGCCTTAGACCAACTGGTTTGGGAGTCACTGCTAAAGCCTTGGGTGTTTCAAGACTAGGAATTACGCTTTAATGTGCAAACACATCTTGTAATCGGTTGTTGGTACCTCAAGAAGTATTAACGATCGCATGAAGGATGTGTAAGCAAAATTCATTTAAATTCACCAACTAATTAGTACTTTGGACAACGGACGAGAGTATGATTGCTTGATTTGAATTTCCAAGTCTAGGGGTGATCTATACACACACGTAGGGGTATGTAATTGGAGTTTAGATGAGAGAAAGGGATGAAGAATAGAACTTGTATCTTTAGTAGAGTTGATAAAAATTCCTAAGTGGAGATGGAATCCTAGAAGGAAAACTTAAAAGATGCCGAAAGCTAAGTAGGTCTATAGGATATATATATAATCTTAAGTTAGATGATAAGGAAACGTGAAGAATATGGATGGATAATTTACAAGTAGAAAATAATATAATTCCTTGTTAGAAGACCTAATTGAAAAACAAAAGTCGAACAGCCAAATTGATAGGATTTTGTGGGTGTAATCCGCTGAAAACCCTCAGGAGACAACACTCCTCCTACTAGGGACACCTAGAGGTTTAACGGCTTGTTGCACGAGCTCAGTGCAATCGCGTTTCTCTGCGAAAGTGTGGTTAGGATTTTAGTGAATAAAAATAAGTTTGCTCGAGGACGAGCAAAAGATAAGTTTGGGGGTATTTGTTCATATCATAATATTGCATTATTATATTCCCCATTCTTATATATTTTACAAATAAACATGTGCTTTTGACGTATGTCTGCTACATATTACAGGTTACAGGTTCTTGGACAGAAAACAGAGAAAACGATGAAAAGACGATGCAAAAGTGGATTTTGACCAACAAACAGAAGACTCTTGATCAAGCCTACATCAAAGATAAAATTCACAAAGTACAAGGCAATGCAAGGTCCAAGATTACAAAGCGAACGGTTAAAAGTCCACCGCAATTATTCACTGGAAATCTGGAAGAAACATAGAAGCTATTTTAATAAAGAACCAAATAATAAGGAAGCCCAAAGATCCAAGGCCCAATACTTTCTTTTAAAGAGACAGAGACATAAAATTTTACCAAAGCTTGAAGTCTAGTTTGACTAGGTCTTCCTAAGGATATTTTGGTAAATGTAGACATGCAAATCAATTGTAACCTAGGGTTTCCTATTCTCTATAAATAGGAACTCTACTCATTGTAATTTCTTATGCCTCCTTTTAATAATAAATCGAGAATCCTTTATGGAGAGCATCGGTGTTTCTTTTCAATTCATGAATTCAGATCTGACAACCCTGCGTTGATGATTGGAGAGATGCATCTGTAAGTAGATTTAATTCCTTGCTCTAGTTTAGATTTCAATTCCTGCCTTAGGTAATTTTTATTCTCTGCCCTAGATAAATGTTCTTCAATTCCCTAATGAGTGAGTAGTTTCCTCGCTTGTTAGGGTTAGGAATAGGGAAGGATTTGAGAGACGAAGATCTCTCATCTCTTTTCTTTGCCAATCTTTTATGAAAATTAGAACTCCATGCATACCTTCTTATTCCGCTCCCTACGGCACTCTACCCTCGAGGTAACAGTGATTCCGTAGTCTAAAGGCCCGGATTTTAAGGTTTTCCATGGAGGTTAGGGTAAAGATTAAGAAAGGAAGGACAAGGATCTAGAGGAAGAATCAATCTTCTCAATCATCCTAATCCCCTTTGTTAAGATTTACCATAACACTAATATGATATCTTTAATTAAAGGCAATGGAAAGAGATGTAGATCTTTATTTACCAAATTTTCCCTAAACCTAATCCTAGCAAGTTTCTAATCCAAGTATCATACAACTTCAATTTTTAGATTTAATAATTAATCCGAACACCCTTCGGAATTAACTCGTAAGCGCGAATCGGAAATTCACAACATCCCTGTGGACCGACCCGTACTCACCGGCTAGCTACCAAGCGACGCCGTTCTTGATTGCGGTTACAAATATTTTTGATCTATCTTTTAGAAAGCGCGAGCACGCTAAATCATTCAATCACCCCGCTTTCTTTGTTGCCTTTGCCTTTCCCTTCGTATCCACTTTACCAACACCGCCCCTTGGTTTGGCGGGGGCTTTCTTCTTCTTTCCCTTGGCTTTCGCCTTGGACCTAGAAGAGGAATATCCTCCTACAAACAAAGTGGATGATTCCCTACCTTTCTGTAGGGTGCCCTCTGCGCTCCTCAGCATGTTGAGGAGTTCTGAAAGTTCAACTTTCTTTTCTTGTAAGTTGAAGTTCAGGATAAACTGGGCGTAAGTGGAAGGAAGGGACTGGAGAATCAAGTCCGTATAGAGCTCATTCTCCAACGTGGTCCCAAGGTCCGCGAGCTCTTCTATGTAGCCAATCATCTTAAGCACGTGTTCCGCTACCGATGATCCGACGGCCAACCTTGCCGAAAATAACTTCTTTGACACTTCGTATCTTGCGATACGAGACTGCTCTCCATACAGTTCTTTTGTATGGAGAAATATGGATTCGAGGTCCATATTCTCGTGCCTCCTCTGATGTTCGTTGTCCATAGAGGCAAGCACGAGGCACCTGGCCTTCGCGCAATCAATCTCCCAAGTCTTACGGATTTCCTTATCCGCAACGCTGGAGGTGGGACCTGGGACAGGGGGAGCTTTGGTGGTAAGAAGATACCCCAGCTTGTCGTAAGTGATTGCCATTTTGACATTCTTGAGCCAATCTTTGTAGTTTGGCCCTGTCAGTATGTTTTTATCTAGAAGTAACTTAAGTCCAGTCATGTCGATTGGTCGCTGCAATAAGGAGAGAGAGAAGAAACATTCAGCATGATGCTCTTGCAAGTTTAGAATGGTTTTTAGTTTGTCTAAACAGGATGGCTCCCACTGTTTCTCGAATCCCTCCTCAAACCAAAAAGGAAGAATTAGTCAGGATCAATCTCACCGTACAATACTTGCTTAACCGTTCAGCCAGGCTAGTGTCGGTACTTCGAGGGAGGTTTTCCAACGCTTTCGCGAAGTTCCTTAATTTAAGAACCTCTTTTCCCTGGGGGCGTAGCCCCGCTAACACCTTTCTAGACACCTACTAGGATTATAGCATTGATCGTTAAGTGAGAAATCTCCCGAGGAGTAGCATATACTCACAGTAGGATCGGGATCCAAATATCATCGCGTGACGAAACTGAAGGAATCCTACCAGAATGATCACACTCCAAATGGTATGCAACACTAGCAAGTTTCAGTTCTTTTGAAACTCCCGATGTGGATTTTTGCCCCATGCTCTTATGACCTTGACTTTGGCCAAAATATCATAAGTCACATGTCAAGTTCTACCCGTCATTCTCCAGGTTAATTTGGACCCACCCGTACTTACCCTTGACTTTGGCCAAAATGGCAGTACGACTGTCCTAAACCAACGCATTTATCTATGCTACACGTGAATACCCAATAGCTACCAATCACTATGCCTTGATTTTGGCCAACATACATAGCTTGAATACTATTGACTATTCATATGAAACGACAGAGGGCTACGAATGGTTTTGGCGAAACCGTGAACGTAGTGAACTTGATATAATCGATGGAACGAGATAGCTTTTAAAAGGAGTGGCTCAAACTCCACATTTAAAAATTGGTTTTGAAAAGAACCGAGTGGTTTTTCGAAAGTGTTCCAACGACTTTTACTTGGTTTATTTTCTTGCATTAGTTCTTTTAATGCGTGTAATTCTTGCATTAGTTCTTTTAATGCGTCCCATCATTTAATCCTACCATTGCAGAAAACAACCAAAATATGACGTACGCTTATGCCATTCGCATTCGCCACGGGGCCCCGTCATTACCCGTTAGGTTACTTAACTAACGACAGAGCGGGGGCTGGGCTAGCGCGGCTGTAAAACATAAGCAACGCCTAAATAATATCATATATAGATATATTGCAATGATAGCCATTTCAGATCACAGATGAACACATTGGATATACTAGGAACCCGCAATTCTTATGAGGCTGTAACGAAAAGCAGATTACACGGTCGCGGTGAATAGCCAATACCCTACCCAAGACCCCTTCGGGTGCGGCAAACTACCCGCCAAGTACCCGAAGCGAAGCAACCTCCCTCAACTCCGTGAGTAGGCCACTCGGCACTTCGGGATACCCGGTAGTTTGTGCACCCCCTCCATGGGTCTATCCTAGGAGCAAAAACAGTAAAAAGAAATTATACAATAACGGCTACAACCCCGACCCGGTTGTGCGGCCATATAAATAATTATTACATCAATTTACAAATTTACATGAATTGAAAGAAAAGAAAACTCTCGTCTCACAACCCCCGGCTATTCACCCGCGACAATCCAATGAATTCATATACACAAACCAATAACATTACAGATCACAGATTTGTATAACTCCCACTAATCGACATATAGCGATTAGCAGACGTTCAATAAAAATATCACATCACAGATAAATACCCGTCAGCTTAAGTCTTTAGAAACTCAATCAAAATACGGTTTTTAAAGCCCCAAAAACAAATTTTTCTTTCTGGAAAATCTGGGCTGGAAAAACATATACCAAAAATCCCAAAATACCCCATAGAACAAACTGCAATGAAGACGATCCACAGAGGAGCTTAATCGGCCGCGGAACCGCGGCAATAGCAAGCTATTGCCGCGTTTCTGCGGTGGTTTGGAGGGATCTCTGGACCGTTTTTCTTCAGTGCACTATAAAAACCTTGAGTCGATTTTTGAAGCATGATTTATTACTTTTACAGCACTTCAAAAATCGACAGCAAGTTTGGTATCGGGGTGTATTTCGCGACTTTTTCTACGATCGAATTTCTAGTTACTATGCTAACATGTTAGGTAGTGTTTAACTAGGCTCTGATACCACTGTAAGTCCATGCTACCTCTCCCGGTACTTTCGGGCATGCGGAATTTGGTGAAAAACAATTTTCTAGAGGTGGTAACATGGACTCAAAACCGGATCTTTGTTAAATATCTAACTAACAACCTAACTATGAGTTGTTAACTACTCGGTTAGGGGGTTATACCTTTCTTTCTTGAACTCCTTCGTCTTCAAACCTCGATGGTGTACGGATCGGCTTCACCCCGTCGTCTCCTTGCGCCGAAGATCGATCCACCCGAAAGCTTCTACCTTTGGCTTCTTCTTCGAGCTTTGAAGAAACTAGTTCACTCGGTTTGCTAAACCTTGTGAACTAGAGTGAGTAGAGGAGAGTGTGTTGGGATTTTCTCTATGGTTCTTACTTCTCAACACATGAGACAAGTGAACCATAGACTAAAGAGAAGGAGAGCAAGAGGAAGAGGATGAGAGCTCAAAAACAAGAGAGAGAATGAAAAATGATAGAATGAGAAAGACTTTTCTCTCTTGGCTCTTATAATCCAAAGCCATCATAACAAAACATAGCAATCAAGTATTATGTGATGGTTTAAGCTACAATAGCCATATCATTTCATGCACTCATTTTGCACAAGAGAAACAAGCAAGCAAAAGTCTTTGTCATGAAATGATAGCCATTGTCATCATGATGGTCAACTAGTCCAACCTAGTCAACCGGTCAACAAAGTCAACAAAGTCAACCCCTCAACAACCATGTCACCATAATACTTAATTAATATTATTGTTAATCATATATCATATTCTCATTAGGGTTTACCAAAAAGTCAATGGTCAACAGTCAACAACCCTAATGAGAATCCTCTGCCTCTGTCTTTCCGTCAACTGTGCATACACACCCGCATCCGCGTTCCGAGGAACACAAATTCATACGAGATAAAACCAATCCCAAAACGTACACTAGGATTTGGCTTAAACCAAAGCCCGCTAGTGTTAACTGTCCGGACACTGTACGTGCACAAGTGCACGGATGTGACCGAACCCTGTCGCAAAACCATACGACCTGTCGCAAAACCATACGACCTCTACTCTTTTGCCTAAAGGCGAATAGCTTTCTGTGTGGGACTCTAAAGACTCGACACTACGCTGGCAGTGGGTTTAACCACAGACCGCAAGCGGCACTAGCTGTGCGTAACGGTCCCCAGGTAGATGTCGACAAGAAGACTGACGATGTGAAACCCATCTGAACTCCTACTGAGCCTGAATGTGACAGTCTCCGTACAGTCCGGTCTGTTCGTCTGATACATTGCATGGCGGGCCTACGGGGCGGTAAACGTTAGTCCCCTAATAGCGGTACAAGTCGTGTCGGAGTGAAGCCCAAAACACCCTGAGATAACACTGGAAGCCTACCAGTATATCTCGCTTGCCCTGGCCAGGGACTACTCGTGTAATGGCTCTCCTAGACACAGCGCGATGTCAACCCCCAATACCGGGAGAGACGAATCATGTCTAACCGTCACTGCCTCCAAGTGCTTCGGGACTGCACCCAACTACTACCTGTTTGCACGACTCCTTTGAGCCGTGGTAGGGTAGTAATCAATGTACAGTGGGAACACACTCGAGGCGAAGTGACAGTGTCAAGTCAGCGGACTAAGCTGTACTCATGTCACCTGGGAACTGATAACTGACGATAGGTATAATACCAACCGGTCAGTTCCCGACGAGTCATGTCCAGTGTACTCGTAACCTAACGAGCACCTGCATACTATCTCCAGTACGACGTACTGATGGCTGTGGGACAGACCATCTCCCACTCTGGGATGAGAAGCGCATGCGCTAGTCTACTCCGGAGTATCGATACCCTGTCTCGATAGTCCTGCGACTAGGGACCTGCATAAGGATGTGCTTATAGATTACCCAGCCCCCACTAGTGTGACTGCCATCACAACGCTGGTAATCAAGCAAAGATCCTAAGGGCTCCACTAATGTGTATAGGTGATATACTAAAATAAACACATGTACACATTGAAGTAGAAACAAACCAAGTAGCATACTACTATATTGAGCAAGATTGTATATACAAGGTGAATATCCCAAGCTTCCATTAAGAAATGTACAAACTAGTATGATACAGTAATGGCCTCTAGGGCATATACACTAACACTCGCAGCCTGAGAGAAGGTGATAACAAAAGACAACTGAATAAACCAATTCAATTTCTCCTGAACCTGGATCCATCCTCGAAGAAGTCCCTACGAGTTCGTATATAACCATACGATGGATCTATCCAATGGAAGTGGATATCCGTAGTAATACGGGGTGTTCTGAGAAATGCAAAGGGTAAAAGAAGGAGCAGCAATGACTTATGCAACTATAGACAATCCAAAAGCCAGTATTTTAAGAAGGTTCGGTCAACTTGGTCACTGAGTCATAGTCTAGGGTCGGTCAAAAGTCGCTGCCAAAGAGAGAGAGAGAGAGAAGAGAAACACTCTGCGTGCACTCTAACCTAGATCAGAATGGTTATCACTTTATCTAATCAGGAAACCTCCCACTGTAATCTCAAATTCTCCTCCAAACCTGAAAGAAGAATTAGTCGGAATCACCCGAAGAGTAAACCAACTCATTAGTGAGAATCGGGATCCAACTATCATCGCATGATAACTTGATGGAAGCCACTCAAGTTATCACACTCCAGAAGGTATGCGTATACTTGGCAAGTTTCTTTATGTTTGAAACTCCCGATGTGATTTTTGCCCATGCTCTTATGACCTTGGCGAAGGTCAAAGTGTCATAAGTCACATGCCAAGTTCTACCCGTCACTATCCAGGTCAATTTGAACCCACCCGTACATACCCTTGACGAAGGCCAAAATAGTAGTACGACTGTCCCAAACCAACGCATCTATCTATGCTACAAATGAATACCCAGCAGCTACCAAACACTATGCCTTGGCGAGAGGTCAAAATACATAGCTTGAATACTATTGAATATCCATAAGAAATGACGGAGGGCTACGGCTGGTTTTTGGCGAAAAATCTTTAACGTAATGAACTTGATCTCGTTGAAGGAAACTGATAGCTTTTTATAAAAATATAGTGGCGAAAACCTTTTGCTAAAGAGGTTACTTCCGGTGAAGGGATCTCGGATCTTTCCTCGTGGAATGAGGTGCAGGATATTCCAACTGAATACCGCGATGCAAAGCAACTTGTAATCGACTATATTGAAGTTATTACCCTGACGTAAACTTCTGCCCAAGGGGTCACTCCCGGTGAAGGGATCTCGGCCCTTGCCTCGTCGAATGAGGTGCAGGATATTCTAACTGAATATCACTATGCAAAACAAAAGGAAACGTCTTTGTAATAACACTTTTTAAAATTTGTTCCAACAACATCAAATATAGGTTTGTTTTATCCTTACATTGATAAGAATCAATGCAGTCCCATCAATCAATCACACCAGAGAAGAACGAAAATATAATGTACGTATATGCCATCCGCATTCGTCACTGGGTCCCGTCATCATCCGTTAGGTTACTTAACTAACGACAGAGCGGGGGCTGGACTAGCGCGGGTGTAAAACATATACATCTAATAGTATATATACCAATATACAATAATCGCTCCAGGCGTGATAATATGCAACATTACAGAAAAGTAATAAGCATCACAGAACAATACAGATAATATGGGATCCCCGGGTTTCACAGAGCCGCTGCTGAAACCCGATGTTCCCCTGGTCGTGTGGATAGCCTATACAATGAAACCTAGACCCCTACGGGTGCGGCAAATTACTCGCCAAAAACTTGAAGCGAGGCAGCCCCCTACAGCATAGTGATGGACCACCCGGCACTTCACGGAATCCGGTAACCTGAGCACCCCACCTTGGGCCAACCTGTACCCCCTACGAGTGCGGCGAATAGTCTGCCAGTTCTAGAGTGAGGTCCATCTGCCTCTCATAGCCATGAGATACGGACCCGTTGCCCTCCAGAACCCGGCTATCCGTGCACTCCGTCGCGGGGTAATCCTAGTACAGAAAAAAATATATATATACAACGGGTACATCGACCTCAGCCCGGTCGTGCCCCAAAAGAATATTATACAACAGGCAGTGACGGAAGTCCACATGTTGGATGCTCGCCCAGCAATATCAAATGTATAAATAAATCCAAACTTCACTATCATTGCACCCTGCTATCCACCACAACAAATCCGCAACATCACAGCACAACACAGAACATCAACGCGAATGTCACGTTCGCAAACCCGTCTAAAAGAACTATAGCAATTAGACGCGGTTTACCGATCAAATGACATTCCCGGTCGGAGATATAAAATAAGTACTGCATACTAACAAGTTTAAAATTTCGATCGACAAAATTTCCCGAAGTGGGCCCCACGTACATCTGCTGTACAGTAACTAAATCTGGGCCCAAAAGAACAGTACCAAAAATCACAATTTCCAATTTAGAAACAACAGGAGAAAAATTGCCAACTGAGTCACCAAACCCGCCGCGGTTCCGCGGTCAAAGCCAGGCTTTGACCGTGTTTCCACGGCCGTACGGTCGACGCAGTTGGTCGTTTTTCTCCAGTCTTCTATAGAAGCCCTGCTTGATTTTCTGGCATATGTAAAATTATTTTTAGACATCATTTAAAATTAACAGAAACTCAGAACTTGGAATTTGCGGTTTTCGAAAATCCATTCGATCGATGTTTTAAACGCGTTAGCACAAGTTAGTATAGCTTAATGGTGAGGCTCTGATACCGCTGTAAGTCCACGGTAGCGCCCCGGCCGTCTAACAGACGCCAAATGCGGAACAAAAACTTTTTACAACTGGCGCTATCGCGTACTATAACCCGGATCTGCCATTAAAGCTAAACTAACAAACTACAAAGTGGGTAGAAGAGTTATACCGAACGATCCGAGTCCTTCGGTCTTCAACCATCATCCCACGTTTTGTTGCGGCTACTCTGATCTCCTGAATCTCCAGTCTTCTCGTCCAGGTGGCACCTCGTCGACGGATCTTTAAACGGGCTCCCGCCTCTGAACCGAGGCAACTCGATCATCAAGTTTGCTAAAAGAGATGACCAAGATTGATGTAGAGAATGAGTAGAACACTTTGTCTCGTTACGTCCAAGGCTATGGGCGAACGGTTAATGAAGTTGCCTTTTGGATCTGGTGATAAGAATTTGAGCTATATGAGATTTCCATATACAAATCTATCATAATCTTTTCCCTAGTGAACAACCACCATTATCCCTTCACCAAGGGGTGGCCGGCCAATATATAGAGAGGAGAGAGTGAGTGTGGGAGCAAGGAGTGGTAATCATAAGATAAAGAGAGAATGAGTCACAATTAACACCTTGTATGAACACATTCAATGCAAATGATGAATCATTAACCCTAGTCATCAAACATCATTAAATGCACTAATGAGGCACAAAGATGCATGAACCTAGTCACTACCTTCTAGAAACCACTAGAAACATCCACACTCATCTCAAGAAAAGATAAATCCGTATTTAACCGAATGTTAAATACGGCTGATAGAAAACTGGAAACTGGCAACTTCCAAAAGTGATCCTGAAACGAATTTCAGGATAACCCCGTATCAGTATAAACATACCCGTATTTGTATTACGACCGAATACAAATTCAACTGAGACAAAGATATTATATCTACACAGTATAACACTCGGATTCGGCTTAAACCAAAGCCGACCAGTATTATCTGCCCGAAATATGACACGTGCGAAAACGCACGTGCATTTTCCGAACCTTGCCATAAAACCATACGGCCTCTACAACGTTTCGCCCGAACTTGGAAAACTGTCTGTGGGGGACTCTAATGACTCATCAACACATTGGCACTGGGTATAACCTCTAGCACGTCAGAGGTACTGGCTGTACGTAACGGTTGCCTATGTATTGATTGGAAGGGAAGCTGACGAGCGAACTCATCCATAAACCCTACTGAGCCTAACAGTGACAATATACATACAGTCCGGTCCGTTCGTCTATGAGTATCGCATATCTGCCTAGGGGGCTGGTAACGTCAGACCCCCATTAGCGGTATAAGTCGTGTCAGAGAATGGCCCAGAACACCCTGAGATACTACTGGAAGTACTTACCAGTAAATCTCCTGCCTCGGCCGAGCGCTTTGTGTAATGGCTTTCCTAGACACAGCGCGATCTCACCCCCAATACCGGGAGAGACGAATCCCCTGCCGATCCGCTCACTTGCCTCCATGTGGCTCGGAACTGTACCCAAAAAAGACCTGTTTGCACGACTCCTTTGAGCCGTGGTAGGGTAGAAATCAAAGCACAGTGGGAACTCACACGAGACAAATGACGACCTCAGGTCGATGAACTAACATGTACACATGTTACCAGGGAACTGCTATCTGACGATATGTATAATACCAACTAGCATGTTCCCGGCGAGTCTTGTCCGGTGTACTCATAACCCAATGAGCACCTGTATACATCTTAGGTGAACCAACTGACACCAATGGCTTGTGAGACCGACCACCGCCCCTCGTCGGGGTCTCGACTGTATACACTAGTCTACTCTGGAGTATCGATGCCCTGTCTCGAAACTCCCACGACTATGGACTCTTTAAGGATGTGCTTACAGACCCCAGCTCCCACGTATATGATCGCCATCATACTGCTGGCAGTCAAGCAAGAATCCTATGGGCTCTATCAACATGCAATAGCGAACTAAAGCATGTATACAATGATAAAGACAAACCAGATAGCATACTATCATCTCGAGCAAGACTGTTATATCGGTATAGGTCCTGCCTCAATCATTGCAATCACGTACCTGCGATCCAATAATTGACTTTGAGGGCACTATCTCCAACAATAAGCATGTAGAAGCCATAACTCATCCCACTAATTTTGTTTTATTCTAGATATTTTCTTACCCAAATCTTATCTTTAAACCATGGTTCATTCTCTCACTTGATCACTTGATATTTTCCTCACCCAAGTTCTTCTTCAACCTAATTCCTACTTCATCAACCTACTCTCATCTAGCCCATAAAATTAGGTTGTTCGCTTCACTAATTCCTTGATAAGTGAAGATGTAGCTTAAGTTAGAGGAACTTCAAGGTGGATCATCTTCGGCCTCGAAAACGATGTAGTAAGCTCGATCTTTTTTTCAAGTGAAGCCAAGAAGAATTCTTGGGACCACTACTGTAACATTTCAAAAAGATAAAATATTAATTTTGGGAATTTTTATAATTTAATATTATTTTATTGAATATTTTAATATTTTGGAATTATTAAATACAAATAAATGGGGAAAAATTATGGAAAATTATGGAAAATTCTAAAATAGGGTAAATTAGAGAATTATGCCATTTCTAAGTTTAATTGATTAGTTATATGCTAAATTAGTGCTAATCGCGATTAAAAATCGCTAAACGGTTTTTTTTAGCTTTTTGTGCAAAACATGCACATATCTTTTTCTCTTCACTTGTGCATTTTCACCATGGTTTGCTTTGGGGTTACTATTTAGGTGAGAAGGGTTTGTTTTAAGGAAAAAGAAAAGAAAAAGGAAAAAGAGAAAGGAATAAGATAATGAGGTATGGGTGAGAGAGAGAAGGTAACCTTTGACCAAGACTTAACCATCTCCTTCATTTCCTTCACTCATCTCTCTCTCCCTCTTCAACCGTGTTGCTGCTGCTGCTCCTCACTTCCCTCCCCTCTTCCACCCCTCTAAACACATTCAAAACAACACTAAAATCCTACCCCCATTTCACTAAAAAGATGCACAAGCTCAAGACCTACCCGATGGACCAAGAAAGCATGAATTTTGGCCACTAGGGGCAACTCAAGAAAATTCTTGAGTTTCCAAATGAGATATTTTCTGGACCTTAAACTTAGTTTATGCTTTTCCTTTACCCTCATATTAAGATCGAATCGATATTGTGCGATATTGTGGACTTGTGGATAACCTAGTTAGGGTTGTGATGAACTATGGGTTGTAATATGAAATTGAGGTCAGTAGAGGTTATACCATCACCCTAGTGTATGAATTGGAACCCAAAACCTGAAGCTTAAACCAGAATACGGATTTTAGAAACCGATATCGGGGAAATCATGAAATCTGTGTAGTGTTTATGGAATCTGCTATCATACGAGGTATCCTAAAATAAAATTGATTAGACAGTGGTATGTGCAGGAACCCAGGAAGCTACCACCAAGACCCCAGCCCATAACTCCTTTTCCCGGCCGCAAATTTTACCCATTTGGCCGCAATTTGCGGCCTGGACCCCACCAATTTGGCTCGTTTTGGTTTTGGTGTTTCCTTATCTGTAGATTAGGCCCCTGGTATATATAGAATTGTCTAATTGAACCTAGGGTGAAATCTGGGACATATTTCTTAAGTTGCTGTTTTGGATTCGTGTTTCCGTATTCCGTATTTTTAAGTCTGAATTGGTGTCTTGTGTTTTACCTCGACTATTTGGCGTTTATACGACGATATAGAGGATTTATTGATGGTTTTGAAGGCGTGCCATAGGTTCTAACCTATAGGCCTCTTATCGTATCGTTTTGGGTTTCGTGTGCCGTGTTAGCTTTGATTTGGTTTTAATACGCAGATACGATACCTTGATGTGTAGGTACCCCATGAAGACTTCGGGACGACAAGCAAGCGCGTGGCGACATCCACATATAAAGACGCAAGGTGAGTAGATTATATCTACTGGGGGAAGTCGGGTGGATGGCGTATAGCACCCCCGCAGTCCGTAGTTGGTATACTATATGTTATGCTTGATAGTACAGCGTGTCAGGAATGTTGTGTTAGGTGTAGTATGGATAGCTTAGGGTTAGAAGTAAACTAGTATAGCTCATAGTCGCGAACCCTAGAATAGGTTTACACCCACACGCACATCCTTGCATATTCACTATACTTACACGGTGTTGATGATGATATTGGATGACATTTGGAGATGGGTCGATGATATTGGGCTTTGTGCCGCGAGATCGGAGATGTGATATGATTCGTATTTGGGATACGACATGTGATTCTTGCGGGCTTGGGATGTGTGTTTACCCAGGCATTCATACTTAGTAGATGGTATCAGTTGTACTAGACTTAGATCAGTACCCCAGAGTATGTGAGATAATGATGGTGATACCTGATAATTGTTGAGAGGAATAAGAATATTGACCGTATCCAGGCATTCATACTTAGTAGATGGTATCAGTTGTAGTAGACTTAGATTAGTACCCTAGAGTATGTGAGATAATGATGGTGATACCTGATAATTGTTGAGAGGAATAAGAATATTGACCGTATCCAGGCATTCATACTTAGTAGATGGTATCAGTTGTACTAGACTTAGATCAGTACCCCAGAGTATGTGAGATAATGATGGTGATACCTGATAATTGTTGAGAGGGATAAGAATATTGACCGTATCCAGACATTCATACTTAGTAGATGGTATCAGTTATACTAGACTTAGATCAGTACGCCAGAGTATGTGAGATAATGATGGTGATACCTGATAATTGTTGAGAGGCATAAGAATATTGACCGTACCTAGTTAATGGGATGTCGTACGACGACTTACCGTACGAGCCTATATTGATGATTGATCCGTACTCATGACATGAGGATTGGCATATGATATACTGTATCGTACGCGATACTATTGAGGCGGGATCACCGACTATTATATATATATAGACTCAGACTTAGGTGGTGTCCTTACCCCTCCTGATTTACTTGATACTTAGATCTGTAGTTGCACAGTAGATGTTAGACTAGACCCGAGTTGCACAGTAGATGTTAGACTAGACCCGAGTCATTCTTTTTCAAATGGTATAACCGCATGACATGTACATATGACCCGAGTAGCATTATTGCATCAGGATATGACCTTGTATGCGCATACTATTATTTCCATGTTGCATGATATAGTGTTATACTTGCACTTCATTTAGATGACACATACCCATACTTGTACACATATATCGACAATTATTCATTTACCAATTATTCTACGGCTCGCATTGCATTGCATGCTCATATGTTAATGATTCATATTCCTTGTGCACATGCCTTTACATAGTTGCATGCTTATATTAGTGTTCTTGTTGCATGTATTATAATTCATGGATTTCGCACTGTGATATGGTTGCATATGATGATTCTAGATTGTTTTACTCCTGCGTATATATATCAGTGGTATGGGACGCTGAAATATATATGTATACCCCTAGAGTATATATATTAGTGGCATGGGACGCTGATATATATATACGCACACTTAAATATATCATCACGATGATCTATGCAAATTTACATATGCATTATGAGAGGAGCCTATGAGCTCGGAGCCTATGAGCTCGATGTGAGAGGAGCCTATGAGCTCGATTGGAGAGGAGCCTATGAGCTTGGAGCCTATGAGCTCGATTGGAGAGGAGCCTATGAGCTCGGAGCCTATGAGCTCGATGTGAGAGGAGCCTATGAGCTCGGAGCCTATGAGCTCGATGGGAGAGGAGCCTATGAGCTCGGAGCCTATGAGCTCGATTGGCTCGGAGCCTATGAGCTCGGAGCCTATGAGCTCGATGTGAGAGGAGCCTATGAGCTCGATGTGAGAGGAGCCTATGAGCTCGGAGCCTATGAGCTCGATTGGAGAGGAGACTATGAGCTCGGAGCCTATGAGCTCGATTGGAGAGGAGCCTATGAGCTCGGAGCCTATGAGCTCGATTGGAGAGGAGCCTATGTGCTCGGGGCCTTTATGGTCGATGGTATATTATATCTCCCCTACCCCACACTTATTGTATATGCATTGCATCACATATTAGTAGTACCTGACAGAGTACCTTCATGAATGTTGCATACATGTCGGATACATGATATATGTGTTTCATTGATATTGAGATATATAGTTTGTGTCAATGCTCGACATTGATTTCCTGATAATTTCATTCACGATATCTCCTGTTTTCATTTTACCGCATACTTACATCATATTTGTGATATATTGTTACGTGAGGCACTGGTACGAGTACTTGGCACTACACTTATGTTCAGATGTTACATTGCCACTTTACTATTCTTCGAACTTATTCATTTGAGTTTTATATTATATACTGATCGTATTGACCTAGGATTATGTCTTGCATTCGATTTCTGCTTGTAGATATTTTCTATTGACGAGTTGGCAACTCACCCCCGTTGTGCCACAGTTCTTGCAGGGCTTGCCGTACAGGTTCCATAGCGGCACTTCTGGCACACTGCTTTCCTTTGCGGGTGATTTGCTTGGCAGTTCTTGCAGGGTTTGCCGTACAGGTTCCGTAGCGGCATTTCTGGCACACTGCTTCTATATGGGGGACTTGCTTGGGTAGGTGGGTCTTTTGTATCAGGACCACCCTTGTTGTACTTGTATTATTCTTTGTATCTAGAAATTCCATCAACCAAAGACTTGTATATTGTTTCAGACTCAGACACTAGTGATGTATCATTTCGACCTTAGAGTCGCGCTTAATAGTGTTGCAGTTTTCATGCTTATCTGGGTTTCTTTTAAATTTTGATCCTCGCCATTCGGCGTTGTATAGTGTATTGCTTGTTGTTTATTTATCCTTAAAATGGTTTTAGGTTTCTGGGCTTTTGGCTTACTTGGACCAGATGGAGTCCTATAGACTTCATATGGTTCAAGGGCCAGTCACGTGCTCTTTCGGGTCGTGACAAAGTTGGTATCAGAGCGCTAGGTTGACCTTGGTTTGAGTCTAAGTTTGACTATGTGGAGCCTAGGGCGTTTATATATATACGGAACTTAGGCTTGACCTTACGGAACTTAGACTTGGTCGAGGGGGTATTAGACCCGAACTTTCGTCGTATAGGATGACCCTTGGTTGATGGATAGGTGACTAAAGTAGAGTGACGTACCGTTGGTATGTTCCGCGGCATACTTACGACACGCCACTCCGCTTAAGGAACCTTAGGATGTACATATTTTCGAGATCAGTGATTCTCTTTATATCCATGATCATACCTCCATTAATGTTGTTCCTTCCTATGATCACGTATCCACTCTGGATCTGTTGTTCTCTTTCTTGCCATTGATCTGCTCTCTTCGATACTCGATTGAGGTTCCTGTCGCCATGTTTGAGCGCAGTTTGGGCTGCTGCTAGGGGTACGGTCAGGGCGAGCTCGTCTGGTACGAGGGCCGACCATTGTGTTTTCTGGTGACATGGGAACGTCTCGAGTTAGTATTGGTGATTGTGACCTCTAGTTGAGGCGAGTGCTTGGTTTTGCACCGGATGATCGGGGCATTGTTAGAGCTGCCAGTTGAGAGAGGACTGTTGAGGTACAGCATACCTCAGAGATTATGATGTCGCCTACCGTGTAGACAGATGGACCAGCTGTTGCTGAGATTGACAGGATGTCACTTCTGGGGCTTACGAGCTGAGATTGCCGGAGCTTTCAGGCAGATATGAGACGGATGATAGCTAGTCTACCCGATTTGAGAGACGAGGGTGATTCGTCCGATTTTTTTGCGCCGGAGCGGGCCCAGTTGAGTTGAAGATTTCCAGTGTGGAGAGTCTTACTCAGATCTAGAGCAGACCGATTCAGAGATGACCGCCAATGTGTCGCCTTTCCTGGAGGATGGAGGCACTGTTCGGCGTGCAGGCGAATGGGCCAGTTGTTGCTGCAAATGACGAGATATCGCCCAGATGGTTGGAGCTACTGCAGCGTGAGCATATACTTAGAGAGATGATAGCGAGTCGCTAGTCACCTGAGGATGAATGACTAGGACATTTGGTTCGTCCGTTTACCGATGCGAGGTCATCAGATAGATTGTTTCCAGCTAGAGACGACTCCACGCAGGTTCGTTGAGAGTCGATAGAGACGATCGAATGTCAGAAGCCCATTTTCCAAGTTTAAAGTATACGGAAAGACATGCAGGTGATTCTATGGACCCTCTAGAAGAATGAAACCCTAACTCGACTTAATGACCGTGTGAAAGCCTTGAACCTTAGGGTTTGCGGCAGTTCCGCGGCGCCATTAGTGAGGCTTGGGTTTGCCCTTCTACGGCTGGACCACCGACGCTGTGGCATGTACTCGATACTATTAAACTGTACTCAAGATGTTGATCTCTTGGGGGATTAAAAGGTTCTGACGAGTCGATCGAATGTTCGACATCATTCGGATATCACGTGATGGGATGCTTTGCTTGGGAGACTCCAGATACGAGTATAGCCGTTGGAGCACAGTCCATGTAGCCACGATGAGACGAGTCCGAATCAGTCGACATTGGAGCGGAGTGAATAAAAGAGTTCGCAAGAGATTTCGACGAGATGACGTCCCACTCCGCTGACATCAGAGATGTGATATGCACCCAGAGGCGTTGTATATGGATATATCTTCCAGAAAGAGGCGCGATAAGTATGCAGCCATTCCGGAATAAGAATTTGCTTCAGCGATGGATGATGACTTCCGGGCAATCCGGCAGGAATGAGATTTGAGAGAGAAATCTCGACAGGACCTTTCTAGAATACGATACGAGAAGACCTAGACCCAGGAGTGGTCATATTGCGCACACCCAGCAGGCCAGAGTTCGGCATTGTCGACGAGGTAGTTGACCAGGTTCGGATACAGGAACTTACCCAGATGCATTGCAAATTGATCAGGTACGGACGAGTATTGAGTATTCCTCCGAGGGTTGGGACGCGTTCCCGAGGACCTGTTCGACCGGACATCTTCTACAGAATGATGAAGCTACAGAGTACGCGATTTCGAGTCCGTGTGAGAGACTTCAGATTGACCGTGGCCGAGAACAGTGCAGTGTGTAGATAGCATGGCGTGACGTCATAGTGGACGACGATAGAGACAGGTGGAACCAAAGGTTCGAGCGAGACGCTGACGAGCTGTCATTACTTCCCGTCAAGACCAGAGGTCAAATATGCTACAGAGGTGTTGGGGTGCAACCAGATTCCGAGAAATGTTGTGCTGAGGACACCAATGTCTATTGAACAAAAAGAGATTTTGCAAGAGAGCCAGCCTTCGTACAGTTCGGCATAGGCAAGATCGGAAGAGACCTTGAACAGGATTCCTTCCAGGACATTGCTGCAATGATATTTGCACCCAGGATCAGATGTGTCACGTGCATTCAGAGTGCCAGGGCCGACGCCAGTGACATGCGGCTCTACGAGTGGTCATGAGGATTGACCGAGAGATGACCAGGGAAGTACTAGAACGGAATCGTCCCCGTTAGCACACCTGACAGGGCCGACGAGCCGATTGACTGCGAGATAGGAAATCCGCAAAGAAAATAAGGACCCAGAGTCAGAGGACGCCAGACCGTGAGCAAGAGACAAGTAGATATCCTGCGCTGCTAGCAGTGGATGCACCGACTCCTTCTCGACCTTGAAGGAGGAACTACCGACGACGGTATTTATGATTTGTGATTTTGTGATTCGATTATCACGTATCCGTCATCTTGGATTTTGGTACTTTGGGCGTTCTATTGCATGATTTAGTTTTGATGACTGAGTTCATGATATTGTTTCATGCACCCACTGGATATTTATATTTTGCGCATAGTTATTACATTCGAGGTATTGATTGTGATTTCACGCCTATCTTATACAGTGATTTGATTTACACTTCCAGCATAGTTCTCATGCACCTTTAGTGTTTTGATATACGATTTTGGTGCACGCCAGATGCACTAAATCGGGATTCTTCGTGCATGTCACATGCACCTGATTTTTTTTACCGTCAGGCACACACGTTGCCTACGACAGATGTTCGTGCACACCAGTTGCACCTAGATATGGTTTCGTACACCTGTTTGACACATATATGGATTTTGATTCCTTGCAAACCAGACGCACAGGATATTCTTATATATGCATTTTGGGGATTGATTTCTAGTAGAGCAGTACATTTTTATGATATTCTCTATGTATTGATGTTTTCGGAGCCCCGACAAATTGGATTATTACTGAAATTGTTTTAGTATTGGGGGTTTAAATTTAAATTCGGGGACCGAATTTCTTTAAGGGGGATAGATTGTAACATTTCAAAAAGATAAAATATTAATTTTGGGAATTTTTATAATTTAATATTATTTTATTGAATATTTTAATATTTTGGAATTATTAAATACAAATAAATGGGGAAAAATTATGGAAAATTATGGAAAATTCTAAAATAGGGTAAATTAGAGAATTATGCCATTTCTAAGTTTAATTGATTAGTTATATGCTAAATTAGTGCTAATCGCGAATAAAAATCGCTAAACGGTTTTTTTTAGTTTTTTGTGCAAAACATGCACATATCTTTTTCTCTTCACTTGTGCATTTTCACCATGGTTTGCTTTGGGGTTACTATTTAGGTGAGAAGGGTTTGTTTTAAGGAAAAAGAAAAGAAAAAGGAAAAGAGAAAGGAATAAGATAATGAGGTATGGGTGAGAGAGAGAAGGTAACCTTTGACCAAGACTTAACCATCTCCTTCATTTCCTTCACTCATCTCTCTCTCCCTCTTCAACCTTGCTGCTGCTGCTGCTCCTCACTTCCCTCCCCTCTTCCACCCCTCTAAACACATTCAAAACAACACTAAAATCCTACCCCCATTTCACTAAAAAGATGCACAAGCTCAAGACCTACCCGATGGACCAAGAAAGCATGGATTTTGGCCACTAGGGGCAACTCAAGAAAATTCTTGAGTTGCCAAATAAGGTATTTTCTGGACCTTAAACTTAGTTTATGCTTTTCCTGTACCCTCATATTAAGATCGAATCGATATTGTGCGATATTGTGGACTTGTGGATAACCTAGTTAGGGTTGTGATGAACTATGGGTTGTAATATGAAATTGAGGTCAGTAGAGGTTATACCATCACCCTAGTGTATGAATTGGAACCCAAAACCTGAAGCTTAAACCAGAATACGGATTTTAGAAACCGATATCGGGGAAATCATGAAATCTGTGTAGTGTTTATGGAATCTGCTATCATACGAGGTATCCTAAAATAAAATTGATTAGACAGTGGTATGTGCAGGCACCCAGGAAGCTACCACCAAGACCCCAGCACATAACTCCTTTTCCCGGCCGCAAATTTTACCCATTTGGCCGCAATTTGCGGCCTGGACCCCACCAATTTGGCTCATTTTTGTTTTGGTGTTTCCTTATCTTTATATTAGGCCCCTGGTATATATAGAATTGTCTAATTGAACCTAGGGTGAAATCTGGGACATATTTCCTAAGTTGCTGTTTTGGATTCGTGTTTCCGTATTCCGTATTTTTAAGTCTGAATTGGTGTCTTGTGTTTTACCTCGACTATTTGGCGTTTATACGACGATATAGAGGATTTATTGATGGTTTTGAAGGCGTGCCATAGGTTCTAACCTATAGGCCTCTTATCGTATCGTTTTGGGTTTCGTGTGCCGTGTTAGCTTTGATTTGGTTTTAATACACAGATACGATACCTTGATGTGTAGGTACCCCATGAAGACTTCGGGACGACAAGCAAGCGCGTGGCGACATCCACATATAAAGACGCAAGGTGAATAGATTATATCTACTGGGGGAAGTCGGGTGGATGGCGTATAGCACCCACGCAGTCCGTAGTTGGTATACTATATGTTATGCTTGATAGTACAGCGTGTCAGGGATGTTGTGTTAGGTGTAGTATGGATAGCTTAGGGTTAGAAGTAAACTAGTATAGCTCATAGTCGCGAACCCTAGAATAGGTTTACACCCACACGCACATCCTTGCATATTCACTATACTTACACGGTGTTGATGATGATATTGGATGACATTTGGAGATGGGTCGATGATATTGGGCTTTGTGCCGCGAGATCGGAGATGTGATATGATTCGTATTTGGGATACGACATGTGATTCTTGCGGGCTTGGGATGTGTGTTTACCCAGGCATTCATACTTAGTAAATGATATCAGTTGTACTAGACTTAGATCAGTACCCCAGAGTATGTGAGATAATGATGGTGATACCTGATAATTGTTGAGAGGAATAAGAATATTGACCGTATCCAGGCATTCATACTTAGTAGATGGTATCAGTTGTACTAGACTTAGATCAGTACCCCAGAGTATGTGAGATAATGATGGTGATACCTGATAATTGTTGAGAGGAATAAGAATATTGACCGTATCCAGGCATTCATACTTAGTAGATGGTATCAGTTGTACTAGACTTAGATCAGTACCCCAGAGTATGTGAGATAATGATGGTGATACCTAATAATTGTTGAGAGGAATAAGAATATTGACCGTATCCAGGCATTCATACTTAGTAGATGGTATCGGTTGTACTAGACTTAGATCAGTACGCCAGAATATATGAGATAATGATGGTGATACCTGATAATTGTTGAGAGGAATAAGAATATTGACCGTACCTAGTTAATGGGATGTCGTACGACGACTTACCGTACGAGCCTATATTGATGATTGATCCATACTCATGACATGAGGATTGGCATATGATATACTGTATCGTACGCGATACTATTGAGGCGGGATCACCGACTATTATATATATATCGACTCAGACTTAGGTGGTGTCCTTACCCCTCCTGATTTACTTGATACTTAGATCTGTAGTTGCACAGTAGATGTTAGACTAGACCCGAGTTGCACAGTAGATGTTAGACTAGACCCGAGTCATTCTTTTTCAAATGGTATAACCGCATGACATGTACATATGGGTGTAGATTCTTTACTGTTACGTCGATTATTCAATGTCCGCATATTTCCGCTATTCACATTGCTTGCATATGTTTACTGCTATATTACTATTATGTTGATAGGACACTAGCACCATTATCGATGATGCGTATGTTCCACGTACACTTGCTTGCCGGCTCACACACTTCTTCATCGATAATTGCCATGTCACTACGCAGTAGCATTATTGCATCAGGATATGACCTTGTATGCGCATACTATTATTTCCATGTTGCATGATATAGTGTTATACTTGCACTTCATTTAGATGACACATACCCATACTTGTACACATATATCGACAATTATTCATTTACCAATTATTCTACGGCTCGCATTGCATTGCATGCTCATATGTTAATGATTCATATTCCTTGTGCACATGCCTTTACATAGTTGCATGCTTATATTAGTGTTCTTGTTGCATGTATTATAATTCATGGATTTCGCACTGTGATATGGTTGCATATGATGATTCTAGATTGTTTTACTCCTGCGTATATATATCAGTGGTATGGGACGCTGAAATATATATGTATACCCCTAGAGTATATATATTAGTGGCATGGGACGCTGATATATATATACGCACACTTAAATATATCATCACGATGATCTATGCAAATTTACATATGCATTATGAGAGGAGCCTATGAGCTCGGAGCCTATGAGCTCGATGTGAGAGGAGCCTATGAGCTCGGAGCCTATGAGCTCGATTGGAGAGAAGCCTATGAGCTCGGAGCCTATGAGCTCGATTGGAGAGGAGCCTATATGCTCGGGGCCTTTATGGTCGATGGTATATTATATCTCCCCTACCGCACACTTATTGTATATGCATTGCATCACATATTAGTAGTACCTGACAGAGTACCTTCATGAATGTTGCATACATGTCGGATACATGATATATGTGTTTCATTGATATTGAGATATATAGTTTGTGTCAATGCTCGACATTGATTTCCTGATAATTTCATTCACGATATCTCCTGTTTTCATTTTACCGCATACTTACATCATATTTGTGATATATTGTTACGTGAGGCACTGGCACGAGTACTTGGCACTACACTTATGTTCAGATGTTACATTGCCACTTTACTATGCTTCGAACTTATTCATTTGAGTTTTATATTATATACTGATCGTATTGACCTAGGATTATGTCTTGCATTCGATTTCTGCTTGTAGATATTTTCTATTGACGAGTTGGCAACTCACCCCCGTTGTGCCACAGTTCTTGCAGGGCTTGCCGTACAGGTTCCATTGCGGCACTTCTGGCACACTGCTTTCCTTTGCGGGTGATTTGCTTTGCAGTTCTTGCAGGGTTTGCCGTACAGGTTCCGTAGCGGCATTTCTGGCACACTGCTTCTATATGGGGGACTTGCTTGGGTAGGTGGGTCTTTTGTATCAGGACCACCCTTGTTGTACTTGTATTATTCTTTGTATCTAGAAATTCCATCAACCAACGACTTGTATATTGTTTCAGACTCAGACACTAGTGATGTATCATTTCGACCTTAGAGTCGCGCTTAGTAGTGTTGCAATTTTCATGCTTATCTGGGTTTCTTTTAAATTTTGATCATCGCCATTCGGCGTTGTATAGTGTATTGCTTGTTGTTTATTTATCCTTAAAATGGTTTTAGGTTTCTGAGCTTTTAGCTTACTTTGACCAGATGAAGTCCTATAGACTTCATATGGTTCAAGGGCCAGTCGCGTGCTCTTTCAGGTCGTGACAACTACTTAGAGCTTAGGGACTATTACTTTGAGCTATTGAAATGAAGGATTTGGTCTACAAAGGTTGTAACCCTATTCACCTAGTGTAAAACTTGTTTACATGTTTACAAACCCTAATTCTCTAGTTCGATTCTAAGTTAGTGTAGCTTAGCATCTTAGATTTTTTAAAATTGCATACTTGATGCTTGTCTAAACCTAATGGTAGTGCTAAAACACACTTTCAGATAAAGCCCATAGAATTTTTGCTTAACTACCAGGATTATGATAGGGATCATACTAGTAGGGCCTGAGTAGTTTATAAGCACATCCTTAAAAGTCTCTTGTCGTAGGAGTATTGAGACTGGGCATCGGTATTCCAGTTTAGACTATTGTATATGTTTCATGACCCTGTACGTGGCGATGGCTGATCTCATAGCCATGGGTGTTTGGCACCGATGATTGTGTACATATGCTCATTGGATGAGTTACACTGGACGGACTCACCGAGAACTCCTAGATGGTATTATACCAACCGTCAGATAGTAGTTCTCCAGCGAAATGAGCACAGGGTAGTCTCTAGACCAAAGATCGTTATAGTGTCTTGTGTATGTTCTCACTGTACTTTAATTATTACCCTACCACGGCTTTAAAGAGCCGTGCAAATAGGTTTTAGTTAGGTACAATCCCGAAGCACATGGAGACAGTGAGAGGACGAGAGAATTCGTCTCTCCTGGTATAGCGAGTTGATGTCGCACTGTGCACAGCTGGCTATGACCATAAGTCCTTGGCTAAGACAGACAAGATTTACTGCTAAGTGTTATCAGTAGTTTCTTAGATGATCATGAGCTTGACGTCAGCACGACTTATCGAGTTATTGGGAGTCTAACGGTTTCCACCTCCCAGATCTGGTATGCGACAGTCTTAGACGAAGAGACTAGACTGTACGGTGAATGTCACTAATATGCTCTAGCAGGGTACGGACGAGCTTGCTTGTCGGCCGGCTTTTCGTTCAATACCTAGGTAGCCGTTACGTACAGCTAGTACCGCTAACGTGCTTGTAGGTTAATCCGGTGGAAGATTGATTTGAAAGTGTTTCGGATCAATCGGATATAATCCTGATCTACTGCCAGTGTATTGTTGAGTCTTTAGAGTCCCAAACAGAGTGTTTCTCCAGTTCTAGTGAAATGTTGTAGTGCACGTACGACGATGCGTGCGGAGTCCAATTAAACATGTATATATGATACTACATGTATTAACCGGACTGATGATACTAGCCGGTTTATAATTGAACCCTCATTGAATCGAGTGTTGATTTAATGATATTACATATACATGATGATGCATATATACTAGTATTATATTTGTTACCCTCACATTTTCTCTCCTTTACTACATGGTATGTTATGTAACATATCATGTAAATGATATATGTGATGTTCATGATATATATATATATATATATATATATATATATATATATATATATATATATATATATAATGGAGGAAAGAGGCCATAGGAGGGGATTTCCTCCTATGGCGTCGAAAAAAATGCAATCTCCGCCATTTTTTCCGACGATCGGCATCCAGCATCATCATCGTTATCATCTAAGATGTGCATACACAAAAATTTTTGTGATTCCACCACTTTTTCACCGTTGAATTAGCAATGTAAAAAGTTCTATTGTCGGTAAACCATTAATTTTGTACCAACTATATCAACGGTGAAAAAATGGTATAATCACATGAAATTTGGTATATCCACATCTTAAATGATAAAGATGGCCGTGATGTACGCCGATCGTCGAAAAAAATGATGGAGGATGCATTTTTCCGACGCCATAGGAGGAAATTCCCTCCTATGGCACCTTTCCTCCATTAAACACAACCCCCCCCCCCCCCCCCCCCCCCCGCCTCTCTCTCTCTCTCTCTCTCTTTATATATATATATATATATATATATATATATATATATATATATAATTTATGTTTTTCACTTTTATTTCTCTTTTAGCATGGTCATGAGTGATATGAACTTAGGTGTCATCCTCTCCGATCACTCGTGACATGTGTGGGTTAGAAAGAAATGGGAGAGTGATATGGCTATGTGATGTTGATTCTCTGGCCATAACAATTCTCAACTACTCTCATCCATGGAAAAAGAAAAATGAGAGATAGAAAAAGAAAGAGAAAGAGCAAGTGAAAGGATACATAAATATCTACATCTCTTACTTATTCTGCCTAACAATTTGAATGAGTAAGTTTCTTCACATGAAGATGAAGCTAGAACCGGTGGCCTTCGCGTGGATTATCTTCGACGGAGCCGATCGGAGATCAAACGCAATCTGAAGCGACTCGGAGCTTAGCCAGAGTCGGGAATTCAACCTTTGAAGCAAATGAAGATATTTCAAAAATTGTATATTCTTAACTCTAGCTCTTTTTTGTTTGTAAGCTAGTAAAGTCTATAGTTGATTTTAGATGTAGGATGCTTGTGCTCACTAAGAATTTTAGTTTTTCGCTTCTAATGCATTTTTGAAACCCGTCCAGCAGGCACGAGTAGCCTTACACCCTGCCCTCAAATTGTCAGTCTAAAATTCCCTAGAAAGGTTTTTCATTGCCAAGAAACCCCTTACCTGACATATCTAATAGTTGTCTGTTATATCTAGTTTCCTGCAATATCTAAACAATTACCTGCAATATCCGAATCGCTACTTGCAATATCTAAATAGATTGTATGAATTAATTAAATATAGCATGCTAGTAATAAATATTGCAGGAAAAAAATCATGAAAGTTTTTGACAAATGTTGAGGCCGGGGGATTTTGAAAACGGGAAAAAGTGCTCGAGGTTTTTTTGACAATTTACCCTAAGTTAAGCACCTTCCAACAACAAAAAGGCATACTCCTCTCAAAGACAGCTAATGCATATATTTTTAATATTTAAAAAAGCACACAACAGGGAATCAAAACACATCCCTTGATATATCTAAATAGATTCTTTCACCGAGCTAAAACCATAAATATAGCGATTTCACAAGCTTCATTCATTTCCATCAGCAGCTCGAAGCGAGCCCAATTGCACAGGCGCTTGAGTCCCGACCACTTTGGAGGATCCATAGATCGATAAGTCGACGCCCTGAGTTTTCTCTTTCTCGATCTGATCCTTAATCCAGAAGTATGTAAATCTAAGCCCATCCTGGTGAAATTGAAAGCAATTTGATAATATCAAGTCAGCAAGATGCAAATAAACTATCAAACACAGTGATGCTATCATAAAATGTTTGAAAACACAGTAGTAATAATCATCATCTTTAAGTGCAATAGAAAATGCAACAAAACAATGGTTGTTATCAACTTCTGTTGCAAGATTTAGAGAACCAAAGCAATTCATCACTTTTCCAGCATTTCTTCCAACCAAATAGGCTAAAAGAAATGTTTGAAAATTTTGTTGGATTTTCACCGCTTCCACTTGTTATAAATTATAATATTGTTAACCAAACATGGGTGCAATAAATGCTCCAAAACATTAGATGCATTTTAACAAGTTCATCTCCAAATGCTTGTTAGTAAGTTTGCTAACGTAATATGGAATATTTTTTATTTTTTTTATTTTTTGTATTGAATACTGCATACTGCTCCTTAACCTAACAATTAAACAACCCTTGTACTTATGGGTTACCTTGAGTTTCATTGTTGGAGCCCAGCCAAGTTTTTCCTTGATGAGAGTATTGTCGGAGTTACGACCACGCACACCCTCTGGGCCTGGAATGTGATGAATGGGAAGCTTCTTGTCCTCGAAACTGAGAACTATTTCGGCCATCTCGTTCATGCTCACCATCTCATCGCTACCAATATTCACGGGCTCTCTAAAATCGGACTTTGTCAACCTAAAAGATTACAATGTAAAATTGTATGATCAGCATCAAGAAGGAAACTGCAAACTTCTTTGATTAGAAATTTCCGTATTTTCTCTTTAATTTATGGCAACTGTTAAAAATTGGTTGAATACCAAGTACTCACCCAGTTTTGTCCATATAGTAGGAGAAATCATAACTTCTACTCTTTCAGCTAAACTACATTAAACAACCTTTATCTATTGCTATTTTTAACTTAACTACCTAGTTTTTTCATTACAGTAAACTCTCTAAAATTTTGGTTTTAAGGGAGTTGCTTTTTTCCTCACAAAAATACCCTTAAATGCAGCAGCTTAAGGGAGCTTACTGTAATATAAAAACTTAAGGAAGTTTAGTGAACAATGCTCGTAGTTAAGGGTGACTTAGGGTGTGATTAAGCCTCTAACTTTTGAGAACGAAATTATTCTCTCTTTTCTGCATTTTTCTTCCCAAAATGCCCTCCTGGTGGAAGTTTAAATGTGCAATGCCAGTGAAAAAGTAGCAGAAAACAAGGTTAATCTGGAACCCAAAAAAAATAAAATATGAAGAAACAGAAATCAATTTAAAATTGGTTTAATTTGAAATAAAATTGCGGTTTTTGTTGTTAATTGGTTTTATTTGGAAGAAAATTGTGTTTTGTAAGAGTTATGGTTAGTATCTGACTATACAGGGAGAGGGTTTCGTGCAATTTAGCCAATAAATAATGTTTTGAAATTATAAGATTACCTTAAAACGCCTTCGACGCATTCGTCAATGAAAGTGAAGGATCGGGTTTGAAGTCCATCTCCCCACATTTCAAATTTGTCGGTCGAAGTAAGAGCCTTCCTGCAGAAAGCTGCAGGTGCTTTCTCCCTCCCACCTGTAGAAAAAAGTAATCCATGGCTCAGATAAAATGATGGTATATATCGCAAGCTGCTTGGTTTGCTGCAGAATAGAATGCAGTATTTGTTGCTATGAAAAAATAGCTCCAAATCCATTGTTTAGTTTGCCTAATGTAGCTTTTGTTACGTGAACTTAGTTAGAAACTGCTCATAATTATAATATTTTTTATTTTTATTTTTTGAAGAAAGGCTGTAACCATAAGAATGAATTTGCTGGCCTTAAGGAAGAATTTTAAAAAAAGGTTAACAAACAAAAAAATAGGGTAGCATCCGCCATCCACTTCTTTTTTTTATAAAAATAGGAAATAGCTGTCACAAAAGTTTGTATTGCAATTTGCAGTTCTGATACATTTCATATTTAACATGGAAAGATAAATTTTTGCACGACCTACAAAACCTTAAAGGTTACAATTTGACAATTACCTTTCCAGGTTCCGAAAGGGCCATAAATATTGTGGAAGCGCCCGATTCTACACTCAATGCCGAAGTCTTTGGTGTAATGCTTGCAAAGCTCTTCAGTAGCAAGCTTCTCAAGCCCATAAGCATCTTGAGGCTGCATGAAAATATAGAAGGTATTAAATAACACAACAATCACATATACAATTGCTGAAAGAAATTCTTAATTGATCAAGGCCAACAAACCTCAGCAGGCCATGCATCACTCTCCTTCAGGCTGACATTAGTTTCCAACTGCTTAAATTCAGGGTAAATACATGCACTAGATGCATAGAAAAACCTGTGTGACAATTATTTTAAGATTTATTTATGTCACTGAACATCAAGACAAAAGCTGGCATAAATAGATAACAAACTATTGTAATTTCCAAAAGTGCGCAATCCCTAGTTAAAAGAATATCCCTAGTTAAAAGAATATCTAAATATTGGAATAGAAAATGATAGATGCTTTAAACAGGAAGAATAAATAATGAATTATGGAATGATGTTGAGATGTGATTTCTCGTAAAGGAAAAAGGATGCACGTTATTGTGCTAATATTTACAGCGGATTTCTGCAGAGGGATAGACTACCTCAGAAAATAATAGCACCTGAGACTAAAGTGAATGGTCTAGAATTAAAATAAAAAACCTCTATGGTATGTACGAAATGGAAAACTTCACAAGGATGCTTCATGATTGATGATTCATTAAAGAGAGAATCGTGCAGCACTTAAAAAAATCTGCATGAGATAATTATTTATAAATCTATGAATGTCTATGCTCAAATGAAGAGACGCTGCTATAAAATTAGCATTTGAAAAAAACGCAAATTTGAGATGTCTACACAAGTGAATCTGAGATGTTACTATAAAATATTGAAATTTGAGATCTGAGATAAGATAATTACAAATGTGTTGTTTGAAATTTGAGATAATTACAAATGCTACTATAAAATATGAATAGCAATATATAACTATCTTGAAATTTGCGTTGTTTTCATATTCAAATTGAAATTTATGTTGTTTGAAATTTGCTTTGTTTTCATATTTTATAGTAGCAGTTATAATTATCTCATTCAAAATATTGAAATTTGAGATTTAGCATTTGAAACCATAATATTGAAACAACGAAAATTTAGCATTTGAAAAGTAGCATCTCAAATTTTATAGAAGCATATTTTGTGGGGATGAGATGTCTGCAACCATACACTACATACACCCGGAAAACGAATTATCACAGAATAGAAGAAAATGAAAGAGATGTTTCATGATTGATGATGACTTGTGTTTTTAAGTTAATTAAAGAAAATGTAAGCACCATGAAACAATTTTAGTCGCCTTGGGGAGACCTTTAAAATGAGAAGAAATGTATGGAAAGATGAGGTGCTGCAATTAGAAGGAAAAAAACTCAATCAAAATAAGCATACATGTATACACACACAACATTTTAATTAAATCCTGTTTCATTGATGGCTTGGTTGAAGGAAACATAAAGATTCTAATCAAGTTCCAAAAAAAAAAACCAATAATAGTATTGGCTAAGCAACAATTTTATGAAATCATTAGAACCTAGTAGCTTGGCCTTTTGTATAGATGGTTACCAAAATAGTTGTTTTGGTAGACATGTACTCTAAACTTACTTGTACGGATAATTTACGTGCGCGGAGGAAGTAGCAGTTTGGTTTCTATATAAATTGTTGACAACGCACTTGAATTATTCAAATCCTCGTTATGACTGTACCCTTCTTTTGCAAGTTTCAATATTGTAAATCCAAATACGCAACAAGGTTTCTTATACAGTTTCCTTAATGCCCAATGAATCTTGCATGAAAAGCTAACAAATAGTATAGAAATAAGTACAAGAAAACAACAAGATTCTCTCAGTCCAATTTTATTTTGAAATTGGACTGAGATGTCTGCACCAATACTGTATACACACCTGGAAAAATAAATTATCACAGCATAGAAGAAAATAGGCTAGGTTCATGATTGATGATTACCTGTGTTTTCAAGTTTAACTTAATAAAACATGAGCACCATGAGCATTTTTAGTCGCGTTAAAGAGCGTTTATATTGACAAGAAATGTACGGAAAGATGAAGCGCTGCAACTTAAGAAAAGAACTCATTCAAAATAAGTATAAATTTTCATATGTACACACACAAACCATTTTATTTAAACTCTCTTTATTGATGGATTGGCGAAAGGAAACTAAAAGATGCAGAATTCAATATTCTAACACAATTATAGTATTAGCTAAGCAACAATTCTATGAAATCATTATAACCTAGTAGCTTTGCCTATGTATAGATGGTTACCAAAAATAGTTGTATTTTTATACATGCATATATATTCGCATGTGCGGATAATCTATTGAAACTACGTGAGCAAAGAAAATTGCGGTTTGGCTTCTATATAGATTGTTAACACAACAGTTGAATTATTCGAAATGATTTCTACACTTCTTTACGACCGTACTCTTCTTGTGCATGTTTCAATATTGTAAATCCGAATACATAATATGGTTTCCTATACAATTTTCTAGTGCCCAGTGAATCTCACATGAAGAGCTAACAAATAGCATGAAAACGAGTAGAAGAAAACAACAAGATTCACTTAGTCCAATTTTATTTTAAAACGAAAAGATATAATTTTATTTAAGATAGTTATATATTGCTATTCTTGCTACAATTTCTTTTAAAAAATGTTATTATCTTTGCAATGAAACCCAAACACTAATCAATATTAACATATATATAATGAAGGAGTTAGAAAAGGCTGGAACAAGATTGCTCTGGCATGAAACGGTAGTTAGGAACATATTTTTGCCTAGAAAGAACAGATGTATGCGGTAAGTGCAAACTAAAAATCTATACAAATTCAATGTCTTTATATATAATTGTTTAAAATTATAAGGTGTGACCCATATGGACCCATCCCTTCCCAATGGATAGGGTTGGTCTCCTCTTCTTATTTTGGTTGCATGTCTCAAACTTGTGTCCCCCTTGTCACAATTCTCATGCCCAAACCAATTTTCCCACCCCTTGGGACTCGATGCTTTTACAAGTTAATACATTTTCGACCAAACTAACATTAAATATAAGACACTTTTAGATTATAAAATCATTTGACATTTTGAAACTCCTACATTTGTGCCTACTCTGTCGCACGTGGGCCGACGTCAAAACTTACTCTTTCACGTTGCATGCTTGTGCATGTCTGACCTCATAAACTCAGAACTCAAATGCTTACAATGCATCCAATAAATGCTCATATATAAAATTAAAAAAATTTAGAATCTAGCATGCAAAGCTTTTCTTTTGGTAGATTCATTAACTTAAGGTAAAAACATTACTCTGAAGTACCAACACAAACTAAAACTCAAAGCAAAATTGAACCATATCAAGAAGTGCAAAGATGAGATGCAATAAAACGAACCTCTTGACCCCGTTAATTCTCGCAGCTTCAAGCATGTTGAAGCTAATCATAGTATTATTATACATAATAACCGAGTGGTTCGACTGAATAAAGCCCATTCCTCCCATATCAGCAGCAAGATTGAACACATGATCAACCCCCTTCGTGACCTTAAGGCAATTATCCATCACCCTAAGATCAACGAGGTGGAACTCATGGCAAAACATTTCCTCAGGCATGTGTTCATTCTTCTTCCAGTCTGAAGCGATGATGTAGTGGCCCTCGCTCTTCAAACGCCTCGCAATGTGAGAGGCGATGAAGCCTCCAGCTCCGGTGATTGAGATGTGAAGCTCTTCTGAAGGCCAGTAGGGTTCACGCTCTAGGTTTTCATATGTGTACTCTCCGTAGCCAGTTCCGTTGTTATCGGTGCTACCCATTCTGCAGAGTTCATGAATCTCTCTAAGATGGCTTTTCAAGCAAATTTTATATTCTAGTCATGATATTATGAAATCTTTGTTGATATTTTTCAGCACCAAAACCCTGATTAAGCACCAAATCATTGAAGTTACGGTGGATGGGATATTATATTTTTATATTCGAGCACACCACAGCAGGTTGAGTGTTGATAGGATTTAGTGAAGAAACACTCACAATGCTAAACAAAAACCTAGCTTCCCCCAAAAAGATTCAATTTTTACGTCTTGGTTTTCTCAAAACACTCATTTAACACAAAAAGAAAAACCAAGGATTTTTTTTTATAATTATTAATCTAACCCAAAGCTTATGGAACCTAGATCCGAGAGATGCGAAGATTACGGAAATTAATATAACAAAAATTGATGATGCTATAAAGAACTAATTAAAGAAGAAGAAGAAAAATCTCCGATTGAATTAAAAGGGGCAATAGAAATTTTACCTCAGAGATTGAGTTTGAATTCGAGCGACAAAGAAAGGGCAAGAGAAAAATCGATGGGGTTTCTGATGAGAAGGCTCGAAGCTCGATGGGAAGCTATATGTAGGGGATAATAAAATTTAATTTTAAATTTCGAAATTATTTTAATTGGTTAAGGCGTGGATCATGCCATTTGCAGTGAACAGGAAACAGCCACGTGTCGGTGGTCCCCCTATGGACGGCTGCGATTCAGAGTCGTATGCGATTTCAGGCCGCTCCTCATGGGCCCCGCTTGTTGAATATGGATCCGCTCGGCTGCGATTCAGAGTTCTTTTTATTCTCTTAATTTTACTGTTATATACGAAAAAGAAATTGCAAGAGCGTTTAGAGTTTTGAAATTGTATGATAATGTATTATCATACAATATCTTTCCTTATTAGAAACAAAAGGGAGAGATATTCTATTTATCAAAATCACTCCTTGATGGAGGTCGTGATCTTCCTCAGATGTTGTCCTCCGTCGATCTGGTAGCGAACGGTTTTGAACGGTTAAGATTGGTTTGGGGATTGTTGAGCGTGTGGATCTCAATGGGTTGTTGGAAGTTGCTGAGGCCGAGCCACCTGCAAGGAAAGTTCCGGGATGGGAACCACCGTAGGACCCTCCGACGATCAAGTTAGTACCGGGGAAAAAGAGCAACGTAGCGGCTTATTGGAATGAGTTCAAGTTACCTGAGTCGTCTGAAAGAGGGGTCTATATAGTGGTCGTGTGGAGCGAGCCGGCACGAGATCCTTGCTGTTAGTTATGCCCCTGCGTTACCCCCGCATTAATGGCGGGATATGCTCATTAATGGGGGGGATGCGCTAGCGTGGGATGCAAAACGTGGGGCGGCGGATATCTCATCTTGGCGAGATACGCGGATCCGTTGCGGCGGCGTTTGGGCTCCGCGCTCTAGGTTGATCGGGGAAACCGAGAAAGCTCGGCCTATTAGGAGGCTCGGAGACAAGCCGGGAGGCTGGGGAAGCTCGGCCTGTCAGATGGCTTGGAGATGAGCCGGGAAGCCAAGGAAGCTCGCCCTGTCAGATGGCTCTGAGACGAGCCGGGAGGCCGAGGAAGCCCAGGCTTTACAATAGCTCGGAGATGAGCAGGGAGACCGAGAAAGATCGGTTGTAGTATTGCTCGAAGGTAAGCTGTTGACTGTTTGCTAGGTGAATATGGAAGGTATTTAGGGAGGTCTCCGGAAGGTCGGATGCATCCTCGGAGACGAAGTCCTTAGGAACGTCCCCAATGCATCTTGTTTCTTCCACCTCCGTAGCCCCCGGGACACGTCATCCTCCACGTGTCGCAATCTGAGGAATTCCTATTTGTGAGCATCATCATTAGCCCCTCACTCTCGTCCCAACCTATTTTATGGGTCGGGTCGAGAGTGGCCTGCTAGGTTTTCTCTGCTCAGCTTGGTGCCGAGAATCATAGTGTGGATTGTCCGGGGACGACATGGCATGGGGCAGTTGCGTCATTTCGATTTTTGAGTCTACGTGTCGTGTCACCGCGTGCCTAAGTTTTCGCGTGTATCCCCGATGACGTCAGCGGATCGGTGAAATGATTGCGCTTTATAAAGGGGGAGCTGTTTCACTCAATCGTCAGTTGGGCTACGGGCCACGTGTCCGACGTTGGTTGGCGGGGAGCGACAAGCTGTCTCTGACTCCTGCAACGAAGAGAGGTCCCCAATGGTCAACCGCCACATGGAGCTTCGACGGCCGCTAGGCGTGACGCTTTGTTTACAGATGATGAGTGGGAGTAAGTTATTGGGAATTAGGAGATCATCCTCATTATATCGGAATTCGTTGTAATTGGTGATATTTGAGGAAATCGCCAGGGTACAGTTTTCAACCTATGAGGCACAGGTTTTGAGTTATTCAACTCAGCGGACTTATACAGAGTATTGTATGTTGTCCAGTGTCCGTCAGGACAGAAGGGTAGGACCCCATACTATGTTCTGTTTACTTATGACTTCTTTAGTTTTTAGACAAGTGTTTCATAGAAATACAATGTCTAAGTTTTGAGAAGTTATAGGTATAAGAATAAAGTAGAGAACCAGATGTCGCAAGTATTGGGATTCTTCAAAGAGATCGAAGATGTAGATTCTTGTGACTGGTTTTTTGAGAAACTTGTTTCTCTTTCAAGTAATGGTTTTTTGAGAAACTTGTTTCTCTTTTAGGTTACTCATAATTGGATTGATTCCTAAGTTGAGTAATTCTAATCAGCCTCTCTTCATCAAGTTGATATGCACTGGAAACAGCTGCATGTTTTGAATCTGGTTCCAGTTAAATTAGTGCCTCTATTTCTATATTGTATATAGAATGGTTCATATCTTAACGATGTTAAGATACGGGGAGTTGTCCAGCTTATGCTTAAAACCAGATACTGGATAACTCAAGGCACGTTTCTGTAATGTCAGTTTGTGGGTTGGCCCTGGCTTTGACGAGTGTTGATTTCCTACCCTCTGGAATATCAATAGTGATATTGTTCTTGACTCGCAACAGTTTTATTAAAATGGATTTTTTCAGAAAACAGTAGTGGGAGTATGGTAGAACTGGAAGTGATTCCAGAACCGCAAACGATTATGAAAAATTTAATAGGACCTATATATTCAATCAGGTTTGACATTCCAATAGCCACTCCGCAGATATGGTGGGTAACCTCAGACACCCGAGAGGTACTCCGGTACCCTCAAGGACGGTGACAGGGAGGTTCTTGTTTACCCAGACTTGATACTACTGTTGTTCCAGACTATGAGACCCGGCAGGAGGCTAAGTATAACGTCATTCTAAACTAGCTTTAGAAGTGGACGTATATATTATTCTGCCAGAGGGTTGTTGTGGTCAGTGGGAGCAGCGGAAGCATAGTGGACAAGTAGCTTATGTCTATTTATAGGCTTGAGCAGATTTAGCGGAGATAAGATCATCTAATTTTGATGTAACAGTCATGGATTTGACTTCATCAGAATAGGGGATGGATCTGTTGAGAAGGTAGTAGGGTGTGATGTCCTGGTATCTGGATGACATACACAGAGTAGGAAGTAAAATTCCTATACTACGATCGGTCGTACTTTGGTCGTCATACAGTTGTTTCTCCACAAAGGACATGGATATAATATCAGATATTCTGGTTACTAGATCTACGGTTTTAGATCTAGTATTGGGTAGTTTCCCAATTTGGGTATTTTGACAGTATTCTAATAGTATTTAGAATAAATGACTCCTGGCATGGTGGTGTGCCTGCAGGTGATGGAGTCACCCTCTCTAAAGGTGTCTTAGAGACTAAAGGAGAGAGGGATGTGCATGATTTGCAGATCACTTGCTTAGGCAATTGAGTCAATCGTGAGATGTCAAGTACCACACCAGATGTTGAATTTGCACTAGTTGCGATAAGTTTATATTAATCCAATCCTGAAGAAATATAAGGAAGCAGTATTAGAACATAAGTGCATGTTCTATGGATTTGATGACGGCAGCCTCCTTCGGGAGACGGTTATCATTCCAGGCTTCCAAGGTGACCTGGATGACAAAGTGATTGTCAGAGTTATAGTTTTCCCTCTGACGAGGGACAGTATTATGGACAGGTAGTCCAAGAGGATACTGTGGGAGGCATGGTGCTGGATACTGATTAGGTTCAGTTATCAATAAAGTCTAAGAAGTTTGGATTTGGAGTTCATTTATGAACTAGGTCCCATCAGATATTCAGACATATTCTAAGACATGTATTACTCGATTCGGGAGATGGCTTTCTCCACGAACTTGAGATTAAGAGAGACATAGAAAGGAACATCAGGGTGGATCCACTCATTGAGGCTATTTCTCGAACACAAGAGTTTTACAAACTAGCTTTGTGAAACTGATTAGTAGAGGAGTTGGATGTTCGGTATCACACTGGCTGTGAGTATGCGACATCGCAATAATTAGCCTTAAGTGCAAGTGGGAGATTGTTGGAGATAGTGCCCTCAAAGTCAATTATTGGATCGCAGGTACGTGATTGCAATGATTGATGGAGGACCTATACCGATATGACAGTCTTGCTCGAGATGATAGTATGCTATTTTGTTTGTCTTTATCCTCGTATACATGCTTTAGTTCACTATTGAATGATGATAGAGCCCATAGGATTCTTGCTTGACTACCAGCAGTATGATGGCGATCATATACGTGGGAGCTGGGGTTTGTAAGCACATCCTTAAAGTGTCCCTAGTCGTGGGAGTTTCGAGACAAGGCATCGATACTCCAGAGTAAACTAGTGTATACAGTCGAGACCCCGACGAGGGACGGTGGCCGGTCTCACAAGCCATTGGTGTCAGTAGGATCACCTAAGATGTATACAAGTGCTCATTGGGTTATGAGTACACCGGACAGGACTCGCCGGGAACATGCTGGTTGGTATTATACATATCGTCAGATAGCAGTCCCCCGGTGACATGTGTACAGGTTAGTTTGTCGACCTGAGATCGTCATTTGTCTCGTGTGAGTTCCCACTGCGCTTTGATTTATACCCTACCACGCTCAAAGGAGACGTGCAAACATGTATTTTTTGGGTACAGTCCCGAGCCACATGGAGGCAGTGAGTGGATCGTCGGGGATTCGTCTCTCCCGGTATTGGGGGTTGATGTCGCACAGTGCACGGGTGGCCATCACTAGAAACCCTCGGCCGAGGTAGTGGAGAATTACTGATTTGGATTAGTAGTTTCTCAGGTGGTGATGGGCTTCATGCCGACACGACTTATTGCATTATTAGGGGTCTGATTTTATTCACCCCCTAGACTCGATATGCGATACTCATTAGACGAACGGACTGGACTGTATGTATATTGTCACTGTTAGGCTCTGTAGGGTTTATGGATGAGTTTGCTCATCAGCTTCCCTTCCAATCAATACATAGGCAACCGTTACGTACATCTCGTACCTCTGACGTGCTAGAGGTTATACCCAGTGCCAGTGTGTTGATGAGTTATTAGAGTCCCCCACAGACAGTTTCCCAAGTTCGGGCGAAACGTTGTAGAGGCCGTATGGGATTATGGCAGGGTTCGGAAAATGCACGTGCGTTTACGCACGTGTCATTTTTCGGGCAGATAATACTGGTAGGCTTTGGTTTAAGCCGGATCCCAGTATTATACTGTGTAGATATAATATCTTTGTCTCAGTTGCATTTGTATTCAGTCGTAATACAAATGCGGGTATGTTTATACTGATACGGGGTTATCCTGAAATTCATTTCAGGATCACTTTTGGAAGTTGCCAGTTTCCAGTTTTCTATCACCCGTTTTTTAACATTCGGTTAAAGACGGATTTATCTTTTCTTGAGATGAGTGTGGAAGCTTCTAGATGATGACTAGGATGGTGACTAGGCTTCATGACTCATTTGTTCATTAAATGCTTGATGACTAGGATGGTGACTAGGCTTGATGATTCATTTGTTCATTAATGTGTTCATACAAGGTGTTAAGGTGAATCATCATCTCATTTATTCTTGTGGTCACCTCCTAGATCCTACACTCACCCCCTTCCTCTCTATATCATGGCCGGCCCCCTCTCATATGAGAAGTATGGTTGTTTGATTGAAAAAGATATAAGTTTTGGTGTATAGAAATTAGATGTGAACCATTCATCATTTCCATTCGATCCAAAAGGCAACTTCATTAACCGTTCGTCCATAGCTTTGGATGTAACGAGACAAAGTGTTCTACCCATTCTCTACATCATCTTGTTCGTCTCTTTTAGAAAACTTGACGATCGAGTTGCCTCGGTTCAGAGGCGGGAGCCCGTTTAAAGATCCGTCGACGTGGTGCCACCTGGACGAGAAGACTGGAGATTCAGGAGATCGGAGCAGCCGCAACAAAGCGTGGGATGATGATTGAAGACCGAAGGACTCGGATCGTTCGGTATAACATTTCTACTCACTTTGTAGTTTGTTAGTTTAGCTTTAATGGCAGATCTGGGTTATAGTACGCGATAGCGCCAGTTGTAAAAAGTTTTTGTTCCGCATTTGGCGTCTGTTAGACGGCCGGGGCGCTACCGTGGACTTACATTTGCGTCTCGTTCTGGAGAGATGACTCAATGATTGTGATGGATTACTCGCATTCTCATGATTGTCAAGAAGAAGGGGTGGAGGTTCAATTTCTTTGTTTTGGAGATAGTTCATCTCAACGCCCGTGTCTGCTAAGAATGCAAGTCTATCAGCGAAGCTTTCATCGATATCCCGAAGAATAATGTCATTTGAAAGAATGGGATGATACTCAGACTCCAGAAAAGGTTCATAATCGACGTTAGATGTTGACCTGGACAACTCGAAAGAAGGGTCCGTATGTATATGATATATATCTGGGTCAAACAACAATGTATAAAGGAAGTCTGGATTTGTATCGTGAAGCTGATCAAATTCGCTGCTGTCGACGTCCATTAATTCGACAGAACAGACTCGAGCATGAGGATCGGAGGGTTGACTTCCCAACTTGTAAATGTTGAGCTCAATTGACCTATTCCCGAAAGATAGGTTCATAGAGTCGTTTCTACAGTTGATTACAGTGTTGGAAGTAGCCAAAAAGGGACGACCTAAAATCACCGGAATTTGGTTCCGTGGGTTCACTATAGGCTGTGTATCAAGAACAATAAAGTCCACAGGGAATACAAATTCCCCGATTTTTATCAACACATCCTCAAGTTCACCCTAGCTTTGGTGATTGATCGGTCAGCCATCTGGAGAGTTATGTTCGAGGGCTTTAACACTCCGATACCTAGTTGCTCATAGACTGATTATGGAAGCAAGTTAACACTAGCGCCAAGGTCAAGTAGAGCACGGTTAATGTGTTTATCCATAATAGAAATAGAAATAGTAGGACAGCCATGGTCCTTACGTTTCCTTGGTAATTGTTGGGGAAAAGCCGTGTCTACAGTACTCGACATGAACACTTTTTTCGGCACTTGAGTCTTCCTCTTCCTAGTGCACAAGTTCTTAAGAATTTTCGCATAGGACGGAACTTGTTGTATAGCATTTAGGAGAGGGATGTTGATGTTAACTTCCTTAAACATGTCCACAAGCTTCTCCGTTGGGCATTGGGTTTGTTGGGCCTCAACCTTTCCGGAAATTGAGCTTTATCAATAAGTGATGGGTCCAACATTTGTGGAGAAGTTTGGGGGGGTGTGGAAAGGATGAAGTGGGTGGAGGGTTCGAGCCCTTGGGAAAACGGAGAATAGGCTCGGAAGAAGAAGGTAAATTAGACGAAATAGGGTAAGAAGTAGAAGTGGGAGTGGAAGTGGAAGCCGGGGTGTTAATGATCAATTCATCATTATCAATTTGTTCACCCACATGATTGTCTAGCACTCTTCCAGATCTCAACGTGGTAAATGTATCCACATTAGTGTAATGTGAAGGTCCAGGATCAGGTAGGGGTTGAGATGGAAGATTCCATTTCTCTCTAGCACTCAATTCGGCATTTATACGGGCAATTTGTGCTTCCATCGATTTAATACTCTCACTTTGGGAGTCAGAGTTTTTCTGGATTTTATCGACGGAAGACTGAAAATTTGCCATAAATTGCATGAAATTTGTTAGAAACAAATTCATGGTTTGTTCAAGTGCAGAGGTGTTATTGGTTCCGGCAGAAAAAGGATCAAAGTTGTTGGCCGGGTTTTGAAAATTTTGTGGTTGGAAGGGGTGCTGACTCGGTTGTGGTGGTTGCTGTTGCTGTGGAGGGACCCGTTGAAAGTTATTCTGGTTTGGATCCGTGTATTGAGTTTGGTGTTGGATCCAAGAAAGATCAGGATGATCCTCCAATCTTGATTATATGAGGAAGAAGAAGGATCGTTTCCAGGTCTGTGCTGAAATGCAGCATTAGTGTGACCTTGAAACGGTACATTCAAAGGACACTCTTCCGTCAAATGTGATGGGTTTGAACAGCAGCCACACACAGTTTTGGGAAGTGTGTATTGGTTTAGGAAGGCTGAAGAGAACTTTTTTTCTAGAGCATCGAGTTTCCTTTGTATTGCGGCCATTTCGGCTCTCATTGTGACGGAAACATCGAGCTAATTGATACCTTCCCCAGACAATGGTGGTCTAACACTTTCCCATTGTAATGTGTTTTGAGCTAAATCTTCTAGATATTTCTAAGCTTCACCATCATCTTTAGATAGGAATCGGCAATGACACATGGTTTCAAGCATCCGTTTAGTCGTGAAATCAATACCCTCATAAAGAATTCGACATAGATCCCATCTAGGGATTCCGTGATGAGGGCATTGTAAAAGAAGATCCTTGAACCGTTCAAAGCATTTCCAGAATGGTTCATTGGGAAGTTGGGTAAATTTGAAGATTTCACTCCGAACACGGCTGGTCTTGTGATTGGTATAAATTTCTTAAAGAATGCTACAACAAATTCATCCTATTTTGAAATAGAATGTGTGGGTGTGTTGTAAAGCCACTTCTCGGGTAAATCGTACAAAGTGAATGGGAGAAGACGTAAACGCATAGCATCCATAGACAGTTGTGAATTACCCATCAAAGCACATACGTTTTCAAATTTGGTGATAAAAGCGTATGCGTCTTCAGACTCGAGCCCGTGAAATTTGGGTAAAAGTTTGATGAATTGGGGTTTAATTTCAAAATTCTTCCCATTGGCTGGTGGTATAGAAAGACAGGTGGGAAGGGGAACACGTGTAGGATAGCATCTCTCTTGGAGAGAAATGCGTGGAGGGTTCTGCGCACCTGGGGGCGGTGGCAGAGTGGTGTTAAAGTTTGATGGAAATCTGTTCATCGCGGTCATGGTGGGTGGTGGGAAAGAAGACGAAGAATTACCAACTCTGGGGTCGATAAAAAAACGCGAACAAGACGGGAAATGGAATCCCGTGTCCAGCCTAACATGTGCTAAATGGTTGTAGCACAAGTGGCAGCGTTGGTAATAATTAGAGGAAAAGTTGGTTGGTGTTTGTTTTGAAAAATACGGGTTTTGAAAAATCAAATCACAAAATAATGCACACACCACCCTAGATCTAATGGTCACCCAGGTCAAGTCACTAGACCGCTCCTAGACTTCCAGAAGACAAATCGCAGGATAAATCCTCTACTACCTCTTTGCCCCTTCTGTGGCCAGCTAAGTGCCAGATAAGTGGGAGGTTCTCCACTACGTAAGTAGTGGGCCTAATTAAGTAACCACTTGCCTTAGACACACTTGCCTTAGACATCACAAAAGAAACGCGGATAAGCAATAGATTACCCACGACCTCCTTCTGTCCTAATTGAGTGTGGCGGTCCTTAGAGTCTTGTCTAGATATCTTTTAATTAATGAAGGGTAATGCGGATGCAAGTTTGTGATTTTTGGGGCTTAGGAAAGGTAATGAAATCCCCACCTAATCTGAATTTGGTCTTTGCCCCTTAATTTCTGTATTAAAATATGCAAACAACCAATTTCAAGAATCGCAATAAATTTATTTTTTAGCGGCGCTGCGAATTTTGCAAAGAATACTGCAGAAAATGGTTATTGGAGAAGATCAGAGAGAAGAGGAGAGAACAGAGAGTATACCAAAGAAACTTGGAACAATGATCCACCTAAACGGCGGCGGTTCTGCCACAAAAACTCTCCTATAGCCGCGAAACCGCGGTGAGAAGGAGGAACTAGGACTTCAAAATTTCTAAGTTGCTTTCCGTACTCCTCTGGACTTTGTAAAACTTTTCTGAATCTTGATTTCCTCAGTACAATGATTTCGGATTCCCTCGCAAAATTCAAACGCTAAAGTTAAGCACACGATGTGAATCTTAAATTAAAATTGGATGGAATAATAATTTTTCAACTCAAGTAACAAAAACGAACAAAATAGCACACATCCCCGGCAACGGCGCCATTTGATTGATCGTTCTTCGTGTGTATGGAAAAGTTTTAATCACAACCAAAGAAATTTATACCGCAATCAATTAACGGTGTCGATGTAGCGTGTTAATGAATACAGATCGTCCACTGAGATGTGTGTTTTGATCGCTATTGTTTTAAATGAGTCGAAATGAAAAGATAAAAGAAAATTGCAAGAAAATTGATTCAAGATTTATGAAATTTAGTTTCAAGAAACATAAAGAATTAGATCTAAAATCAAGAAATACTAAAGTTTAAGAAGATGTCCAAATCGTTTGAATTATCAAGATTTGTAAAGAGGTTTGTAGGAATCGATCCAATTGATAGTGATGATGAATACTTATGATTACAAATTCTTATCTATTGAAGATTTATTACTAGATCGATGATAATCAACGAGGTTTAGAGATCTATTGAAGAAACTAGGGTTTCTCTATCATCATCCCTTGTCCTTTCGTTGATTAGCATTCAAATTCTAGCCTCTAGGAAATTCAATCATCGATCGTTGATCTTTAATTTAGAGCAAGAACATTCAATAAAGTATCTCGCTCAAAACTAGGTCGTCGTTGATTCAATTTCCTAAAGTTTACAAAACTCATAAAACTTAAGAATCGTTCAAGAATTTAATCATCATCATCTATCTATTTTCTCGATTCCTCCACAAACGGAGTTTTCACTCAAATATCATGAAAAAGAAAACAATCAAGAATTGATAACTCTTCATAATGCTCAAATGTAAAGAAAAGCAAGATCAAGAATTTTCACCTTTTATAAATCAACGTTTCGTTACAATTCACTCAAAGATTACAAGATTTTGAGAAGAGAACTCAATCGTCGAAACTAGCTTCGCATCGTCTTCTTGAGTCGCGGATCGTCGTGGATCTCTTGCTCGGATGAAGATCGGCCTCGCTTCAAAAGGCTCGTTAAAGGTTTGCTTTGGCTCGGTACTCGGTGGATCTTGATTTGGATCAAATTGTGTCACTCAATTTGATTTAGAATTGATTTGGATCTCACTAGAATTTTACCACTCAAATGATTTCCCTCCAAATTCAACAACCTCCAAATTCTAGATCTAGATCTCTTTTTATAACCATCTCATTTGAATCTTCCCTCCAAAGCTAGGTTGTTAGAGAGAGCCTTCTAGAATGAGTTTGTTAGAGAGAATATTCTAGAATGAGGTTGTTAGAGGGAGGCTTCTAGAAGAAGGTTGTTGCAAGGAGGCTTCTAGAAGAAGGTTGTTGGAGGGAATATTCTAGAGTGAGTTTGTTATGCAGAGCCTTCTGGAAGAAGCCACATGGTCTTTGAGAGTCTTCTAAAAGCTGAGGCCGTTACAATAAGCCACGTGGAGAAATTTGACGCACTGATGAGCTAACAAGGCTGCGGAACCGCGGCAACTCGGCCGACCCGGCCGCGGATCCGCGACCATGTTGGTGAAGTACTGCATGCAATTTCCAGGGGATTCTTCTGTTGGGTTTAGGGTCTTTATCTGATGTCTGGAATCCTATGTTTCTTTCTTGATTTCTGCCATATCTCAAGTCTTTGACTTGGCGTATTTTTCAGCACTTTTAGCCGTTCCGGTTCTTTTTCCTGGAATTTCCTGCACACAATCTCGAGACAAGTGTTGTGATATACAAAGATCATGCGTGCAATAATAAACACACAGTTTCCCACAAAATGCTGGTTATAATGTATAACACATGTTATTTGTTATTTTGCAGACAAATTGCTAATATGTGCTATATTCATACCGAACACCTTTAGATGATTGCAAATAGTAGGGAAATTGATGTGTTAAAAATGGAATATTTTCGACTGATCAAGGATGATGTCATCATTGATGTATATTATTTACTTTGCCGCATTAGGATAGACCTGTTCAGACCAATTGCATTTATCATTCCCCTATTCTTATCATTTTTATAAATAAACATGTACTCTTGACGCACGTTTGTTGCATATTACAGGATACAGGTTTCTGGAGCAAATACAGTGAAAAAGACACAAAACAACAGAAAAAGGGATTTTTGACCAACTATTAGACGGATCCTGGTCAAGCCTAGACGAAGAACAGTACAAGGTCCAAAATGTCATGTGAACGGTTAAAAGATCGCTACAAGTATTTACTGAAATATCTGGAAGAGAATAAGAAGCCCAATAGAGAAACGACATATGGAAACAAGAAGCCCAAGAACCCCTGAACCAAGCCCAAACTTTTCAGAACCCAACTCCCTTCTTTGGCCGTGGAACCGCGGCCAAACCCAGCCTGGCGCCGCGGTTCCTTGGTCATCAAGCGCCCGTGTCGGTGGAAAATCCCTGGGTTGTTGCGTCGGTGCAGATGTTAGGATTTTACGTGGGCAAATCTGTAATTTTGCATGTGCGAGAGTCTGTAACCCTAGGTTTCCTATTTTCCTATAAATTGTAGTTTTAGATCTGTAAAATGTATGCCTCTTTTCAATCAATAAAATTCAGAATTTCTGGAAGCAAAATTCAGATCTGTTCTTCTTGTTTGGAAGGAGCCGTCAACCTAGTAAGTATTTTATTTATGTTTCTTTTAATGTCTTCTCATCCCCTAATGAGCGAGTAGTCTCCTCGCTTGTTAGGGTTAGCCTTAGGGAAAGGGTTGAGAGATGAGATCTCTCACCCCTTTCAATGCCACCTTCACCTAATGAATTAGAACTTCACGCATACGCGCACAACCGCTCCCTGCGGCATCCTACCCTTCGAGGTAACGATGAACCGTAGTATAAAGGGCCGGTTGCGCGTGTTTTCCGTGAGGGTTAGGATAATTATCAACAAAGGAAGGATACAAATCTAGAGGAAGAAACATCTTCCCAAAAGATTTGTATCCACTTTATTGATAATTAACTTAACACCTAATAGATCTAAAAAAAGAAGGTATTGAAAGCGGTGAGGAAAAATATTAATCTCCAAAACTTCCCCTGAGCCTAACCCTAGCAAGATTCTTAATTAGATTAATTAGATCCAGTATTTTAGATTTTTATAAACCAACCAAAACTACAAATAGAATCAACTCGTTAAAACACATAAAAGGAATTTACCCGTCTCTGTGGATCGACCCGTACTCACCGGCTAGCTGCGAAGCGACGCCGTTTCTGATTGCGGTAAACTTACAAATTTTTGGAATAATCAAACGGCGCCGTTGCCGGGGACGGCGCAATCTTTCTTTTTGTGAATTTTCGGGTTGATAAAAATTTTAAAAATTATAAAAATCTGAAAATATAAAAAAATAAAAAATATATCAAATTTGATCTGTTTGAAGGGTGTATATTTTTGAATCTTGCAGGAACAGCTTCGAATCGCGGATCTGGAATTTTACAGAGGCCAAAACATAAATTGGTATATAAGAACAGAGAGGGATTGCAAGTCAAGAGCAGCGAAAATTTTTCCAGAGGCTGAACCCATCCCCTTGCCGCGCTTCCGCCGCAAATCTAGGTACCTGACCGCGCTTCCGCCGCGCACTGGACAAGTCATCATCTGAAAATTTGCTGGTTTGATTCCTCCTTCTCCCCTCTGCAACCTCCATATCTCTGTCTGTGAAAATTTTCTGCAGGAATTCTTTGCGTAAAGAGTCTTTCTCCCCCTTCTCAATAACAGATTTTCTGCAGGTTTCTTTGCGCCGCGCTAAAAAATTCTGATTGCAAGTGAAATTTTATTTGTTTTGCATAATTTAACCGGATTCTAAGGGGCTAATTGACCAATCTCAGATTGGGTGGGGATTTCATCACCCTTCCCAGGACCCCAGAAAACACCTAAAGCATTTTGCATCGACCACAATTAATTAAAAAAGATTAGACTCAGACCTAAGGACATCGAGCTCAATAGGAAAAGGACTAGTATAGGCATCGGCCGTTTATCCTAACCGACTTTGCGGTGTCTAGGCTAGTGGTTATTAATTATGCCCACTGTAGTGGTGGTTCCTTCCCACTTACCTGGCCGTATTTGTCCGTGAAGAGGCGGTTTGAGGTCCTATTTCTAGCCCTAATTGGGAGCTGTCTAGCAGACCTAGGCAACCCTAGATCTAGGCCTGATTGTGCATGTGTGGTTGATACATTTGTGTCACGAGTCCCATTTTCTAAAACCGTCTTGCAAAACTCTCCAATAAAAAAATAAAGAAAAATCTTTTCAAAATTTGCAACTTGCCGCTAAGAAAATTTGCACCTCACTTCCACCATCTCTCCTTCATTGACGTTATCTTACCCTCACATTCTGTTTTTCTATTTTTTTCTGACTGCACTACCCTTTAGTGTATGTCATTTTGGACTAGGGATACTAACGCCCGATTAGTCCGTGTTTCGTTGGTACCGACCAACGAACCCTTCGACGAACCCTTCGTCGACATTCCGTCCACTTCCTTACCTCCAACCTCAAATTCTTTCACCGAAGGTATGTCGGGATTCAACCCCAACGATACCTTACCGACGGGAATGATTCCACCTCCACCAGGTGCGAATAACCCGAATTTTCCGCCTGTTGTAGCGCCCGCACGAGTTGCGCTCCAGGATCTCTTCTACCCCGTCCGCACTTCCTTACCTACATGTCTTTCACCCCCACCGGCGAATGGGGATAATTTTGAAATAAAACCACACTTCATCAATATGCTGCCTAAGTTTCATGGTTTGGAATCCGAAGATGCATATATTTTCATTAATAAATTCCAAAACGTTTGCAGCATGATGAAGACAACCTAGTTAAGTGATGACGCAATAAGGCTAAGGGTCATTCCTTTTACCTTATGTGACCTAGCCGAGAAGTGGCTATACAGCACCGCATCACATTCCATTAGAAATTGGGACGAGTTTGTGAGAGCTTTTCTGAAAAAGTTCTATCCTCATCATAAAACTGCTAGAATCCGAAACGAGATTATACAATTTTCACAGCTTCCGTCCGAACCATTTTGGAAGTGTTTCGAGAGATTTAAAGACCTACTTGTTCAATGCCCTCATCATGGGATAGAAAATTGGCAACTTTGCCAAACATTATACGAGGGGTTGAACACAGTAACGAAGCAGTTGCTAGAAACAATTTGTCAAGGTCATTTTCTCTCCAAGTCTAGCGACGAAGCTTGGCAGTTTCTTAAGGACCTAAGTGAGCAAACAATTCAGTGGGAGAGTACCAAGACCACATCATCTTCTTCAGTTGGTCAATCTAGGGCAGGCAAACATCAAATAGATATGTCGATAGCTATGAAGGCCGAGATGGCCTCACTTATGAAAAAGCTAGAAGCCATTGAGACAAAAATCTCATCGACTTCTCCTGCCCCTACTCTACCCACACAAACTGTTTGTGCTTGTTGTTCTAATCCATCACATCTAACCGAAGAGTGTCCTTATAATGCACCTATTCAAGGAACGGATCAAGTCAATGCTGCATTTCAGCAACGACAAAGAAACGATCCGTACTCTTCTACATACAATCAGGGGTGGAGGAGTCACCCAAATTTCGCTTGGAACCAAAATCAACAAGGCCAAGGAAATAACAATTTTCAAGGAGCTCCTCCACAACAACAACAAGCACCCTTACAAACTCAAAACCAGCAACCTTTCCAACAACAACCTTATACAAATCAAACGAACAATTTGGTTCAACCAAATGATGATAAGGTTATCTCGCTCGAAAAAAGTTTAGATGCATTTCTTAAGCAAACTACAGAATCCGCAGCAAGATTTGAAAGTTATGTTCAATCTTTAATGAATAACAATGCCTCACACGATCAAAGTATCAAATCTATTGAGGCACAAATTGCACAATTAACTGCTGCGTTGAGCGAGAGAGAAAAGGGAAAGCTTCCATCTCAACCATTGCCCAATCCCGGTCACCCACAAAACGCATATAACAATCACAATGTGAATGCGGTGACCACGTTGAGATCCGGAAGAGAGTTGCAAAATAATGTGGGATCTAGTGATGACATCCCCGCCGGTGGTTCTTCTTCCCCTTCTTCATTTTCTTCACTTCCTTCTTCACCTTTTTCTTTAGAGCCTATTCTCCACCCTTTACACGGCTCTACTTCTTCTGACTCGAACGGACCCATTTCTCACAACACGAACATATCTACACCGGGATCCGTTCCTACTCCACATTCTACTCCACAGACTTTTGACTCAACAAATTTTCAGAATGCTCCATTCCCAAGCAGGTTGAGTCCTAATAAACCAAATACACAAGTGGAAAAGATTGTGGAGATATTTAAGCAGGTTAGTATAAATATACCTCTCTTGGATGCTATCCAACAAGTCCCTTCATATGCGAAAATCTTAAAGGGCTTGTGCACCTCGAAGAGAAAGGCATCTCAAGTACCCAAGAAAGTGCTAGTGGCTAGTGCAGTGAGCAATGCTATTAACCACTATCAAACCTTACCCCAAAAACGAAAGGACCCCGACTGTCCTACTATTTCAATCACAATTGGGGATAAGAAAATTAATCGAGCACTTTTAGATCTTGGGTCTAGTGTTAACCTGATTCCTTACTCCGTGTACGAACAATTAGGGGTTGGAGAGTTGAAACCCACTCGTTGCACTCTCCAAATGGCTGATCGATCAATCACCTATCCAAGGGGTCAACTAGAGGATGTGTTGATCAAAGTCGGGGAATTCATATTCCCCGTTGATTTTATCATTATGGATACACAACCTGTTGCTAACCCAAGAAACCAAATTCCGGTGATTCTTGGTCGACCATTTTTGGCCACTTCCAATGCCGTAATAAATTGTCGCAATGGCTCCATGACTCTATCCTTCGGAAAGAGGTCTAGTGAGTTTAATATTTATAAGATGGGAAGTCTGCCCCCCCGTGCCTAAAACTAGTACACGAGAAGTTTGCTCTATTCACGAAATCACGCAGGAGGACTGCGAGCTTGAAAGATTTCTATTTGATGAAAACAGTTTTGACGCCACTAGTGCGTCCCTCCTTGAGCCTACTACTGTTGACACAACCGATGTTGATTATGAATGTTTCACTTTTTTGGATGATGACGACTCACAGCCCGAATATGAGTCGTTTGAATTTTTGGATGAGTCAGTCGAACCATCCGAATTGGTTGTTTGCAGTGATTTCGAACCTGTGTTAGAGTCCTTTGAGTTCGAGGTAGATTCCGCAATGGTTCTTTCGCCTCAGAAATTCGAACTCATGTCCTTGCCACCTCACCTTAAATATGCTTACATAGGTGAGAATGAGACTTTTCCCATTATAATATCAGCCTCTCTAGCCTTCGAGCAAGAGAACGCTATTTTAAAAGTCTTACAAGATAGGCGGCAAGTTTTCGGTTGGACTATGGCGGACATCGAGGAGATAAGTTCCCTCTTAAGTGAATATCATACACAATTGATGGATGATGCCATGTCAATAGAGGACCCACAGGAACATCTTGGGGGTATTGTAGTGAGTCAACCTCCTCTCTTAGAAGTTGAAATACCACCATTTCTTTTAATAAGGCACGAGAATGCCAACACTCCACTGATTGCTGATCATTTGCATTCTCGTGTCGATGCATCACCATCACCTGTATATTTACCTCTACACCTCCCATACCACTACTTCTATCTTCCCCAATTCTTTGCGGACCACCACAACTTATTTTTCCACCAACCAATATTCTTTACTAATAAATTTTTCAAATGGTTGGTGTTGACTTTTGGCCGATGCAAAGTTTGGCAGTAATGTCTAACATAGTTTAAATGAAGTTTGGGGGAGGGCCTTTTTGTATATATTTTTGTTTTTCTTAACAATAAAAAATTATAAATAAATAAACAGGGGAGTATCGGTATTTTGACCCTCTTGGTTTAGCATGACAGTGAGGACACTGTCAAGTTCAAGTTTGGGGGTATGCTCGGTACGTCTTCTTCCTTCGCATTCATTTGTACATATTTTTTTTGCATTTGCATACTTATTTGAAAACCCATAAAAAAGTGAAAAATTTCAAAAATTATAAAAAATATTTGTATTCAATTTTGGCTTATTTGACTAGAGTTTGACAGATAGGTTAACTAGCTAGGAACAACTAGATCTTAGACTTAGTGAATTAAAAACCCTAAAGATAACATTCCTTAAAGTTTAACGGTAGAAAGTATATGTCTTGTAGTTTATTTAGAAATAGGCAAATTTTGGGTTCACTTCTTGGGCTAAGTCAAAATGAGGGAAGAGTATTGATGTTCTCATCAGAGTATAAGTTTGAAAAATAGTTCCTAGCTTAAGTCTAAATTCTGAAAATGTATACCCTACAAATTGCACATTCACGCACCTTGAAACTTGGAATAGTAGAAGAGACCTTGAAATGCTCTTGTCTAAAGACCTTAGTATGAAAAAGTGTGAATAAAGAAAAAAAATGGACACTGGTTTTTGTGATTCTTTAAGGCTGCAAAAATAGAAAAAAATTTAGCGAGGGTGCTTCGTCACCTAGTGCCTTAGACCAACTGGTTTGGGAGTCACTGCTAAAGCCTTGGGTGTTGCAAAGACTAGGAAGTACGCTTTAAAGTGCAAACGCATTTTGTAATCGGTCGTTGGTACCTCAAGAAGTATTAACGGTCGCATGAAGAATGTGTAAGCAAATTAAATTCACCAACTAATTAGTACTTTGGACAACGGACAAAGGGCATGATTGCTTGATTTGAATCTCCAAGTGTAGGGGTGATCTATACACACACGTAGGGGTATGTGATTGGAATCTAGATAAGAGAAAGGAATGAAGAATAGAACTTGTATCTTTAATAGAGTTGATAGAAATTCCTAAGTGGAGATAAAACCCTAGAAGGAAGACTTAAGAGATGCCGAAAGCTAAGTAGGTCTACATAACATATATAATCTTAAGTTAGATAATGAGGAAGCGTGAAGAATATGGGTGGATAATTTACAGGTAGAAGATAATAGAATTCCTTGTTAGAAAACCTAATTGGAGAACAAAAGTCAATGGGTTGAGTTGATAGGATTTTGTGGGTAGTATCCGCTGAAAACCCTCAGGAGACAACACTCCTCCTACTAGGGACACCTAGAGGTTTAACGGCTTGTTGCACGTGCTCAGTGCAATCGCGTTTCCCTGCGAAAGTGCGGTTAGGGTTTTTGTAGTGAATAAAAAAATAAGTTTGCTCGAGGACGAGCAAAAGGTAAGTTTGGGGGTATTTGTTCAGACCATAATATTGCATTTATCATTCCCCTATTCTTATCCTTTTTATAAATAAACAGGTACTCTTGACGCACGTTTGTTGCATATTACAGGATACAGGTTTCTGGAGCAAATACAGTGAAAAAGACACAAAACAACAGAAAAAGGGATTTTGTCCAACTATTAGACGGATCCTAGTCAAGCCTAGACGAAGAACAGTACAAGGTCCAAAATGTCATGTGAACGGTTAAAAGATCGCTACAAGTATTCACTGAAATATCTGGAAGAGAATAAGAAGCCCAATAGGGAAACGACATATGGAAACAAGAAGCCGAAGAACCCCTGAACCAAGCCCAAACTTTTCAGAACCCAACTCCCTTCTTTGGCCGCGGAACCGCGGCCAAACCCAGCCTGGCGCCACGGTTCCGCGGTCATCAAGCGCCCGTGTCGGTGGAAAATCCCTGGGTTGTTGCGTCGGTGCAGATGTTAGGATTTTACGTGGGCAAATCTGTAATTTTGCATGTGCGAGAGTCTGTAACCCTAGGTTTTCTATTTTCCTATAAATTATAGTTTTAGATCTGTAAAATGTATGCCTCTTTTCAATCAATAAAATTCAGAATTTCTGGAAGCAAAATTCAGATCTGTTCTTCTTGTTTGGAGGGAGCCGTCAACCTAGTAAGTATTTTATTTATGTTTCTTTTAATGTCTTCTCATCCCCTAATGAGCGAGTAGTCTCCTCGCTTGTTAGGGTTAGCCTTAGGGAAAGGGTTGAGAGATGAGATCTCTCACCCCTTTCAATGCCACCTTCACCTAATGAATTAGAACTTCACGCATACGCGCACAACCGCTCCCTGCGGCATCCTACCCTTCGAGGTAACGATGAACCGTAGTATAAAGGGCCGGTTGCGCGCGTTTTCCGTGAGGGTTAGGATAATTATCAACAAAGGAAGGATACAAATCTAGAGGAAGAAACATCTTCCCAAAAGATTTGTATCCACTTTATTGATAATTAACTTAACACCTAATAGATCTAAAAAAAGAAGGTATTGAAAGCGGTGAGGAAAAACATTAATCTCCAAAACTTCCCCTAAGCCTAACCCTAGCAAGATTCTTAATTAGATTAATTAGATCCAGTATTTTAGATTTTTATAAACCAACCAAAACTACAAATAGAATCAACTCGTTAAAACACATAAAAGGAATTTACCCGTCTCTGTGGATCGACCCGTACTCACCGGCTAGCTGCGAAGCGACGCCGTTTCTGATTGCGGTAAACTTACAAATTTTTGGAATAATCAAGACCCAAGGAGGAGAGCCCAAGTAACCGGATTCTAGAGTCCAGTGGGAGATCATTTTAAGGAGTTGAGACCGGATCTCCTAACTCTAGAAATGGTAGGGTTGCTTGCCGCTCTCGTAGGGGTCTAGGAATGTAGGTTTGTCTATTCATCATGACCGTGGAATCCGTGTTTTATACTGGCTTAATCTAAAACGCGGAATTCCTGGTATATCCAATATTTCATATGTGTTCTTCTGCTGCTGATATTCTGTGATGTGATCATTTTATATGCTGGGACGAATGCTTATATTATATATATGAGATATAATAAATATTGATGCTTTCGTTTCTTATGTGATGCTTAGGAAGCATAATTGATGGGACTTCATTAATGAGATTAACGAAATAAAAGAAACCTAAAGTTGTAGAAACTTGTTTTAAAAACTGGTAGCTTTAGTTCTTGCTTTGCATAGCGGTATTCCTTGTAGAATATCCAGCACCTTATTTGATAAGGAAAGAGCCGAGATCCCTTCACCGGGAGTGACCTCTTTAGCGAAACTAGCAGATACTACAACCCACTCGGTTTGTCTTTTGATTGCTTTTATAGTTTCTGCTTTATATAGTGGTATTTATGAAATATCCTGCAACTTATTCGATAAGAATAGAGCCGAGATCTCTTCACCAGGAGTGACCTCTTTAGCAAAACTAGTAAAATCCTCAAAAACAACCCTTTTCCAAAATCACTCGATTCTACAATGATATCAAGTTCATAACGCAAAAGGTTTTCATAAAAACCTGTCGTAGTCCTCCATCATTTCAGATAAGTACTACTTAGTATTCGTGCTACGTTTGTTGACCATGTTAAGGCGTAGTGTGCGGTAGGTGATTAGTGCTTATATGTATAAGCATATGATGCGATTGGATTAGGGTAGTCGTACGACTTTGTTGACCTTGTTAAGGGTCGTGCGGGTGGGTTTAATTCAATTAGGAAATGACGGGTTGAACTTGGCTAGCGCTTATGATTTGTTGACTTTGTTAAGGTCATAAGTTGGTAGGGGCAAAATATTATCGGGAATTTCAAATGTTGAAATTTGCAATGAGATTGCATACCTTCTATGAGATAGTTTTATCCCGATACCCACTGCGAGTAAGAGTTACTCCTGGGAGAGTTTTACACATTACAATTAGCCCCTGGGAAAACGAGGTTTATTTTAATCAGGTCCGTGCGAAAGCACGGGGAACCTCCCTCAAAGTACTGACACTGGCATGGCCGAAAGATTGGTGAACTTCTAGGGTGTAATTAATCCCGACTAGTCTTACCTTTCAGGGTTTGAAGGAAAATTTGATGAAAACAGTGAGAGCCACCCTGATTAGATAAAATAATAACCAATCTGATCTTGCAAGAGCGCACACAGAGTGTTTTCTTCACACTCTCTCTCTCCTGGTAGCGACCATGTCACGCCTTAATCAAGATAATAATATGGATGCATTGACCAAACCTGCTTATTATACTGTGCTAGGGAACGTTGATTCCACTCTATCTTATAACTGTTATCAGTCCGAGCAGGAAATAAGGGAATATCCAGACTCCCATGCCTCCCAATCGAAGAAAGTGCATACCGATGCATCTTCTTCGGGTGTGTTCATTACCGTGAACTGTTTCTCAGTATCCTCTACGTCCTGGGTATATGATATCGGATCAGGATCCCGCACATGTAATATGTTACATGGGCTACAGATAGGTAGAGAGATGGAAATAGGTGATATGTCTCTAAGTGTAGAGAATAGTGCAATTGTTACAGCCAAGTCAGTTAGCATATATCACCTTGTATTAATACATTGATTCTGAACGAATGTTATTACATACCGAACCTGATATACAACATCACATCGGTTTCTTTAATGAGTTAAAGAAGAATATAATTTTGTATTGGAGGATAATGTTGTGAACATTTTTCCTGAATCAAGAGTTGATTGGATCAGGCACGTTATATAATAGTATATACGTTCTAAATCAAACCACAGTTCAAACTATACCGAACACACACAAGAGGAATAGTTCAGAAATGAACGAATCCTTCTTGTGGTATTGTAGACTAGGTCATATCAAGCGACACGACCAGCTAAGTTACATAAGGATGAATATGAGAATTTGTTCGAATTTTCATCTTATGATACTTGGTAGTCTTGTCTCAAAGGTAAATGACCAATACTCCATTTGCTGGAAACAGAGAAAGAGTTTCTGAACTCTTGGGATGGATACATGATGATGTATATGGTTCTATGTCTACAAATGCTAATGTTGGTTCTTTGTACTTCATTATATTCATCAACTATCTCTCAAGATTCGGACACGTGTTCCTGTTGAAACACGAGTCTGAAACTTTTGAGAAATTCAAGAAATATAAGCTTGAAGATTAAGAACCAAATAGGTATAAGTATTAAAGTTATACGATGTGATCGAGGAGACGAATACTTGCGCATGGAATTCTTGGAGTTTCTAAAAGGAGAATGTGATTCTCCCTCAGCTTACTCCTTTGAGTACACCACAGCACAACGGTGTATCGGGACAGAGGTATCGCACTCTATGAGATATGGCACGCTCTATGATGAGTATTGCTGAGTTACCTGTTTCCTTTTGGTGTTATGCACTTAAGAAGTTGCATACCTATTGAATGGGGTTCCATCCAAATCAGTGCCTACCACTCCATATGAGATATAGAATGGGAAAAGACCATGTCTTAAACGAGTTAAGATATGGGGTTGTCCGGTCTATGTTGAAAAGCAAAATACGGACAAGCTCGAGGTAAGGTCGGTTCTGTATAAGTTTGTTAGGATATCCCAAACATTTGCGAGAGAATATCTTCTACCACTCTGAGGAGCAAAAGATATTTTGTTTCTCAGCATGCCGCGTTTTTAGAAAATGAATTTCTTGTGAAGAAATTAGTGGTCATGTGGTAGAACTGGAAGGAGTTCCAGCTAGAAATACTAACAGCCGATGATTTGGTGAAACCAAAGGATTCAATAGTCTCCAAAACCTCAGCCTCTCCGCGAATCTGGTAGGGTTCCTCGTCCACTTGAGAGATACTACGGTCTTCTCAATGACAGTAGGAGCGAGGAATGCATTATGGTAGATGATGGCCTAACTAGTTTCAGACAGGCCATCACAAGTGGAGACTTTATGAAATGGCTAGATGCTATACGATCAAAGATGGAATCCATGTACACCAACAAAGTATGACTTTGCATGTTGCACCTGAAGGGGTAAAACCTATTAGGAGCAAATGGATCTTGAGAAGATTCTTAGTGTAGATGGAAAAGTTGAGACTTTTAAAGCTATGCTTAAGTCCATCAGGATTAAAGCACGCATCGCGGAGTTGGAACATCTGTTTTGATGTGGCAGTCAAAGAGTTTGACTTCATCAAAAAGGTAGATGAACCTTGTATATACAAGAAAGTTGTAGAGAGTAAGGTTGTCTTTCACGTATTGTACATAGATGACATACTCTTGATAGGAAATGGTTTCCTATGCTACACTCGGTCAAGCTCCTTTTATCACGAGGATTCTCCTTGGAAAATCTGGATGGTACCTACTACATCTAATGGATTATGATCTATGGTGATAGATCTAAGTGGATGTTGGGAGTCTCCTAAATCCAGGTACATTAACACTGTACTAAAAGGGTTTAGTATGGAGGATTCTAAGCATGGTGGTTCGCCCACTAACTCAGGAATCACTCTCTCCAAAAAGATGTCTCCCGAGACTGATTTGGAGAGAGCTCGCATGCAAGGGATACCCTTTGCTTCGGCAGTAGGCTCTATCATGTATGCGATGTTATATACCGGATCAGATGTAGATGACTCACTAGGTGTAGTGATCAAGAATCAATCGGATCTTGGGAGAATCACTGGACAGCTGTGGAGGACATTCTTAAGTACTTGAGAAGCACTAAAAGAAAGTTCTTGGTTCGAGCTTCCAGAGTGATAAGGGCGACTGAAAGTCAGTCACAGGCATTGTCTTTACCCTCAATGGAGGGACGGTATGTTGGAAGAGTTCCAAGCTAGACACCGTAACATACTAGACGATAAAGGCTGAATACATCGCTACCAACGATGCTGCCAAAATGGCTGACTGGGCATTTCTTGTTCATGAGATAAACATGGTTCCTACCATTGATCGTCCAATAACTGTTATTGTGACAACAATGGAGTTGTGTCTTTGGCCTAGAAACACCGGTCCCATCACCGATCCAGACATATTCTGAGTTAAGTATCACCTGATCATGGAGATGGTTGATCTCCCAGGGATCGAGGTCAGGAGAGTTGACGAGAAGGATAACACGGCGGATCCATTCACAAAAGCCTTACCCTAAAGAGACTTCTATAGGATGTTGAGTATGAGTTACTACAAAAAATGGCCTTAGTGCAAGTGGGAGATTATTCGTTATATGTATGCCCTAGAGGCCATTACTGTACATGCGATGTATATTGTAGTGGATGCTTGGACATATATAGGGAGGACTTTCTTGCTCGACATGATAGTATGCTATCTGGTTGCTCTTTATCTTAACATGTACACTTATTGTCTCTCTATTACATGTTGATAAAGCCATTAGGATGAGTACTTGACTACCAGGATTATAATGCGGATTATACTAGTGGGGAAGTGGTAGTTGGAAAGTACATCCTTCAAATGTTCATAGTCGTGGGAGTATCGAGACAGGACATCGATACTACAGAGTAGACTAGCGTATGCACCTCTCGATCCATGTGATGGGCGATGGATGATCCCATATCCATTGGAGTTTGACATCATAGAAGGTATACGTGTGCTCAGTGGAGACTAGGTACACTGGACGGACTCGCCAAGAACTCCTAGATGGTATTATACCTATCGTCAGATAGCAGTTCTCTGGTGACACTGGTACAAGTTAGTCTGTTGACCCGAGATCGTCATAGAGTCTTGTGTGATTCCCACTGTGCTTTGATTTCCACTATACCACGGTCAAGAGATCATGCAAAAAGGTTTTTTTGGGTACAGCCTCGAATCACATGGAGGCAATGAGCGATAGGAGGGGATTTGTCTCTCCCGGTATTGGGAGTTGATGTTGCGCTATGCTCGATTGGCCATAACAGGAAATCCTTAGCCAGGGTTGCTGAGATCTACTAGTAAGTGTTATCAGAAGTTTTTCGAACCGTTATGGACCTTGCATCAGCATGACTTATCAGGCTATTGGGGTCTGACGTTATACCTCCCCCAGGCTGTGATATGCGACATATCTGACGAAAAGACCGGACTGTACGGTAGTGTTACAGATTGGATTCGCAGGAGTATGAGCAGGCTTGCTTGTTGATCTTCTGATCGCTCAATACCTAGGTGGCCGTTACGTTTAGCAGACCGCTTGCGGTTTGTGGGTGTTTGATATGATCATCACATACTGTCGGCGTATTGACGAGTCTTTAGAGTCCTACACAGAGGTTTCCTGGTTCATGCGAAACAGAGTAGGAGCACATATGTGATATGTGCGGGACCGATATTAATGCACGTATGTGATACCGCATTCTATTCTCGCGACTTTTGACATTGGTCAGTTTTATGTGATATAACCGGGTTATCGGATCAAGTGTTGATTCGATAAGTTGTTGCATTTGATATTAGTCGGTTATATGTGATATAGCCGGATTATTAAATCACGTGTTGATTTAATAATTTAATGTATAATTATATATTTGATATATTACATTACATTAACTAATATTAGCTCACTTAAGTATTCATTTTTCTCACTTATGATACACTTAACATATATGTGATATATGTTAATTGTATTGTTTTCTTTTTGCACAAAATATATATGTGATATATATTCATGTATCATGCTAGGTTATACATGCAATAAGGATGTATGAGACTCACACCATGCTAGGTTTAGTGAAGGGTTTTATTTATTTAAAGTTAAATAAAATTGAGGGAAATTGGATGAATGGTTAAAGCTTGAAGAAGCTAGTAGAACCATTGACTAAGTCCACTTGTTTTGTCTAGATTAAGATATTTATTAACCCAACCTTAGCACTTAGCTATGGTTTAGTCTCTACAAGGGTTAGTGTATGTTATATACTCACCTTGGTTGCATTTCTAACCTCATGTGATTTATTCATTCATCAGTTCATCTTCATCTTCTTCTTTCTCTTGAAAGCTTTCTAGTTTTTGATCAAGTGATGAAATATTGTTAGAAAATAAAATCTAAAGTGAGCCCATTTTCTACTTCATCATCCTTTACTATATTAGCCATTTAGTTTAGGGTGTTTGCTTCACTAATCTACCATTAGTGAAGAAATAGCATGAGCTTGAGTCTCCTCGACGTAGATCATCTTCGGTCTCGAAGACATTGAGCTAGCTTGTTCATCTCTTCATGTGAACCCTTACTAGAGTCTGGGTCTTCATAACTTGCAGCGAAGGGACTACTACACGGAGCATTAGAAGTGAAGGACCGGTCTATAAAGGTTGTATTCCTCATTCACTTTAGATGTAAAGTTGTTTACATGTTGTTTTGTCGGATTTTCTAGTTGAGATTCTAGGGTTAGGGTTAACTAGTACGGAATTTTTTTTGAAAATGGCATGGACGATGCCTCCCGAAACCTTGCTGCTGTGGTAAATAACCCAGTACTTTCCGCACTCGTAGGGGTCTAGGTTTTCATTGCACAGGCTATCCGCATGACTAGGAGAATGTCGGGTTTCACTTGCGGCTCAAAGGAAACCTAGGGCTCCCAGATTATCAGTATTGTTCTGTGATGCTTATCGCTTATTCTGTGATGTTGCATATATCATGCCTGGAACGATTATTATATATTGTTATATATATACTAGTAGATTGTTAGTGTATATGCCCTAGAGGCCATTACTGTATCATACTAGCTAGTATATTACTTGATGGAAGCTTGGGATATTCACAGTTGTATAGACAATCTTGCTCAAAATGGTAGTATGCTACTTGGTTTGTCTCTACTTCAATATGTGCATGTGTTTCTTTTAGCATATCGCTTATATACATATTAGTAGAGCCCTTAGGATCTTTGCTTGATTACCAGCGTTGTGATAGCGCTCACACTCGTGGGGGCTGGGTAATCCATAAGCACATCCTTATACAGGTCCCTAGTCGTTGGACTATCGAGACAGGGCATCGATACTCCGGAGTAGACTAGCGTTTGCGCTTCTCATCCCAGCGGGGGAGACGGTCTGTGCCACAGCCGTCAGTACGTCGTACTTGAGATAGTATGCGGGTGCTCGTTAGGTTACGAGTACACTGGACAGGACTCGTCGGGAACTGTTGGTTGGTATTATACCTATCGTCAGTTATCAGTTCCCAGGTGACATGAGTACAGCTTAGTCCACTGACTTGACACTGTCACTTCGCCTCGAGTGTGTTCCCACTGTACTTAGATTACTACCCTACCACGGCTCAAAGGAGTCGTGCAAACAGGTAGTAGTTGGGTGCAGTCCCGAAGCACTTGGAGGCAGTGACGGTTAGACAGGATCTGTCTCTCCCGGTATTGGAGGTTGACATCGCGCTGTGTCTAGGAGAGCCTTTACACAAGTAGCCCCTGGACAGGGCAAGCGAGATATATTGGTAGGTTTCCAGTGTTATCTCAGGGTGTTCTGGGCTACACTCCGACACGACTTGTACCGCTATTAGGGGACTGACGTTCACCGCCCCCTAGGCCCGCCATGCGATGTATCAGACGAACAGACCGGACTGTACGAAGATTTTCACATACAGGCTCAGTAGGAGTTCGGATGGGTTTACCTCATCGGCCTTCTTATCGACATCTACCTGGGGACCGTTACGTACAGCTAATGCCGCTTACGGTCTGTGGTTAAACCCACTGCCAGCGTAGTGTCGAGTCTTTAGAGTCCCATACAGAGAGTTTCCCTGCACTGAGCGAAACGTGTAGAGGCCGTATGGTTTTACGGCAGGGCTTCGATCACTTACGTGCACTTGTGTGCGTATGCTGTTCGGGCAGGCAATACTAGTGGGCTTTGGTTTAAGCCAGATCCTAGTATTGCACAGATGGATTTGATTTATCTTCTGTGCATTCGCATTCTACGGAATGCGGATGCGGGTGTGTATGCACAGTTTTGAGTAGTGATGAAGGAGGAGGTGCCCCATTAAGGTTTTTGGCAGTTGGTTCGGCCAAAACCGTAATGTGGCACGCTCATTAGGGTTTTGACAATTCGTTTGGTCAAAACCGTTATGAGTCGGAGACATTGTTTACTAATCCTTTTAGTGATAGATTAGTGATGGCTAATTGCATTGACCATTTAACGCCTTAGACCCCTCTTGACTTTGTTGACCCGTTGACCATGTTGACCATTGACCTTCAAGAGAGATCTACACTCTTCTTTTATTTTCTTTATAATTCTTGAGTTATGATAATGGTCAATTCAATGTGCCATCAACTTTATCATGATAGGATTAGTAATGATGAGATTTGTGTATTATTGCAACCATGGTTCATTTCATTTGGTTTAATCCTTTTCATTATTCTCTTCTCATTCTCTCTCATGAAGTGAGAAGAAAAAGAAAAGCTCCATAGTTGCAAACTTTCTCCTTCTTCTTCCTCCTCTTGATCTCTTCTTTTGATCTCATGCGTTGAGAGAAAAAGAATCCACATAGACAAACACTTCCATCTTTCTCTTCTACACAACCTAAGGCATTTAGATTAGCAATCTCTTTGCCCTAGTTGCCTAGGCTTGAGGCGAAGCTTAGTGTACAACTCTCGGGTGGATCGTCTTCGACTCAAGAAGGCCGCGGAGGTGCCCAAGGTCCGGATCGACGCTTGGAGCTTGGATGGACGAGTGGGACAGCGGGATGAAGACCCGAAAGACTGGTTCCGTGAGGTATACTTCCTACAGCATAGTAGCTAAAACCTCTAAGTGTTTACTAGTTTCTAGTTTAGCAAAGATCCGACTTTTAGTCCATGTTGCCTTGCGCCAAAATCATTGTTTTTTGCCGTTTTCGCCTCCCCGTAAGAACCGGGGTGAGCAACGTGGACTTACAGTGGTATCAGAGCCTAGCTAAACATAAACTAGTAAGTTAGCAAAGTGTTAAGAACATCGATCGGAAAAAAGTCGCAAAACACATCCGCAAAACCTCAAGTTTCTGTCGATTTTTATACTGTTCAAAAGGTGTTTTAAAATATATGAAAAATCGTCTCAGGGTTTTGTGAAAACACTGCAGAAAAACGATCCAGTGATTCGATCAAACGACCGCGGTTCCGCGGCAATGACATGCTCATTGCCGCGGTTCCACCGCCGTTTTGACTCGGCACTGGATCGGGTTTTGTGCAGTGTTTTAGTTTGGATGTTTTGGGATTTTTAATACATGTTTTTTCTACCCAGATTTTCCAGAGAGCAAATTGACTTTTCGGGTGGTTAAAAGTCCGTATTTTGATCGATATTCCGTACTCTTTGGCTAATGTATATTATCTGTGATGTGATATATGTATTGAACGTTCGCTAATCGCTATACGTCGATTAGTGGGGGTTATACATATCTGTGATCTGTAATGTTGATGGTTTGTGTATATGAACTCGGTGGATTGTTGTGGATGAATAGCCGGGAATGGATGTAAGATGAGAGTTTCTTTTTCTTTCATTCATTGTGAAATTTGTAAATTGATGTAATATTATTTGTTTGGCCGCACAACCGGGTCGGGGTTGTAGCCGTCATTGTATAATTTCTTTTTACTATTTTTGCTCCTAGGATAGACCCAAGGTGGGGTGCACAAACTACCGGGTATCTCGAAGTGCCGAGTGGCTTACTCACGGTGTTGGAGGGAGTTGCATCGCTTCGGGTACTTGGCGGGTAGTTTGCCGCACCCGTAGGGGTCTAGGGTGGGGTTTGGCTATTCATCGCGACCGTGTGATCCGTTTTTCGTTGCAGGCTCGAACGAATCGCGGATTCCTAGTATATCCAAAGTGTTGATCTGTGATCTGTAATGTCTATCATTGCTATATATTTATATATGATAACTATTTAGGCGTTGCTTATGTTTTACAGCCGCGCTAGCCCAGCCCCCGCTCTGTCATTAGTTAAGTAACCTAACGGGTGATGACGGGGCCCCGTGGCGAATGTGAATGGCATAAGCGTACGTCATATTTTGGTTTTTTTCTGCAATGGTAGGATTAAATGATGGGACGCATTAAAAGAACTAATGCAAGAAAATAAACCAAGTAAAAGTCGTTGGAACACTTTGAAAACCACTCGGTTCTTTTCAAAAACAAGAATTTTAAACGCGGAGCTTGAACCACTCCTTTTAAAAGCTATCTCGTTCCATCGACTATATCAAGTTCACTACGTTCATGGTTTCGCCAAAACTATCCGTTGCCCTCCGTCGTTTCATATGAATATTCAACAGTATTCAAGCTGTGTTTGTTGGCCTTAGTCAAGGCACAGTGTTTGGTAGCTGGTGGGTATTCATATGTTGCATAGATAGAATGCGTTGGTTTGGAACAGTCGTATTGCTTTGTTGGCCATAGTCAAGGGTATATACGGGTGGGTTCAAATTAACCTGGATAACGACGGGTAGAACTTGACATGTGACTTATGATTTGTTGGCCTTAGTCAAGGTCATAAGAGCACGGGGCAAAAAAAATCCACATCGGGAGTTTCATAAGCACTGAAACTTGCTAGCGCTGCATACCATTTGGAGTGTGATGATTCTGGTAGGATTCCTTCAGTTTTATCACGCGATGATATTTGGATCCCGATCCTACTGTGAGTATATGCTACTCCTCGGGAACTTTCTCACTTAACGATCAATGCTATAAACCAAGTAGGTGTCTAGAAAGGTGTTAGCGGGGCTACGCCCTCAGGGAAAAGAGGTTCTTAAATTAAGGAACTTCGCGAAAGCGTTGGAAAACCTCCCTCGAAGTACCGACACTGGCCTGGCTGAACGGTTAAGCAAGTATTGTATGGTGAGAAAGATCCCGACTAATTCTTCCTTTGTGGTTTGAGGAGGGATTCGAGAGACAGTGGGAGCCATCCTGTTTAGATAAATTAAAAACCAATCTAAACTTGCAAGAGCATCATGCTAAGTGTTTTCTTCTCTCTCTCTTAATTGCAGCAACCCAGTGACCGCACCTAGGTTACATCTAGATAATAAAATGACTGAATCTGACTGTTATGACTGGCAAAGGTCTGTCCAGATGTCCATTGCCCAGGACAAGCTGGGACACCTCTTGACTGATCCAACCCCTGCCGTCTCAGGTCCAGTTTCCCCTGTCATGGATATTGATATTCGTAGGACATCAGAAGAAGACTGTGCGAAAGCCAAGTGCCTCGTGTTAGCCTCAGTTGATGGTGTATACCAGAGGCAGCACGAGAAGATGGACTCAGCTTCTATCTTCCTCCATAACAAAGTTTTATATGGAGAGCAATCTCGTATCGCAAGATATGAGACCTCGAACGAATTGCTTCCAGCGAGGTTAGCTATCGGGTCATCTGTAGGGGGCAACGTCCTTACAGAGACCAGCTCTTTTGAGCTCTCGGACCTGCAGACCACGTTGAAGAACGGGTCAGATGCTGACTCAGTTCAACAGTCTCTACCTACTACCCTAAAGGAAACTAGGGAAGTAGAAAGAAAGGGAAGGGCAGAAGTTTCAGGAACAGATGTAGTCAAAGAGGGATGTTCCTATTGTTACGGGAATGAACATGGGCAGAAGGATTGCAGGGCTTGTAAAGCCAGTAGCCAGAATTCGAAGCATGTTGTGGCTTCGACTTCGGGTGTGTTTGTGATAGAGAATTATATGTCAGTTAACCCTACTTCCTGGGTATTGGATACCGGATCAGGATCCCATATCTGTAATCCGTTACAGGCTTTGAGAAACCGTAGGGTTATCAGGAAAGGTGATATGACTCTTAGGGTTGCTAACAGAATGAGCATGTATGCTGAATCCGTAGGGGAATATCATCTAGGACTGACAACTGGGCAGATATTGATTCTACGTGACTGTTTTTATGTACCAGGTGCGACTTGTAACATCATATCTGTATCCTTACTTTCTAAGGAAGGATATGATTTTACTTTTGTAAGCGATGTAGTAAACATTCACCTAAATCAAGTACTGATTGGGTCAGGTACATTGAAATACGGTATATACGTTTTGAATCAAGCTCAGGTCTTTAGTGTCCAGAACACACTTAAAAGAAAGTCTCCGGAAATAAATCAGGCTTTCTTATGGCATTGTAGACTGGGTCACATTAATGAGACACGATTGACAAAGTTACATAAAGAAGGATACTTGGATCCGTTCGAGTACCAGTCTTATGCCACTTGTGAATCTTGTCTCATGGGAAAGATGACAAAGACTCCGTTCACTGGATACGGAGAAAGAGCGAGCGAGCTCTTGGGACTCATACACAGTGATGTGTGTGGTCCAATGTCTATACATGCGCGAAGTGGTTATTCATACTTCATTACTTTCACAGATGATTTCTCTAGGTATGGGCATGTCTTCTTAATGAAGCTCAAATCCGAGGCCTTTGAGAAATTTCAGGAATACAAGAATGAAGTTGAAAAACAAACAGGCAAAAGTATCAAGACACTGAGATCTGATCGAGGTGGTGAATACTTGAGTGCCGAGTTTCTGGGCTTCTTAAAAGAGAATGGAATTCTCTCAGAGCTTACTTCTCCATACACACCACAACACAACGGTGTATCGGAAAGGAGGAATCGAACCCTATTGGATATGGTTCATTCCATGATGAGTAAGGCTGAGTTGCCGTGATCCTTCTGGAGTTATGCACTAGAAACAGCTGCATATCTTTTAAACCAAGTTCCTACTAAGTCAGTGCTTACCACACCATATCAGATGTGGAGTGGGAAGAAACCCAGTCTTAAACACTTTAAGACATGGGGGTGTCCAGCTTTTGTAAAAAAGCAGCATGCGGACAAGCTCAAGGCACGCTCGGTACAGTGTAAGTTTGTGGGATACCCAAAGAACTCCAAGGGGTATCTTTTCTATTACGCAGAGGAACAAAAGGTTTTTGTTTCTCGTCATGCCCGCTTCTTGGAAACTGAGTTTTTGGAAAATCAGATAAGTGGGAGCGCAATAGAACTGGACGAAATTCCAGAACCACGAGCTATTACTGAAAGCTTAGTAGAACCAGAGGGTTCGAAAGAACAGGACATTCCAGCGCCACTCCGCAGGAGTAGTAGGCAGTCTCATCCGCCCGAGAGATACTACGGTTTTCTCATAGACGTGGATAGAGAGGATTGCACCATGGATTATGGTGAGCCTACTAGCTTCCAGCAAGCCATTCAAAGCGGCGACTCGGTAAAATGGCTGGATGTAATGCGGGCCGAGATGGAGTCCATGTACACCAACAAAGTTTGGACTTTGGACTTTGCTCCGTAAGGGGTAAAACCCGTAGGCTGCAAATGGATCTTCAGAAAGAAGATTGGTGTAGATGGGCAGGTTGAGACCTATAAAGCTAGACTTGTTACAAAGGGTTTTCGTCAAAGACCTGGTTTGGACTATGACGAGACCTTTTCTCCAGTGGCTATGCTGAAATCCATTCGTATCCTTCTTGCCATTGCTGCCTTCCACGATTATGAAATCTGGCAGATGGACGTAAAGACGGCTTTCCTAAATGGAAATTTGGAAGAGTGCGTCTATATGGATCAGCCGGAGGGATTCATTCAGAGTGGGAGCAGCGGTAGAGTGTGCAAGTTGCTAAAGTCCATCTATGGACTTAAGCAGGCATCGCGGAGTTGGAACATCTGCTTTGATGATACTGTCAAAGAATTCGACTTTATTAAAAACCCAAATGAACCATGCATTTACAGTAAGATTATAGGGAGAACTGTAGTATTCCTCATCTTGTACGTGGATGACATTCTCCTAATAGGAAATGATATTCCTATGCTACAGTCAGTCAAAGGATTCTTGTTGCAGAGGTTCTCCATGAAGGACCTGGGCGATGCCAACTACATTCTGGGGATCCAGATCTATCGTGATAGATCTAAGAGGATGTTGGGACTTTCACAGTCAAGGTACATCGACACCATACTGAAAAGATTCAGTATGGAAGATTCCAAGCGCGGTAATTTACCGGCTTGTCACGGGATCACCCTCTCCAAAGAGATGTCTCCCAAGACTGATTTGGAAAGGGATCGCATGTCTATTATACCCTACGCTTCTGCGGTAGGCTCTATAATGTATGCGATGTTGTGTACCAGACTAGATGTAGCATATGCATTGAGCGTTGTAAGCCGGTATCAGTCGAACCCAGGGGAGAAACACTGGATAGCGGTAAAGAACATTCTCAAGTATCTGAGAAGGACTAAGGAGATGTTCTTGGTGTATGGTGGAAAAGACCTCCAGCTTGAGGCCTTTACTGACTCCAGCTTCCAGAGTGACAAGGATGACTCCAAGTCCATGTCGGGTTATGTCTTTACCCTCAATGGAGGGGCGGTTTGCTGGAAGAGTTCCAAGCAGGAGACCGTTGCAGACTCAACTATGGAAGCGGAGTACATAGCTGCTTGCGATGCCGCAAAGGAAGCTGTCTGGATGAAGAAGTTTCTCACGGAGCTTCAGGTGGTTCCTACCATTGTTGATCCAATACCGCTGTATTGCGACAACAACGGCGCTATAGCTTTAGCGAAGGAACCCAGGTCCCATCAAAAGTCCAGGCACATTTTGAGGCGGTACCACCTGATCAGGGAGATCGTAGATCGCCGGGAGATCGAGGTGAAGAGAGTAAATACGGAGAACAACACTGCAGATCCACTTACGAAGGCCCTACCCCAGACTCAGTTCGAGCGGCTGATCGAGATGATAGGTCTTCAATACGCCAGTACATGGCCTTAGTGCAAGTGGGAGATTGTTAGTGTATATGCCCTAGAGGCCATTACTGTATCATACTAGCTTGTATATTACTTGATGGAAGCTTGGGATATTCACAGTTGTATAGACAATCTTGCTCAAAATGGTAGTATGCTACTTGGTTTATCTCTACTTCAATATGTGCATGTGTTTCTTTTAGCATATCGCTTATATACATATTAGTAGAGCCCTTAGGATCTTTGCTTGATTACCAGCGTTGTGATGGCGCTCACACTCGTGGGGGCTGGGTAATCCATAAGCACATCCTTATACAGGTCCCTAGTCGTTGGACTATCGAGACAGGGCATCGATACTCCGGAGTAGACTAGCGTATGCGCTTCTCATCCCAGCGGGGGAGACGGTCTGTCCCACAGCCATCAGTACGTCGTACTTGAGATAGTTGTTGGAGATAGTGCCCTCAGAGTCAATTATTGGATCACAGGCACGTGATTGCAATGATTGAGGGAGGACCTATCCCGGTAGGACAGTCTTACTCGAGATGATAGTATGCTATCTGGTTTACCTTTATCATCGTGTACTGCTTCAGGTGACCTTACAGGTCGCTATTACACGTTGATAGAGCCCTTAGGATTCTTTCTTGACTGCCAGCAGTATGATGGCGATCATATACATAAGAGCTGGTAGTCCATAAGCACATCCTTAAAAGGTCCCTAGTCGTGGGAGTTTCGAGACAGGGCATCGATTCTCCAGAGTAGACTAGTGTATACAGTCGAGACCCCGACGAGGGGCGGTGGCCGGTCTCATAAGCCACTGGTGTCAGTTGGTTCACCTAAGATGTATACAGGTGCTCATTGGGTTATGAGTACACCGGACAGGACTCGCCGGGAACATGCTAGTTGGTCTTATACCTGACGTCAGATAGCAGTTCCCTGGTGACATGTGTACAGGTTAGTTCATCGACCTGGGGATCGTCACTTGTCTCGTGTGAGTTCCCACTGTACTTTGATTACTACCCTACCACGGCTCAAAGGAGTCGTACAAACAGGTTTTAGTTGGGTACAGTCCCGAGCCACATGGAGGCAGTGAGCGGATCTTCAGGGGTTCGTCTCTCCCGGTATTGGGAGTGAGGTCGCGCTGTGTCTAGGAGAGCCATTACGCAAAGCCCTCGGCCGAGGCAGGAGATTTACTGGTAGGTATTCCAGTAGTATCTCAGGGCGTTCTGGGCTACACTCCGACACGACTTGTACCGCTTTTGGGGGTCTGACTTTTACCAACCCCCTAGGCCCTCCATGCGATACTCATAGACGAACGGACCGGGCTGTACGGATATTGTCACTGACAGGCTCAGTAGGGTGTCAGGATGAGTTCGCTCATCGACGTCCCTTTTTGGTCAATAGCTGGTGGCCCGTCACGTATTGGCTTATACCTCTGACGTGCTAGTGGTTAAATCCACAGCCATAGTATTGACGAGTCTTTAGAGTCCACCACACTTACAGTTACTTAAGTTTCGGGCGAAACGCTGTAGAGGCCGTATGGAGATATGGCAGGGTCCGATCAGATACGTGCGGTATTGCACGGATCAGGATCGAATAGTTTTGTACTTATGGCCGTATAGTTATATGGCAGGGTTCGATCTGATACGTGCGGTATTGCACGGATCAGGATCGAACGGATATTTCTAGCCTGCTTTGGCTTAAGCCGGTCCTAGTTTAGTACAGTGTAGATTTTGTCTCATTGCATTTGTATCCGGTAGGAATACAGATGCGGGTGTGTATGCACAGTATCGGGGTTTTCCTGTAATTTATTACGGGACCAGTTTTCTGGAGTTGCCAGTTTGCATTCCGTTCCGGCTGGTTTTCCTTTGTTCTTTCCCGGCCGGACTTTTCTGATGGAGGGGATAATTTGCAGTTTTGCAAATTACATTTGAGGAGGGGGTTTCTTGCATATGTATTAATTATGATAGCATCTTTAGATACCATTCTTTTCCTTCATCATTTCTTGCAAAAGGTGATTAGGATTGATTTAGAGTTTGATATGAGTTTTGTTATCATGATGTTTGGCTATGGTCACCACTTGCTTTTACTACCATTACCTTCCTTCTAAGGTTGTGGTTTTGTATTCCCTCCTCCACCATTCTCATTTGGAGATGGTAGAACTCACTTGAGAAAAAAAAGAAGATGAGAGTTTCATTCTTGAGAGTGTAGTATTCTTGATCTCATTTTCATGCTAGAAAAATGCAAGCACCATTTTTCTAATCTTGATTCCTCCATCCATCAATGGCAACAACATAACCCCAAAGAGACAAGCATCTTCTACACAACATTCTACAGCATTTCTTGGGCATGTCGACTTGCCGGCTTCATGCCCGAGTTGCCTCGGTATTGAGGCGGGAGCCCGTAAAAGACGCAGGCGATGTGGTGCCCTTCCGGCGAGGAGGCGACGATATGGAGACTAGACTTTCCGCGGGAGATTGGGACGATGATGACAAGACCGGAGGACTCGGATCACTCGGTATACTTCTCTTCCCATCTCTTGTTGCTAGCATTAGGTTAATGGTTACGATCCGGGTTTTCATTGTCCGCGGTAGCGCCGGTTTCCAAGTAAGGAAAATTTTTGATTCCGCATTTTGGCCTCGGATAGACGGCCGGGGCGCTGCCGTGGCGCAACATGGTATCAGAGCCACGCCATTAACCTTGTCTAGCTTGTTCTAATGCGTTTTACTTATCCGATCGACCAAAATTCCAAAAACCGCGTTTTTGCTTGCATCAGTTTTCTGTCGATTTTTTCCGGGCTCGAAAAATTTTTCAGGTGATTGCAGAATGATGTACAGGGAATCCTAAGAACACTGCAAAAATTTGGTGGCTTGATTGTTCCGTACGACCGCGGAACCGCGGCAATGACCCCTTTTTTGCCGCGGTTCCGCCGCAGAACATTCCCTTCATTTTACCAATTTTTTGTGGTGGGCTTTTGGGCTGTAAATGGGGGTTTTGGAATATTAAAATTGGGCCTAGAATTTCTGTGAGTGCTACAGTATTACTTGGGGGCCCACTTGTTAATTTTTGATCGATTGGATATTTTAAACACATTATTTCACAGTATTTACATTATATCTGCGACCGTGAATATCACTTGATCGGTAAATCCTGTCTAACTGCTATAGCCCGGTTAGATGGATTTGCGAACGTGATTTTCACGTTGATGTTCTATGTTTATGCTGTGTTGTTGCGGATCGGTCGTGGGGGATAGCCTGGATGCAATGCTAGTACAGTTTTGTTGTTTTATGTACATTTGATATTGTGGGGCGAGCGTCCGACATGTGGACTGCCGTCACTGCCTGTTTGTATTATTCTTTTGGGGCACGACCTGGTTGCGGCCGATGTACCCGTTGTATGTATATTTTACTTTCTGTACTAGGATTACCCCGCGGAGGGGTGCACGGATAGCCGGGGTTCTAGAGGGCAACGGGCCCGCATCTCATGGCATTGATACGGAGGGGGCTTCACTCTAGGATTGGCGGGCTATTCGCCGCACTCGTAGGGGGTACAGGTTGACCCAGGAGGGGTGCCCAAGTTACCAGATTCCATGAAGTGCTGGGTGGTCCATTCACGGTGCTGAAGGGGGCTGCCTCGCTTCAGGTTTTGGCGGGTGACTTGCCGCGCCCGTAGGGGTCTAGGATTTCATTGCACAGGCTATCCACACGACCAGGGGAACGTCGGGTTTCAGCAGCGGCTCTGTGAAACCCGGGGATCCCAGATATCTGTATTGTTCTGTGATGCTGTACTTTTCTGTGATGTTGCATTCTTATCACGCCTTGAGCGAATATAATATATTGGTATATATATTAGTAGATGTTGTATATGTTTTGCATCCGTGCTAGTCCAGTCCCCGCTCTGTCGTTAGTCAAGTAACCTAACGGGTGATGACGGGACCCAGTGGCGAATGCGGATGGCATATACGTACATCAGTATATTTTCGTTCTTTGTGGTGTGATCAATTGATGTGACTGCGTTGATTCGGATCAATGCAAGATAAACAAACCTATTCTGATGTTGTTGGAACATTTTTCAAAAAGCTGTTATTGCAAGGACGTTCACTTTTGTTTTGCATCGTGGTATTCATTTGGAATATCCTGCTCCTCAGTCGACGAGGCAAGGGCCGAGATCCCTTCACCGGGAGTGACCCCTTGGACAGAAGTTTGCGTCAGGGCATTAACTTCACTATAGCCGATTACTTTTGCTTTGCATCGTGGTATTCAGTTGGAATATCCTGCACCTCATTCTACGGGGAAAGAGCCGAGATCCCTTCACCGGGAGTGACCTCTTTAGCAAAGGTTTTCGTCACTATATTTTTATAAAAGGCTATGCAGTTCTTTCAACGATATCAAGTTCTTTACGTTAAAGGTTTTTCGCCAAAAACCATTCGTAGCCCTCCGTCATTTCTTATGGGTATTATTTAGTATTCGTGCTGCGTTTGTTGACTCCGTCAAGGCGTAGTGTACGGTAGCTAAGTGATGCTTGTTTGTTGCATAAATGGGATTGGTTAGGACAGTCGTGCGGCCTTGTTGACTCCGTCAAGGGCACATACGGGTGGGTTTAATGCAATCCAGATAATGACGAGTTGAACTTGACTAGGACTCTTTGATTTGTTGACTCCGTCAAGGTCACTTGAGTCCTAAGGGTAAAAACACACATCGGGAGTTTCAAAAGAACTGAAACTTGCCAGGCATGCGCATACCTTCTGGAGTGTGGTGACTTGAGTGGATTCCGTCAAGTTATCATGCGATGATAGTTGGATCCCGATTCCCACTGATGAGTTGGTTTACTCCTCGGGTAATCCCGACTAATTCTTCTTTCAGGTTTGGAGGAGAATTTGACGGTACAGTGGGAGGTTTCCTGATTAGAAAAAGTGATAACCATTCTGATCTAGGTTAGAGTGCACGCTGAGTATTTCTTTTCTCTCTCTCTTTGGCAGCGACCATTGACCTGACCCTGGACTATAACTCAGTGGCCAAGTTGACCGAACCTTCTTAACACAGGCTTTTGGATTGTCAGAGTTGCAAACCTCATTGCCACTCCTACTTTTACCCTTTTCTCCAGGACACCCCGTATTACTACGAACGTCCACTTCCATTGGACAAAACCATCGTATGGTTATATACGAACTCGAAGGACTTCGAGGATGGTTTCTGGTCCTGGAGAAAACGAATAGGATTATTCAGTTGTCTTTTCCTTTCACCTTCTCTCAGGTAGCGAGTACTCCTTGGTTTAGGAGATAGTACACCTATTACGCAAATTGGATAGTCTTCTTCCAAACCTTAGGCTGGTGCCGACCGGTAGGGAATGAAGAAAACCAATTAGCATAACGATGGTGTGCAGAAGGTATTAAGTTAAGACAAAGCAAGGGATTAGTAAGAGGGCAGAGTAAACTGCGACTGCTATTCACGACCGAACCAAGTATTTTTTCGCCAATCCTAAATCACCTTTGTATTTATCCAGGACTCTCCGTATCACTACGAAGATCCAAAGTTTATTTGGATACTCCATCGTATGGTTATATACGAACTCGAAAGGAACTTGTTCCAGTTCGGGGATGGATTCTGGTTCAGGAGAAATAGGAATAAGGTTTATTCGATTGTCTTTTATCTTCACCTTCTCTCGCTTTGCGAGTGCTCCTAGGATTAGGACAGTACACCTTTTATGCTTATTGGATAGTCTTCTTCCAAACCATAGGCTGGTGCCGAACGGTAGGGAAGGAAGAAAACTATTTGGCCTAATGGGATGTGCAGACGGTAATGACTAAAGACATATAAAGGGATTTGGACAGATGGCAAAGAGATATACGGTTACAGTTGTGAATCTGGATAATGGTAGAGGCATTACTAGGAATACCAAGATACCCCACCGAAACATTTCAATGTTTCAGTTTCACTGTGTAATGTTAAAAGAAAACTGATTTCCCGATTAGATACTTACTCCAGGGTATGTATTTACCAGGTATGATTCTCACATCTGTATGGTTTTACAGATGATGAGTGGGAGTAAGTTATTGGGAATAGGGTGATCATCCTCATTATATCGGGATTCGTTGTAATCGGTGATATTTGAGGAGATCATCTGGGCTGTTTGCCGGTCGGCAAATATTTGGTTTTGAATATCCGCTGTTGTGCACCAATTTCAAATTGATATATCTGTACGTCTATTTTCATAGAGTGAGACATACCTTTTGATATTATGTCGATGGCATTTACCTATATCAGTGGATGGTTAGGTAAGGAGCATTAAACAGCGGTGTAATTCTTCTTAACCATAAGTACAGTTTTCAACCTACGACGCACAGTGAAAGAGTTGTTAGACTCAGCGGACTTATACAGAGTATTGTATGTTGTCCAGTGTCCATTAGGACAGAGGGGTTGGTCCTCATACTATATTCTGTTTACTTTTAACTTCTCTAGTTCTTAGACATGTGTTTCGTAGGAACACAGGGTCTAAGATTTGAGGAGTTATAGGTATTTGAATAGAGTAGAGAACCAGGTGTAGCAAGTATCGGGATTCTTCAAAGTGATCGAAGATGTAGATACTTGTGTATGGTGTTCAGTTGATAGTAATGATTAAGAGAACTAGCTTCTCTTTCAGGTTACTCATAATTGGAAACATTCCTAAGTTGAGTAACGCTGATCGGCCTCCTTCCATTTAGTTGACATGCACTGGAGACAGCTGCATGATTTGAATCTGGTTCAATTAAATCAGTGCCTCTGTTTCTATATTGGATATAGAACAGTTCATATCTTGACATTGTTAAGGTACGGGGAGTTGTCCGGCTTATGCTTAAAACCAGACACTGGACAACTCAAGGCACGTTTCTGTAATGTCTGTTTGTGGGTTGACCCAGGCTATGACGAGGGTTGACTTTCTACCATCTGGAAGATCAATAATGATATTGTTCTTGACTCGCCACATTTTTAAAAGAAATGGATTTTTAGAAAAACAGTAGTGGGAGTATGGTAGAACTGGAAGTGATTCCAGAACCACAAACGATTACTGAAGATTTGATAAGGAACCTAAAGATTCAATCTGATTTGACATTCCATTGGCCACTCCGCAGATAAGGTGGGTAACCTCAGGCACCCGAGAGGTACTCCGGTAGCCTCAAGGACGGTGGCAGGGAGGTTCTTGTTTACCCACACTTGCCATTGCTGTTGTTCCAGGCTGCGAGACCCGGTGGGAGGATGAGTATAGCGTCGTTCTAAGCTGGCTTTAGAAGTGCACGTCTATATGACTCTGCCAGAGGGTTGTCGTAGTCAGTGGGAGCAGCGGAAGCATTGGTGGACATCAGGATTATGTCTATTTATAGACTAAAGCAGATGTAGCAGAGATAGATCATCTATTTCTGACGTGACAGTCATAGGTTTGACTTCATCAGAATAGGGGATGGATCTGTTGAGAAGGTAGTAGGGTGTGATATCCTGGTATTTGGATGGCATACACAGAGTAGGAAAAGAAACTCCTATACTACGATCAGTTATACTTTGGTCGTCACACAGTGGTTTCTCCACAAAGGACTTGGACATTATATCAGACATACTGGTTACTAGATCTATGGTTTTAGATCTAGATTTGGGTGGTTTCCCAATCTGGGTACTTAGACAGCATTCTAAGAGTATTTAGAATGGACGACTCCTGGCATGGTAGTGTACCTGCAGGTAATGGAGTCACCCTCTCTAAAGGTGTCTTACAGACTAAAGGGGAGAGGGATGTGCATGATTGGCAGATCACTTGCTTAGGCAATTGAGTCAATCATGAGATGTCAAGTACCACACCAGATGTTGTTCTTGCAGTAGATGCAATAAGTTGATATTAATCCAATCCTGGAGAAACAATCGGAAGCAGTTTTAGGACATAAGTGCGTGTTCTAGGGATGTGATAACGACAGCCTCTTTTAGGAGACGGTTATCACTCCAGGCTTCCAAGGTGACATGGATGGCAGAGTGGCTGTCAGAGTTATAGTTTTCCCTCTGACGAGGGGCAGTATATTGGACATGTGGTCCAGGTAGATACTGAGGGAAAGGTATGGCGCAGGATACTGATTAAGTTCAATTGACGATACAGTCTAAGAAGTCTGGATTTGGAGTTCATTTGTGAACCAGGTCCCATCAGACATCCAGACGTTCCAAGACAGGTATTGCTCATTTCGGGAGATGGCTTTCTCCGCGAACTTGAGATATAGAGAGACATAGAAAGAAACTTCTCTGCGGATCCACTCACTGAAGCTATTCCTCGAACGCAATAGTTTCGCAAACGAGCTTTGTGAGACTGACTAGTAGAGGAGTTGGGTGTTCGGTATCACACGGGCTGTGAGTATGCGGCATCGCAATAATTAGCCTTGAGTGCAAGTGGGAGATTGTTGGAGATAGTGCCCTCAGAGTCAATTATTGGATCACAGGCACGTGATTGCAATGATTGAGGGAGGACCTATCCCGGTAGGACAGTCTTACTCGAGATGATAGTATGCTATCTGGTTTACCTTTATCATCGTGTACTGCTTCAGGTGACCTTACAGGTCGCTATTACATGTTGATAGAGCCCTTAGGATTCTTTCTTGACTGCCAGCAGTATGATGGCGATCATATACATGAGAGCTGGTAGTCCATAAGCACATCCTTAAAAGGTCCCTAGTCGTGGGAGTTTCGAGACAGGGCATCGATTCTCCAGAGTAGACTAGTGTATACAGTCGAGACCCCGACGAGGGGCGGTGGCCGGTCTCATAAGCCACTGGTGTCAGTTGGTTCACCTAAGATGTATACAGGTGCTCATTGGGTTATGAGTACACCGGACAGGACTCGCCGGGAACATGCTAGTTGGTCATATACCTGACGTCAGATAGCAGTTCCCTGGTGACATGTGTACAGGTTAGTTCATCGACCTGGGGATCATCACTTGTCTCGTGTGAGTTCCCACTGTACTTTGATTACTACCCTACCACGGCTCAAAGGAGTCGTGCAAACAGGTTTTAGTTTGGTACAGTCCCGAGCCACATGGAGGCAGTGAGCGGATCTTCAGGGGTTCGTCTCTCCCGGTATTGGGAGTGAGGTCGCGCTGTGTCTAGGAGAGCCATTACGCAAAGCCCTCGGCCGAGGCAGGAGATTTACTGGTAGGTATTCCAGTAGTATCTCAGGGCGTTCTGGGCTACACTCCGACACGACTTGTACCGCTTTTGGGGGTCTGACTTTTACCAACCCCCTAGGCCCGCCATGCGATACTCATAGACGAACGGACCGGACTGTACGGATATTGTCACTGACAGGCTCAGTAGGGTGTCAGGATGAGTTCGCTCATCGACGTCCATTTTTGGTCAATAGCTGGTGGCCCGTCACATATTGGCTTATACCTCTGATGTGCTAGTGGTTAAATCCACAGCCATAGTATTGACGAGTCTTTAGAGTCCACCACACTTACAGTTACTCAAGTTTCGGGCGAAACGCTGTAGAGGCCGTATGGAGATATGGCAGGGTCCGATCAGATCACGTATTGCACGGATCAGGATCGGACAGTTTTGTACTTATGGCCGTATAGTTATATGGCAGGGTTCGATCTGATACGTGCGGTATTGCACGGATCAGGATCGAACGGATATTTCTAGCCGGCTTTGGCTTAAGCCGGTCCTAGTTTAGTACAGTGTAGATTTTGTCTCATTGCATTTGTATCCGGTAGGAATACAGATGCGGGTGTGTATGCACAGTATCGGGGTTTTCCTGTAATTTATTACGGGACCAGTTTTCTGGAGTTGCCAGTTTGCATTCCGTTCCGGCCGGTTTTCCTTTGTTCTTTCCCGGCCGGACTTTTCTGATGGAGGGGGTAATTTGCAGTTTTGCAAATTACATTTGAGGAGGGAGTTTCTTGCATATATATTAATTATGATAGCATCTTTAGATACCATTCTTTTCCTTCATCATTTCTTGCAAATGGTGATTAGGATTGATTTAGAGTTTGATATGAGTTTTGTTATCATGATGTTTGGCTATGGTCACCACTTGCTTTTACTACCATTACCTTCCTTCTAAGGTTGTGGTTTTGTATTCCCTCCTCCACCATTCTCATTTGGAGATGGTAGAACTCACTTGAGAAAAAAAAGAAGATGAGAGATTCTTGAGTGTGTAGTATTCTCGATCTCATTTTCATGCTAGAAAAATGCAAGCACCATTTTTCTAATCTTGATTCCTCCATCCATCAATGGCAACAACATAACCCCAAAGAGACAAGCACCTTCTACACAACATTCTACAGCATTTCTTGGGCATGTCGACTTGCCGGCTTCATGCCCGAGTTGCCTCGGTATTGAAGCGGGAGCCCGTAAAAGACACAGGCGATGTGGTGCCCTTCCGGCGAGGAGGCGACGATATGGAGACTAGACTTTCCGCGGGAGATTGGGACGATGACGAGAAGACCGGAGGACTCGGATCACTCGGTATACTTCTCTTCCCATCTCTTGTTAGCTAGCATTAGGTTAATGGTTACGATCCGGGTTTTCATTGTCCGCGGTAGCGCCAGTTTCCAAGTAAGGAAAATTTTTGATTCCGCATTTTGGCCTCGGATAGACGGCCGGGGCGCTGCCGTGGCGCAACAATAGTATGCGGGTGCTCGTTAGGTTACGAGTACACTGGACAGGACTCGTCGGGAACTGTTGGTTGGTATTATACCTATCGTCAGTTATCAGATCCCAGGTGACATGAGTACAGCTTAGTCCGCTGACTTGACACTGTCACTTCGCCTCGAGTGTGTTCCCACTGTACTTAGATTACTACCCTACCACGGCTCAAAGGAGTCGTGTAAACAGGTAGTAGTTGGGTGCAGTCCCGAAGCACTTGGAGGCAGTGACGGTTAGACAGGATCTGTCTCTCCCGGTATTGGGGGTTGACATCGCGCTGTGTCTAGGAGAGCCTTTACAAAAGTAGTCCCTGGCCAGGGCAAGCGAGATATACTGGTAGGTTTCCAGTGTTATCTCAGGGTGTTCTGGGCTACACTCCGACACGACTTGTACCGCTATTAGGGGACTGACGTTCACCGCCCCCTAAGGCCCGCCATGCGATGTATCAGACGAACAGACCGGACTGTACGGAGATTGTCACATACAGGCTCAGTAGGAGTTCGGATGGGTTTACCTCATCGGCCTTCTTATCGACATCTACCTGGGGACCGTTACGTACAGCTAGTGCCGCTTGCGGTCTGTGGTTAAACCCACTGCCAGCGTAGTGTCGAGTCTTTAGAGTCCCATACAGAGAGTTTCCCTGCACTGAGCGAAACGTGTAGAGGCCGTATGGTTTTACGGCAGGGCTTCGATCACTTACGTGCACTTGTGTGCGTATGCTGTTCGGGCAGGCAATACTAGTGGGCTTTAGTTTAAGCCAGATCCTAGTGTTGCACAGATGGATTTGATTTGTCTTCTGTGCATTCGCATTCTACGGAATGCGGATGCGGGTGTGTATGCACAGTTTTGAGGAGTGATGAAGGAGGAGGTGCCCCATTAAGGTTTTTGGCAGTTGGTTCGGCCAAAACCGTAATGTGGCACGCTCATTAGGGTTTTGACAATTCGTTTGGTCAAAACCGTTATGAGTCGGAGACATTGTTTACTAATCCTTTTAGTGATAGATTAGTGATGGCTAATTGCATTGACCATTTGACACCTTAGACCCCTCTTGACTTTGTTGACCCGTTGACCATGTTAACCATTGACCTTCAAGAGAGATCTACACTCTTCTTTTATTTTCTTTATAATTCTTGAGTTATGATAATGGTCAATTCAATGTGCCATCAACTTTATCATGATAGGATTAGTAATGATGAGATTTGTGTATTATTGCAACCATGGTTCATTTCATTTGGTTTAATCCTTTTCATTATTCTCTTCTCATTCTCTCTCATGAAGTGAGAAGAAAAAGAAAAGCTCCATGGTTGCAAACTTTCTCCTTCTTCTTCCTCCTCTTGATCTCTTCTTTTGATCTCATGTGTTGAGAGAAAAAGAATCCACATAGACAAACACTTCCATCTTTCTCTTCTACACAACCTAAGGCATTTAGATTAGCAATCTTATTGCCCTAGTTTCCTAGGCTTGAGGCGAAGCTTAGTGTACAACTCTCGGGTGGATCGTCTTCGACTCAAGAAGGCCGCGGAGGTGCCCAAGGTCCGGATCGACGCTTGGAGCTTGGATGGACGAGTGGGACAGCGGGATGAAGACCCGAAGGACTGGTTCTGTGAGGTATACTTCCTACAGCATAGTAGCTAAAACCTCTAAGTGTTTACTAGTTTCTAGTTTAGCAAAGATCCAACTTTTAGTCCATGTTGCTTTGCGCCAAAATCATTGTTTTTTTCCGTTTCCGCCTCCCCGTAAGAACCGGGGTGAGCAACGTGGATTTACATAGATGTTGTATATGTTTTACACCCACACTAGTCCAGTCCCCGCTCTGTCGTTAGTTAAGTAACCTAACGGGTGATGACGGGGCCCAGTGGCGAATACGGATGGCATATACGTACATTATATTTTCGTTCTTTTCTGGTGTGATTAATTGATGGGACTGCGTTGATTCTGATCAATGCAAGGAAAACAGACCTATTCGATGTTGTTGGAACAATTTTCAAAAGCTGTTATTACAAGGACATTTTCTTTTATTTTGCACAGCGATATTCGGTTATGAATATCCAGCACCTCATTCGACGAGGCAAGAGCCGAGATCCCTTCACCGGGAGTGACCTCTTGGGCAAAAGTTTGCGTCAAGGTAATAACTTCACTATAATCGATTATTTTTTGCTTTGCATCGAGATATTCAGTTAGGAATATCCTGCATCTCATTCGACGAGGAAAGAGCCGAGATCCCTTCACCGGGAGTGACCTCTTTAGCAAAGGTTTTCGCCACTATATATTTGTAAAGCTATCCAGTTCCTTCAACGATATCAAGTTCATTACATTAAACGTTTTTCGCCAAAAACCATTCGTAGCCCTCCGTCATTTCAGACGGGTAACACTTAATATTCATGCTATGTTTGTTGGCCTTCGTCAAGGTACAGTGTATGGTAGCTATTTATTACTTTTCTGTTGCATAGATAGATGCGTTGGTTTGGGACAGTCGTACTACTATGTTGGCCTTCGTCAAGGGTGTGTATGGGTGGATTCAAATTAACCTGGACAATGACGGGTAGAACTTGACATGTGACTTATGATATGTTGGCCTTCGTCAAGGTCATAAGAGCATGGGGAAAAAATCATATCGGGAGTTTCAAATATACAGGAAACTTTCTAGGTATGCGCATACCTTCTGGAGTGTGATAACTTGAGTGGATTCCATCAGGTTATCATGCAATAATAGTTGGATCCCGATTCCCACTGATGAGTTGGTTTACTCCTCGGGTGATTTTAGATGATCCTGACTAATTCTTTTTTAGGGTTTGGAGGAGAATTTGAGCATACAGTGGGAGACATCCTGATTAGATAAAGTGATTAACCATTCTGATCTAGGTTAAAATGCACGCTGAGTGTTTCATTTCTCTCTCTCTTTGGCAGTGACCATAGCCCGACCCTAGACTAGAACTGATAAACCAAGTTAACCAAACCTTCTTAAAACACACTGGCTTTTGGATTGTCAGAGTTGCATACTTCATTGCCACTCCTACTTTTACCCTTTACTTTTCTCCGGAACATTCCGTATCACTACGAAGATCCACAGTTATTGGATATGACCATCATATAGTTACATACGAACTCGAAGAAACTTGTTTCAGATTCAAGAATGGTTTGCGGTTCTGGAGAAATTGAATAGGACTATTCAGTTGTATTTTCTTTTTACCTTCTCTCAGGTTGTGAGGGCTCCTAGGATTAGGGGAGGGTACACCTATTGCGCTTATTGGATAGTCTTCTTCCAAACCATAGGCAGGTGCCAAAAGGTGGGGAAGGAAGAAAACCAATTAGCCTAAGTGTTGTGTATATAAGGTAATAAGTAAAGACAAATAAAGGGATTAGAATGAGGCAAAAGTAAAATGCGACTGCTATCATTCACGACGAAACCGCCTATATCATCGCCACTCCTACTTCACCTTTGTATTTCTCCGGAACATTCTGTATCACTACGAAGATCCATATTTATTGGATATGCCATCGTATGGTTACATACGAACTCGAAGGAACTTGTTCCAGTTCGAGAATGGTTTCTGGTTCAGGAGAAATAGAATAAGGATTATTCAGTTGTCTTTTTCCTTTTACCTTCTCTCAGGTTGCGAGGGCTCCTAGGATTAGGAGGATACACCTATTATGCTTATTGGATAGTCTTCTTCCAAACCTTAGGCTGGTGTCAAAAGGTAGGGAAGGAAGAAAACCATTTAGCCTAAGTACGACATACAGAAGGTAATAAGTAAATACAAATAAAGGGATGGAGAGATGACAAGGAAATATACGGTTACAGTCATTAATCTGGATAGTGGAATAGGCATTACTAGGAATACCCGGATACCACTTCGAAACATTTTCATGTTTCACTTTCACTGTGAGTTGTTAATTGAAAACTGATTTCCTAATTAAATCCTTACTCCACGGTATCTATTAACCAGGTTTGATTCTCACATCTGTATGGTTTTACAGATGATGAGTGCGAGTAAGTTATTAGAAATTACGTGATTATATCCTCTTTATATCGGAATTCGTTGTAATTGGTGATATTTGAGGAAATCGCCTGAGGTTTTGCCTGACGGCAAATATTTGGTTTTGAATATCCGTAGTTATGTGCCAATTTTAAACTGATATATCTGTATGTTTATTTTATAAAGTGAGATATAACTTTTTGAAATTATGTACATGACATTTACCTATATCAGTTGAAGATTAGGTAAGGAGTATTGAACAGCGGTGTAATTCTTCTTAACCATAGTACAGTTTTCAACCTATGACGCACAGGGTTTGAGTTATTAAACTTAGAGGACTTATACAAAGTATTGTATGTTGTCCAGTGTCCATTAGGACAGAAGGGTTTGTACTCGTACTATATTCTGTTTACTTGTGACTTCTCCAGTTTTAGACAAGTATTTCGTAGAAATTCAAGGTCCAAGTTTTGAGAAGTTATAGGTACAAGAATAAAGTAGAGAACCATGTGTTGCAGATATCGGGATTCTTCAAGATGATCAAAAATGCAGATACTTGTGTTTGGTATTCAGTTGATAATAATGGTTTTGAGAACTTGCTTCTCTTTCATGTTACTCATATCTGGATGAACTCCTAGTTGAGTAATGCTGATCGGGCTCTCTCCATTTAGTTGAAATGCACTAGAGACAACTGCATGATTTGAATCTGGTTCCAATTAAATTAGTGCCTCTGTTTCTATATTGTATATAGAATTGCTCATATCTTAACGAGTCTATGACGAGGGGTAACTTTCTACCATCTGAAAGATTAATAGTGATATTGTTCTTGACTCGCCGCAGTTTTAGCAAAATGGACTTTTTCAGAAAATAGTAGTGGGAGTATGGTAGAACTGGAAGTGATTCCAGAACCACAAACGATTACTGAAAATTTAATAGAACCTAAAGATTCAATCAGGTTTGACATTCCATTAGCCACTCCGTAGATATGGTGGGTAATCTCAGGCACCCGAGAGGTACTTCAGTATCCTCAAAGACGGTGACATGGAGGTTCTTGTTTACCCAGACTTGCCATTACTACTGTTCTAGACTATAAGAGCCGGCATGAGGATGAGTATAGCGTCGTTCTAAACTAGCTTTAGAAGTACACGTGTATATAACTCTGCCAGAGGGTTGTTATAGTCAGTAGGAGCAGCGAAAGCATAATGGACAAGTAGCTTGTGTCTATTTTTAGACTAAAGCAGGTTTAGCGGAGATAGACCATCTATATTTGATGTGACAGTCATAGGCTTTGACTTCATCAGAATAGAAGATGGATCTGTTAAGAAGGTAGTATGCTGTGATGTCCTGGTATTTTGGATGACATGCACTTTATAGGAAGTGAAATTCCTGTACTACGATCGGTTATACTGTGGTTGTCACACAATGGTTTCTCCACATTGGATATGGATAATATATCAGGCATTCTGGTAACAAGATCTATGGTTTTAGATCTAGATTTAGGTAGTTTCCCAATCTGGGTACTTTGACACTATTCTAAAGGCGTTTTAGAATGGACGACTCCTGGCATGGTAGTGTACCTGCAGGTGATGGAGTCACCCTTTCTAAAGGTATCTTACAGACTAAAGGGGAGAGGGATGTGCATGATTGGCATATCATTTGCTTAAGCAATTGAGTCAATCATGAGATGTCAATGTTAGTGTATATGCCCTAGAGGCCATTACTGTATCATACTAGTATGTATATTACTTGATGGAAGCTTGGGATATTCACAGTTGTACAGACAATCTTGCTCAATATAGTAGTATGCTACTTGGTTTGACTCTGCTTTAATGTGTACATGTGTGTTTCTTATATCACCTATACGCATTAGTAGAGCCCTTAGGATCTTTGCTTGATTACCGGCGTTGTGATGGCGATCACACTCGTGGGGGCTGGGTAATCCACAAGCACATCCTTATACACGTCCCTAGTCGTGGGAGTACCGAGATAGGGCATCGATACTCCGGAGTAGACTAGCGTATGCGCTTCTCATCCCAGCACGGGAGACGGTCTGTCCCACAGCCGTCGGTACGTCGTACTTGAGATAGTATGCGGGTGCTCGTTAGGTTACGAGTACACTGGACAGGACTCGTCGGGAACTGATGGTTGGTATTATACCTATCGTCAGTTATCAGTTCCCAGGTGACATGAGTGCAGCTTAGTCCGCTGACTTGACACTGTCACTTCGCCTCGAGTGTGTTCCCACTGTTCTTTGATTACTACCCTACCACGGCTCTGCTAAGTCGTGCAAACAGGTAGTAGTTGGGAGCAGTACCGAAGCACTTGGAGGCAGTGACGGTTAGACAGGATTCGTCTCTCCCGGGATTGGGGGTTGACATCGCGCTGTGTCTAGGAGAGCCATTACACGAGTAGTCCCTGGCCAGGGCAAGCGAGATATGCTGGTAGGTTCCAGTGTTATCTCAGGGTGTTCTGGGCTTCACTCCGACACGACTTGTACCGCTATTAGGGGTCTGACGTTTACCGCCCCCCTAGGCCCGCCATGCGATGTATCAGACGAACAGACCGGACTGTACGGAGATTGTCACATACAGACTCAGTAGGAGTTCGGATGGGTTTACCTCATCGGCCTTCTTATCGACATCTACCTGGGGACCGTTACGTACAGCTAGTGCCGCTTGCGGTCTGTGGTTAAACCCACTGCCAGCGTAGTGTCGAGTCTTTAGAGTCCCACACAGAGAGTTTCCCTGCACTGAGCGAAACGTGTAGAGGCCGTATGGTTTTACGGCAGGGCTGCGATCACTTACTTACACTAGTGTGCGTATGATGTTCGGGCAGGCAGTACTAGTGGGCTTTGGTTTAAGCCGGATCCTAGTATTGCACGGATGGATGTGTTTTGTCTTCTGTGCATCCGCATTCTACGGAATACGGATGCAGGTGTGTATGCACAGTTTTCTGGAGCGATGAAGGAGGAGGTGCCTCATTAGGGTTTTGGCAGATGGTTCGGCCAAAACCGCTATGTGGCAGGCTCATTAGGGTTTTGACAGTTGATTCGGTCAAAACCATATTGAGGCGGACTCATTAGGGTTTCGACAGTTCGTTTGGTCAAAACCATAATGAGCCGGGGACATTATTTACTAATCCTTTCATTGATAATTTTGTCATGGCTAATTACATTGACCATTTGACCATCTTGACTTTGTTGACCTTTTGACCAAAGTTGACTTGGACCTTCTTAGAAGATCTAAAGTATTCTTTGGTTTTTCTTTTTATTTAGTTATGATAATGGTCATGTCATTGTAGCCATCACCTTTATCTTGATTGGATTTGTAATGATAATGTTTAGTGCATTATTGCAACCATGGTTAGATTTTCTTTGGTTAAGCTTTTTCATTTGCTCATTCTCATTCTCTCTCTTGAAATGAGAAGCTCCATGGTTGCTAGATAATCTCCTTCTTCTTCCTCCTCTTGATCTTCTCCTTTGATCTCATGTGTTGAGAGAAAAAGGATTCTACTTGACAAACACATCCATACATCCTCTCTACACCACCTAGGGCTTCTAGATTAGCAATCTCCTTGCCCTAGTTACCTCGGCTTGAGGTGGAGCTCGGCGTACATCTCTCGGGTGGATCGTCTTCGACTCAAGGAGGCCGCGGAGGTGACCGAAGTCCGGATCAACCTTTGAGCAACCCATGAAAAGAACAACAAGGAGAGAAGAACATCAAAGAAGAACAACAACAAGAAGTGAAGGAGTTCAAGTTGAGGTATAACCACTTTGCCGAGTAGTTAATTCTTCTTTGCAAGTATGCTAGTTTAGTTTAGCAAAGATCCGGCTTTTACGGTCCATGTTACAAAGATTAGAAAAATTTTGATTTACCGTTTCCGCAACCCCGAAAGAACCGGGAGAGGTAACGTGGACCTAACAGTCAAGTACCACACCAGATATTTTTTTTGCACCAGTAGCAATAAGTTTATATTAATCCAATTCTAGAGAAACATTCGGAAGCAGTTTATGAACATAAGTGGATGTTCTAGGGATATGGTAACGACAGCCTCCTTCAGGAGACGATTATCATTCCAGGCTTCCAAGGTGACCTGGATGACAGACTGACTATCAGAGTTATAGTTTTACCTTTTCTGAGGGGCAGCAATTTAGACAGGTGGTCCAAGCGGATACTGAGGGAGGAATGATGCAGGATACTGATTAAATTCAGTTGACGATACAGTCTAAGAAGTTTGCTGGATTTGGAGTTCATTTGTGAACTGGGTCCCATCAGATATCCAGACATATTCTAAGACGGGTATTGCTCATTTCGAGAGATGGCTTTCTCCGCGAACTTGAGATAAAGAGAGACATAGAAAGAAACATTGGAGCGGATCCACTCACTAAGGCTATTTCTCGAACGCAATAGTTTAACAAACAAGCTTTTTGAAACTGATTAGTAGAGAAGTTGGGTGTTCGGTATCACACAGGCTGTGAGTATGCGACACCGCAATAATTGGCCTTAAGTGCAAGTGGGAGATTGTTGGCTATAGTGCCCTCAAGTCAATTATTGGATCGCAGGCACGTGATTGCAATGATTGAGGGATGACCTATATCGGTAGAACTGTCTTACTCGAGATGATAGCATGCTATCTGGTTTGTCTTTATCATCATGTGCATGCTTCAGGTGACATTATAGATCACTATTATATGTTGATAGAGCCCATAGGATTCTTGCTAGACTACCAGTATTATGATGGCGATCATATACGTGGGAGCTGGGTAGTCTATAAGCACATCCTTAAAATGTCCTTAGTCGTGGGAGTTTCGAGACTGGGCATCGATACTCTGAGAGTAGACTAGTGTATACTGATCGAGACCCTGATGAGGGGCGGTGGCCGGTCTCACAAGCCATTGGTGTTAGTTTGTTCACCTAAGATGTATACAGGTGCTCATTGGGTTATGAGTACACCGGACGGACTCGCCGGGAACCTGCTAGTTGGTATTATACCTATTGTCAGATAGCAGTTCCCTGGTGACATGTGTACAGCTTAGTCTATCGACCTAAGATCGTCATTTGTCTCATGTGAGTTCCCACTGTGCTTTGATTACTACCCTACCACGGCTCAAAGGAGTTGTGCAAAAAGGTTTTAGTTGGGTACAGTCCTGAGCCACATGGAGGTGTGAGCGGATCTTCAGGGGATTCGTCTCTCCCGGTATTGGGGGTTCATGTCGCGGTGTGTACGGGTGGCCATCTCAAGAAATCCTTGGCCAAGATAGTAGAGAATTGCTGATCTAGGATCGGTAGTTTCTCAGGTGGTGATGGGCTTCATACCGACACTAAATGTCGTGTTATTAGGGGTCTGACTTTATCCACCCCCTAAACTCGATATGCGATACTCATAGATGAACAGACCGGACTGTTCGGATATTGTCGCTATCAAGCTCAGTAAGGGTTTCAGGATGAGTTTGCTCGTCGGCCTCCCTTTCGCTCAATAGCTGGGTAGCCGTTACGTATAGCTAGTGCCGCTAACATGCTTATGGATAAACCCACTGCCAGCATATTGACAAGTCTTTAGATTCCCACACAGAGGGTCTCCCTACTTCGAGCGAAACGATGTAGAGGCCGTATGGTTTTACGGCAGGGTTCGATCACATACGTGTACTTGTGCACGCATGATGTTCGGACGGATAATACTAGTGGGCTTTGGTTTAGCCGGATCCCAGTATTATATTTGTTGGATTATTTTCGTCTCTTTGTATTTGTATTCTTCAAAATACAGTTGCGGGTATATATATACGGTTGAGTGGTATTCTTGTAATTTATTACAAGATTACTTTTAGAAGATTACACCTCATCATGGTTTAGACTTTTTTGGATTAAAGGGTTACTGAGATGTAGGATGAGGTGTTTATTGCATTTTTGTGGCATGGCTAATTAGTGACCCATGGTTACTATTCTAGCATGCTTAGGGTTCTTGTTTGTTGTGAGATTATGTTGACTTGAGATATTTTTGTTGACTCAAGATATTTTGGATGGCTCTATTATTTGTTTATTCTCACAACACACAAAAATAAACACAAGTCATTATTGATTTCTTTTTCTCTATCTTGAGATGCTTTCAACTCCTCATTCTCATGGCATCTTCTTCTTCCTCTAGCTTCACCCAAACCTTCTCATGAGTTGAGAATCCTTGGGTGTCTTGAGACAAATTAATCCTTCACCACTCTCTACTTCATCTACGGTATCTAGAGTAGCGATCTAGGTGCCCCTAGTTGCCTCGGATTTGAGGTTGGAGCTTATTGCATAGACTCTTGGATGGATCGTCTTCGATGGAGGGAGACAGGAGATCAAGCTTGATCAAGGAAGCCATGAGGAGCTTGGAATGATGGTTGAAAACCGAAGGACACGGATCTATTCGGTAAAACCATTCTAACTCCTTTGCATGTTTTGTTATCTAGGGCTTATGGGTAGATCCGGGTAATTGGTTTTGATAGCGCCAAGTTTTATAAATTTTTGTTCTGCATTTGGTCACAGATTGATGGCCAGGGCGCTGCTGTAACCCAACATTTGGATCCACAGCGTTGTTGGACAGGAAGCTACCCGCTGTGGATGGACCGAACAAGAATCTACTCGGAGGCCTCATGGTGAGGGCTTTATTATATCTCCAATATCTCCTTGGGACGTCGTTCAACCTTCCATGACCATATAGGCGGGAATGGTGACCATCTCGGATGACATGTGGCAGCACCATATCGGGAAAGTGCACTATTCCGTGATTTGCGTCACCGTGCGAGTAAATATCGGCCGTTGGAAGATTTTTGTTGAGGCTATAAATACCGAAGGCATATTGGTTTCTTCCTAGTCTTGCATTCCCTGAAGATGACCTGCCGTGTATATACCATCAGGGAGATCGTTTCTCGTGACGATGTATACTTTTATAACCTTGACCGTTCCGAGGAGATGTACGAGGCGGTGATAGGCCGCCTAGAGGGACACTGTGGGTGCCTGCTACCCTGGTGATCTCCTCTTCTTCAGGTGCTAATTTATGCGATATGGAGGACTTCCCTGGGTCTGTACAACACCCTATCTCCGCAGTTGATGGATGAGGCGTTCGACAAAATGCACACTGTCCACGGGCTTGGTCTGATCTCAAAAAGTAGGCGGGATCGCTCGGTGGACCTCCTTCTTGAGAGTTTCCAGCAAAGATTGGTCGTCGCATCTTGCTTGGTTGACGGGGTCCCCGAGGAGTCCGTGGCTTCTAGGGTCCGCGAGTATCGTCGGAGGGATCGGGTCGAGGCTTCTTGGGCTCGGCTGGAGGAGCTTTCTTCGGTGTATCACCGACAATGTTTCCTTAATCCTCGCCCTCCTTTGTTGTAATTGTTGTAAGGCTGGGGAGCCCATAATACCTCTTAATGAATAAATTTCTCCTTTATTGAGGTGCATTGTTGATTAGTTAAAAATATTGTACATTTGAATGATTATTTTTTCTATTATTGTTAAGTACTAAAATGCGTTTATTATAATTATTGAACATATGAGGGTTTATGTGTAAAAAGTTTATTATCATATGTTTCTACATTATATTTAACATAATGAGGGAAAATACATGCATATAATATTTATATAAAATATTAGTAATTAAAATATGCATATCATATCAAATAATTCTAATCAATATTCTTAAAATATTGTATAATACAAATGGTTAGGATAATATCTCAAAATAATAACAAATACTACTAACACTATGACTTGAGATGTTATGCAGATATTAGCTCAGATCTGGAGATCAGGAGATCCGAGATGTCAGAATAAAATCTGCCAATAAATTGAAGCAAATCATAAACGGTAGAGACTCAGAGTAATATTTTCAAATTCCAGACATCGAAAAGATCTACACATGTCAATAGAAGACTTCACAAAAAATCCCAAGTCATGATCTCACTATGCCGCCGTGGTTGGGCGGCCAAACACCCTGATTTGCAGCGGATCCGCGGCAAGATTATGGCTGTAGGATTTGGGATTTTTTGGGTGTGATCGTAACAACAAATCATCACGTCTGGCAACTAGGGTTCCTAGTTTTTGTGATTATTTAAAGGACCGAGAGCTTCACATGAAAGAGGATCAATCGAAGAGATCAAGAGGTCCAAGACGATCCACGCATCCGAGTTGATCATCAGCTGTTCATCTACTTCCAAAAAGATAGAGATCGAGAGCAAAAACTAGGGTTCTTGTACTCTACTTTAAAAGAATTTGTACATGATATAGTTGATTAATAAAGGTAGAGTTTTTATTAGTCTTTTCGCAATTAATTTCTGCATCTTATATTATGATCTCATTCTTCATCCTTTCTTCTCCAACCATGCGTGAGCAATTCCTAACTTGTTAGGGTTCGTAGGCTAGAGTAGATCAATGGATGATAAAATTATTTAACTTCTTTTATATATTTTAAAGTTTATAAACTTTAACAAAATAAATGTTAACATCCTTATCGGGCGTACTACCAATTTATTGATAGTCTTGAGCACGATTTGAGATTAGATTAACGCTTATTTTGTTAGGGGCTATACATGAATAGAGATCAATGCAAAGACAAGGGTTAGGAGTGGGGAAACCTTAGATTCTTCCAAAAGAAGCCTAATCTACATTCATCACTATCGATCTAGTTTTAAACTATTAAAAGATAAAAGGAGTCATTTTTAATTAATCATCTATTACTACTAAGTCCTATGAACCCTACAAGCCTCTTCTTTATAAATTCTACATCCATATCAAATTAGATCAACAACCAATCACCCATCTTCCATCAACTCGTCTAAAGCAAGAAAAAGGTTCACATTTTCCTACGAACGACTCGTACTCATCGCGGCTAGTTACTAGCGACACCGTCCTGATTGTGGTTACTTTATTTACGACACACTACTCTTTCATCAGATCAATCAATTGTCTTTTTTTATCCCCTCAGAACATTTTATACTTTTTCTTTAAAAAACCTCGGAGTCTCGGAACAGAGAAAAGAAAGAAAGGGCTGGAGCCCCATGGCGGTGTAAAAGGTCTCTTCTGTGAGAGGACCTAGCTCAGGATACTTAATTAAATGCCAATAGGAATTACATTATTTCAAAAGAGGGTACATGTTTATTTATACAACTTAAGTTTTTCAGCGTTATACAGCTGAAAAAAATTACATCCCCCGGCGTCCTGCACACGGTATGCTCCACCGGGCAATGCTTCTGTTATGAGAAACGATCCGTCCCACTTCGGGGAGAACTTATGTTGTCTCCCTTGGTCTACGAACTCGTTTCTTCGTAAGACCAGATCTCCCGTCTTGAAGGCCCGATATTTAACTCGGGCATTGTAGTAGCAAGTGGTTTGCTGCTGATAGGCGGCTGCTCTGATTTGCGCTCGATCCTGCCTTTCCAATAGGACGTCCAAGTTGCTTTGGAGCGCCGAGGTGTTAGCTTCATCGTTGAAGTGTTCGACCCTATAACCGGGCAGTCTATCTGCGGGGACCATTGCCTCGGTACCGTTGCAAAGGCTGAATGGGGTTTCTCCCGTGGGTGTTTTCTCTGACGTCCGCAAAGCTCATAACACCCGTGGAAGTTCTTCGACCCAACCGCCTTTCCTTCCTTCCAAACGGGCTCTGAGACCACGGATGACGCCTCAGTTCGCTATCTCGGCCTGCCCGTTGCATTGAGGATGTGCGACCGCGGCAAACTTCATCAATATGTGGTAGTCGTTGCAAAGCTCTTTGACTTTATCATTTTCGAAGTTGGTCCCATGGTCGGTAACTAGGCACCTCGGGATCCCAAATTGAGAAATTATGTTGTTCTGCTGGAACTTTATCGTAGAGGTGGCGTCCGGTTTCATGATGGGTACGGCCTTTATCCATTTCGTGAAGTAGTCCACAGCGACAAGGATGTATCTGTGCCCGCCCGTGCCGGTAGGGAGTTGGCCCACCATATCCATCCCCCGTTATGCAAACGGACAAGGGGAACTGAGTGGAGTTAGTTCGGTGGCGGGGAGACGAGGTATGGTGCTGAAGAGTTGGCAGTTCTTGCATCTTCTGACTAGCTTCTCGACATCCTGGTGTATTCTCGGCCAATAGTAACCTTGCAGTAGTGCATTTTGGACCAGGGTTCGAGCCCCTTGATGTGCTCCCTTGACCCTTTCATGTATCTCTTGCAAAACATAGTCAGTCTCGTGGAGGTCGATGCACCGGAGCAGAGGCTGAGTGTATGATTTCTTGTACAGGTTTCCTTTGCTCTAGACAAAATGGCATGCTTTGGCCCGAAGCCAGCGAGCTTCTCCTCGATCTTCGAGAAGTACACCGTCCTTTAGGAACTTTACAAGGGGCTTTCTCCAATCCTGGCCTTCTTCCTAAGTTGTGTAGATTTTGAGTGTTACCTCTCCGTCTTCCACGCTGGGTCGTGGCAAGACTTCGAAGAGGATATTTTTTATGGTTGGCCGAGTAGGAAGAAGCGAGCTTGCTCAAGGCGTCGGCTTGGGTATTTAAGTTCCTGGGAATCTGCTCCACTTGGACCTCGTCAAAATTTTTTCAAAGCTTTTTTATTTTGGCCAGGTATTTTATCATGAGTGGTTCCTGAGCTTCGAAACACCCGATTACTTGGCCGACGACCAGTGCGGAGTCGCTGCGAACTCTTATGGTCTTCAGTCCTACCCTGGAAGCGATTCACAGTCCTGCCAACAAAGCCTCGTATTCCGCGGCGTTGTTCGACACTCTGAACCCGATCTTTAAAGAGTATTCCATTTCCGCTTCGTCCCGGCCGCGGATAATCAGGCCAGCCCCGCTCCCCTTCTCGGTAAAGGATCCGTCCACATAGAGCACCAAGTCCGGGATGGGGTCGGGTACCTCTTCGACCGAGGGACGTAGTTCAGGGCCCTGCGCTGCCATTCCTTCTTTAGCGGGAATAGTGCTTTTGACAATGAAATCTGCTAAGACGTGCGCTTTGATAGCTTGTCTAGGGCCGTATTTGATATTAAATTAGGACAATTCCCACCTCCATTTCTCCAGACGACCTGACGATTCAGAGGAGGCGAGAATAGACCCTAAAGGTCGCTCGGTGAAGATGAGGATTGTGTGCGCTTGGAAATAGTGTCGAAGTTTTTTGGATGCGATGACAAGTGCATGGACTATTTACTCTATGGCCGGGTATCTTGTTTCGGCATCCTTGAAAACATGGCTCACTTAGTAGACCGGCCTTTGTATGCCTTCGCATTCTCTGACAAGCACCGAGCCTGCAGCTTGGTTGGATACAGCAAGATATAATAATAGCTTATCAGCCTTGACCGGTCGGGTGAGTAGCGGGGGAGTCGCTAGGTGTGCCTTGAGTTGTTTGAAAGCGTTCTGGCATTCCTTAGACCTTTCGAACTTAGGAATTTTTCTTAAGGCCTTGATGAACGGAAGGCACTTCTCTCTGGATCTGGACATAAAGCGACTTAGGGCAGCCACCCTCCCCGTGAGGCGCATGATGTCTACATTGCGCTTGGGCGTTGCCATGTTGAGGATGGCGCTGATCTTTTCTGGGTTTGCTTCGATTCCTTGATAGGTAACCATGAACCCGAGGAACTTCCCACTGGTGACTCCGAACGCACACTTAGCTAGGTTTAGCTTCATTTTGTACTTGCGCAGGACGTCGAATGTATCGCCGAGGTCTTTAGTGTGCCGGGCTAAGGAGACGGATTTTATGAGCATGTCGTCGACGTAGACTTCCATGTTTCTCCCAATCTGTGGTTTGAACAGTTTGTTGACCGGGCGTTGATATGTGGCCCCAGCGTTCTTGAGTCCGAAGGGCATCACTTTGTAGCAGTATACTGTCACGACCCAAATGTGGCATGTGACCGGCACTTAAATCATATGACATCTAAAGACGTCGACACGGTTCAAGTAAGCCGAAGCCCGGAATCTAAACCCTTTTCTTTTTGAAAACATTGGAGGTGAAGTTTAAATAATCATTAGAAGGAATCAATTTAAAATAACCACTTGATTTTCGCTGAGTATGTTTAAAGAGCATCTATGTCATTTTGAAATTCGATAGCACCTCCTTTGTAAATTTCGCATAAAAACCCAATATAACATAATAATAAGATAGCATCCCAACGGAAGCTAGCTTCCATGCCCAAACGGCGGAGCAACCAAGCAAACTATATAAAAAGTCGACTCCAATGAGTACTGTTCATCTCGTAAAACTGCATTTTAATACCTCTCATTCATTATCTATTTTGTTATATATCGGTGCTATTAATCAGTGTCTGCTCAGTAACTACAGTTAACAGGTATTCGTGATACAACACTGAAAACACACTCAATATCACGGATATAGCATTTGGGAGCCGACACTGCAAACAGAACAGGAAAACGAACGATATCCCAAGAGCTTTTGTAAAATAAATATGTGCACACACTTTTTGGTCCAACACAATGCATGTTGCACACAACTCTTGGGCAAGGACCAAGTGGGGGTAGCCATGGCATGATGGGTTGTGCAAGTGGGCATGGTGTGATGTGCATTAATGGGCATTGAATGCATAAAGATATGATGTGATTTGAAATATCTTGTTCCCTCCAAAACTCTGAAGACAAACCAGGTTAAATTAGACCAAGCAAACAACACTAGAGTGATATTGGGATGCACAAAAATCCCCACTGCAAACACGAACCACAGTGCTCGGATTTTGGCCGAGCACATGCCCTCCAAAACCGGCGAGCTCGGCCCAAAAATGTCCAATGGGCCCCATCTTTTTACTGAGCCTCACTTGTTGCCACGTATGCTTGTTTTTATTATTTGTTTAATTTTCTTTTGAGCCTATAAATAGCATATCAGAGGCAAGAGAGAGGATTACCATGTATATACCACTTCTCATTTATAGTTTTAGTTAGTTTTTTGTTTAGCTTGAGGGTGAGTGAGCTTCATATTGGTTTCTTCTTCTTCTTCTTCCCTCTTGAAGCTCTCTTTGGAGAGCTTCATTAAGGAGGTTGAACAAGCTACCAAAAATATTGTATCTCTTCTCTCAAGTATTAATATATTGCATTGTTGTTTCTTTTCTTTACTTGCTTTCTTATTTCATTATGCTTAACTAATCTCTTTATTTGGTTGTGGTGTGGGTGAGGAAGTGAGATGAAAGGCTTTGCCTTCTCCACCTCTTGATTTTGTTTAATATGCTTAACTTATGATTCTAACCTAAATATTGTTTATATATTGATATGATACGGTATTTTGACACATGGTTACTTGTAACCTCCTCATATACCGTATTCATTCCCTTTTCCCATTTTCAATGTTTAAGTTAAAATCCATTTGGTGTTAAGTTTGCTAAGCTTGGATATCGTATCTTGTGATCAAGTGCTTGACAATCTCTTGATTTCATATACGATATACCATCACAAACACTTAGCAAAATCAACACCAAAATCATTTGCTCTCACTAACCACTTTGTGTTTTTGTTCTTGCGGTATGCTTGCTAACCCTTGTGCTTAGTGTTGATATCCCAAGCGCGGACATACAAACGGTAAGTGACCAAAAGGACTCATTTTGTGCTTTGCGGCGAATATCGGACTTTGACGGTTTGTGCTCCGCAACCGCGTTAACAAGTCGTGCTTTATGCCGGGACCAAGGTAAGGCCAGACAACTCATGACCAAGGGAGTGTAGAGGTAAACGTCGCGATTCGACCTTCCGAACCAAGCCATAACCATTCTTCACTTAACTTGTTTTCCTCTTTTCTTTGTTTTTCGTATTCTTTATATTTTTTGTGACAAAACCCCAATTCATTGATTTGTTAACCTTAAACAACAATACTTAATACACAATTCCCTGCGGATCGACCCGTGCTTGCCGACTCGCTACAACGCGCCGTGCACTTGCGGTTATAAATAGTAAAACGAGTGCTCAATCTGTTTTCCTAAAACCATATCTCATATTTCAAAACATACGCGTTTGTGCGCGCGGGTGAATTCCCAACAGATTTTTGGTGTCATTGCCGGGGTGTTATAGTCATTAGGTATTGTTATTTCTGGTTCTACTAACAAAACTAACTTTCTAACTCAAATTTTTTCAAACTAACAATACGCATTCTTTGCATTTTGTACTCTGTTGTTTATACCTGCAATCACTCTGCAATTTATCTTAAAAATCTAGTAAGACCATTAGAACACTAATACAGTTTAGAGATTCCACCAAAAATTCCAGCACCTAACTCTTTGCAAAAATCGGCGACATCAGGGTAATATCCGAGCTCGCCGGCCTTCTTGTGAGGGTTTTGGTTTTTTTTTTTGGTGATCTCCAGTGCAGTGTTGGTATTCTTTTAGTATTGTTTGATTTTTCTAATTTTGAGTGTGCAGGAATTGGGGCACACGTATCACTTTTGACACTAAATATTGTATTTTTCGACATTTTAGGTTTTTCGCAGAATTATGACCAGCGATCGTGCGGAGCGAGGCTCAAATGCAATTACAAGACGTTAGCGAAGTATAGTGCCATTGATCCGGGTAGTTTGACCCGCGCAAGCGAAAAATCAACGACTTGGATCAATTCAAAGGGGTTTTCTTAAACCAAATCATATCGGTACGTATTTTCTAACACCTTCGCTCGAATCCGACACATTTTAATAATTCTATCTTTTGCAGGATTCTTCACATAATTTTGCCGCCAAAAGAAACAAGAGAACTAACCGTATTTTTTTCAGTGCTTGACTACAATTGAAAAAGAATTGCTTTAATTGATTGATTTTCTTAATTTCTTTTATTTGATTGCGCATTGCATGTTAATACGGAATTAAGGGCATAAATGACCAAATAAGATACGGTAAAGGATTTCATCACCTTTTCTCCATAGCCCACAAATTACAAAACTCCATTCTTGCATATCCCCAGTAATTTAAAATCAATTAGAATTCTGACTCTAAAGACTTCGCGCTCATTAGGAGAAGTTAACTGTGTTTAGAAGTTTGCTTAACGGTATATCGTTCACGAGGTGTCTAGGCAAGTGTTCAAGAGAAAGTGTTATTTAATTAAGGAACTTTGCGAAAGCGTTGTAAAACCTCCTTTTCTCTCTTGCACTTACCTGGCTTCATGATCAGTATATCTTGAGCATATTTCTCGACACAGTTTTACTTCGTCAATCAGGCTCTTGAGCAGATCTAGTTGACTTAGCATAACATAGACCACTAGGGGTGTGATATTCTTTATTTTTGTGAAATTTGTGAAATTCTTGTTATTATGGGTGATACACAATTCAATTCTATTTTTCACGATTCTTATTCTTTTGTTTATACTCAGTCCCAATCCATTTGTACAAATTGCCAAAATTCTTCCCACATTCATGAAAATTGTCCTATTCTAGGGGGTGACCAACCGTCCCAAATTTTTGATAACGGTCACCCACCTAACACTCCTGAACCCAGTCCTACTTCAACAATTGACCAAATGATTGAAAATTTAGAGAAAGAGTTCGACAGAATGACTGCTTTAGCATCACCACCATCACAACCCCTTCAACCCGAAACAATTAAACCATCATTAGGGTATGATAGTGAGACGGATGCTAGGTTAACCGCTCTAGAAAAATGTATTGAAGTGATGACTGCAGTCGAGAATCAATCAGCTTCTACGTTAGCCTGTTCATATAGCAGTCTGAGCAATTGTTTCTTGCTCAAGCCCAGTCATTGGCTAACATAGAGAAACAAGTGAAATATTTAGCTGAGAAGATTTTAGGGAGTGAACACAGTCAATTGGAACCCCATAGTGTCAATATCTATCATCTAGGAAGTCACCTGAGAGAGTTAAACGATCAACCAAATTTTGATGATTTCATAGATGATGATACGATTGAATTGACTAGGTGTTCTCAGGACACACAAGCAAACCCTCTAAGTCAGTCCACCACTAGCCTTCAGGTATCCACTGAGCCTTTTGTCACTTGTGATTTAGAGATTGATTTAACTGAAACAATACTTGAAGAGGATATTCTTGAACCGACTGATTTTCGCTTTCCAACTTTAGAGGAGGAACCTTGTGAATTTGACGGGTATGGTTGGGATAGGTTGTTAGAAGATATCAATGATAAGGAACCCATAATTTTTGTATCACCTAGTGATATTGTTTCGGAAGAAACATTAGGGTGGGAACCTACCTTTTTAGATGATATGAACCTATCCAATTGTGATTGTGATGAGGGAGAAATCGTTTTGGGAGAGTTTGTGAATAATGAGAGTAAGATTGTAGAAAATCATAGGGAGGAAGACAGTTTTGAAAAAGATTCGTTCATGTCGAGTTTTGAGGAGATTTTTGCTGATGAACTTGATATTCTTGGTGAGTTTGAGTTGGGAACAATTTGGGCACATCCGAGAAACCTTTCTTTTGCTGAACTTTTAGCGGATGAACTCCAGTTTTTGAACGAACCTGACTTTGAAATTCAACACGTGCTTATTGAACATTCAATTCATTCAGAAAACAATTCTTTGACCGCCTCAAAACTTCGTCTTCACCTTCAACGTCTTCTCATCCCTACTTTTACACACCCATGCCCTTCACTAATATCTAACCATTTTTTGTATATTCTCTTTTTTTTTTTATTATACCTATTCTTTTGCCTGCCATGGCACTATATTGACAAAATTTTTGAATGGCTGGTATTAATTTCTGCACTAACACAATCGTTTTACTTGTACATGTTATAATTAGTCGTAGGTTTTTTCTTTTTCTTTGAATAAAAGTCTCACACCGATGTCTAAGTCTAGCTATAGGAGACGGAGGCAACAATGAGGACATCGTAAAACTCAAGTTTGGGGGTGAGCACTCCGTTTATTTTGCTGCATCATGTGTATATTCTGCATTGCATACATATTAAAAAAAACCCATAAAAATTGAAAAAAATTCCGAAAAATATAAAAACTTTTCATGTTAGCTAGTGGGGGAACTTAGACTCAAAGTCTGATGGTTCGGTTGATGAGTTAGAAGCAACTAAACCCTTTTTGTGAGACCGACGACCCAAAAAATAACCCTCATTTGTGTTTAACCATAGCTAATATGCGTTTTTATATAACTTTTCACGTGTCGTATGTTTTTGAGAATTTGATGAAAGTCTGACATGTCTATAAACTTTTAAAATTGATAAACATCTTTAGGATCAAACATGTTTGTTATGAGTTAAGTAATATCAGGAATAGTTCATAAAGTAAGGTGAATATGAAGAATATTATTGAAGTTTTAACAGAAGCTATAAGTCTGAAAAATAACCCATCTGAAACCTTGTTGGATTAATTACATACCTTATTCATAAATCACGTCTTTTAGATTTAAAAAGGAAAAGCTCGCTATATCTCCATTTTCACTGCTTTTAGAATACTTTAAACGCAAAATGAGTCTTTTGTTTTGTGGCCTTGGTAACTTGGGTAATTAAGTCCTTGGGGTGTCTCCACACCTAATGCCCTAAAACCATCTAATTTGGGAGTCATTGACCCAAAGCTCGCTAAGTTTTCAAACGTCAAATAAAACAAGCTAAGCAAGTGTTCTCTCCAAGTTAAAAGTCCTCACGATTCTTCGTGGGAGAATAATCTTGGCGCAGACAAGTTTTCAATTATAAAACATTTTTTTCGTGGAGATATGAAGGTTTACATTTTATAAAGACATTGTACGCAATCACGAAGGTATGTATGACCGACAATAGGTGAAAGGTAGGAGTGAAAAATAAGACTTAGGTTTTCTGTTAAAATTGATATTTATTCTGACTTGAAACCTAACTGGAGAATAAAACTTGAGAAAATCCTAACTCCTTTCAAACTCGTGTTATCCTTTAGAAGTCTATCCTTATCTGTATTTGTGACATGATGACTCTAATCAATTTTCTTAAAAACTTATGGACACTATCCGCACAATCACGAAAAGACGTGTATGGACTTATGTTAAGCAAATTGTGAGGAGTGAAAAATAGGGTTTAACGTTTCTGACTTGGGTAATAGAACATCTAATTTTGATCTCTAACCTTAACATTAGAATCAATAGTTTTTCCACGACACTAACTTGACTGGATTTTGTGGGTGTAATCCGCTGAAAACCCATAGGAGACAACACTCCTCTTACTAGGGACACCTAGAGATTTAACGGCTTGTTACACATGCTCAGTGCAATCGCGTTCCCTGCGAAAGTGAAGCTAGGATTTTTGTATTACTTGGGACGAGCAATAGATAAGTTTGGGGGTATTTGTTCATCTCGTAAAACTGTATTTTAATACCTCTAATTCATTATCTATTTTATTATATATCGGTGTTATCAATCAGTGTCTGCTCAGTAATTACATTTAACATGTATTTGTGATACAACATTGAAAACACACTCAATATCACGGATATAGCATTTGGGAGCCGACACTGCAAACAGAACAGGGAAACGACCGATATCCCAAGAGCTTTTGTAAAATAAATGTGTGCACACACTTTTTGGTCCAACACAATGCATGTTGCACACAACTCTTGGGCAAGGACCAAGTGGGGGTAGCCATGGCATGATGGGTTATGCAAGTTGGTATGGTGTGATGTGCGTTAATGGGCATTGAATGCATAAAGATATGATGTGATTTGAAGTATCTTGTTCCCTTCAAAACTCTGAAGACAAACCAGGTTAAATTAGACCAAGCAAACAACACCAGAGTGATATTGGGACGCGCACAAATCCCCACTGCAAACACGAACCATAGTGCTCAGATTTTGGCCGAGCACATGCCCTCCAAAACCGGCGAGCTCGGCCCAAAAATGTCCAATGGGCCCCATCTTTTTACCGAGCCTCCCTTCTTGCCACGCAGGCTTGTTTTTATTGTTTGTTTAATTTTCTTTTGAGCCTATAAATAGCAAATCAGTGGCAAGAGAGAGGACTACCATGTATATACCACTTCTCATTTATAGTTTTAGTTAGTTTTTGGTTTAGCTTGAGGGTGAGTGAGCTTCATATTGGTTTCTTCTTCTTCTTCCCTCTTGAAGCTCTCTTTGGCGAGCTTCATTAAGGATGTTGAACAAGCTACCAAAAATCTTGTATCTCTTCTCTCAAGTGTTAATATATTGCATTGTTGTTTCTTTTCTTTACTTGCTTTCTTATTTTATTATGCTTAACTAATCTCTTTATTTGGTTGTGGTGTGGGTGAGAAAGTGAGATGAAAGGCTTTGCCTCCTCCTCCTTTTGATTATGTTTAATATACTTAACTTATGATTCTAACCTAATTATTGTTTATGTATTGATATGATACAGTATTTTGACACATGGTTACTTGTAACCTCCTCATATAACGTATTCATTCCCTTTTCCCATCTTCAATGTTTAAGTTAAAATCCATTTGGTGTTAAGTTTGTTAAGCTTGGATATCGTATCTTGTGATCAAGTGCTTGACAATCTCTTGATTTCATATACGATATACCATCACAAACACTTAGCAAAATCAACACCAAAATCATTTGCTCTCACTAACCACTTTGTGTTTTTGTTGTTGCGGTATACGTGTTAACCCTTGTGCTTAGTGTTGATACCCCAAGCGCGGACATACAAACGGTAAGTGACCAAAAGGACTCGTTTCGTGCTTTGCGGCGAATATCGGACTTTGACGGTTTATGATCCGCAACCGCGTTGACAAGTCGTGCTTCATGCCGGGACCAAGGTAAGGCCGGACAACTCATGACCAAGGGAGTGTAGAGGTAAACGCCGCGATTCGATCTTCCGAACCAAGCCACAACCATTCTTCACTGAACTTGTTTTCCTCTTTTCTTTGTTTTTCGTATTCTTTATATTTTTTGTGACAAAACCCCAATTCATTGATTTGTTAACCTTAAACAACGATACTTAATACACAATTCCCTGCGGATCGACCTGTGCTTGCCGGCTCGCTACAACGCGCCGTGCACTTGCGGTTATAAATAGTAAAACGGGTGCGCAATCCGTTTTCCTAAAACCATATCTAATATTTCAAAACATACGCGTTTGCACGCGCGGGTGAATTCCCAACAAGTACGACACTACAACATACAAATTTCTAAGTCTCGCTTCTAAGTCCACAATATATACTTTCTATGTTGATGGAGTTTTTTTGCTAGATATAAGAATATATGACTAACCAAGAGTTAGTACGATATGATAGTAGCTCACCTACCCAAAGCAACCATCGAAAGGAATGTGTGCCCAAGCCGCTGATAATCCAAGCGGTAAAACCTGCAAGAAACTGTGGCACAACGGGGATGAGTTGCCAACTCAGTGAATAAAAGTACATCACAAGGTAGAAATCGAAATGCACGACGATACCTAGGTCATAAGTATAGTACTATCATAATCTGTACTAATATAATATATAATAGGCATATGTATCATAATGCAACACTATCTGTCATGAAATTTTGAGTAGAACACATCAAATGCAAATGACCTGTATCTAGGTATAAGCCCAAGTATCCGAAAATATATGTATAAAACTACTTCTTTAAAATAGCCGCGAAATAGATATGTCACGGCATACAAGCAGACGTGATGGTATGAAATATAATAGGTATCTTATTTTAGATATATGTCCTACTGTTTTAATAAAGAAGGTTTAGAGTTTTATAATTTAAAGATTTCAGTGTCATATCAGACATGTCAAATATGGAGGCTATAGCTCGCTTTTGAATTCCTTTTTATATGCAAATGCCTGAAAAATGATATGCAGGTACTGTCCTCCGGATCATTCCTGGACGGCTACAATAACTGTAATCTAACTGTGCACCTCATGATATCAACATATCAATATATATATATATATATATATGGATGTCCAGCATCGACACCTGAAATCAAAATCTCTCGTGTCCATCATCAACACGTAAATCCTCAAATCTCTCATGTTCATCATCGATACACAAATGCAGATATCGTCGACACCATCTCAATAGATGATTGCCACCCGATATCCCTGGCCCCGGTCGGTATCCCCTGGATATTCGCCGTGCCCAAATCTATCTCCGGTATTGAGTATCCTTGCTAGGCTCCCCGCCTCAACTGTGGCTATTCTGCCTATCGGTCTCAATCCGGGTCCACCATGTATCCGACTGTATAGCTACTCCACTCAGACCGGATAAGTAACAAGTTCGAAACCGTATAGCTACCCTACTCGGTTCGGAATAAAACAATCAGAAAACATCAAGCTCATGGTGGACGCCAGCTCATCATATCCAAAAGTATCAAGTAAAAAAATGAGAATAATTGCATAGATCCTTCTAATGATATATTATATATATATACATATATAATAGTGTCCCATGCCACTAATATCAGGAGTAAAACATCCAGAAAATCCATAAGAATCAAATATCAACATCTATAGTACTGGTATTCGCAATGTGCAATAGGAAATAAAGTAAGACTGTGTAAATAAATCATACAGGCACAAAGATATCAATCCTACTGTATCATGGCACTACTAATGATGTGTAGTGTAACCTACGCGTCTGTGCTCATGCAGTATGCCAATCATTAGTATTTTTGCAAGTGTTCTAAAAGTGTAAAAGCCTACTCATATCGATATCTACATTAGCATTATATATCATAATGGTCCTACAGTGACATGGCAGTACCAATGAAGTATAGTGTAACATATGTATATGTGCTTGTGCGGCATAGTACTTATTGGTAATTGTGTAGTGTTCTATCAGAGTGTTCGTACTACAGAAACGTATAATATTAATACTATCACGCGAACTAGTAAGTAATTCTAAGCATAACTAATAAATGTAAATACTTGTTATGAGCTATACCATTATCTTTGAAAATGAATGAAACATTGGTTTTAAAATGAGTATAGCTGTAGGGTTCCTAGGCACACTAATGAAGTCTCACAAGGCATCAACCATACCAATTTCAAAAATTTCAAGTGCCGAGAAACCCTAATATGGATCATTGACTAGAGTTTAAGCGAAAACGATAACTAGTTAACAACTTAACTAAGACTGAACGGAAAATACAACCTTTGTAGATCCGGTCCTCCACCTCCATAGCTCCGTGATGATGTCTCCTCACTGCGATCATCGGATCCCAGCCTCTAGCGTCGGCTTCATCGGAGAAATGGTCGGGCTAGGTCGTCGACTTCGATGCCGAAGATGATCTACGTCGAGGCAACACAAGATCAAGCTCCAACTTCACCAAGTCATGAAACTTGTGAAGAAAACACCCTATACTACTTGGCAAGTGGTAGAGGATGAAGAAATAGGAAGTGGGTTCACTTTAGAATTGGATTTCTCACTCTTTTTTTCATTTCACCATTGATGGTAGCAAGCTTTTCTTCATTGTTGAAGAAGAAGAAGAAGAAGAAAAGAATTATGATAAGAAAAATAAAAAGAATTATCTTATCATATAGCAACCATAGTTAGGTGTAGAGAATAAACTAAGGTTAGGTTTAATGGTTAGGTTTAGGAAAAGAACAAGAATGGTCAAGCTTTCAACACTTCATGAAGTTTCAACAAAACAACAAAATAAGCCACCATTCTCTTTATCTTTCCAAAATGAATAAATAAATAAATGAATAAGTAAATAAAAACCCTAACCATTAAGATAACCATGGTTTAATCATACACACTCAAGTTTGCATGTATCATCAAACATGATACAATCTTGTGCACAAAAGTATATCACATATACAACTTGTGTACATCAAGTGAGAAAATCCATCTAAAGTGTACCAATACTAGTTAATGTAAAGTAATATATCAAATATATAATTATACATTAAATCATTAAATCAACACTTGATTTAACGATCCGGTCATATCGCATATAACCGACTAATATCAATAGTAACAACTTATCGAATCAACACTTGATCCGATAACCCGGCTATATCGCATATAACCGATCAATGTCACAAATCGCGAGAATCGAATACAGTATCACATACTGGTATTATTCTCGGTCCCGCACATACCTCATATGCGCTCCTATTTCATTTCGCTTGAGCCAGGAAACATCTGTGTAAGACTCTAAAGACTCGTCAATACGCCGGCAGCAGGTGATGATCATATCAAACACCCACAAGCCGCAAGCGGTCTGCTAAACGTAACGACCACCCGGGTATTGAGCGATCAGAAGATCGATGAGTAAGCCCGCTCACACTCCTGTGAATCCAACCAGTAACACTTACCGTACAGTCCGGTCTGTTCGTCTGATATGTCGCATATCTCGCCTAGGGGTGGTAAACGTCAGACCCCAGTAGCTCGATAAGTCGTGTCGATATGAGGTCTATAACAGTTCAAGAAACTACTGGTAACACTTACCAGTAAATCTCAGCAACCCTAGCCAGGGATTTCCGGTTATAGCCAATCGAACACAGTACAACATCAACTCCTTATACCGGGAGAGACGAATCCCCTCCTATCGCTCATTGCCTCCATGTGATTCGGGACTGTACCCAAAAACCACCGTTTAAGGGGGAAATCAAAGCACAGTGGGAATCACACAAGACTCTATGACGATCTCGGGTCTACAGACTAACCTGTACCAGTGTCACCAGAGAACTGCCATCTGACGTAAGGTATAATACCATCTGGGAATTCTCGGCGAGTCCGTCCAGTGTACCCAGTCTCCACTGAGCACCCGTATATCATCTCTGATGTCAAACACCAATGGATATGGGATCATCCATCGCCCATCTGTATGGGTCGAGAAGGTATACGCTAGTCTACTCTGGTATATCGATGCCCCGTCTCGATACACCCACGACTAGGGACCTTGAAGGATGTACTTATGGACTACCGTGTCCCCACTAGTATGATCCGTATCATAGTCCTGGTAGTCAAGTACACATCCTAAGTGCTTTACCAACATGTAACAGAGAGACAATCAGTGTACACGTTAAGGTAAAGAGCAACCAGATAGCATACTATCATGTTGAGCAAGAAAGTCCTCCTTATATATGTCCAAGCATCCACTACAATATACATCCTATGTATAGTAATGGCCTCTAGGGCATACATATAACTAACATAGCTCACTCAAGTATTATATTCTAAAACGGAATAAAACATTTATTTACGAGTTTAAAGGTAACTTGGCCATTATTCGGCATACAAATCTCATTATCATCAATACAATATAATATATAGTACAATACCTCACATTATTATTATATAAAATTCACCTCTAGTATGGCATACTCTTTCGTATCAATTTACCCAAACCATACGTAAATTATATGCAAATGAGTATCATGCTATATGCAAATTAACTTCAATATTCATACCTTAAGTAATTACTAAAACTACTATATACCATACTACTATTTATAAGGTTGCGGGGGTGCTATACGCCATCCACTCGACTTCCCCGTAGATGCAAATCTACTCACCAACTTGATGAGCTTGCTGAAATCCACGCTGCTATGTCCTCCAACTCTGTCTCGGAAATCTTTGCAATCGTACCTATAATCGTCGTTATATCATATCGACGTAAATATCATATCAAAACTCAAAATAACGAGATAGGCACTCATAGGTTAGAACCTACAGCATACTCAACCCAAAAACGACAATATATTTCTGTTGTTAATATATAAACGTTAACGATTCAGCTGCAGTTCAAAATACGAAAACCCATATCGTAATATCTGAAATTTGGTAAAACTATTACTGATCATTTCCAGATTTTACCGTGTAATTTTTGAGACAAAACAAACAATACAGAAACTTATAAAATACAAAACCTAAGCTACAGAAGAAAATTTAACATCAAAACCCACCAAAAGTCCGGCGAGCTCGGATTTTAGGGTATTTTCGCCGGCCAAAACATGGAATTGGGGTCTCGGGCTTTGAGTAAAGTTTTCTAGTGGTCTCATTATAGTTTTGGTCTTGCTATTTTTTCAAGTAGTTTTACCTAATGATTCCATATTCAATTTCAGTGAGCTAGATATCACAAAATACACTATTTTCTGTACTGCATACTAAAAACAGATATGAACTTATACAAAACTTGCAAGGAGGAAAGGAATTATACCTATGGAGATTGTGTACAAGAAGATCCTGCTCAAGAAGTGTTTGTGGAACCAACTATGGTTGTAGTGGCTTCTAGGATGAGGGTATGCACCATTTGATGAAGGATTAATGTTTCCTTCATTAGGAATGAGGAACACTTGTGAAAATTAGTTTGGAGCTTGAAGAATTAACTCTTTGTTCAGTTGAGAAGCTAAGGAGTTCCTATGTGTGTGTGTGTGTGTATAGAAAGCATGAGGTGGAGGTTGAGAGATGGCGATGGCATGAGAGGAGTAGGATGTGTCACACTTGAAGTGGAGTAGAGTGTTCATGCAAGGAGGAGGTGTAAAGTTATGAAAAAGGAGATGGAGTGTGTTGAGTATGGTGAGTATGTGTTGTATGTGAGGGTTTAGATTTAGATTATAATAACAACCATTAAAAGAATTATCAAATTTCAAAACCTTTAATGTCACAAACTAAATCCATTTTACAATTTAAAAAGATATGAAATAATAAATATATCACTTAAATGTCATTAGCTAAATGAAAAATACATTGTCATGTTAAAATAATTAAAATATCATTTTTATGACATCACACACTTTTATTCACATTTACCGAAATAACTACATTTTTACAGATAAAATTCCGATACTAAAAGTTGTATGTGATATCACTTTTATAAACTCATTATTTTTATATTTAAAATTATAAATTAATATTTATAATTTTCCAAAATGTTACATATACTCCCCGATCCGTGGTGAAGGCGGTAAGTTCTTCGTCGGCCGGGTTCATCCGGATCTGATTATAACCGGAGAAAACGTCCAAAAAGCTCAGTAGTTCGTGGCCAGCCAAACTGTCCACTAGCTGGTCTATCCAAGGAAGTGGATAGTTGTCTTTGGGGCAAGCTTTGTTCAAGTCCGTGAAATCGACGCACATGCGCCATTTCCCGTTTGCCTTCTTGACCATGACCACATTCGCCAGCCAATCGGAGTAGTCCAGGTTCCTAATGAAGTTGGTTGCAAGCAATCGATCCAACTCGTCTTCTATCGCTTTTTGTTTAACTGGCCTAAAGCTTCTCTTCTTTTGTCGGACGTGTCGGGCTTTCGGGTCGACCCCGAGCTTGTGAGAGATCACTTTGGGATCGATCCTGGGCATGTCCGCTGGTGTCCAAGCGAATACGTCCGAGTTTCCTCGGAGGAAACGGATCAAGTCTTCGCGGTGGTCCCCTGTCAAGAGAGAGCCGATCTGGACAGTCCGGCCACTGACTCCTTCTCCGAGGGGGACTTCTGTCAATGCTTCCACCGGGGCGTCTCGAATTTCCTTTTGGTCGTCGCGTGTATCTAAAGACCCCTGTAAATCATGCACGTCCTCAAAATCGTCGCCCTGCTCTCCGGCGGGGGACGTCGAGGTGAGGCAAATCTTGGCGGTTTGCTGGTTCCTGTAGGCCCGGCCTATCCCCTTTGATCCAAAGGGAATTTGATCGTTAGGTGATAAGTCGAAATTTGAGCCCAGAGGGCGTTCATGGTAGGGCGTCCCACGAGAATGTTATAGGATGAAGGACCTTAGCGATGATGAAGTTCACCGGTATGGTTCGCGTATTGCCCACTTCTCTAATGTTTAGGAGGAGGGTGACCAACCCTTCCGTCGGGACAGAGTGGTTTGTGAAACCATAGAAGACATGGGAGGTCGGCCGAAGGTCAGATGGTCCTAACCCCATATGCTGGAAACAGTCGTAGAACAGGATATCCTCCGAGCTCCCTGAATCGACCAAAATTCTCTGGACCTCGTAACGGTTGACTCGGGCCATTATCATGAGAGGGTCATTGGGAGGAAGCGATATGCCGTGGAGGTCTTTTTCGGTGAAGATGATCGGTTCGTCCTTCTTGCACCTCTTACGGGGCGGATCGCTTACACCTTCGACTGGGAGGAGGCGGTGATTCTCCCCATTTTCCCAAGCTTGACCCGAGGTAACGACCATGATTTGCCCAATCATTAATTCCTCAGGAGGGGTTTGGTCCTTTTGCTCCCGCTCCACCTGCCGCTTGTCCCGTAAGTATTTTGCCAGGTAGCCAGAGTGGATCAACTTCTCGATGTAGTTACGGAGTTGTTTGCAGTTGTCAGTCGGGTGACCCTGCGATCTGTGGAAAGCGCGGTATGGGCCGCGGAGACGCTTGCCCATCCTTTGGGTAACTGGCGGGAGATTAAAGAACCTCTCGCCCTTGGCTTCCTCCAGCAGCTCGATCTGGGAAATATTTAGAGGAGTGTACTTCTGGAACCTTGGGGAGTAAGGTTTGGGACGGCCGACTCTCTTTTTCTCCTCCCTGTCCCGTTTCTTTCGGTCCGTTTGGTTGGCTCGGGACAGATTTAAGTTCACCTCCGCCTCGAGTTGGATCTCTCGCTCGTTCTAAGTTTTCACTTTGGCCATGGTCTTAGGTTGCGGTAATGCAAAAGAGCGGAGCCACTCTTTATGCCTAAGACCCGACCTCAGCACGGTGATAACTATTTCATCGCGGTGCTCGGGAACCTCCATGAGGGTATTGTAAAAGCGTGTGACATACCCTTTGAAGGATTCCTTGTCTCCGCTCTTCACAGTGAACATGTATTCAACCGTCCTTTTCTGTCGTCGGTTTCCGATGGAATAATGGCAACGGGAGGTATTTTGTCGGAAACTTCTGTATGCATCATGAATCACGATGGTCAGTGATGCCGAGAAACATAAAAAAGGTCAGAAAAATTATCCTAATATAGCAGTTCATAAAATGACGATCTTTCAATTGTGTGCATTATTCATTGGAAAAAAGAAGAAGGAGAAGACTTTGAATATTGGAACTTTTCGTTTGGAACATTTTTGACATGCATGAAAATTTTGGTAGGTGATTGTTGGACTGATGCATCCCTCCGCATCCAAAAACATTAATATGAATTGTTAAAAAGCCCTCCGTCTTGCTTGTGAGTTGTCTAAAAACTCTTGATATTTTAAAAATTGTTGAGAAGGGAAAACTGTTCACAATTTTTGTGAAAACCCCCCTGGGTCATTTAGACATTTATTCCATTTAGCCACTTAGATATTACATGCAACTTTCTAGATTACAGACAACTAATATAAAGAGGGCTTTAATTGAGCCCGGGGTTTTTCTAATAAGAGCAAAAGTCCATTGGTTTTCACACAAGTTTGAAGCGGCCCAGAGGCTTTTTGACAATTTATCCTTAATGTTAATATGGAAAAAAAGACATAGTGAATGTGTGAAGTAGAAATATTTTCCTCATCTCCTACCATTAACTTGGGAGTTTTGATTCAATTACAGGGACATGGACATTGAGACTGAGATGATATCTTTAACCTAAAGTATAAATAATGATTTGATGGAGGTCCTTTTCGGGTCTCCGTCAGATGTTGTCTTCCATCGATCTCCCGGTGGATTTTGGAGGTGATCTCCTGTTGCGTGTGGGTCTCAATGGGTTTTGAGAAGATTGGTGGTTTGAGGAGTTTGCGCTGAGTACCTGCAAGTAAGTCCCAAGGTGGTTTGGTACCATCGAGGACCCTCCGACGATCAAGTTAGCACGAGATCCGAGCAGAGTAATGGCTAAGTGGGGTGAAAAAAGCTTACTTGACCCCTCTATGATGGGGGTTTATATAGTGGCGGCAGCACGCAGCAGCAGGCGCGAGAATCCCGCCGGCAGTTACGCTCCCGACGTCACGCCCGCGTAACGAGCGGATCTCCCGTTAATGGGGATCGTGATGGCGTGGAACGTGGGATGTTGCCGGCGGAGAATCTGCGCATGGCGAGATTTGCGGAGCGGCGGTTACGCTTGTGAGTGGTGGAGTTGGTCGGTCGGAGGGACCGAGGAAGATGGCCTCGGCGGGAGAGCTCAGGAACGAGCGAGAGGGCCGAAGCATCTTGGTCCAGTGGCAGCTCGGGGCGAGCTGGGAGCCCGAGGAGGCCAATTTGCAGGGGGCTCTGAGGAGAGCTAGCTTGTGCTTGCAGGTCGAGTACAGAGGTAGCCTAGTCGGCCCCTGTGGGCCCTTTCTTCTGAGTTCCGGGACACGTCATCTGCCACGTGTCCTGATCTAAAAGATCGCCAATATAGAGCATCATCATTAGCCCCCCACTCTTGTCCCGACCAGCTGGCGGGTCGGGTCAAGAGTGGACTGCCGGGCCCCCCGGGGTGAGCTCCCTCATAAGGTTTCGTCGGGACGCATCCCCGGGCTGTCAGCTGTCTTATCTGCCAGCGAATCAGGGCGAGATCTCTGTATTTAAGGAAGGTGCACCGGTTCGTGCATCCTGTCACTGGAGCGACGGTCTATGTGTCAAGCGTCGTTTGGCCAACGCGATGTGTGCAGACCTGCGGCGTCTGGCGGGGTGTGGCCCAGTGGGAACGACAAGTGGAGCGATTGGAGCCGTTGGACGCAAGAAGGCGCTTTGGCGGGAGATTAAGGGCGCCCTTGGATGAGGGCGATTGCAGTGATAAATAGGGGTGGGGCCCACTCCAGGGCCCCTACTCCTTCATATTTCCTCGCTATAAATCCTGGTTGCTCGGCGCTCGTCTTCTTTCTTCTGCTTTCGTTTCCCGAGGATCCCTCTTCTCCAGGTTAGATGTCGTAGGAGTAGGTTCTAGGGACCCTTTAGTTGAGCCCGAGTCTTCCCGGGGAGCAGGGATCGGATCCTATTCCCGGGATCGTGCGGCGGGGGCAGCCCCCATGGAGGAGGCGGTAGACGCTGCCCCCGGTGCCTCGTGTTGGGTGAGGCATGAGGACGAGCTTGCCAATGCTCGGGCTCGCTTCCACATCCCCCTACGTTATACGCTTCTTCTAGCTAAGGAGGGAGAGAGGGCAGACCAAGTACGGGGTAGGGAGATCGCCATGTACTTGGAAGCTTTCTGGGATGGAATGCGCCTGCCCTTCTCTCCCGAGGTCGTCGAAGCGCTGAACTTCTTCGGGCTAGCCCCTGACCAGTTAGTGCCGAACTCATGGAGGATTCTCTTCGGGTTCTTGATCCGCCTGAAGCTACAGGCGGTTCCCTTCAGCCTCTCCATCCTTGATTCTTCCCTTGTTTTCAAAAATCATACTAGGGGTCGAGCGGGCGACCCGAGGTGGGTCTACCTCTCTTTTAGGAAGCGATAGCCCTACTTTCTTCCATTCAGGACTGGAAGAAGAAGTTTTTCTTCGTCACGCCGCCCGAGGGCGAGGACTGGCCCGTGCCCACCATGTGGTCGAGGGAAAAATGTTTGCCGGGGAACTAGTCCAATGACCCCGCCACGGTGAGAGTAGCGTCGTGGGAGCCCGTCCCCCGATTTGACGTGCTGCTGTCTGAGAGGGTCCTGAGTTGGGCTGGGCTCAGCCCCGTTGGGTTTGTTGGTAAGTTAGGCTTGCTTTTTGGCTCCTATATTGCATGTGTCGCTGACTTCTTTGCATTTGGTTTTGTGCAGGACCCATAGATATGGACGAGCTCCGAGCCTCCATGCGCCAGCCGAGGAAGGCCATGAAGGCTGGAGGCGCTGGCTCTTCTCGTTTGAAGCCTGCCCTGGCTTCTTCGGCCTCCGTCCCAGTGCCTTCGGTGGCCGCGTCCCTTGAGCGTTCGGAGGTGGATCCCTCCCCGGGGCCTAGCAGAGCGCCGGGCCGGAAGCGGGCTCGAATTCTAGAGGACCCGGTCTCGGAGAGGAGACCGGCTCTCCATCGAAGCCATTCAAGAGGGGTTCCCGGAGGTCTTCTCGGGGCCTGCCCTCGCCGATCATGGTGGAGGAGGGGGGCCTCCGGTTCGCGGTGCCCTCGGGACTATCTGTCGCGAATAGCCTGTTGCACGAAATAAAGAGGTCGGCAGGGGGCAAGGTCCCCCGGGGGACTTTCAGGGCCCAGATGACGTCCATCGCCCAGGAGTCCGTGCAGGTAAGTGCTCGGTTGTTTTTGAGATTTGGTGCTTCCTTCGTCTTCCTAACCTCTTTCTTATTTTTTAGGTCCTCCAGCACATCTCCCTTGCCTTACGCATGGAGGCCGAGGTGATAGCCCTGGCGATGAAGGTCGCGGACCAGCTTGCTTCACTGGAAGAGAGCTCCGAGCAGGAGCTGGAGGCGGCGATGGCGAGGGTTGCCGCCCTGGAGGGAGAGGTGGAGGCCGGGAAACAGGAGGTTGCCATGCACCGCGAGGCCGCCTTGGCTGCCGAGATCAAGCTTGAGGACGCTCAGGCGCTCGTCAGCAACCTGAAGAAGACGGTGAGGACCCTTCGGAAGGAGCTGGGGCGGCGGTCAAGGCGGCGGAGCGGGCCGACCTCTCGGTGGCTAAGGCGGTGGAGGTCTACAAGAAGTTGAAGGACTTCTACAATGACTTAGCCATGGCTACCACCCGCATCTGGCATGAGGACCTCGACGCCGTCAATGCCCGGATGCCGGAGTTCGCCGATGAAGAGCTCCTGGCTGAATACCCCCTCGCGGACGCCGATGAGCAGGGGGAAGAGATTCCTGATGAGGAGTTGGCCGAGGACCCTGCTCGACTCGTGGTAGATATCGAGGAACCCGAGGTCGTGCCTGACCTTGAGGCCTAAAGCCCCCGTCCTCCTCCTCCTTTTATTTTGCTGCTTCTGGAATTTTTGTAAGCCTCTGGACAGTCTGTAAGGCTGGGGAGCCTAAAATACCCTTTGTAAAGACTTCGCTTTTGGTAGTAAAACTTTTTTTTATTTCATCAGTTTGCTCTTTGTCTTCTGTTTGTGAAGAATGCTCGTAAAATATCTTTGCTTGCACTGTTGGGCTTCCATGTCAGGTCGGCTATCTGTCTAGCGATCGTTCGTCGAGTTGATTTCGATCACTTGCCAAGTGTGCCAAGCGTTGCTGAGAAGGAGGCATCTCTATGGCCCTGAAGTCGAGAGGGGATCGCTCAGACTTCGATAGACCTGATGTACCTTGTTGGGGTTTTGGATCCCTTGCATGTGATAGGCAGAGGGATGTCCGCCCGGTATGACTGAGCAGGGAAGCTGCTCGGTTGCCTCTTGGTGAGAGCTTTGATTTCTGGCGTTGCGAGAAGGCAACCACCAGTCGGGGATAGCCGAGCAAGGGTTGGGCTCGACTGCCTCTGGGAGGAATTTTTTATCCCTGGCGTTGCGAGTATGGAAGCTACCGGCCAGGGATAGCCGAGCAGGGTAGCTGCCGAGATGCCTCTAAGAAAGACTTTGATCCTTAGCGTTGGAGAGGCTGTAGGAGGCCCGCTAAGGATAGCCGGGTAGTGAAGCTGTGCGGTGGCCTCTGTTAGTTATATGTATGCCCTAGAGGCCATTACTGTACATTGGATGTATATTGTAGTGGATGCTGGGACATATATAGAGAGGACTTTCTTGCTCGACATGATAGTATGCTATCTGGTTACTCTTTACCTTAACGTGTACACTGATTGTCTCTCAGATACATGTTGGTAAAGCCCTTAGGATGTGTACTTGACTACCTGGACTATGATGCGGATCATACTAGTGGGGACATGGTAGTCTATAAGTACATCCTTCAAAGTCCCTAGTCGTGGGTGTATCGAGACGGGGCATCGATATACCAGTGTAGACTAGCGTATACCTTCTCGACCCATACAGATGGGTGATGGATGATCCCATATCCATCGCTGTTTGACATCAGAGATGATATATGGGTGCTCAGTAGAGACTGGGTACACTGTACGGACTCGCCGAGAACTCCCAGATGGTATTATACCTTACGTCAGATGGCAGTTCTCTGGTGACACTGGTACAGAGTAGTCTGTTGACCCGAGATCGTCATAGAGTCTTGTGTGGTTCCCACTGTGCTTTGATTTCCATCTTACCACGTCCAAGAGGGCGTGCAAAATGGTGGTTTTTGGGTACAGTCCCGAATCACATGGAGGCAATGAGCGATAGGAGGGGATTCGTCTCTCCCGGTATAGGGAGTTGATGTTGCGCTGTGTTCGATTGGCTATAACCGGAAATCCCTGGCCAGGGTTGCTGAGATTTACTGGTAAGTGTTACCAGTATTTTCTCGAATTGTTATAGACCTCATATCGACACGACTTATCGAGCTATTGGGGTCTGACGTTTACCACCCCTAGGCGAGATATGCGACATATCAGACGATCAGACCGGACTGTACGGTAGTGTTACTGGTTGGATTCACAGGAGTGTGAGCGGGCTTGCTCGTCGATCTTCTGATCGCTCAATACCCGGGTGGCCGTTACGTTTAGCAGACCGCTTGCGGCTTGTGGGTGTTTGATATGATCATCATCTGCTGCCGGCATATTGACGAGTCTTTAGAGTCCTACACAGAGGTTTCTTGGCTCAAGCGAAACGAAATAGGAGCGCATATGAGATATGTGCGGGACCGAGAATAATGCGTGTATGTGATACCGTATTCCATTCTTGCGATGAATGTATCAAATGGTTATATACGATATAACCTAGTTATCGAATCGAGGGTTGATTCGATAAGCCGATACATTGGATACTAGTCGGTTATATGCGATATGACCGGATCGTTAAATCAAGTGTTGATTTAATGATTTAATGCATAATTATATATTTGATATATTACTTTGCATTAACTAGTATTGGTTCACTTTAAATGGTTTTTCTCACTTGTTTGTGCACATTGTATATGCGATATATTTTTGTGCACAAGTTTGTATCATGTTTGATGATGCATGCTAACTTTGGTTTGTGTAAAGATTAAACCATGGTTGTGTAATGGTTAGGGTTTTCATTTTCTTATTCATTTATTTATTTATTTATTCTTTTTGGAAAATAATAAGCATAAAGAGAAAATGGTGGCTAACTTTGTTTGTTGTTGAAACTTCTTGAAGCTTTGACTAAGTCACCATTTTGTCTCATGCTTAACCCTAACCATTCCACTTAACCCTAGTCTATTCTCTACACTTGACCATGGTTGCATTATGATACGTATTCATTTTATTTCCTTTTTGAAATAATACTTATCATAATATTATCTTCTTCTTCTTCTTCTTCAAGAAGAAGCTTGCAACCATCAATGGTGACTTGATGAAAAAGATTGAGAAATCCAATTCTAAAGTGAACCCACTTCCTATTTCTTCATCCTCTACCTCTTGCCAAGTAGTAGAGTGTGTTTTCTTCACAAGTTTCATGACTTGGTGAAGTGGGAGCTTGATCTTGTGATGCCTCGACGTAGATCATCTTCGGCATCGTCGTCGATGACCTAGCCCGCCCATTTCTTTGATGAAGCCGATGCTAGTGCCCGAGATTGGATTTGGACAGCAAGGGGGCTTCGTCATGGAGCTATGGAGGTAGAGAACCGGATCTACAAAGGTTGTATTTCCGTTCTTTTAGTTAAATTGTTAACTAATTACTTGTTTCGCCTAAAATTCTAGTCGACGATCCGTATTAGGGTTTCTCGGCACCCGTAAAATTTGTAATTGGCATGGTTGATGCCTTGTGAGACCTCTTTAGTGTGCCTAGGAACCCTACAGTAGTATCAGAGCTACTAGGCATTGGATGTCGACCTATGGGGGGTTCTCACTGTGTGACAGTGTGGCGAAGCATAGGCTCTTACCCCCAGGGTGACCCGAGACCGGAAGGTGTTTCGGCGGGTTGTAGTCCTCGCGAGGGGGCATGCGTAAAAAGTAGCGGCTGAGGGACCCGTTGGTGCCACGGCGACCCCATTGGATGGGGTGGCTGCCTGACCTACAGTGGTATCAGAGCCTAGCTAGAGCCTTAGGCGAAGTCTAGACGACGTTTGAAACCCGATCGAACCGAAACCCTAATTTCCGAGATGCTCTCTGGACTTTTTTCAAAAACTGGGTTTTTTCCAGATTAAAAATGCTTAAAAAATTCAGCAGGGAAATCTATGAATTACGATGCAAAAATTATCATGTGATAAGGCTAAACGGCGGCTGAACCGCGGCAGAAGCATGCCTTCTGCGGCGGTTCCGCGGCCACATAGTGAGATCTGCCAATAGTTTTTGCACAGTAATTTATCAATTTAGGTGCTGAGTTTTCTGGGAATTTTTAATTTTAATTCAAGAGTTGAATTTTCTGGGGTGTATTGGGAATCGATGATTCGATCGGATTATCAAGCTTTGTCTATATGCTTTTCGGGATAATTTTTGAATATGTTAAAAAGTTCGACCGGATATAAATACCCAAATTTTCCCCTGACGGGAAATTTCTAAGTGTTGGATTTTTCCGTAGTTTAACGACGTTCTAAGTAGTGCAAGTAACGCGATGGACCCTCTAGAAGACAACAAACCTTAACTCGATTATGTGACCGTCTTGAACTGCCCTTTGAACCTTCGGGTTTAGGGCAGTACGGCGTGCCACATGTGAGGCGTTGGCTTGACCCTTCTACGGCTGGACCGTTGGTACTGAGGCACGAACTGAATGTTTTTAGACTTGTTTCATGTGTTGATCTGTATCGGGAAAACTTGGGTGTTTGAATGTTCGATCGGAAAGTTTAACATTTTCTAATTATCTGGAATGTGATACAATAATTGGAATTCACAAATAGTTATGAGATAACTGAATGAATATTATAAACATAGCGGTTTAGTCTCACTTGATCGGTTGCCACGGAATTTTGATGTGATCAAAAGTCCGTCGCAATCACGTAGCGTACGCGGATACTCGCCGGGTAAACTTAATAAACAGCTACACCCCATATCCCCGACCAAGTGACTGTAGGAGAACCCCGTCGCCGAAAGCATCCGTTTGGGTGATCGCGGCAGCGGTGTTCCTCCTTGGTGCACTTTGTCGACGGCGTCGGGGGTGCGGCCGCCTACTGAAGTTTGCGACGAGCATTCGATCAGGATGTCAGGAATCTTGCTGAATTGCCCGACTTGATATTGAAAAGAGTTTTCGATAAATGAGACTAAAATGCGGGGTTTATAATTGTTAGGCATGCGATGTCTAAGGAATTCATTTGATTAGGCATGCGATGTCCAGGGAGGTTGCGGATTCCAACTGTTGTAGTTTTACACTTTCTTTTCTATGACCGTAAGTGTAATATGTGATATCGCCGGTTTCGTTGCTATATGTCAACGACAATTGGGATGCACATATTTACTTACGTTGATAACATGTGATGTTATGTGTTGCTGAATATGTTATATTGGATCGTCGTGTTTGAATAGCCGAGGGTTTTTATGTGAGATCGGTGTTTTTCATTTTCATTCATGTAAAAACTTGTATGTAATATTCTTTTATTGGGGCACTTCCAGGTTGCGGAAGATGTCACCTTTTGTATATTATTTACTTTTCCGCACTATGATAGACCCAAGGAGGAGGGCACAAGTAACCGGGTTCTGGAGTCCAGTGGGAGACCAACTCGAGGAGTCGAGTCCGGGTCTCCTAACTCTAGAATTGGTAGGGTTGCTTGCCGCTCTCTTAGGGGTCTAGGGGTGTGGGTTTGGCTATTCATCACGACCGTGGAATCCGTGTTTTATATTGGCTCGTATTGAAAATACGGACGCCCTAGTATATCCAATATTTCATATTTGTTTCTTCTACTGCGATATCTGTGTTGTGATCATGTGATGTTCTCTGATAGATACAGTATATAGTATATTTGATATATTATATAGGCGTTACTTATGTTTTACACCCGCGCTAGCCCTGCCCCGCTCCGTCGTTAGTTACCTAACCTAACGGTGCACGAGGGGACATCGAGGCGAATGCGGATGGCATAAGTGTACGTCGTATTTATCTGTGATGATTAGGTACTTATATGATGGGACTTCATTAATGAGATTAATGAAAGAAAAGAAACCTAAGATGTTGTGGAATCGAATTTCAAATTAAAACAGGTAGCTACGGTTCTTGCTTTGCACAGCGGTATATATGATATATCCTGCACCTTATTCGATGAGGAAAGGACCGAGATCCCTTCACCGGGAGTGACTCCTTTAGCAATAACTGGCGGATGCTACACACTCGGTTTGTCTTTTAATTGCTTTTAAGTGTTTTTTCTTTGCACAGTGATATATATGATATATCCCGCATCTCATTCGACGAGGAAAGGACCGACGATCCCTTCACCGGGAGTGACTCCTTTAGCGAAACTAGAAAAGCCTCAAAGACACTCCATTTCAAAATCATTTGATTCTACAACGATATCAAGTTCATTACGCAATAGTTTTTCAGAAAAAACCTGTCGTAGCCCTCCGTCATTTCAGATAAGTACTAGTTAGTATTCGTGCTGCGGTAGTTTGGCCTCCGTCAAGGCGTAGTGTACGGTAGCTAACTAGTGCTTATCTGCTAGCATATGATGCGATTGGATTAGGGTATTCGTACGGCGTTGTTTGGCCTCCGTCAAGGGTCGTGCAGGTGGGTTTAATTCAATCAAGAAATGACGGGTTGAACTTGACTAGCGGACTATGGGTAGTTTGGCCTCCGTCAAGGTCATAGGACGCTAGGGGCAAAATATTATCGGGAATTTCAAGTGTTGAAATTTGCAATGAGATTGCATACCTTCTATGAGATAGTTGGATCCCGATACCCACTGCGAGTAATTGTTACTCCTGGGAGAGTTTTACACATTACAATTAGCCTATCAAGTAGGTGTCTAGAAAGGTGTTAACGAGGTTACGCCTCTGGGAAAACGAGGTTTACATTAATTAGGTTCGTGCGAAAGCACGAGAGACCTTCCTCAAAGTACCGACACTGGCCTGGCTGAAAGATTAGCGAACTTATAGTGTGTAATTAATCCCGGCTAGTCTTTCCTTTTAGGGTTTGAAGGAAGATTTGATAAAAAGCAGTAGGAGCCATCCAGATTAGATAAAATAATAACCAATCTATTCTTGCAAGAGCGCACGCTGAGTGTTTTCTTCTCTCTCTCTCCAGGTAGCGACCATATCACGTCTTAATCAAGATAATAATACGGAATATTGACCGAACCCGCTTGTTATACTGAGCTGGGGAACGTTGGTCCTGCTCCAACTTATAATAGTTATAAGACAGAGCAGGAAATTGGGGAATACCAGAATTCCCGTGCCGCCCAAACGAAGAGAGTGCATGCTGATGCATCATCTTCGGGTGTGTTCGTTACAAAGAACTGTTTCTCAGTATCCTCTGCATCCTGAGTATATGATACCGGATCAGGATCCCAGATATGTAATCTGTTACATAGGGCTACAGATAGATAGAGAACTGAGAACGGGTGATAAGTTTTATGAGGCAGAAAACGGGGCAAGTGTTGCAGCCAGATCTGTTGGTCACTGTCACTTTGTATTACAAATACATTGATTCTGAACGAATGTTATTAGATACCGAACCTGATATACAAAATCATATCAGTCTCTTTATTAGTAAAGAAATGATAAAATTTAGTATTGTTGGATAATGTTTTGAACATTTCCTATATCAAAAGTTGATCGGTTCAGGCACGTTATCTAAAAGCATTGATGTTCTAAATCAAACTACAGTTCTTAGTATACAGAACACACACAAGAGGAAGAGTTCAGAAATGAACGGATTCTTCTTGAGGTATTGTAGACTAGGTCATATCAATGCGACCCGACTAGCTAAGTTACATAAAGATGCATATTTAAATCAGTTTGAATTTACATCTTGTGAAACTTGCCATTCATGTCACAAAGATAAGATGACCATAGCTCTGTTTATTGGAAACAGAGAAAGAGTTAGTAAACTCTTGGGATGATACATGTTGATGTATGTAGGTCCCCTGTCTATACATGCCAAGACCGGTTCTTTGTACTTCATTACATTCTCTGATAATCTCTTTAGATTCAGACATATGTTCTTGTTGAAACACAAGTCCGAACCTTTTGAGATATTCACAGAATATAAGTTAGAAGTAGAGAACCAATACGGGTATAAGTATTATGTCCTTTGATGTGATCAAGGAGGAGAATACTTGAGCACAGAATTCCTGGATTATTCTAAAGGAGAATGAGATTCTCTCTCAGCATTACTCCTCCGTATACACCATAGCACGATGGTGTATCGGGGCGGAGCAATAACACCCTATATGATAAGGTGTGCTCTATGATGAGTACTACTGAGTTACCTTTGTCCTTTTTGGGGGTTATGCACTTGGGAAGTTGCATACCTATTGAATACGGTTCCAATCAAATCAGTTGCCTACCGCTTCATATGTGATATGGAAAGGGAAGAGCCCATCTCTTAAGTTAGTTAAGATTTGGGGTTGTCCGGCCTATGTCTAAAAGCAAAATCCGGACAAGCTCGAGGCAAGGTCTGTTATGTAGAACTGGAAATGTTCTAGCCATACAAACTACAGCAGATGATTTGATAAAACCAAAGGATTCAGTAGATGCCAACGAACCTCAGCCTCTCCGCCGATCTAGTAGGGTTCCTCACCCACCTGAGAGATACTTCTGTTTCTCTATGACAGTGGGAGCGAAGATTGCATCATGAGATGATGACCCAACTAGTTTCGAGCTGGCCATCAGGAGTAAGACTCTGTAAGAATGGCTGGATGCTTAGTGATCTGAAATGGAATCCATGTACACCAACAAAGTATGGACTTTGGTTGCTATATCTGAAGGGTTAAATCCCCATCAGGAGCAAGTATATCTTGAGAAGATTACTTGGTGTAGATGGAAAAGTTGAGACTTTCAAAACTAGACTTGTTAAAGGTTTTCGTCATCAACCAGGCGTGGATAATGATGAAACCTTTTTCTGGGGCCTATGCTTAAGTCCATCCGGATCCTACTTGCCACGGCTACATACCATGACTACGATATCTGGTGGTTGGGTGTCATGACTGCTTTTCTAAATGATGTTTTGGAAGAGAGCGTCTATAAGTACACAGCCAGAGGGCCTCGTAGACAGTGGGAGCAGCGGAAACGTGTGCAAGATGCTTTATAGGATAAAGCAGGCATCGCGGAGTTGGAACGTCTGTTTTGATGAAGTAGTCAAAGAGTTTGACATCATCAAAATGGTAGATGAACCTTGTATATACAAAAAGGTAGTAGAGAGTATGGTAGTGATCCTCATAGAGTACGTGGATGACATACTCTTGATAGGGAAAGAGTTTCCTATGCTACGCTCGATCAATCTCCGCTTATCACAATGATTCTCCAACTAGGATCAAAGTGATACCTACAAAATCCTAAGCTTTGGATCTATGAGATAGATCTAATTGGATGTTAGGATACTCACTAGTTGTAGTGAAATGGTATCAATCGATCCTGGGGAGAATCACTGGAAGGGTTCCAGGGTGATAAAGACGACTGAATGTCAGTCACAGGCATTGTCTTTACCCTAAGTAAAGGGACGGTATGTTGGAAGAGTTCCAAGCTAGATACCGTGACATACTAGACGATAAAGGCAGGATACATCGCTACTTAAGATGCTACCAAAGAGGCTGTTTGGGTGTATATTGGTTCATGAGATGAACTACGTTCCTACCATTGTGAGACAATGGAGTTGTGGCTTATGCCAAGGAACGCCGGTCCCATCAGTGATCCAGACATATTCTAAGGCAGTATCACCTAATCATGGAGATGGTTGATCTCCAAGGAGATCGAGGTTAGGAGAGAAGACTCAGAGGATAACACGGCGGATCCACTCACGAAGGCCTATTCCCAGAGAGAGACTTTTATGGGATGGTTGAGTATGAGATACTACAACCACTGCTATCAGATGGCCCTAGTGCAAGTGGGAGATTGTTAGTTATATGTATGCCCTAGAGGCCATTACTGTACATTGGATGTATATTGTAGTGGATGCTGGGACATATATAGGGAGGAATTTCTTGCTCGACATGATAGTATGTTATCTGGTTACTCTTTACCTTAACGTGTACACTGATTGTCTCTCCGATACATGTTTGTAAAGCCCTTAGGATGTGTACTTGACTACCTGGACTATGATGCGGATCATACTAGTGGGGACATGGTAGTCTATAAGTACATCCTTCAAAGTCCCTAGTCGTGGGTGTATCGAGACGGGGCATCGATATACCAGTGTAGACTAGCGTATACCTTCTCGACCCATACAGATGGGCGATGGATGATCCCATATCCATCGGTGTTTGACATCAGAGATGATATACGGGTGCTCAGTAGAGACTGGGTACACTGGACGGACTCGCCGAGAACTCCCAGATGGTATTATACCTTACGTCAGATAGCAGTTCTCTGGTGACACTGGTACAGAGTAGTCTGTTGACCCGATATCGTCATAGAGTCTTGTGTGGTTCCCACTGTGCTTTGATTTCCATCTTACCACGTCCAAGAGGGCGTGCAAAACGGTGGTTTTTGGGTACAGTCCCGAATCACATGGAGGTAATGAGCGATAGGAGGGGATTCGTCTCTCCCGGTATAGGGAGTTGATGTTGCGCTGTGTTCGATTGGCTATAACCGGAAATCCCTGGCCAGGGTTGCTGAGATTTACTGATAAGTGTTACCAGTAGTTTCTCGAATTGTTATAGACCTCATATCGACACGACTTATCGAGCTATTGGGGTCTGACGTTTACCACCCCTAGGCGAGATATGCGACATATCAGATGACGAGACCGGACTGTACGGTAAGTGTTACTGGTTGGATTCACAGGAGTGTGAGCGGGCTTGCTCGTCGATCTTCTGATCGCTCAATACCCGGGTGGCCGTTACGTTTAGCAGACCGCTTGCGGCTTGTGGGTGTTTGATATGATCATCATCTGTTGCCGGCGTATTGACGAGTCTTTAGAGTCCTACACAGAGGTTTCCTGGCTCAAGCGAAACGAAATAGGAGCGCATATGAGATATGTGCGGGATCGAGAATAATGCGTGTATGTGATACCGTATTCCATTCTCGCGATGAATGTATCGAATGGTTATATGCGATATAACCTAGTTATCGAATCGAGGGTTGATTCGATAAGCCGATACATTGGATACTAGTCGGTTATATGCGATATGACCGGATCGTTAAATCAAGTGTTGATTTAATGATTTAATGCATAATTATATATTTGATATATTACTTTGCATTAACTAGTATTGGTTCACTTTAAATGGTTTTTCTCACTTGTTTGTGCACTTTGTATATGTGATATATTTTTGTGCACAAGTTTGTATCATGTTTGATGATGCATGCTAACTTTGGTTTGTGTAAAGATTAAACCATGGTTGTGTAATGGTTAAGGTTTTCATTTTCTTATTCTTTTATTTATTTATTTATTCTTTTTGGAAAATAATAAGCATAAAGAGAAAATGGTGGCTAACTTTGTTTGTTGTTGAAACTTCTTGAAGCTTTGACTAAGTCACCATTTTGTCTCATGCTTAACCCTAACCATTCCACTTAACCCTAGTCTATTCTCTACACTTGACCATGGTTGCATTATGATAAGTATTCATTTTATTTCCTTTTTGAAATAATACTTATCATAATATTATCTTCTTCTTCTTCTTCATGAAGAAGCTTGCAACCATCAATGGTGACTTGATGAAAAAGAGTGAGAAATCCAATTCTAAAGTGAACCCACTTCCTATTTCTTCATCCTCTACCTCTTGCCAAGTAGTAGAGTGTGTTTTCTTCACAAGTTTCATGACTTGGTGAAGTGGGAGCTTGATCTTGTGATGCCTCGACGTAGATCATCTTCGGCATCGTCGTCGATGACCTAGCCCGCCCATTTCTCCGATGAAGCCGACGCTAGAGCCCGAGATTGGATTTGGACAGCAAGGGGGCTTCGTCATGGAGCTATGGAGGTGGAGAACCGGATCTACAAAGGTTGTATTTCCGTCCTTTTAGTTAAATTGTTAACTAGTTACTTGTTTCGCCTAAAATTCTAGTCGACGATCCGTATTAGGGTTTCTCGGCACCCGTAAAATTTGTAATTGGCATGGTTGATGCCTTGTGAGACCTCTTTAGTGTGCCTAGGAACCCTACAGCCTCTTGGCGAGGTCTTTGATCTTTGGCGTCGTGGGTAGGCAACTACCAGCCTGGGATCACCGAGCGGGGTAGTCTCTCAGATGCCACTTGCGAGGGCTTTGATCCCTGGCGTCAAGGGTAGGGAGCTACCAGCAGGAGATGACCGAGCAAGGGTCAGGCTCGGTTACCTCTTGCGAGGGCTTTTGATCCTTCAGGACGAGAACCGAGCAGGGTTACTGCCCAGTGCCTCTTGGCGAGGACTTTGATCCCTGTCGGCTGTGGTAGGAAGCTACCAGCCGGGGATAGCCGTGCAAGGGTCAGGCTCGACCGCCTCAAAGGAGGACTTTGGTCCTTAGCGTGGGAGGGGCTGTAAGAAGCCTACCAAGGACCCTTGGCCGAGCAGGGTTACTTCCCGGTGCCTCTTGGTGAGGGCTTTTGTCCTCAAGGATATCCGAGCGAGGGTCGGGCTCGACTGCCTCTGGGAGGGCTTTTGATCCCTGTCGGTTGTGGTAGGAAGCTACCAGCCGGGGATAGCCGAGCAGGGTAGCTGCTGAGCTGCCTCTAAGGAGGACTTTGATCCTTAGCGTTGGAGAGGCCATAGGAGGTCTGCTAAGGATAACCGGGCAGTGAAGCTGCGCAGTTGCCACTTGGTGAGGGCTTTGACCCCTGGCGTTGCAAGTAGGGAAGCTACCGGCCAGGGATAGCCGAGCAGGGTAGCTGCTAAGCTGCCTTTAAGGGGGGCATTGATCCTTAGAGTTGGAGAGGCCGTAGGAGGCCTGCTAAGGATGACCGGGCAGTGAAGCTGCGCGGTTGCCTCTTGGCGACGGTTTTGATCTCTGGCGTCGTGGGTAGGCAACTACCAGCCTGGGATCACTGAGCGGGGTAGCCGCTCAGATGCCTCTTGCGAGGGCTTTGATCCCTGGCATCAATGGTAGGCAGCTACCAGCCGGAGATGACCGAGCAAGGGTCAGGCTCGGTTGCCTCTTGCGAGGGCTTTTGATCCTTCAGGACGGGGACTGAGCAGGATTACTGCCCAGTGCCTCTTGGCGAGGACTTTGATCCCTGTCGGTTGTGGTAGGAAGCTACCAGCCGGGGATAGCCGAACAAGGGTCGGGCTCGACCGCCTCAAAGGAGGACTTTGGTCCTTAGCGCTGGAGGGGCTGTAAGAAGCCTACCAAGGACCCTTGGCCGAGCAGGGTTACTGCCCGGTGCCTCTTGGCGAGGGCTTTTGTCCTGAAGGATAGCCGAGCGAGGGTCGGGCTCAACTGCCTCTGGGAGGGATTTTGATCCCTGTCGGTTGTGGTAGGAAGCTACCAGCCGGGGATAGCCGAGCAGGGTAGCCGCTGAGCTGCCTCTAAGGAGGACTTTGATACTTAGAGTTGGAGAGGCCGTAGGAGGACTGCTAAGGATCACCGGGCAGTGAAGCCGCACGGTTGCCTCTTGGCGAGGGCTTTGACCCCTGGCGTTGCGAGTAGGGAAGCTACCGGCCAGGGATAGCCGAGCAGGGTAGCTGCTGAGCTGTCTCTAAGGAGGACATTGATCCTTAGCGTTGGAGAGGCCATAGGAGGCCTGCTAAGGACGACCGGGCAGTGAAGCTGTGCGGTTGTCTCTTGGCAAGGTCTTTGATCTCTGCCGTCGTGGGTAGGCAACTACCAGCCGGGGATGACCAAGCGGGGTAGCCGTTCGGATGCCTCTTGCTAGGGCTTTGATCCCTGGCGTCATGGGTAGGGAACTACCGGTCGGAGATGACCGAGCAAGGGTCGGGCTTGCTTGCCTCTTGTGAAGGCTTTTGATCCTTCAGGACGGGGACTGAGCAGGGTTACTGCCCAGTGCCTCTTGGTGAGGACTTTGATCCCTGTCGGTTGTGGTAGGAAGCTACCAGCCGGGGATAGCCGAGTAAGGGTCGGGCTCGACGGCCTCAAAGGAGGACTTTGGTCCTTAGCACGGGAGGGGCTGTAAGAAGCCTATCAAGGACCCTTGGCCGAGCAGGGTTACTGCCCGGTGCCTCTTGGAGAGGGCTTTTGTCCTAAAGGATAGCCGAGCGAGGGTCGGGCTCGACTGCCTCTGGGAGGGCTTTTGATCCCTGTCGGTTGTGGTAGGAAGCTACCAGCCGGGGATAGCCGAGCAGGGTAGCTGCTGAGCTGCCTCTAAGGAGGACTTTGATCCTTAGCGTTTGAGGGGCCGTAGGAGGCCTGCTAAGGATAACCGGGCAGTGAAGCTGCGCGGTTGCCTTTTGGCGAGGGCTTTGATCCCTGGCGTTGCGAGTAGGGAAGCTACTGGCCAGGGATAGCCGAGCATGGAAGCCGCTCGGCTGCCTCTATGGAGGACTTTGGTCCTTAGCATTGGAGGGGCCGTAGTAGGCCTGCTAAGGATAACCGGACAGGGAAGCTGCGCGGTTGCCTCTCAGCGAGGGCTTTGATCCCCGGCGTTGCGTGTAGGGAAGCTACTAGCCAGGGATGGCCGAGCATGGTAGATGCTTGGCCGATTCTTTATGAGGTTTCGCCCGACCATCCCGTGGCAGGTATGGAGAACAGGAACGGTCGCGGCGAACGTGCGTGTAGCATGCGCATTGAATGCGCGGGGAGGCGAAGCACCAGAGTCGCGTCGTTTCGATTCTGCCAGAGAAGGCTCAATGATCGCCGCGTGGTAGCGACTTTGCGGGCGAAAACAGGCGACTGTTGGGTTTCGTTGGGGCGCAGTGGGCTATATAAGGATGAGGGATCACTGGTCCTTCCTTTTTTCGTAAACAGATCGTTGAGAATGGAAGACTTCCCCTTTACCATCCCTGATATCATCCACTTCGAAGACGTATACCTCTATGACCAGAACTGCACCGAGGACACGGTGCAGTTGGTCTATGGGAGCATCGAAGACCACTTCGGCCGGTTGCTCCCCCGACGCTCCTCCCTGCTGCAGCTGCATCTGGAAGGCATCGCCGGGGCTTTACAACCCTTTTTCTGAGCAGCTCTACGATGAGGCCGTAGGCAAGCTGCGGTCTCTGAGGTGCTTCGGCTTGATCTCTGCGAGTCGGCTGGCTCGCTCGGTGGCGCTCGTCCGTGAGTGCTACGAACTGAGGCTCGAGGTCAACGTAAGCGGGAGGAATCGAGAGCTGAGGTTGGATCTCGCGAGGCCTCGGCCGGCGGAGATTTTTACTTAGTACCATGAGCAGTGCTCTCTGAACCCCTTCCCTCACTGTTGTAATTTTCTTTTTCTTTTCGTATGTATGGCTGAGGAGCCCATAATACTTTCTTGAATAAATGAGACCTTTCTTTCTTTTTCGCAATGTTCAATTGATCTTTATTAAATTTACAACAAACCCTAGGAAGAGTTTACATTGCCCTAAAAAAAAGTGCATGCTAATAGATGCCCTTATTAGCGTGGCCCGAGCTCCCCGGAGGCTTGTTGGTCTCCGTGCTCGGCACCGGTTACGGGGCTCCTTGGGCTCCGGACTGGTCATCTGCCGAAAAGAGCATGATCTGGCCGATGGTCAGCTCGGCGGGAGGGGGACGCTGCTTCTACTCGCGGTCGCCCTGCCGCTTATCCCTCAAGTAAGTGGAGAGGTGCCCCAATCGGATGAGCTTCTCGATGTAATCCCGGAGTTGCTTACAATCCTCCGTTGCATGGCCCAGTGTCCGGTGGAAGGCGCAGTAGGGGCCCCGGGTTCACTTCGAGGCCTGACGCGGGATTGGAGGGAACTTGAAGAACCCCTCGCCCTGGGCCTCCTCTAGTAACATTGTGAGGGAGACGTTGAGCGGGGTGTACTCCTGGAACTTCGGGTGATAGGGCTGCTGACGCACTGGCTTCTCTTCCCAAGCCCTCTTCTTCTGGTCGGACCGTTCTGCTCGAGGGAGGTTCGCGTTCACCTCAGACTCGAGCCGGATCTCGCGCTCGGTCTACGCCTTGACCTCGGCCATGGTCTTAGGCTGCGCCAACGCAAAGGAGCGCAACCACTCCTTGTGCCTAAGACCAGATCTGAGCGTCGTGATGACGGTCTCGTCCCGGTGCTCGAGAACCTTGAGGAGGGCGTTGTAGAAGCGTGTGACGTAAGCTTTGAACGTCTCCTTGTCCCCGCTTTTAATTGTGAAGAGGTAGTCGACCGTGCGCTTTTGCCGACAGTTCCCGACGAAATGGCCGAGGAACTGAGTAGCCAACTTGTCAAAGGTCGAGATTGAGCGAGGCTCGAGTCCTCGGGACCAGTCCCGACCAGAGCGGATGAGGGTGGCTGGGAAGGCCCTGAACTGGGCGGCATCGGAATGGTCCTGGAAGCTCATCCCCACGGTGAAAGCATCCAAATGGTCTTTCGGGTCGGTTTTCCCATTGAACAGAGAGACCTTAGGGGCTTGTTGCGCGAGGAGACGTGAACAGCGAGCAGCCCCTCTGTAAACAGCTTGGTGAGCGAGTCGGCGACGTACTTATCCCCGTCGCCCGAGAGGTGGCCTTCCCAGTGCATGCCCTCGATCTTCTTTTCGAGGGTGTCGAGTCGGCCGTGGTACCCCAAGGATTCGGCGCCTTGTGATCCTTAGCCTCTGCTGTGGGAGATCTGTGTCTGGGCGCGACCCCGGTTCCTCTCGATGAGGTTCTTCAGATCCACGGGCGAGGTGGCACTCGAGCCGTCATAGCGAGCCCTTCTGTGCGACCCCGTTGAGGGAGGGGTGTCGATCATGCCTGGGGACAAGCGAGGTGACCGACATCTCCTCAGGGGGGTAAGGGTCGCGAGGAGGCTCGAGGCGAGGTGCTCTGGCGGCGGATCTTGGTGTTGAGCTGTGGGGCGTCCAGCGGGCCTCAGGGAGTATCGGCCCGTGAGATCTGTGGCCATGGGTCGTAGCCTGCTGATGGTCAGCCGTGCCGACGAGGGCAGAGTCTTCTGGCGGAGGAGCGGCGATCTGGGGCCCTGGCCCGGTTGTTTGGATGCGGATGAGCGCCTCCACAATGGATTATAGTCGGTCTATTCGGCTGGCAAGGGCGTTGATGACGGTCGTGTTGGAGATAGTGCCCTCATAGTCAATTATTGGATCGCAGGTACGTGATTGCAATGATTGCGGAGGACCTATCCCGGTAGGACAGTCTTACTCGAGATGATAGTATGCTATCTGGTTTGCCTTTATCAGTCGTGTACATGTTCAGGTGACTGATTGCATGTTACACTTTGATAGAGCCCTTAGGATCTTGCTTTACTACCAACAGTATGATGGCGATCATATACGTGAGAGTTGGGTAGTTTATATGCATATCCTTAATTGTGGTCGGCATCGATACTCCGGAGTAGACTAGTGTGTACAGTCGAAACCCCGACGAGGGGCGGTGGCCGGTCTCACAAGCCACTGGTGTCAGTTGGATCACCTAAGATGTATACAGGTGCTCATTGGGTTATGAGTACACCAGACAGGACTCGCCGGGAATCTGCTAGTTAGTATTATACCTACCGTCAGATAGCAGTTCCCTGGTGACATGTGTACAGGTTAGTTCATCGACCTGAGGTCGTCATTTGTCTCGTGTGAGTTCCCACTGTGCTTTGATTTCTACCCTACCACGGCTCAAAGGAGTCGTGCAAACAGGTAGCTTTTGGGTACAGTCCCGAGCCATATGGAGGCACGTAAGCGGATCGGCAGGGGATTCGTCTCTCCCGGTATTGGGGGCGAGGTCGTGCTGTGTCTAGGAGAGCCATTACACAAAGTCCATGGCCATGGCAGGAGATTTACTGGTAGGTACTCCAGTAGTATCTCAGGGTGTTATTGGGCTTCACTCCGACACGACTTATACTGCTATTAGGGGTCTGACGTTACTAGCCCCCTAGGCAGATATGCGATACTCATTGACGAACGGACCGGACTGTATATACATTGTCACTGTTAGGCTCAGTAGGGTTTTCGGAGGAGTTCGCTCATCGGTCTCCCTTGAGTTCGCTCCTCGGCCACCCTTTAGGTCAGTCCATGGGCAGCCGTTACGCATAGCTAGTGCCGCTGACGGTTTGTGGTTAAACCCACTGCCAGGGTACTGACGAGTCATTAGAGTCCCCCACAGACAGTTTCCCAAGTTCGGGCGAAACGTTGTAGAGGCCGTATGGTTTTATGGCAGGGTTCGGAAAATGCACGTGCGTTTACGCACGTGTCAGTTTTCGGGCAGATGATACTGGTCGGCTTTGGTTTAAGCCGGATCCGAGTATTATATTGAGTAGGTATAATATCTTTGTCTCAGTTGCATTTGTATTCGGTCGTAATACAAATGCGGGTATATTTATACAGTTTCGGGGTTATCCTGAAAGTCGTTTCAGGATCACTTTTGGAAGTTGCCAGTTTCCAGTTTTCTATCAGCCGTCTTTTAACATTTGGTTAAAGGCGGATTTATCTTTTCTTCAGATATGGTGAGTCAGTGCTTCTAGAAGTTTCTAGAAGGTTCTAGATGATGACTAGGCTTCATGACTCATTAGTGCATTAATGGTTTTTTGATGACTAGCCTAATGACTCATGCTTTGTTATTAATACATCTTGTTTTAGTTAAGATATTTTGAAGTGAGAAGCTTTAGCTTATGGTCACCACTTGCTCCTACGGTCACCTCCCTCCATCATATAAAAGTGGCCGGCCTTCTCTCTCCTCCACACTCTCACTTGATGTTTCATTTTGGTTAGAAAAGATTATGATAGTATTCGGGGTGTATGGAATTTTACAGTTCATTTCATTCCATCACCCGATTTCCACGGCAACTTCATTAACCGATCGTCCACGGATTTGGACGAAGTGAGACAAAGTCATCTACTCATTCTCTACATCAATCTTGGTCGTCTCTTTTAGCAAACTTGACGATCGAGTTGCCTCGAGTCAGAGGCGGGAGCCCGTTTAAAGAACCGATCATGTGGTGCCACCTCGACGAGGAGATCGGAGATCGGCGAGATCGGAGCAGCCGCAACGGAGCATGGGATGATGGTTGAAGAACGAAGGACTCGGATCGTTCGGTATAACCATTCTACACTCTTTACAGTTTGTTAGTTTAGCAATAATGGCAGATCCGGGTTAAATATACGATAGTGCCAAGTTTAAAAGTTTTTGTTCCGCATTTGGCGTCTGTAGACGGCCGGGGCGCTAGCGTAGACTTACAGTGGTATCAGAGCCTCACCATTTTGCTATGCTAACTTGTGCTAACGCGTTTAAAACATCGATCCGACCGAAAATCAAAAACGACAAAATCCTAGCCCGACAGTTTCTGTTAATTTTAAACGGTCTCAAAATTTATTTCTGGATGTCTTAAAAATCTGTGCAGGCAATTTTAAGAGCCACGACAAAATTTGGGGTCGTAACTCCTCCAAGCTGCCGCGGAAACGCGGCCAAACCCATGGTTTGGCCGCGCATCCGCGGCCACGTGGGGAGCACGTGCTCCCAAATTTGGTCAGTGGGTTCTGTGTGGGATTTTGGGGTTTTTGGAATATATCATTTGCGCCCAGATTTTGTTACTGTTCACCAGTAAGCTATGGGGCCCACTTTTTTATATTTGGTCTTTGGTCGATCGAAATTTAAACATGTTAGATTACAGTGCTTACATTATATCTCCGACCGGGAATGTCATTTGATCGGTAAACCGCGTCTGATTGCTATAGTTCTTTTAGACGGGTTTGCGAACGTGACATTCGCGTTGATGTTCTGTGTTGTGCTGTGATGTTGCGGATTTGTCGTGGTGGATAGCAGTGTGCAATGGTAGTACAGTTTGAGTTTATTTGTACATTTGATATTGCGGGGCGAGCGTCCAACTTGTGGACTTCCGTCACTGCCTGTTGTATAATATTCTTTTGGGGCACGACCAAGTTGCGGTCGATGTACCTATTGTACTATTTTTCATTACTGTACTAGGTTTTACCCCAAGACGGAGTGCACGGATAGCCGGGTTCGGGAGGGCAACGGGTCCGCATCTCATGGCTTTGAGAGGCAGAGGGGTCCCACTCTAGAATTGGCAGACTATTCGCCGCACTCGTAGGGGGTACAGGTTGACCCAAGGAGGGGTGCTCAATTTACCGGATTCCGTGAAGTGCTGGGTGTTCCTTTCACTATGCTGTGGGGACTACCTCGCTTCAGGTTTTGGCGGGTAACTTGCCGCACCCGTAGGGGTCTAGGTTTCATTGCACAGGCTATCCACATGACAGGGGAACGTCGAGTTTCAGCAGCGGCTCTGTGAAACTCGGGGATCCCAGATTATCTGTATTGTTTTGTGATGCTTATTACTTTTCTGTAATGTTGCATACTATCTCGCCTGGAGCGATTATGTATATTGGTTTATATACTATTAGATGTTGTATATGTTTTACACCCGCGCTAGTCCAGTCCCCGCTCTGTCGTTAGTTAAGTAACCTAACGGGTTATGACGGGACCCAGTGACGAATGCGGATGGCATATACGTACATTTTATTTTCGTTCTTTTCTGGTGTGATTAAATGATGGGACTGCGTTGATTCTGATCAATGCAAAGTAAAAACAAACCTGTATACAGTTGTTGGAACAATTTAAAAAGTGTTATTGCAAAGACATTTTCTTTTGTTATGCATAGCGGTATTCAGTGGAATATCCTGCACCTCATTCGACGGGGCAAGGGCCGATATCCCTTCACCGGGACTGACCCCTTGGGCAGAAGTTTGCGTCAGCGTAATAACTTCACTATAGTCGATTACAAGTTGCTTTGCATAGCGGTATTCAGTGGAATATCCTGCACCTCATTCCACGAGGAAAGAGCCGAGATCCCTTTACCGGGAGTGACCTCTTTAGCAAAAGGTTTTCGCCACTATATTTTAAAAAGCTATCAGGTTCCTTCAGCGATATCAAGTTCACTACGCTAAAGGTTTTTCGCCAAAAACCAGCCGTAGCCCTCCGTCACTTCTTTTGGGTATTCAGTAGTATTCAAGCTATGTATTTTGACCTAACGCCAAGGCATAGTGTTTGGTAGCTGCTGGGTATTCAATTGTTGCATAGATAGATGAGTTGGTTTGGGACAGCCGTTCTGCCATTTTGACCTAACGCCAAGGGCATGTGCGGGTGGGTTCAAATTAACAAGATAGTGATGGGTAGAACTTGGCATGTGACTTATGACATTTTGACCTAACGCCAAGGTTATAAGAGCATGGGGCAAAAATAATATCAGGAGTTTCTAAAGAAACTGAAACTTGCCGAGTATGCGCATACCTTCTGGAGTATGAGTAACGTGGATGCATTCCATCACGTTATCATGCGATGAGAGTTGGATCCTGATTCCCACTGATGAGTTGGTTTACTCTTCGGGTGATCCCGATTGATTCTTCTTTAGGTTTGGAGGAGAATTTGACAGGACAGTGGGAGGTTTCCGGATTAGATAAAGTGATGACCATTCTGATCTAGGATAGAGTGCACGCAGAGTGTTTCTTTTCTCTCTCTCTCTTTGGCAGCGACCTTTGACCGACCCTAGACTATGACTCAGTGATCAGGTTGACCGAACCTTCTTAAAAATACTGGCTTTTGGATTGTCTGAGTTGCATAAGTCATTACCACTCCTTCTTTTACCCTTTGTATTTCTCAGAACACCCGTATTACTACGGATATTCACTTCCATTGGATAGAGCCATCGTATGGTTATATACGAACTCGAAGGGACTTCTTCGGGGATGGATCAAGGTTCAGGAGAAATAGAATTGGTTTATTCAGTTGTCTTTTATTATCACCTTCTCTCAGGTTGCGAGAGCTCCTTGGTTTAGGAGAGTACACCTATTACGCTTATTGGATAGTCTTATTCCAAACCATAGGCTGGTGCCGAAAGGTAGGGAATGAAGAAAACCAATTAGCATAAGTAGGGTGTGCAGAAGGTAATATGTAAAGACAAAATAAAGGGATTAGAAAGAGGGCAAAGTAAATTGCGACTGATATCATTCACGACCAAAACCGCGTACTTCATCGCCACTCCTATTTCACCTTTAAAAGAATAAGGTATTATTCAGTTGTCTTTTATCGTCACCTTCTCTCGAGATGCGAGTACTCCTTAGTTTAGGAGGGTACACCTATTATGCTTACTGGATAGTCTTCTTCCAAACCATAGGCTGGTGCCGAACGGTAGGGAAGGAAGAAAACCATTTAGCCTAACGATGGTGTACAGAAGGTAACAACTAAAGACAAATAAAGGGATTTGGAGAGACGGCAATAAAATATACGGTTGAAGTCATGAATTGGATTATGGAAGAGGCATTGCTATGAATACCAGGATACCCCTACGAAACATTTTCATGTTTCAGTGCATTGTTAAAGGAAAAACTGTTTTCCCGATTAGACACTTACTCCAAGGGTATGTATTTACCAGGTTTCATTCTCATATCTGTATGGTTTTACAGATGATGATTGGGAGTAAGATATTGGGAATTAGGTGATTATCCTCATTATATCGGAATTCGTTGTAATTGGTGATATTTGAGGAAATCGCCAGGGTACAGTTTTCTACCTACGACGCACAGGTTTTGAGTTGTTTAACTCAGCGGACTTATACAGAGTATTGTATGTTGTCCAAGTGTCCATCAGGACAAAGGGGTAGGTCCTCGTACTATGTTCTGTTTACTTATAACTTCTCTAGTATTTAGACAAATGTTTCGTAGAAATACAAGGTCTAAGTTTTGAGAAGTTGTGGGTATAAGAATAAAGTAGAGAACCAGGTATCACAAGTATCGGGATTCTTCAAAGAGATCGAAGATGTAGATTCTTGTGATTGGTATTCAGATAATAGTGATGGTTTTGAGAAACGTGTTTCTCTTTCAGGTTACTCATAATTGGATGGATTCCTAAGTTGAGTAATGCTGATTAGCCTCTTTCCATTAAGATGATATGCACTGGAGACAGCTGCATGGATTGAATATGGTTCCAATTAAATAAGTGCCAAAGTTTCTATATTGGATATAGAATAGTTCGTACCTTAAAAGATATTAAGGTACGGGGAGTTGTCCAGCTTATGATTAAAACCAGACACTGGATAACTCAGGGCACGGTTCTGTAATGGCTGTTTGTGGGTTGACCCTGGCTATGACGAGGGTTGATATTCTACCATTTGGAAGATCAATAGTGATATTGTTCTTGACTCGCCGCAGTTTTAGTAAAAATGGATCTTTTTCAGAAAACAGTAGTGGGAGTATGGTAGAACTGGAAGTGATTCCAGAACCACGAACGATTACGGAAAATTTAATAGGACCTATACATTCAATCAGGTTTGACATTCCAATAGCCACTCCGCAGGTATGGTAGGTAACCTCAGACGCCCGAGAGGTACTTCGGTAGCCTCAGAGACGGTGACAGGGAGGTTCTTATCTACCCAGACTTGACACTACTGTTGTTCCAGGTTATGAGACCCGATAGGAGGGTTGTCGTAGTCAGTGGGAGCAACGGAAGCATGGTGGGCAAGTAGCTTATGTCTATTTATAGACTTGAGCAGTTATAGCGGAGATAGATCATCTAATTTTGATGTGACAGTCATGGGTTTGACTTCAATCAGAATAGGGGATGGATCAGTTAAGAAGGTAGTAGGGTGTGATGTCATGGTATCTGGATGACATACACAGAGTAGGAAGTAAAATTCCTATACTACGATCGGTTGTACTGTGGTCGTCACACAGTTGTTTCTCCAGACAGGATATGGATATAATATTTGACATTCTGGTTTCTAAATCTATGGTTTTAGATCTGGATTTGGGTAGTTTCCCAATGTGGGTACTTTGACAAATATTCTAATGGTTTTTGGAATAGTTGACTCCTAGCATGGTGGTGTACCTGCAGGTGATGGAGTCACCCTCTCTAAAGCTGTCGTATAGACTAAAGTGGAGAGGGATGTGCATGATTGGCAGATCACTTGCTTAGGCAATTGAGTCAATCATGAGATGTCAAGTACCACACCAAATGTTGGTTTTGCACTAGATGCAATAAGTTTGTATTAATCCAATCCTGGAGAAATATAAAGAAGCAGTTTTAGAACATAAGTACATGTTCTACGGATTTGATAAACGGCAGCCTCTTTCGAGAGACGGTTATCATTCGAGGCTTCAAAGGTGACATGGATGACAGAGTGATTGTCAGAGTTTTAGTTTTCCCTCTGACGAGGGACAGTATTATGGACAGGTGGTCCAAGAGGATACTATGGGAAGCAAGGTGCCCGATATTGATTAGGTTCAGTGATCGATTCAGTCTAAGAAGTTTGGATATGGAGTTCATTTATGAACTAAGGTCCCATCAGATATCCAGACATGTTCTAAGACAGGTATTACTCAATTCGGGAGATGGTTTTCTCCGCGAACTTGAGATTAAGAGAGATATAGAAAGATACTTCTAGGCGGATCTACTCACCGAGGCTATTTCTTGAACACAATAGTTTTACAAACGGGCTTTGTGAAACTGATTAGTAGAGGAGTTGGATGTTCGGTTTCACACGGGCTGTGAGTAGTCGACATCGCAATATTAGCCTTGAGTGCAAGTGGGAGATTGTTGGAGATAGTGCCCTCATAGTCAATTATTGGTCGCAGGTACGTGATTGCAATGATTGCGGAGGACCTATCCCGGTAGGACAGTCTTACTCGAGATGATAGTATGCTATCTGGTTTGCCTTTATCAGTCGTGTACATGTTCAGGTGACTGATTGCATGTTACACTTTGATAGAGCCCTTAGGATCTTGCTTTACTACCAACAGTATGATGGCGATCATATACGTGAGAGTTGGGTAGTTTATATGCATATCCTTAATTGTGGTCCCTAGTCGTGGGAGTTTCGAGACAGGGCATCGATACTCCGGAGTAGACTAGTGTGTACAGTCGAAACCCCGACGAGGGGCGGTGGCCGGTCTCACAAGCCACTGGTGTCAATTGGATCACCTAAGATGTATACAGGTGCTCATTGGGTTATGAGTACACCGGACAGGACTCGCCGGGAATCTGCTAGTTAGTATTATACCTACCGTCAGATAGCAGTTCCCTGGTGACATGTGTACAGGTTAGTTCATTGACCTGAGGTCGTCATTTGTCTCGTGTGAGTTCCCACTGTGCTTTGATTTCTACCCTACCACGGCTCAAAGGAGTCGTGCAAACAGGTAGCTTTTGGGTACAGTCCCGAGCCATATGGAGGCACGTGAGCGGATCGGCAGGGGATTCGTCTCTCCCGGTATTGGGGGCGAGGTCGTGCTGTGTCTAGGAGAGCCATTACACAAAGTCCATGGCCATGTCAGAAGATTTACTGGTAGGTACTCCAGTAGTATCTCAGGGTGTTATTGGGCTTCACTCCGACACGACTTATACTGCTATTGGGGGTCTGACGTTACTAGCCCCCTAGGCAGATATGCGATACTCATTGACGAACGGACCGGACTGTATATACATTGTCACTGTTAGGCTCAGTAGGGTTTTCGGAGGAGTTCGCTCATCGGTCTCCCTTGAGTTCGCTCCTCGGCCACCCTTCAGGTCAGTCCATGGGCAGCCGTTACGCATAGCTAGTGCCGCTGACGGTTTGTGGTTAAACCCACTGCCAGGGTACTGACGAGTCATTAGAGTCCCCCACAGACAGTTTCCCAAGTTCGGGCGAAACGTTGTAGAGGCCGTATGGTTTTATGGCAGGGTTCGGAAAATGCACGTGCGTTTACTCACGTGTCAGTTTTCGGGCAGATGATACTGGTCGGCTTTGGTTTAAGCCGGATCCGAGTATTATATTGAGTAGGTATAATATCTTTGTCTCAGTTGCATTTGTATTCGGTCGTAATACAAATGCGGGTATATTTATACAGTTTCGGGGTTATCCTGAAAGTCGTTTCAGGATCACTTTTGGAAGTTGCCAGTTTCCAGTTTTCTATCAGCCGTCTTTTAACATTTGGTTAAAGGCGAATTTATCTTTTCTTCAGATATGGTGAGTCAGTGCTTCTAGAAGTTTCTAGAAGGTTCTAGATGATGACTAGGCTTCATGACTCATTAGTGCATTAATGGTTTTTTGATGACTAGCTTAATGACTCATGCTTTGTTATTAATACATCTTGTTTTGGTTAAGATATTTTGAAGTGAGAAGCTTTAGCTTATGGTCACCACTTGCTCCTACGGTCACCTCCCTCCATCATATAAAAGTGTCCGGCCTTCTCTCTCCTCCACACTCTCACTGGATGTTTCATTTTGGTTAGAAAAGATTATGATAGTATTCGGGGTGTATAGAATTTTACAGTTCATTTCATTCCATCACCCGATTTCCACGGCAACTTCATTAACCGATCGTCCACGGATTTGGACGAAGTGAGACAAAGTCATCTACTCATTCTCTACATCAATCTTGGTCGTCTCTTTTAGCAAACTTGACGATCGAGTTGCCTCGAGTCAGAGGCGGGAGCCCGTTTAAAGAACCGATCATGTGGTGCCACCTCGACGAGGAGATCGGAGATCGGCGAGATCGGAGCAGCCGCAACGGAGCGTGGGATGATGGTTGAAGAACGAAGGACTCGGATCGTTCGGTATAACCATTCTACACTCTTTACAGTTTGTTAGTTTAGCAATAATGGCTGATCCGGGTTAAATATACGATAGCGCCAAGTTTAAAAGTTTTTGTTCCGCATTTGGCGTCTGTAGACGGCCGAGGCGCTAGCGTAGACTTACAGGTCGCCGGAGGAGTTTCATCAGTGCCTCCGTTGAGGGGGAGGCGGCGGCTGGTACCTGGATCTTCAGGGTGATCACTTGCCATGTGGATGGAGATCGGAAGGCCACTTTGTTTTTTTGTGGAGTTTAGTTTCCCACAGACGGCGCCAACTGATGGAGGTCCTTTTCGGGTCTCCGTCAGATGTTGTCTTCTGTCGATCTCCCGGTAGATTTTGGAGGCGATCTCCTATTGCGTGTGGGTCTCAATGGGTTTTGAGGAGATTGGTGGTTTGAGGAGTTTGCGCCGAGTACCTGCAAGGAAGTCCCGGGGTGGTTTAGTACCACCGAGGACCCTCCGACGATCAAGTTAGCATGAGATCCGAGCAGAGTAACGGCTAAGTGGGGTGAAAAAAGCTTACTTGATCCCTCTGTGATGGGGGTTTATATAGTGGCGGCAACACGCAGCAGCAGATGCGAGAATCTCGCCGGCAATTACGCTCCCGACGTCACGCCCGCGTAATGAGCGGATCTCCTGTTAATGGGGATCGTGATGGCGTGGAACATGGTATGGTGCCGGCGGAGAATCTGCGCATGACGAGATTTGTGGAGCGGCGGTTACGCTTGTGAGTGGTAGAGTTGGTCGGTCGGAGGGACTGAGGAAGATGGCCTCGGCGGGAGAGCTCGGGAACGAGCGGGAGGGCCGAGGCATCTTGGTCCTATGGCAGCTCGGGGCGAGCTGGGAGCCCGAGGAGGCCAATTTGTAGGGACTCCAAGGAGAGCTAGCTTGTGCTTGCAGTTCGGGTACAGAGGTAGCCTGGTCGGTCCCTGTGGGCCCTTTCTTCTGAGTTCTGGGACACGTCATCTGCCACGTGTCCTGATCTGGGAGATTGCCAATATAGAGCATCATCATGATTTGAAAGTTTATGTAATGAAGGTTTTGGAGGTGGGTGATTGTGATAGTGGTGGGTATGTGATGTTGAGTAATGGGTATAAGAGTGTAGGGGAGTTTAGCGATGGTGTTAGTGTGAGGGAAGTTATGAAGGAAAATGAAGTTAGGAAAGAGGTAGGGAGTAGCTTGATAGAGGTGGATGGAGTTGTGAGTGAGTTTGTGGTTGAGGGGATGCTGCATTGTGAAAGCAGAGAGATTTGTTGGGTTTTGGATTGGTTGGATTTGAATATGAGGAAGGATGCTGCAGTGATGGAAATAACTTTGTTGGATTGTTTGGAAATTAGTTAACACCCATGCTTAATGCTATAACAACAGCAAAGTGTGTTTAGCTCAAATGATTACAATGCTCCAGCTTATGTGCTCTCCTGCGGGGGACGTCGAGGCGATGCAAATCTTGGCGGTTTGCTGGTTCCCGTAGGCCCGGCCTATCCCCTCTTGATCCAAAGGGAATTTGATCGCAAGGTGATGAGTCGAAATTTAAGCCCGAAGGGCGTTCAAGGTAAGGCGTTCAAGGTAAGGCGTCCCAGGAGAATGTTATAGGATGAAGGACCGTAGCGACGAGGAAGTTCACCGGTATGGTTCGCGTATTGCCCGCTTCCCCAATGTTGAGGAGGAGGGTGACCAACCCTTCTGTCGGGACGAAGTGGTTTGTGAAACCAAAGAGGACATGAGAGGTCGGCCGAAGGTCAGATGGTCCTAGCCCCATACGCTGGAAACGGTTTTGGAACAGGATATCCGCCGAGCTTCCTGAATCGACCAAAATTCTCTGGATCTCGTAACGGTGGACTCGGACCGTTATCACGAGAGGGTCATTAGGAAAAAGCGATATGCCGTGGAGGTCTTCTTCGGTGAAGATGATCGATTCGTCCTTACTGCACCTCTTACGGGGCGGATCGCTTACACCTTCAACTAGGAGGAGACGGTGGTTCTCTCCGTTTTCCCGAGCTTGACCCGAGGTAACGACCATGATTTGCCCAATCGTTAATTTTCCGGGAGGGGTTTGGTTCTTTTGCTCCCGCTCCGCCTGCCGCATGTCCCGTAAGTATTTCGCCAGGTGGCCGGAGTGGATCAACTTCTCGATGTAGTTATGGAGTTGTTTGCAGTTCTCATTCGGGTGACCCTGCGACCTGTGGAAGGCTCGGTACGGGACGCGGAGACGCTTGCCCACCCTTTGGGTAACTGGCGGGAGCTTAAAGAACCTCTCACCCTTGGCTTCCTCCAACAGCTCGGTCTGGGAAATGTTTAGAGGAGTGTAATCCTGGAACCTCGGGAAGTAAGGTTTGGGACGGTCGAATTTCTTTTTCTCCTCCTTGTCCCTTTTCTTTCGGTCCGTTTGGTCGGCTCGGGATAGATTTGAGTTCACCTCCGCCTCGAGTTGGATCTCTCGCTCGGTCCAGGCTTTCACTTCGGCCATGGTATTAGATTGTGGTAATGCAAAAGAGCAGAGCACTCTTTGTGCCTAAGACCCGACCTCAGCATGGTGATAAATGTTTCATTACGGTGCTCGGGAACCTCCAGGAGGGCATTGTAGAAGCGAATGATATACCCTTTGAAGGATTCCTTGTCTCCACTCTTGACAGTGAACAGGTAGTCGACCATCCTTTTCTGTCATCGATTTCCGACGAAATGACCGAAGAATTGGGTAGCCAGCTCGTCAAAGGTCAAGATAGAGCGAGGCGCGAGCCCTCGGAACCAGTCCCGGCCAGCCCGGATTAGGGTAGTGGGGAAAGCTCGGAATTGAGCCACGTCCGAGTTATTTTGAAAGCTCATGCCCGCCGTAAATGCGTCTAAGTGGTCCTTCGGGTTGGACTTCCCGTCGAAGAGGGCCACTTTAGGCGACTTGTTCCTGGACAGACGTGCTCGGCCAGCAGCTATTCTATAAAGGGCTTTATGAGCGAATCAGCGGAATACCTGGCCCCTTCGCCGAACATGTGGCCATCTCGTCGTATACCTGGTTTCAAGCCGGTGGTGGTACCCCGAGAATTCTGCACAGTCGGAATGGTGGCTACCCCCGCTCCGGGTCTGCCCGATGGTGCGGCTTCGATTCCACTCTATCAAATTTCTTAAATCCTCGGGCAAAGTCTTTCTTGAGTAGTCCCGACGTTCGCCGTTAGCTCGGCCTCGGCGGGATTGAGGGTGTCGGTCGTGCCAGGAAATAGGCGAACTGACCAACATCTCCTCAGGTGGTGTGCGCGCGTGGCGGGTGTTGGGGCGACGGCCTAATCTTCCCCGAGATCAGGGTGTGGAGTTGTCCGGCGCCCTGCGGGTCATGGAATCATTCGCCGCTTGAGGGTCATGGTAGCCGGAGTCGGTACGCCGGCGCTCAGCGACGCTGAGATGAGCATGAATGAGATTGAAGGCCTGAGCATAGCCATCCGTCCTTCTGCGGACGTCGTTATCCCGGGAAGGGGGAACTGCGGTCTGGGGGGTAGGGTCCGCCGCTTGAACGCGGACGAGTGCATTCACCATCGATGTAAGCCTGTTGATTCGAGCGGATAAGGCGTTGATGACGTTAGGAGGGGGACAAGCCGTTCCTGCCTCCGTTGTGGGTGTGGCAGCTCGTATCTGGATCGTTGCGGTTGTCGCTCGCTGTCGGGTCGAGGGCGGAAGATCAACTTTATGGGTAGAAAAGCTTCTGAGTAGTTTTCCACAGATGGTGCCAACTGATGGAGGTCGTGATCTCCCTCGGATGTTGTCCTCCGTCGATCTGGTAGCGGGCGGTTTTGAACGGTTGAGATTGATTTGGGGATTGTTGAGCGTGTGGATCTCAATAGGTTGTTGGAAGTTTCTGAGGCCGAACTACCTGCAAGGGAAGTCCCGGGATGGGAAACCACTGTAGGACACTCTGACGATCAAGTTAGTACCGGGAAATAAGAGTGGCATAGCGGCCTATTGGAATGAGTTCGAATTACCTGAGTCGTCTGAAAGAAGGGTTTATATAGTGGTCGCGTCGAGCGAGCCGGCACGAGATTCTCGCCGTCAGTTACGCCTCTGTGTTATCCCCGCATTAATGGTGGGATACGCTTATTAATGGTGGGACGCTAGTGTGGAACGCAGAACGTGGGGGCGGCGGATATCTCGCCTTGGCGAGATAAGCGGATCCATTGCGGGAGCGTTTGGGCTTTGCTCTCTCGGTTGATCGGGGAAACCGAGGAAGCTCGGCCTGTCAGGAGGCTCGGAGACGAGCCGGGAGGCCGGGGAAGCTCGTCCTGTCAGATGGCTCGGAGACGAGCCGGGAGGCCAAGGAAGCTCGGCCTGTCAGATGGCTCGGAGACGGCCTGTCAGATGGCTCAGGCCTTGCAACAACTCGCAAACGAGCAGGGAGGCCGAGGAAGCTCAGGCCTTGCAACAACTCGAAAACGAGCAGGGAGGCCGAGAAAGCTCGGTTGTAGCATTGCTCGAAGGTGAGCCGTTGGCTGTTTGCTAAGTGGATATGGAAGGTACTCAGAGAGGCCTCCGGAAGATCGGATGCATTCTCCCGAGGAACGTCCCCAATGCATCTTATTTATTTCATCTCAGTAGTCCCCGGGACACGTCATCCATTTTGATCAAAAAATTTGTAACTACTTTAATAATCTTATAATGGATTATTTTTCTCTATTTTTAAAAATTAAGTGAGATGCTTGATGCATAACTTAAATTGAATTCGTCTTATTACCTTTTTGTTTTCTCCTTGAGTCAAGGGTGTGTTCGGTTGTTTGAAATTAGAAAATCATTGCATTGTTCCATTGCTCCATTACATGAAGATCCGGTTATAATTATTTTGACAGAAATGTGTTTGGTTGAATGTAAACATAATTTTTTTTTTGAGTGTTTTGGGACAGATAGTTGGAAAATCGTTCAGTTTGAGCGTAGTTACAACTACATCTTTTCTAGCTCAAGTTGTTGTTTTGAATACATATTGAAGCAATAAAAATTATTAACAAAAAAACTTGTTTTTTTTACACTGGCCCATAAACCCTAATTTATGCGCACAACACACGAACACACCCACTCACACATCACACCAGAAGCACACAACACACGCGCACCAAGAAGACCTATGAATTTGCCCCGAAAGCGTTAATTTCTGGCCACTTTCCCTCTGCACTCTCAACTGGGCAAGTGCGCATGCGTATTGGTCACCAAAAACATGTTCTTATATTTTGTTAAAACAGTAGAAAATATTAAATTTCAAAGATTAGTAGCAGCCACTGTTTTTCTTAAATTGCACGTGAACAAAGTGGCGCCTTAAATTCACTGTTTTGCTACTTAATTTAACTTTCTACATAAAAATTGTATAGACTTCACAAGATGCTTGCAGGAATTAAACAAGGAATATCTTCTTGGATTCTCAATGAAACAAGATCATGTTACAAATATTTCAATTTTATTCGCTGACAATATCGTACATTTATGCTCTTTGGGGACCTTGGTTTGAGGAAGAAGACATGCTATGCATCCGGATGGTGATCCTTTAAAGGTTAAATTTCATAAACGTCCCTGGTATATTTAAGTTTTTCGAGATAACTCCATCAAATTTTAAAATTTCCATAAACCCTTTAGAAGTAATTTTGTCTTCATTTCGTTCTGAGGCTATTCAGTTCACGTACAAGGTTGTTTTGGGGTTATATTCAATCCACTCGTGTGTTAAAGGAGTTGGCAAAACTAACATTTTCATACAAAATTGCCAAGTCAATGAGGATTCATAGTATTTTTAAAATTAGATGGTGCTATCTTAAAAACCCTGAAAACTCGATGGTGCTTTATGAATTTGCCTTTTCTTTAACTTGCAGTACTCACAAGTTAAAATGACCGTGCCGACGGAATAATGTCAACGAGAGGTATTTCGTCGGAAACTTCGGTATGCATCATGAATCACGATGGTCAGTGATGCCGAGAAACATCAAAAAAGGTCAGAAATATTATCCTAATATAGCAGTTCACAAAATGACTATCTTTCAATTGTGTGCATTATTCATTGGAAAAAAGGAAGGAAGAGAAGAGTTTGAATATTCGAACTTTTCTTTTGGAACATTTTTGAGGTGCATGAAAATTTTGGTTTGTGATTGTTCGACTGATATGCATCCCTCCGCATCCAAGAACATTAATATGAATTGTTAAAAAGCCTCCGGTCCTGCTTATGAGTTGTCTGAAAACTCTTGATATTTAAAGATTGTTGGGAAGGAAAAACTGTTCATAATTTTTCGTTTAGACATTTATTCCATCTAGCCGTTTAGATATTACATGCAAAATACGGACATCTAATATAAAGAGGCCTTTAATTGAGCCCAGGGTTTTTCTTTTTCTAACAAGAGCAAAAGTCCCAAGGGGTTTCTACACTGAAACGGCCCGGAGGCTTTTTGACAATTTATCCTTAATGGGGGAAAAAGGCAACACGAATGTGTGGAGAAGAAATATTTTCCTCATCTCCTACCGCTAAACCTGGGAGTTTTGTGTGATAATATTCTTCCCAAATCACCAATCACATCCTTGAAAAGCAAAGCTCCTGAAATGTTCCCCCTCACCTCATCTCCCTCCATCTCCAACTTCATCCTCTCTCACCCTCCCCTCACCCTCCTTGAAACCAAATGCACCACCATGAGAGACCTCAAACAAGTCCACACCCAAGTCATCAAATCCCACACCCTATCCCAAGACCCCATTGCCATTAGCAGGCTCCTCAACTTCATCATCACAACAAGCACCCCTCCTTCCCCATACAATCTCAACTATGCCCTTCTCCTCTTCTCTCACTCCCCTGTCAACCCCACCCACTTCATGTGGAACTCTCTCATTAGAGCCCTCTGTAAAAGCTCATCCCCGCACCTAGCCATTTCGCTCTTTCGAGAAATGTTGAACTCCCCACCTACTACACAACCTCAAAGCCTCACTTACCCTTCCCTTTTTGTTGCATATGCGCGAATGGGCTTTGCCCGAGAAGGCGGCCAACTTCACGGGCTGGTTCTTAAGCTCCGGCTCGGTTCGGACCCTTATGTGCGCAATTCAATCATTTCGATGTATGCCACTTGTGGTTGTGTAGTCGAAGCTTGTCGCTTGTTTGATGAGTTGGACGGCTTCGACTTGGTCGCGTCTAATTCTATGATCATGGGCTTGGCGAAGAAGGGGTTGACTGAGGAATCTAGGCGATTGTTCGATGAAATGCCGACGAAGAATTCGATTACTTGGAGCTCTATGATTAGCGGGTATGTAAGAAACAAGAAGAACACCGAGGCGTTGCACTTGTTTTATCGAATGCAAGCCGAAGGGATCAAGCCAAATGAGCACACAATGGTTAGTTTGTTAAGCGCGTGCGCGTGCCTAGGTGCTTTAAAGCAAGGAGAATGGATACATTCTTACATTCGAAAGAACAAATTTGAGCCTAATTCGATCATAACTACCGCGATCATAGACATGTATTGCAAATGCGGTAGCTTAGAGAAAGCTAAGCAAGTGTTTGAGGATGAGTCGGTAAAGGGTTTATCGGCATGGAATGCGATGATCTTAGGGCTAGCAATGCACGGTCACGGAAAAGAAGCGATGCACGTTTTCTCGAGACTCGAGTTATCGAGCCTATTAAAGCCCGATAAAGTTAGCTTTGTTAGCATTCTCGCGGCATGCAACCACTCTGGATTTGTTGCAGAGGCGAGATATTACTTTGACAAAATGGTACAGGTTTATAAAATCGAGCCTGAAATCGAGCATTACGGGTGTCTAATCGATGTGTTAGCCCGTAAAGGGTTGATTAAAGAGGCGGAGGAATTGCTCGAAACGATGATGATTGAGCCTGATACGATCATGTTAGGATCTATGCTTAGCGCTTGTTGCAATTACGGCGAGGTTGGGATTTTGAAGAGAGTTAAGATGAGGGTTTTGGACGTGGGTGGTTGTGATAGTGGTGGGTATGTGATGTTGAGTAATGGGCATAAGAGTGTAGGGGAGTTTAGTGATGGTGTTAGTGTGAGGGAAGTTATGAAGGAAAAGGGAGTTAGGAAAGAGGTAGGGAGTAGCTTGATAGAGGTGGATGGAGTTGTGAGTGAGTTTGTGGTTGAGGGGATGCTGCATTGTGAAAGCAGAGAGATTTGTAGGGTTTTGGATTGGTTGGATTTGAATATGAGAAAGGATGCTGCGGTGATGGAAATAACTTTGTTGGATTGTTTGGATATTGGTTAACACACATGCTTAATGCTATAACAATAACAAAGTGTGTTTAGCTCAAATGATTACAATGCTCCAGCTTTACTTATTTGAAGATCTTCGGTTCAAATCTTGTAAGCTGCCGCGGTAGAAGAAATATTCAACCAGTTTTTTTGTTTTTTTGTTTTGGATACAATCAAACCGACATCCTCTCATTTTGAAAAGGAAAGTTATTAGGCTTAGATGGTCTCGCACATATTACTAGAGACTCATGAAGAAATGATGGATGTTTATGGCTCATGGACATACAACTTGTAGAGGCCCGCCGTGTTTTACAAGGTAAAGTGTTTGGCTGATTCTTTTAGAATATTTAGCAGTACATTATCTGGTAAATGGAATTGAAAATAATTGAAACTATTGGGTACCAGAGGAAATCTAATCATAGAATATTCTGAACTTAAATGTTTAGGAATACAACAACTTCTGGATCTATAATAGAGTTGCTTATTTTGATTTAAACACCCATATTATCTTACACCATCACGAAATCGAATGATTCAATTAATTATGGACATTTAGCTTGCTATTCTGTATTGGTGGTTGTGGATATAGATCTCATTTTTGCGTGTGTTGCAGCATATAAAGTTTGTCGCTAGGGATGCATTTGCATCGATTGCTTGTTTGATCATTTTGCATCAATATACACACATGTCTAACAGGTCTATCGTTTCCATCCTGCATCTCTAATGCTAGTTTGTTTCGCTAAAATACAATGTAGAATAGAATGATAAAGAAAGAGATCAAATCAGAACATATAGAACAAATAGACATAAGGAGGTTCGATGTAATCAACCAATGTTTTTGGACAAAGGAGAAGAAATTGATTAAATACTAATAATTTGAAATAACGAGTTTACATTGATGCTGAAGAAACTGTCAAAACCATATCTCATATACACCCTAAATCGCACACGAAAGATGCCACCCAACCTCTCTATTCCACAGATTCTACACAAAACCCTAAGCCTTATATATATATATATATATATATATATAGAGAGAGAGAGAGAGAGAGAGAGAGAGAGGGGGTGGGGGTGGGGGTGGGGGTGTGGGGTGTGGGGTGTGGGGGGATCGACTGATTGGGTTTTTGCATCATGTTCTACACGTCAAAATATTTATGTGTATAAAAAACTAGACGATATGGAGGCTTGTAGCATTAAGAGAATGCAATGTATGCAACTTTTACGATGATCTAACAACCTTCTATTCTGCGACCGTGATATCCATGACTTAGAAGCGTTTAAATCGTCTAAATTTTTGTACACGTATATTGATTGACATGTAGAAAAAGATGTATGAAGCCGATCGTCGTTTTGATTGATCGCTACACCCTCCCCCCTATATATATATATATATATATATATATATATATATATATATATATATTTTGGAGAGTGCTCTATTGCAAACCGGTCCATATTTTTAAAAAATGGGAACTCTCGATCCTCAACATATTTGTATGAGCCGAACTGTTCAAGTTGATCATCATACCCTTCTGTGTATGTGTATGAAAAATGAAAGGATTTGAAAATCTCCAACACATGCATCGAATGGGTGCAAAATGAATGTATTTTAATATAGCAACATAAATTTCATCCGATACATGGGTTAGAAATATTCAAATCCTTTGATTTTTCATATACATACACATGAGGGTAGGGTGATCAATTTTAAAGGTTTGGATCGTTCAAATATGTTGTGGATCGAGAGTTCCCGTTTTTAAAAAACACAGCCTAGTTTGCAATGGAGCGCTCATATATATATATATATATATATATATATATATATATATATATATAGAGAGAGAGAGAGAGAGAGCGATTAGGATCCTATCGGAAGAATTCGGAAACAAATCCTTCCAATTTTTTCATTATTAGATTAATTTTGCGATTTGTGCATTCAATTATATTATGTTTGGTAATAAATGAAACCTTTTATTCATAACTGTTAGCACACATATCCCAAAATTAATCTAATAGTGTAAAAGTGTGAAGAATTTGTTTTGAAATCCTTCCGATAGGATCTTAGTCGAACTCTCTCTCTCTGTCTGTATATATATTGGGGAGCGCTCCATTGCAAACCGGTCCGTGTTTTTTAAAAACGGGAACTCTCGATCTACGACATATTTGAACGATTCAAACCGTTCAAGTTGATCATCCTTCTATCATGTGCATGTGCATGAAAAATCAAAAGATTTGAACTCCTCTAACTTATATATCGGATGAAGTTTATGTTGCTATATTGAAAGACGTTCATTTTGCGATGCATGTGTTAGAGGTTTTCAAATCCTTTTATTTTTCATACACGTACACATGAAAGTAAGGTGATCAACTTGAACGGTTCAGATAGTTCAAATATGTCGTGGATCGAGAATTCCCGTTTTTAAAAAACGCGAACCGGTTTGTAATAGATCACTTATATATATATATATATATATATATATATATATATATATATATATATATATATAGAGAGAGAGAGAGAGAGAGAGAGAGAGAGGGAAACTGTTATCAGCTAGCTAGCTGTTATTAAACCTCCAGCTAGCCTATTACATAGTCCAATCCGACTGTCAAATCGACGATCTTCTCCAGACAACTTGTTCTACACATTGAATAATTTATGTGTATAAAATTTTTAATCACTTTGACACTATTTATGGCTTCAATCAAGTGTCCCAAATATATAACAGTTTTATTGTGTTTAACAGCCATCCATTTTTTTCATGCTTGATCTATCACTCGTAATGCATTATATCGATCAAAATTTCACACATATGGATCATGCCATTTGTGGAATAAGGTGGCCGGAGCGAATCGTCGATTTGACGGTCGGATTGAGCTATATAATATACTAGCTGACAATTTAATATAAGGTATCTAGTTGATAATCCGTTTTCTCATTATATATATATATATATATATATATATATATATATATATGAAGAAAAAAAGCCTTAGGAGGCTTTTTCGTTAGGTGACATTAAAACTCTATATCCTCCACGATTTTTGACAATGATCGGCATCCATTATTATCCTCTTTATCATGCAAGATATGGATACACCAAATTTCAAGTGATTCCACCACTTTTTCACCATTGAACTAGCAATGTAAAAAATCTAGAGAATAATGGAGAAAAGATGCCATAGGAGGGAATTCCCTCCTATGGCGTCGAAAAAATACCTCCTCCCTAATTTTTTCCGGCGATCGGCACTCACCATCTTCATCGTCATCATTTAAGACGTGGATACACCAAATTTCATGCGATTCTACAACTTTTTCACCGTTGATTTAGCAATGTAAAAAGTTCTATTGTCGGTAAACCGTTAATTTTGAACCCACTAAATCAACGGTAAAAAAGTTGTGGAATCACATGAAATTTGGTGTACCCACATCTTAGATGACGACGATGAAAATGGTGGGTGCCGATCGTCGGAAAAAACTAGGGAGGAGGTGTTTTTTCGACGCCATAGGAGGAAATCCCCTCCTATGGCCTCTTTCCTCCATTAATCTCAAAATTCTATTGTCGGTAAACCGTTAATTTTTCACTCACTAAATCAACGGTGAAAAAGAGACGGAACCACATGAAATTTGGTGTGTCGACATCTTACATGATAAAGATGATGATAATGTGTACCGATCATTGAAAAAAATCATGGAGAAAGTATTTATTCGACATCATAGGAGGAAATCCCTTATATGGTACTCCTCCCTCTTTCTCATAATATATATATATATATATATATATATATATATAAAATAATAATGGAGAAAAGAGGCCATAGGAGGAAATTTCCTCCTATGGCGTGGAAAAAATACATGCTCGACCAATTTTTTCGACGATCGGCCCTCATCATCTTCATCGTTATCATCTAAGATGTGCGTACACCAAATTTCATATGATTCTACAAATTTTTCACCGTTGATTTAGCAATGTAAAAAGTTCTATTATCGGTAAACCGTTAATTTTGAACCCACTAAATCAACGGTGAAAAAGTTGTGGAATCACATGAAATTTGGTGTACGCACATCTTAGTTGATAACGATGATGATGATGGATGCCGATCGTCGGAAAAAATGGCGGAGGTTGTATTTTTTCCACGCCATAGGAGGAAATCCCCTCCTATAACCTCTTTCCTCCATTAATCTCATATATATATATATATATATATATATATATATATATATATATAATGGTGGAAAGAGGCCCTAGGAGGTTTTGTTCGTCAGGCGGCGTCAAAAAGTACACCCTCCACCATTTTATTTGACGATCGGCACCGGCTATCTTGATCTTCATCGTCTAATACGTCGATACACCAAATTTCATGTGATTCGAACACCTTTTCACCGTTTATTTAACAATGTAAAAAGTTCTATTGTCGCTAAACCATTAATTTTGCACTCACAAATCAACGGTGAAAAGAGATTAGAATTACATGAAATTTGATGTATCGACGTATTAAACGATGAAGATCAAGATGGCCGGTGCCGATCGTCGAATAAAATGGTGGAGGGTGTATTTCTTTATGCCATCTAACAAAGAATGCCTCCTACGGCCTCTTTCCTCCATTATTCTACACACATATATGCTTTAAATACTTGTGGTTCAAGTACGGTTGGGCTAAGATAAATCTTAGGCCCCTATCCCATTTGCTCTACTCGTCTTACGGGATTGCTATTAAGGAGGGCTTGAATATCCTTAAGAACTTGATTGTAGACCTCCAAAAGTAGGGAAAAAGACTTGACACAATTTTTAATTTTCTCTCATCAAGTAAATAAAAAAAAACCTCTCAAAGATTAAGTAGCTAAGTTAAAATTCTTTCATACAAATGATAGTTCAACTTGCCAACAATGATTGGGATTGTTTCTCATATCGAAAGCCATCATGTAGAGAATCATCTACCGACCTACCAAAAATACCATGAAGCTTCCGTTGCCTTTTGAGCCTCCTACGTGCAGTAAAAAATCCATGTTCGGGAGTTAATCCCCTAATAATTCCATCAGTGGCAAAGCTTCTTAATATTTTACCTCCATTATAATTCTTGCTCTGGGTTTCAAAATAGCTCAGATGTTAGATGTGTTTCACATTCGATCTCCTAAGATTTCTTACTCGAAAATCGGGAGTTATCACGAAACTAAATGGAGATTTGATGGCATTTACAGTCAAAAGTCTGGCAGTCTCAGCGCTAGACGTCTTCCTTTGTCCTGTATATGCACGAGCATAATTTGGGCAGACGTCTGCCTCGATGAGGTTCAGACGTCTGCCGGGCGCTCTGTTTTTTTGGGAGACAAATCTAGACGTCTGGCCATCTCTTGTTCAGACGTCTAGTTTACGTACTGTAAGTTCGTGAGATATCTGCCGATTCCTTCAGCAGACGTCTGCCGTATGTCTGGACCGGATATTTCCTTAGGAAATTAGTTTTTTGAGAAAATCTTTTGTATGATATTTATATAATAGTTTGTATTAGCCCTAGATCTGATAACATTTTGTTAATTTGAAAGAACCCATTGTTATTTTGAGAGAGTTAGGGTTTTGAGAGGGATTTGTAATTCTCTATCGATTTGTACTCCTCCGGATTTCGTTAATTAATAAAGTCTTGTCTTCGCCTATTTGTTTTGTGGTTAGTACTTGTATTTTTATCTTATCTGTGATTTTTTCTACTTCTCTATATCTTTAGTTTGGCTTTGTGATCGTCTTAAACGTAATAAACTGATATCAGAGCTATTGTTGTATTGTTGTGGGATTTTTTGGTCAAACCATTAGGTATTCAATTTTACGATTTAGGTCAATGGTGGGTAACGACAACTACGTCCTCTTCTCCAATTTCTTAGATCGTGATTTTAAAGTTTTATGGTTCGTTAGTACTCAAGGTATTTTGATTTCATACCACATTATGTCTCCGACAATTATGAAATTTAATATCGAGAAGTTCGATGGAAATATGAATTTTAGTTTGTGGCATGTTCCTATGGGTGCTGTTTTGATTTAAAACAATTTGAAGAAGGCGATTCATAGGAAGGATAAAAAGCCTTCTACTATGACGGAGGAAGCTTGGGAGAAAATGGATGAAAAAGCCCTCACGGCTATCCAATTGTGTCCGATAAACGAAGTTCTACAAGAAATTTTGGTGGAGAACACGGCGGCTTATTTGTAGAATAAATTGGAGGAGTTATATTTAAGGAAATCTCTCATGAATCGACTCTTGTTGAAGCAGCGTCTCTGCACATTTCACATGTCAGAAGGCTTTCCAATTAAATCTCACATCGGTGAGTTTACTGCGATCGTTACGGATTTGAGTAAGATCGACATTAAGATAGATGATGAAGATCAGGCTCTTCTTTTACTGTGTTCGTTGCCATCCTCTTGTAAGCACTTCTGTGACACAATGGTTTATGGACGAGACACGATCTCATTCAAGGATGTCAAGAAGAATTTGCTGAACAAAGAGAAAATCGATAAGGAGTTGACTTCCACTGGAGCAGATGGTTCATCGTCTGCCTTATTTGTTTGAGGGCGAGTGGAGAAGAGAGATCCAGAAGCAAATAGGAAGAAGTCGTGGTCAAAATCCAAGGCTAAAAATATGACCTGCAATTATCGTAAGAAAATGGGGCATTTCAAGGCCGATTGCTTTAATTTGCAGAACAAATTAAAGCAGGAAGACAAATCGAAGGAGTTTTCAGCTGAGACGAGTATAGAGGAAGGAGAAGGAGATCTTTTTATGGTTCCTGACAGTGCACATCGATCCAAGGACGGGTGGATTATGGATTCGGATTGTTCCTACCACATGTGTCCCAATAGTGATTTGTTTATCACCTATGCGTCCATTGATGGTGGAGTGGTTTTGATGGGTTACAATAGTTCATGTCGAGTTATTAGAAAAGGGACAATCCAAGTCAAGATATTTGATGGTGTTATGAGGACATTGGCGGAAGTCAGGCACGTATCTGACTTAAAGAAGAATCTCATCTCTTTGGGTGTACTCGACGACAAGGGTTACATGTTTTCTGCTGAAGGTGAAGTTTTGAAGGTAACCAAAGGTGATCTCGTTGTAATGAAAAACTTGAAGAAAGGTTCTTTATATTCGTTGCAGGATTCGACGACTTTCAGATTGGCAGCTATTTCATCATCCAAATCTATGACGGATTTGGAAACTATCAGATTGTGGCACATGAGACTCGGGCATATGAGTGAGAGATGTATGGCCGAGTTGTAGAAGCAAGGTCTACTTGGTGAGAAGAGTACGACGAAGCTGGAGTTCTGTGAACATTGCATCTTTAGAAAGCAAAAACGTGTTAGCTTCAGTTCGGTGGTGCACAACATGAAAGGTACTCTAGATTATACCCATTCGGACTTTTGGGGACCCTTTCTGGTTGCTTCTAAAGGAAGCAGTGCAAAATATCTTCTTACCTTCATTGATGATATTTTGAGGAAGGTTTGGGTCTAATACTTGAAGCACAAAAAAGACGTGTTTACTATGTTCAAGCAATGGAAGACGCCGCTTGAGAAGCAGACATGAAAGCAGATCAGGAAACTGAGGATGGACAACGGGTTAGAGTTTTGCGGTGAAGATTTCAATGATTTCTGCAAAAATGAAAGGATAGTTCGGTATCATACCGTTGTCTATACACCATAATAGAATGGAGTCACAGAGCGGATGAACCAGACTCTTTTGGCGAAAACGCGGTGCATCTTTTATAATGCGGGGCTCGGAAATGAGTTTTGGGCAGAAGCGGTAAACACGGCATGTTATATTGTGAATCGGTCACCTCATACATCGCTAGGTTGTAAGACACCGGAGCAGATATGGTCGGGAAAACACGCTGATTCAACACTTAAGGTGTTTAGTTGTCCCGCTTATGCATATTGCCGTGGAGGCAAATTGGATCCTCGAGTAAAGAAATGTATATTTCTCGGTTATGCTACTGGTGTTAAAGGTTACAGATTGTGGTGTTCGGATCCAAAGTCTCCTAAATTTATGATTAGCAGAGATGTGATATTTGATGAATCTGCTATGCCGTAACCGAACAACAAGGAATCTCCAGTTGTAGACGATTCAATGAAGGACGAGCCGAGAGATGATATTGCGGTCGGTGAGAGCTCGGGTTTGCTAGTTATGTGTATTCCCTAGAAGCCATTATTGTACATATGATGTGTATTATACTGGATGCTTGGACATATATAGAGATGACTTTCTTGCTCGACATGATAGTATGCTATCTGGTTGCTCTTTGTCTTAACATGTAGACTTGTATTGTGATACCGTCTTGCTCGCACATGTTGATAAAGCCCTTAGGATGTGTACTTGATTACCAAGACTATGATGGAGATCATACTAATGGGGCCAGGGTAGTCCACAAGTACATCCTTTAATTCTTCCTAGTCGAAGGTGTATCGAGACAGGGTATCGATATTCCAGAGTAGACTAGCGTATATGCTTCTTGACCCATATGATGGGCGATGGATGATCCCACATCCATTGGTGTTTGACATCAAAGATGGTATACGGGTGCTCAGTGGAGACTGGGTACACTGAACGGACTCGCCGAGAACTCCAAGCTAGTATTATACCTATTGTCAGATAGCAGTTCTCTGGTGACACTGGTATATGTTAGTCTGTAGACCCGAGATCGTCATAAAGTCTTGTGTGATTCCCACTATGCTTTGATTTCCACCTTACCACATTCAAGAGAACGTGCAAAACAGTGGCTTTTGGGTACAGTCCCGAATTACATGGAGGCAATGAGTGATAGGAGGGGATTCTTTTCTCCTGATATTGGGGGTTGATGTTGCGCTGTGCTTGATTGGCTATAACAGGAAGTCCCTGGCCAGGACTGATACGGAGATTTACTGGTAAGTGTTATTAGTAGTTTCTCGACCCGTTATGAGCCTCGCATCGGCACGACTTATCGGTTACTGAGATCTAACGTTTACCACCCCTAGACTAGATATGTGACATATCAGACGAAGAGACCGGACTGTATGGTAGTGTTACTGACAGGCTTTACAGGAGAATGAGCAGGCTTTCTTGTTGATCTTCTGATCGCTCAATACCCGGGTAGCCGTTACGTCCAGCTAGTACCACTGAAGGCTTGTGGGTGCCTGATATGATCATCACCCACTGCCGGCGTACTGACGTGTCTTTAGAGTCCTACATAGAGATTTACTGGCCCAGGCAAAATGAAGTAGGAGCACATACGGGATATGTGCGGGATCGAGATTAATACAAGTATGTGATACCGTATTCTATTCTCGCGATTTATGATATTGGTCGATTATATGTGATATAGCCGGGTTATCGAATCAAGTGTTGATTCGATGAGATGATACAAATAATATTAGTCGGTCATATGAGATATAACCGGATTATTAAATTAAGTGTTGATTTAATGATTTAATATATAATTATATATTTGATATATTAATTTACATTAACTAATATTAGCTCACTTAAGCATTTCTTTTCTCACTTATGCATTTAATATATGTGTGATATATATATTAATTGTATTTCTTTTTGTGTCATGCTTGATGCTACATGCTACATGGGTATATGAGACTCACACCATGCTCAAGATAATGTAAGGTTTGTTTATTTAAAGTAAATCCAAATTAGTTGAAAATTAGTCACATGAGTGAAGCTTGTGGACCCATTGACTTAATCCACTAGTTTTGTCTTAGCTTAGATATTTATTAACCTAATTATTATCTAAACTCATGGTAAAGTCTCTACATGAGTTATATGGGATATTTTCTCACCCATGATTGATATAACATTATTGGCTTCATCTTCTTCATCAACAAGAGAGAGCTCTCTAGGTTTTGGAGAGGTGAGGAAAATCAGTGAGAAAAATATTTCTAAAGTGAGCAAAATTTCTACTTTATCATCCTCTATTAGATTAGCCATTTAGTTTAGGGTGTTAGCTTCATTAATCCCTAATTAGTGAAGAGGTAGCTTGGGTTGGTGTCTCCTCGACATAGATCATCTTCGGTCTCGAAGACTTCGTGCAAACTTGTTCGTTTCATCTTGTGGAGCCATTCTAGAGTCCGGAAGATTACTACTTGGAGCGAATGGACTACTACACGGAGCTATTGAAGTGAAGGACCGGTCTAAAAAGGTTGTATTCCTTGTTCATTTAAATGTAAAGATGTTTACATATTGTATTGTCTAATTCTCTAGTTATGATTCTAGGGTTAGGGTTGTTTAGCATGGCAAATTTGTGAAAATGGTATGGACGATGCCTCCTGAAACCTTGCTGTCGTGCTAGGCATTCCTACAGTGGTATCAGAGACATGCTAGAGAATTAGACGATATTTGTAGAATTACGAAACTGAAACAACTCCGAAACACTCGAAACAATAACCTAGTTTCTGTCGAAATTTTTAAGTCGTCTAAATTTTTTTTAAGCAACTGCAGAATGTTATATGAGATGTAACATGAACACTGGACAAATACGAACCTATTTCGCCGGATTTGACCTGGCTAGACACCCAAATAATCCGACCTGGCCAGTCCCAAGTTGCCTTCTCATGTTCGTATTTGTTCGGTGTTCTGGTGGGTTTTGGTGTTTCAGGTGTTGCTTGTTTTTGTTGAAATTGCATGTGATGTTAACTTTCTGTAAACGCAATTCGGAGTGTTTCGTAGTCGTAATTCTAATATCGTTTCGGGTAACTTTAGACGACGTTAAAAAGTTCAAACGAATATCAAATACCCACTTTAAACTTCGCTGAGTTTTCGCAGATTTGGTATTCCAAGCTTCTTTAGTTGCGACAGGGCACCAAGTCGATTTTCCAAGAGTTGGATTTTTCCAAAGTTTAAAATATTTAAAAATCATGCAAGTAATTTGATGGACCCTCTAGAAGAACTGTCACGACCTGAAATATTAGCTCGTGACCAGCACTTAAATCACGCAACGTCTAAAGGCGTAACGTAATTCAAGTAAACTGAAACCCAGAAATCTAAACCTTTTAAAGAAAATAAAGAAGGTGAAGTTTTGAAATAAAAGTATAATGAAATCAAGTTTTCTTAATGCATAGAAAAGGAACATGAAAATGCAAGTGAAATTTACTAGTTTGAAAACATGTTTCGTCTTTTAAAAATTTGGGCAGCACCTCCTTTGTATATTTTGATCCAAAACCATAACTACATAATAAAGCTAAAGGCATCCCCAAACGGGAGCTAGCTCTTCGCCAAATGGCGAATCACAACCATGCAAGACAGTATATATAAGTATACGACTCCCAACGGCGAAGTTCACGACAAAAGATAAAGAAATAAACAAGACATCAAACTACAAGTAGCGGAATACCCCTCGCTCTAAGTCTCGCAACCACAATCTCACCAAGTCTCATCACTCATACAAATTCTAGTTTGATTGATGGAGTTGACTAGATACAATATGAAATACAAATACAAGAGTGGGTACGATACAAATGTCCCACCTACCAAATGCAAAACACCCAAATGAAGCTATGTGCCAGCGATGCCGCTACGGATCCATGCGGTCAACCTGCAAGAACTGTGGCACAACGGGGGTGAGTTGCCAACTCGTGAGTAGAAAAATATCAACATGTAGAAATCGAATAAACGACTCCTACGTCAACTATATCATGAAGGTAATACTATGATATCTTGGGTGACCGTATCTGTATATGTGCCAGCAAGGTAATCAATGCCTAAGCATGTGGATAACATCCAACAGTATAATCAATGCATGTATGTATGTGTTGGAGATAGTGCCCTCAGAGTCAATTATTGGATCACAGGCACGTGATTGCAATGATTGAGGGAGGACCTGTCCCAGTAGGACAGTCTTACTCAAGATGATAGTATGCTATCTGGTTTATCTTTATCATCGTGTACTGCTTTAGGTGACCTTACAGGTCACTATTGCACGTTGATAGAGCCCGTAGGATTCTTGCTTGACTACCAGCAGTATGAGGGCGATCATATACGTGGGAGCTGGGGTCTATAAGCACATCCATAAAAGGTCCCTAGTCATGAGAGTTTCGAGACAGGGCATCGATACTCCAGAGTAGACTAGTGTATACAGTCGAGACCCCGACGAGGGACGGTGGCCGGTCTCACAAGCCACTGGTGTCAGTTGGTTCACCTAAGATGTATACAGGTGCTCATTGGGTTATGAGTACACCGGACATGACTCGCCGGGAACCTGCTAGTTGGGATTATACCAGACGTCAGATAGCAGTTCCCTGGTGACATGTGTACAGGTTAGTTCATCGACCTGAGATCGTCATTTGTCTCATGTGAGTTCCCACTGTGCTTTGATTACTACCCTACCACGCTCAAAGGAGACGTGCAAACATGTTTTAGTTGGGTACAGTACCGAGCCACATGGAGGCAGTGAGCGGATCTGTAGGGGTTCGTCTCTCCCGGTATTGGGGGTGAGGTCGCGCTGTGTCTAGGAGAGCCAGTACATGAAAGTCCTTGGCCAAGGCAGGAGATTTACTGGTAGGTATTCCAGTAGTATCTCAGGGTGTTCTGGGCTACACTCTGACATGACTTGTACCGCTTTTGGGGGTCTGACTTTTACCAACCCCCTAGGCCCGCTGATTGACAGATTTTCTGCGTGTTCAAGTTTAATTACCGCAATCAGGACGGTTTCGCTTTGCAGCTAGCCGGATGAGTACGGGTCGATCCACAGAGAGATGGGAGTCTTTTTCTTAATGTTTTGACGAGTTAAGTCCAAATATGTTTGGGTTTGTTTGAGATTAGCTAATTGAAAGTGAATGATAAGAGAACTTGTTAAGGGTAAGATTTGGTTGGTTTGAGTTAGGAGGATCGCTCACTTAATTCTTTTGCCACTTCTTAATATCGATGTTGCGGTAATCGGCAACAACGGAGATTAGCACGACTAAGAGAAAACTTGCGAGTATAAGCTAGGCTTTCCAACACTTCGTTTCCTCTTTTTGGTCCTTGTCCGTCCGTTCTTGGCTCTTAGTCGCAACCTCAAGTTGATTCAACCACAACCGGTCTCACTAGGGTATCACCGCTATTATGAAGAATAGGGTGCCGTAGGGAGCGGATTGTGGATCAATTAACAGGAGTTCAAATCAAGATATTTGTCAAAGAGAAAAGTGAGGGATGTTCCCGTCTTTCAAACTTTCCGTTTCCTACCCTAACAAGTGAGAAGTTACTCACCCATTAGAAAAGTTAAATGAAATAAAACAAAGAAAGAGGGTAATAAGAATTGAGGTAGAAAGTCACAACTAGCTATTCGGGACCTCACTTAGGCAAGGATCACACTAAGCATCATGGTTGTAAGGATAACAGAAAATGGAAGAAAATTAAAACGACAATTTTAATAAATAACAACAACTACGTTTAACAATTGAAAGTACAAGCAACATAAGAAACCGAATTACAAATTACACATATAGAACAAGAACACTTCTTGCATGCTTCACACTCAATGAAACCTCTCACAAGCTTTAATGGAGGAAGATGGAGGAAAATGGACTTTTATTAGAACTAAATAAATCTAATACAAAAATTACACATGAAATTAAGCACCCCCTCTTGGTTCTGCTCTGGGTTATTTGTAGGCCTGATTCTGAGATTCTAGCAATACAATACAAGCCTACACACTATTACAGAAAACACCACAAAATTTCACACGAGGGGGACACGTGTCAGCCGCGGATCTGCGTCCAAAGTGGGGCTTTGGCCGCGGATGCGCGGCTTGTTGGTGGCCAAACCCACTTTGCTTCTTTTCTCTGGTCTTGTGCTATTTTTTCCTAGTTCTTGAAAACTTTACACTGCAATAATTTCTTCAGAGGATCTCCAGATTTCTGATCCAAGATTGCTTCATTTCTTATCTTTTGACTTTTACCTCCTTTGACTTCAACTCTTGAATTTAGTCACAAATGACGATTATTTTCGTCCCCTCTTCTGAACTGGTACGGGACGGATACTGGACGAATGCAGGAACCTGGCTTTTATCTGTTTGTGACAGATGTTCTGGATTTTGCCGTAACTGTGGAGATTTTGTCGGATTTGTGCTCTCTTGGACTGGAAACCTGTAATCTGTAAACATGCAGCAAATACGGATAAAAAGCACCTACCTGTATGCAATGTGATTAAGAATGGGTGGTACAAATATACAAAATTCTGTGATGAACAAAATACCCCCAAACTTATCTTTTGCTCGTCCCGAGCAAAACCATTTTATTCACAAAAATTCCTAACCTCACTTTCGCAGGGAACGCGATTGCACTGAGCACGTGCAACAAGCCGTTAAACCTCTAGGTGTCCCTAGTAGGAGGAGTGTTGTCTCCTGAGGGTTTTCAGCGGATTACACCCACAAAATCCGATCAATTGGCCGTCGACTCTAATCCTCTATTTCAGCTTCCTAGCCAAAAATTCTATTATCATAAACTTAGAAATCATTAACCCAAATTCTTCACACTTCCTTTTTATTTAACTTAAGATCCTATATGCCTAGCCAGTTTATAAAGCTTTCAGCATCTCTTGAGATTTCCTTCTTAAGCGCAATCTCAAATCCGGAATTTTTATCCACTCTACTGAAGAAATAAACCCTATTTTTCATTCCTCATCTCTCTTCCAAACTCCGATTATATACCCCTACGTGTGTGTAATTGTCACCCCTACACTTGGAAATTCAGTTCAAGCTATAATACCCTTGCCTTAATACCTAGCACTACTTCTTTTTATTAATGATGGATGGTTTTGCTCATACATCTTTCATGCGACTATTAATGCTTCTTGAGGCACTAACGGCCGATTACTGAATTTGTGAACTTTAAAGCGTAAATAGCAGTTTCCAGGTCTTGACTTTATTCTATTTTTCTTTTTTTCTTTTTCTTTCCCTTCTTTTTTTCTTTTTCAAGACCGGATATATTTTTCAACATGCTCTTTTGGTGTTTAGCTTTAAATACCGTTTTTTTCTTTCATACTAGGTTTTCAGGCAAGAGTATTTCTAGGTATCCTCTACTATTCCGAGTTTCAAGGTGGTGTATGTGCATTTTGTAGGGTATATACTTTCAAAAATTTGGTCTTAAGATTTAGAATTATTTTTCAGAATTATTCTTCAAATAGAGCTTCAATAATTTTCCCTCATTTTGACTTTGCCTAAGAACTAGACTCAAAATTTGCTTATTTCAAAACAAACCACTGGAGCGTATATTTTCTATAGTTATACTTCAAGGAAGGTTATTTTTAGGGTTCATAATTAACTAAGTTTAAGATCTAGTAGCTCCTAACTAGTCAACTGTCATATAAGACTTGAGTCAGAAACGGTCAATGAATATTTTTGTTCTTTTTTTTGTTCTTTTAAAATTTTTGTTTTCATTTTCGAGTTTTTTTTTTCAATATTTTTGTATTTTTTCATTTTTTTTATATGTTTTTTTTAAAATTTTTTATTAAAAATGCAGTGCAGAATTTAAACATGCAAAGTAAAAACGAATATTTACATAAAAGATAAATAAAATATGCAGATGCAATACAAGGATAACTATTTACAATCTAATCCCTCCCCCAAACTTGTTGTTGGCAGTGTCCTCACTGCTCCCTGCGTCGTCTCCTAGACGCTGCTTCACTCGTCCCCGGTTCACTAGTTTCTGTCCTAGGGGCTCTGGATCGCGACCTCGATCTGTCCTCTCGTGCCAAAAGGGTGGCCATTCCTTGTTCTAAGTTTGTCAATCTCTGATCGAAGTTTGTCATCATACCCATCATTCTTTCTACCCCCCTATGTGTCCGTCTAAGTAAGCGTGCTTGCTCAGCTGGGGTAAGCTCTTCATCGCTCGCTGTGGAGCTCGAGCTGGGTGTTTTGGCCATTACATGCTCGGCCGGCTCGGTGCGCGACCATATATCATGAAGTCTAGTGTAGGATGTCGAAACACCCTCAATAACTGGTCGAATGGGTGTGCCAGCATGCATGTGTACTGCAAACTCGTCAGAAGGGATGAAATGGCGACACAGTTGTGTCACCAACATAGGGCACGGATGGTTGGCTGAACTTTTGCCAGCATCAATCGACTGAAGTAACACCGTGGACATGTCATAACTTGGATTTTTGATCATTAATGTGTGCACGATGTGTAGTGAGGGTGTGAAAAATGTCGTGTTGTGTGAGCTGCCAAAGATGTTATTTTGTGTCCATCGGCACACAGTCAGCACATTCGCGTAAAGTGTACGCGCCTGAATCCCTTTACGTGGCTCCCTATAACAATCGTTTCCCATCAACGGGGTGTAATCCTCAAACTGGAGGGGTTGGTCATGGGCGGGTATTCGTGGAATTAACGTAACTTCATGAATGAAGTCCCTATCTATTCGTATTTCTTGATCTCCCCAAAATAAACGAATAAACCCGTATTTTTGAAAACTACCCTCCTCCATGTTATCATAGAATCGTTCAACTAGATCCGGAAGCGCGAATGCATTCGGATGGTTATACAAAAGATAGTTCCATCCGCGTTTCCGGATCTCGTCGCCGAAATAGCTTCCATACACGTTATGTTCAAACACTTGTGAAAAATTTCTCTCATATTGAAAATGTGAAGCCATTTATAAAAGTTCAGAATTTTACAGATCAGGTGAGAGTCAGAATAGTGCAAACCTCCTCTGGAAAAAATTCCAGAGGGTGAAGCGGCTAGACGGCGGCGGAAGCGCGGCGGGGAGGGGTCTCCGGCGGCGGTTCAGTGGCGGAAGGAGGAGATCGGAGGCGCAAACTTTGGTGGCGGCTAGGGTTTCTGGTTTTGATTTATTTGAGGCAGAGGAATGGCTGAAGGGTGTTAGAGAGGTATTTATAGGGTTTTTTTTGGTTATTTACACTTAAAACCCCTATAAATAGATCAATTAGAAAAAAATATTTACTAATATATATATTTACATATTTATTATTTTTTTCTGAAAATTTCAATTTTTTTTGTAATTTGTTTTTATTTGTTTTTTATTTATTATTTGAAATTTTCTAGGCAACAAACTTGTATTTACATACCCCCAAACTTATTTGAAACAGTGTTTCCACCGTTTTTGGCTGGATTATCGAAGTTCGGGTGTAGGGGGAGGAAGATTATGCAGGGCAAACCGGCTCCTGTAAGAACAGGAGCTCCTCTGTTGGATCGGCGCTAAGGTACGGTTTTAGTCGATGTCCATTCACTTTGAAAAATGAACCGTCCTTTGGATTCTCCAAATCCACAGCGCCATGCGGATACACAGTCCGTACAAAATATGGCCCTTTCCAGCGAGATCTGAGCTTTCCTGGATGGAAGTGTAGCCGGGTGTCGTAAAGCAGTACCTGCTGACCAGGTACGAAGGTTTTGCGCACAAGGTGTTTATCATGAAACACCTTCGTTCGATTCTTAACGACAACCTCGTTATCGTAAGCTTCATCCCTAAGCTCGCTCAGTTCGTTCAGTTGCAGCTTCCGATTGCTGCCCGCATCTTCTAGAGACAGATTTAGCTCTTTTATCGCCCAAAATGCGCGATGCTCTATTTCGACAGGAAGGTGGCAAGCTTTTCCGTATACAAGCCGATAAGGAGACATGCCAAGGTAGGTCTTATAAGCGGTTCGGAAGGCCCAAAGGGCATCCGTGAGTTTTAATGACCAATCCTTAAGGTTCTTGGAAACCGTCTTCTCCAATATCTGCTTGATCTGCCGATTTGAAACTTCGGCTTGCTCGCTTATTTGGGGGTGGTAGGGCGTGGATAGCTTATGATTAATGGAATACTTCCGCATCAAGGCTTCGAAAGTCTTATTGCAGAAATGAGTTCCATTGTCGCTAATGATTGCTCGGGGATGCCCAAAACGGGAGAAAATGTTTTCTTTAAAGAACCTAACGACAACCTTGTTGTCGTTAGTCCGGCTGGGCACAGCATCGACCCATTTAGAGACGTAATCAACAGCTAGAAGGATGTACAAGTTCCCGAAAGAGCTGGGAAACGGCCCCATGAAATCTATCCCCCAAACATCGAAAATCTCTACAACCAAGATTGGTTGGAGCGGCATTTCGTTCCTTCGGGATATCCGGCCCATGTGTTGGTACCGGGAGCAAGTCTTGCAATAGTCATGAGCGTCTTTGAAGAGTTGTGGCCAGTAGAAACCACATTGCAAGTCTTTCTGGGGCCAAAATGTCCGCCACATGCTTGGTCGTGGCAAAACGACAGCACACTCTTGAATTCATTGTCAGGAATACACCGACGAATAATCTGGTCAGGACAGTACTTGAACAAATAGGGTTCGTCCCAGTAAAAGTGTTTTACTTGGGATAAGAAGCGAAGTCTGTCCTGACTTGACCATTCAGTAGGTAGTAACCTTGTGGCCAAATAGTTCACAATATCTGCGAATCAGGGTTCGCAAGATACCGTCAAGAGCTGTTCATCCGGGAAAACGTCATTGATCGGGATTTGAAGCGACGGCGAAGAAGAAAGTCGTGAGAGATGATCGGCAACGACGTTTTCACATCCTCGTTTATCCTTAATGACAAGGTCAAACTCTTGAAGCAAGAGGATCCAACGTATAAGCCGAGATTTGGCATCTTTCTTCGCAAAAAGATGGCGCAGAGCAGAATGGTTAGTGTAGACAATGACTGGAGAGCCGATGAGATAGGGCCTGAACTTTTCTAAAGCAAATACAACAGCCAAGAATTCCTTCTCAGTTGTTGTATAATTGAGTTGGGCGTCGTTCAGGGTTCGGCTGGCGTAATAGATTACGTGCGGCATCTTGTTGATGTGTTGTCCAAGAACAGCACCGATGGCAAAGTCAGATGCATCGCACATAATCTCAAATGGGTGCGTCCAGTCAGGGGAAGAAAGAACGGGAGCAGAAGTGAGTGAGCTTTTCAATGACTCGAACGCAGTCATACAGCTCGAGTTGAAATCGAATGGTGTGTCCTTGGCCAGTAGAAGAGTCAAGGGTCTAGCAATCTTGCTAAAGTCCTTGATAAACCGTCTATAGAAACCGGCATGGCCAAGGAAGGCTCGGATATCTCTGACGCAACTGGGAGGAGGAAGATTGGAAATGACCTCAATCTTTGCTTTGTCAACCTCTATGCCATTTTGCGAAATGATATGTCCTAAGACAATACCTTCTCGCACCATGAAGTGGCATTTCTCCCAATTCAAAGTGAGGTTCTTGTCCTTACATCGGGTAAGAACAGCGTCAAGATGCAGCAAACACTCGTCAAAGGAGTCGCCGAAGATGGAGAAGTCGTCCATGAAGATCTCCAAGAATTTCTCCACCATGTCTGAGAATATTCCCATCATACACCGCTGGAAGGTAGCGGGCGCATTGCATAACCCAAAAGGCATGCGACGATATGCAAACGTGCCGAAAGGACAAGTGAAAGTGGTCTTGTCCTGGTCTTTTTCGGCGATGGGAATTTGATTATAGCCAGAGTAGCCATCAAGAAAGCAGTAGTACTCATGTCCAGCCAATCGTTCAAGCATCTGGTCAATGAAAGGTAGCGGAAAGTGGTCTTTCCAAGTTGCGGCGTTGAGTTTTCTGTAATCGATGCATACTCACCACCCAGTTTGGGTGCGAGTAGGGATTAACTCGTTCGCCTCGTTGGTTATGACCGTGATACCTGATTTCTTGGGGACAACGTGAATGGAGCTAACCCACTGGCTATCGGAGATAGGGTAAATGATACCACTATCCAGACATTTGACGATCTCCTTCTTCACAGCCTCCTTCATGACTGGGTTCAGATGTCTTTGTGGGTCCCGGGCTGGTTTGGCATCATCCATCAGATGAATATGATGCTCAACGATCAGGGGACTAATCCCCTTGATGTCCGCCATGGACCAGCCAAAAGCTTGCCTATTTCTGTGCAAGACCGCCAGAAGGGCTTTCTCTTGCTCGGGAGCTAGAGAAGCTGAGATGATGACAGGGAGGGTCTCGTTATCACCCAAGTAAGCGTACTTGAGGTGAGAAGGCAAAGGCTTGAGTTTGAGTGCTGGAGGTGAAACGATTGAAGGCAACATCGGTAAAAAGGTCTCGAACTCAAAGGACTCCAGCAAAGGTTCGAAATGAGTGTAAGCGACCGAGTTGGATGGTTCCTGTAACTCATCCAGAAATTCGAAAGATTCAAACTCGGGTTCTGCGCGGCTAAGATCGTTCGAGAACGTGAAACACTCGTAGTCGTTTTCGAGCGCAGAAACAGCAGCAGGTTCGAAGAGGAACGCACTAGTGGTGTCAAGATTATCATTATCAAACAGAAACTCCTCGAATTCACACTCTTCTGAGGTGATCTCCTGGATCGAGCAGACGTCCAGTATATGAGCATTAGGTTCAGAGGGCTGATTCCCCAACCTAAAAATGTTGAGTTCAATCGTCATATTTCCGAAAGATAGGTTCATAGAACCATTGCGACAATTGATCACAGCATTTGAGGTTGCGAGGAATGGGCGACCGAGTATCACAGGAATTTGATTTCGGGGGTTAGCTACAGGTTGTGTGTCTAATACAATGAAGTCAACGGGGAAGATGAAGTCCCCGACTTTTTTTAACACATCCTCTAGCTCACCCCTAGGATGGGTGATCGATCGGTCGGCCATTTGGAGAGTACAATGCGTGGGTTTCAGCTCTCCTATGCCTAATTGCTCGTATACTGAGTACGGAAGCAGGTTAACACTGGCACCAAGATCTAATAGTGCGCGGTTGATGTTCTTATCCCCAATGGTAATAGAAATAGTAGGACAGCCAGGGTCCTTCCGTTTTTGTGGTAAAGATAGGGTAATGGCATCACTCACAGCACTGGCCAAGAAAACTTTCTTTGGTACCTGAGACTTCCTCTTTTTCGTGCACAAGTCCTTTAAGATTTTCGCGTAGGAGGGGACTTGTTGGACGGCATCTAAAAGAGGAATGTTAATGTTAACCTGCTTAAATAACTCCAGAATCTTCTCCATTTGAGGATTTTGTTTATTAGACCTCAACCGGTTTGGAAATGGGACGTTTTTAAAATTGGTCGAGTCTAATACTGGAGGGGATTGTGGAGTTGGAACAGATCCCAGAACAGGTGTTTTCGTGGAGTGAGAAGTGGGTCCATTCAAAGCAGAAGAAGAGGAAGAAGAGCCTTGTGAAGAACGGAGAATAGGCTCAGAAGATGATGAAGTAGGAGAAGAAGAAGAAGAAGCGGCCGGGGTGTCATCGTTGATCCGTGTGCCAATGTTGTTTTGCAGCATCCTCCCCGATCTTAATGTGGTCACGGCACTCACATTATGGTTTTGTTGTTCAAGAGCAACATGTGCATTAAGTGGGTGACCAGGATTTGGAAGTGGCTGGGACGGGAGCTTCCCCTTCTCTCACTCGCTTAAGGCAACATTCAGCTGTGCAATCTGGGCCTCGATGGTCTTCATGCTTTGCCCGTGAGCGGCAGTGTGTTGCACTAAGGACTGAATGGAAGACTGGATATTTGCGGTGGATTGTGTCGATTGTTTAACAAACGCCTCCAGACTTCGTTCGAGCGAGGAAACCTTATCGTTGTTTGACGGAACAAAATTGTTTGGTGGAAAAGAATTGTTGGGTGCAAAGTTGTTCGTCTGATTTTGGAAAGGTTGGGGTTGGAAGGGCTGCTGAAATTGATGTTGAGTTTGTTGTTGCGCTTGTTGTTGCGGCGGAGGGGGCCTCTGGAAATTGTTGCCCTGGAATTGATTCTGATTCTGATTCCAGGCAAAATTGGGATGGTTCCTCCAGCCGGGATTGTACGTGGAAGAGTATGGATCATTCCTCGGTCTTTGCTGAAATGCAGCATTAACCTGATCCTGTCCCTGAGATGGTGGATTGTAAGGACACTCTTCGGTTAAATGAGAAGGATCGGAACAACAAGCGCAGATGGTATGAAGGGGAAGAACAGGGCTAGGAGCAGGAGAAGAAAATTTGCTCTCTATCGCTTCAAGATTTCTCGTTATTGCAGCCATTTCAGCTTTCATCGCAATAGAGACGTCAAGTTGGTGAATTCCTACCCTAGACTGACCGGTAGAAGTGGATGTAGAGGAAGATGAAGAAGTCGGTCTGGTGCTCTCCCACTGTAGCGTTTGCTCCGCAAGGTCGTCGAAAAACTTCCACGCTTCCTCGTCAGATTTCGATAGGAAGTGGCCCTGACAAATGGTTTCCAACAATTGTTTGGTTGCTGGGTTCAGGCCCTCGTATAAGGTTTGGCAAAGTTGCCATCTCTCTATACCGTGGTGAGGACACTGAACGAGAAGGTCTTTGTACCGGTCAAAGCATTTCCAGAAGGGTTCAGAAGGAAGCTGGGAGAATTGATTGATTTCATTGCGGATCCTTACGGTTTTATGATTCGGATAAAACTTTTTGAGAAACGCCTTAACAAACTCGTCCCAACTGGTTATGGAGTGGGAAGCGGTGCTATACAACCATTTTTCCGCAAGATCGCATAGAGTGAATGGAATGACTCGTAGACGTATAGCATCGTCCGACAGTTGGGTGGTTTTCATCATGGCACACACGTTTTGAAATTTATTAATGAAGATATAGGCATCTTCAGATTCAAGCCCGTGAAATCGTGGAAGCATGTTGATGAAGTGGGGCTTAATTTCAAAATTATCCCCATTGGCCGGTGGAAGAGAAAGGCAGGTGGGGAGTGCAGAACGGGTAGGATAGAAACGATCCTGGAGCGCAATTCGCTGCGGCGCTACAACAGGTGGTGGTGGGTTATTGGTCTCCATAGGAGGTGGAGCCAATCCAGGGGTAGTCAAAGAGATGTTCGGATTAAATCCTGACATCGCGGAAGAAGAGGTTGGTGATGGTGAAGGTGAAGATGTATGAACAGAATTCCGGTCAACGTCGGTGTTGTCCGGCAAAGGTAAGGGTGAAAGAGGAGTGGATGGAGTTTCGAAGTCTGAGTCGATCGCGTAGTCGGTAGCGACTAACGTAACGCGGGCTAGGCGGGCGCTAGTGTCCCGAGTCCAAGCGGACATATACTAAACGAGTTTAGTATAGTCAAAGCGAAGAAGGTGAGGGTAAGAAAACGTCAATGGAGATAGGTGATGGGTGGTGGAGTGAAAAATGGAACGTGGCGACAAAGGGCAAGTTTTTATAAAAGTTTTTGATTTTTTTCCTTTTTTTTTTAGAAAGAGTTTTACAGAGATATGTACGAATTTACGGCTTTAAGTAATCACAAACAAGATATGCACAATCACTCCTAGATCTAGGGTCACCTAGGTCTGCTAGACCTGCTCCAAGACTTGATTGTCGAAGCAAAACTGTGTCGAGAAACAGGCTCAAAATACACTGATCACGAGGCCAGGTAAGTGCAGAGATAAGGGGAGGTTTTCCAACGCTTTCGCGAAGTTCCTTAATTATATAACCCTTTCTCTTTTGGCGGTTGCGCCATTAACACTTTCCTAGACACCCCGTAAACAATATACCGTTAAGCGAGGTTCTAAACACGGTTTAACTTCTCCTAATGAGCGCGAAGTCCTTAGGGCTGAGTCTAGTATTTTTTTTTAATTAACAATGGTCAGTGCATATGCTTTTTGTGATTTTTGGGGTCCTGGGAAGGGTGATGAAATCCCCACCCAATCTGAATTGGTTTTAAGCCCCTTAAAGTCCGTATTTAATCAATGCAAAGCAGTAACAAATCAACTGCAAACAATTTTTATTTTCAGCGCGGCGCAAAGAATGCTGCAGAAAAGAACAGTTCAGTGGAGTCTAGAGGAGTTGAGAATATGGTTGGGATACTCACAAAGGATTTTTGGTTTTCGCCTTGATCCGCCGCGGTGTAGCCGCGAGATATGGGTCTAACTCCCCACGACTTTGGCACTGAACTTGAACTTCTCCTTTTCCTGCACTCTTGCACAAAGAATAACAAGATGATTTTGTACAGTATAATTTTTTTTTGTTTTGTTTTTAGTTATATTCACAAATTAACCCGAAATTACAAAAAGAAATAAACTACCGTCTCCCCGGCAACGGCGCCATTTGATTGATAGATTTTCTGCGTGTTCAAGTTTAATTACCGCAATCAGGACGGTTTCGCTTTGCAGCTAGCCGGATGAGTACGGGTCGATCCACAGAGAGATGGGAGTCTTTTTCTTAATGTTTTGACGAGTTAAGTCCAAATATGTTTGGGTTTGTTTGAGATTAGCTAATTGAAAATGAATGATAAGAGAACTTGTTAAGGGTAAGATTTGGTTGGTTTGAGTTAGGAGGATCGCTCACTTAATTCTTTTGCCACTTCTTAATATCGATGTTGCGGTAATCGGCAACAACGGGGATTAGCACGACTAAGAGAAAACTTGCGAGTATAAGCTAGGCTTTCCAACACTTCGTTTCCTCTTTTTGGTCCTTGTCCGTCCGTTCTTGGCTCTTAGTCGCAACCTCAAGTTGATTCAACCACAACCGGTCTCACTAGGGTATCACCGCTATTATGAAGAATAGGGTGCCGTAGGGAGCGGATTGTGGATCAATTAACATGAGTTCAAATCAAGATATTTGTCAAAGAGAAAAGTGAGGGATGTTCCCGTCTTTCAAACTTTCTGTTTCCTACCCTAACAAGTGAGAAGTTACTCACCCATTAGAAAAGTTAAATGAAATAAAACAAAGAAAGTGGGTAATAAGAATTGAGGTAGAAAGTCACAACTAGCTATTCGGGACCTCACTTAGGCAAGGATCACACTAAGCATCATGGTTGTAAGGATAACAGAAAATGGAAGAAAATTAAAACGACAATTTTAATAAATAACAACAACTACGTTTAACAATTGAAAGTACAAGCAACATAAGAAACCGAATTACAAATTACACATATAGAACAAGAACACTTCTTGCATGCTTCACACTCAATGAAACCTCTCACAAGCTTTAATGGAGGAAGATGGAGGAAAATGGACTTTTATTAGAAACTAAATAAATCTAATACAAAAATTACACATGAAATTAAGCACCCCCTCTTGGTTCTGCTCTGGGCTATTTATAGGCCTGATTCTGAGATTCTAGCAATACAATACAAGCCTACACACTATTACAGAAAACACCACAAAATTTCACACGAGGGGGACACGTGTCAGCCGCGGATCCGCGTCCAAAGTGGGGCTTTGGCCGCGGATGCGCGGCTTGTTGGTGGCCAAACCCACTTTGCTTCTTTTCTCTGGTCTTGTGCTATTTTTTCCTGGTTCTTGAAAACTTTACACTGCAATAATTTCTCCAGAGGATCTCCAGATTTCTGATCCAAGATTGCTTCATTTCTTTTCTTTTGACTTTTACCTCCTTTGACTTCAACTCTTGAATTTAGTCACAAATGACCATTATTTTCGTCCCCTCTTCTGAACTGGTACGGGACGGATACTGGACGGATGCTGGAACCCGGCTTTTATCTGTTTGTGACAGATGTTCTGGATTTTGCCGTAACTGTGGAGATTTTGTCGGATTTGTGCTCTCTTGGACTGGAAACCTGTAATCTGTAAACATGCAGCAAATACGGATAAAAAGCACCTACCTGTATGCAATGTGATTAAGAATGGGTGGTACAAATATACAAAATTCTGTGATGAACACCCGCCATGCGATACTCATAGACGAACGGACCGGACTGTACGGATATTGTCACTGACAGGCTCAGTAGGGTGTCAGGATGAGTTCGCTCATCGACGTCCTTTTTGGTCAATACCTGGTAGCCCATCACGTATAGGCTAATATCTCTGACGTGCTAGTGGTTAAATCCACAGCCAAAGTATTGACGAGTCTTTAGAGTCCCCCACAGACCGTTTTCTCAAGTTTCGGGAAAAACGCTGTAGAGGCCGTATGGAGATATGGCAGGGTTCGATCAGATACGTGCGGTATTGCACGGATCATGATCGGACGGATAATGCTAGCGGGCTTTGGTTTAAGCCGGATCCTAGTATTGTACAGTGTAGATTTTGTCTCTTTGCATTTGTATTCAGTGGGAATAAAAATGCGGGTATGTATATACAGTCGCGGGGTTTTCCTGTAATTTATTACGGGATCAGTTTTATGAAGTTGCCAGTTTGCATTCCGTTCCGGCCGGTTTTCCTTTGTTCCTTCGCGGCCGGACTTTTCTGATGGAGGGGCTAATTTGCAAGTTTGCAAATTAGCATTTGTGGAGGGGTTATTTGAGATTTGAAAGATTATGAAAGCATCTTTTGAATCCATTCTTTTCTTTCATCATTTCTTGCTTTAATGAGAAAGGATTTGTGATGAGAGTTGATGTGAGGCTTGCTTTTAGGGTGTGGTCACCATTTCCTTCCCTACACTCACCTCCCTTCTTGGTTTTGTTTTTCCTTGCCAATTAGTGGCCGGCCACATGAGGAGAGGTGAGAGAGAGGTTCATTTTATGTGACTGAAATTCATCATCTCATTTCCTTGTTAAAAATGAGAGCACCATTTTTCCTCAAAACTTCTTCTTTCTCCTCCATAATAAAATGGTAACTTCAATCACCCCAAAGAGACAAATGGATTCTACACTATTCTACAGCAACTCTTGGGCACGTCGGCTCGCCAACTTCATGCCCGAGTTGCCTCGGTCCAGAGGTGGGAGCCCGTAAAAGAATCCGGCGATGTGGTGCCCGTTCCGACGAGGAGCTGAAGACTGGAGGTTCCGCGGGGAGATCGGAGTGGAGGCCGAAGACCGAAGGACATGGATCGCTCGGTATAGCCTTCTTCCCATTTTCTAGTTTGCTAGAGTTAGGTTTATGGCCCGATCCGGGTTTTATAGTGCGCGGTGGTGCCGGTTTTCTAGTTTGAAAAGTTTTTCGTTTCCGCATTCCGGCGTCGGATTGACGGCCGGGGCGCCGCCGTGCACTTACGGTATGTGGATCTTGTCCACCCATATAATCAATGTATGTATGCATGTGGATCTCGTCCACGTGTTAACCACTGACCCAACAACATCATGCATGTAAATATCATAAAAACATATGCATGAAAATATGAGGATATAAATCAATGTGCGTCCCTCGTGACACCTCAAATCATGGAACCTGAGTGCCTAGCATCGACACTCGAAACATCATGAAAAACCCGTGTCCAGCAGCGGCACGTAAATCCTCATAACTCAGGCGCCGTATCCTCGGATCGGCCCTCAAATACCTCTTCTCAGGCGCCGCCTACTCTGGTCGGCCCTCAATCCATCTCATGACTCTGGTCGGTATCCTCCGGATAACCGACGGGTCCAAATACTATCACCGGTAGGTAGTGCTCCCCTGCCAGGCTCACCGTCTAACAATACGAGTCTTCTTACCCTGGGGTACCTCACCGGGTCCTCCATGTACCCGCAGACGGTGCCTACCGCTCCTCGAATCGGGTTTCACATGCCACTCTCAGAACCGAGAAAACACATGGTGGACGCACTGAAATATCATATCAAGAGAAACCGGGTTTTTAAAACAATACATACTTTCTTTTGAAATAACCACGGTTCTCAAATCCAGAAATCTAATGAAAACAACATATCTCAATGCGTATGAACATAAAGCATGATGTATGCGACATATAAAAGAATGTAAGCATATCCGTATAACATGCAGCATGGAATAGTGATGCGGAAATGTTAGGGAAAACCGCTCTTTTAAAATGAATCACGTTTTTAAATATATACTGCGGTTCCCAATTTCTCCCAAGTCAAATACAACATCGTATAAGGTGCATATGTAACTATAGAAAGTATACTATGCAAGGGGTCATATCATGATGCAGCAATCCTACTGTGTAGTGACATGGAAATTATCGATGATGAAGTGTGTGAGCCGGCAAATCTGTGTAAGTGTAACATACGCATCATCGATAATGGTGTAAGTGTACTAGCACAGGTATAAGCAATGCCATGAGAATAACATGAATGCAGCAGAATGTAAATCATCAGCTAAAAGCTATAAGGTATACGTATCTACATAATCGAGTCGGTGAATCTATCAATCGGCACCCAGCCACAACACCACGTATGGTATAATCCATCATACGGCAACCTCTAGTCAAGGGTAAGGATCAATCGTCATAAAACTCATCACGTACGGAAAATCATCGTACGGCTTCACTAAACCATCGGGGATCCTATCATCCTATATGACAAAGAGGGGTACGGACCTAACGTCTCGTACGACATATCACGCATGATTCACAACCTTTATATATCTATATACCTACGCTCCAGGTCACATTCATAACAAACTCATATCAGGGGACCGGTAAAGGTATCAATCATCTCAGTCCACTCGCATCCGTATACCAACATATTATCATATCACATGCCAAATCGTATTCTTTTTTCATCGCATCTAAATCTCACATACATACACGAACCATACAATCAGTTTTTAAAAGATGCGAATCGTAGTTTTGAAAGTCGAAGCTACGGTGTTTTTAAGGAAAAGATATCATTTGCAAATCCGTAACGTCCCTCAAGGTATCTGTTTAAAAGATGCATACGGTTCTTCAGTTTGGAAATAGGTATGGTTCGGATGACACATTTACGTCGACTATCTAGTCTTATAGTACCTTAAACGACAATATCGTCAAACATCATCCTCAAATTCCGTCATCACATATTAGCCGTATCATATCACTTCTAACCATCCTTTAGTTTCTAATATGGTTCTCTAACTATCTGTTACTCTATGTATAGTTTTCTATTAAAGGTTTCATTAACCATAATCTACATAAAAATCAGTTTCCATCAAAGTGTGCGGGGGTGCTATACGCCATCCACCCGACTTCTCCCGTAGATATAGATCTACTCACCTTGATCCTTGCTTGCTGGAGTCGATGACGCCACGCTCATCCTCGTCGTCTTGAAATCCACGTGGGGGTACCTACAACCAATACACAATCGCAAATGCGTATTAAAATCAAGTCGGAAAACCAAAACGGCACACGTCTCGCTCATAGATTAAAACCTATAGCTTACGCCTTCAAAACATGACCAATAACCCTAGTCGTTGGCGTTCAAACGCCACACGACGGAATACAATGACAAATACCAAAACTTAAATTCAAAAACATCGCGAAATACAAGGCAGCAACTTAAGAAAATGGTCCCAGATTTTACCCTAGGTCAAATTAGTCAATTCTGCACATATGAAGGGTCTAATTTACTGAAGATAAAGCCCTGGACCAAGCACGACCCAATTTGGAAGTACCAAGGTCGCAATTTGCGGCCCAAATGATTAAATCTACGGCCTGGGTATGTGGTTTGGGGCTCTGGTCTTCAGGGTAGCTTTTTGGTTGCCTGCATGTGTCACTGTGTTCGCTAAATAATTTTCCAAGTCCCCGAGTGTTAGCAGATTCCAAAATACCATCACAATTCTCATAATTTTCCAACGTCGGGTTTCTAAGTTTGGGGTTTGGGGGTTCTATACCTGGTTTCAGTCCATGAAACTAACTCTAGAGGGTTTATAAGGTCTCTACTAATCTCAATTTCATCTTTGAATTCAATAATTCCCAAAACCCTAACTTGAATTTTCCAAACCTCCCTAAACATCACTTTCTCACTTCTAAACATGCATAGACACTAATGTGAATGAAATACTATGCTAATGGTGATGAAATTACCTCATTTGGGCAACCCAAGAAAAACCCTAGCTTCTCCATGTCATCAAAATCAAACTTTGCTTGGTCCATTGTGTAGAGGGTGAAGAGAGGATCACTTTTAATGAAAGGGGTTTAGGGGGTTTTGATGGAGATTTGGAGATGATTTCTTAGGGTGAAGGTGGAGGGAGCGAGATGAAGGAGGAGATGAAAACAAAAGGGGGAGGATGAAGATGGCTACCCCCTCTCTCTTTCCTCTATTATTCTCACCCTCACTCACTATTTACCCTTTTACCCTTTTTCTTTTTAACCTTTTCTTCTTTATTAAAAACAAAACCATATAATACCCCAAAGCAACACAAGAAACAACATGTAACCAGAATGCAACATGCCATGGTGCACTAGCCATGAAAAACTGTAAAAACATGGATTTGGCATAAGCGCGATTAGCAGTGCACTAATCGGGTTTTCATTTAAACTGCTTATAATAAATCTTAAAAATGCCAAATCTTTTAAATATATTTTTAAATGAATAAATCATTTTAATTCCCAATTATTCCACAATTATTGGTATATATTTTTATACCCTTTTTCGAAAACCCCAATTTCGCAAATCGGGCAGTTTTCGGGAAATATATTTTTTTAATATTAAATTCCAAAAATAATATTTTATATTTTCTGAAATGTTACAATCTTCCCCCCTTAAAGAAATTCGGTCCCCGAATTTAAATTTAAACCCCCAAAATCTAAAACATTTCAATAATAAGCTCAAATCAACGGGGCTCCGAAATCACGGAAGATGCAAAAACAACACAGCACGTCAAGTGCGCATGAAAACGAGTACAAAACTCAACATCGAAATCCGTCAAGCGTCACGCAAATCATCGGATTTGCACGCATATCCTCGAAGTTACAATAGGGATACAGATCTCGAAATCCACTACTGAAATCCAATATGCACTAATCGAATACTATAATACATAAATAGTACGCACCCTTGAAAAATCTCTAAAATCTGAATAAAATACATGCAAAATCTTTTCTGAATCGCTGCGTGATGCATAACTTACGGCATATGTGACGGACGCTCATTTGTAACATAATAATATATGTTCATATATGTTTTCCTAAATACACGTTCCGTCGTTTTCAAAATATCCCCAAAGGTTTTCCTTTATAAACATTCGTGTCGCTCACGGACATGTAGGAAATAGCGAGACTATAGCACTTTTTCAAAAACCTCTTGGTAAACTTTTAATGCATGCAAAGTACTCGGGTACTGTTCTCGGATCTGTCCTGTTTGGCTACTTTATAATATAGTGCCTATCATGAAAACAAGGTGCTCCAAAGCAAAATCAGCCTCAAAAGGCGTATCCAATAATCGCGTGCGTCTGGTGCGCACGGAAATCAAATCCAAATACAGGTGCCACAATATGCATAAAAGCAAAACTAAGTGCAACAGGTGTGCACGAAAGCATCTGTCCAGTGCAACGGGTGTGCACGACAACAATATCTGGTGCATCTATTGTGCACGAAAATCTCAAATCTGGTGCATCAAATGCGCGAAATACAAGTACGGTGCAACCAATGCACGAAAATCACATTAATAACTCAAATGCGTATAAGAACGACACCGAGTGTACCAAGGTGTATATATCAAAAACGTGTGCAACTACGAGTACAAATCCGTATCAATGCACTACAAGCACATGTGAGCTATACCGAGTGCAAAAATCACATCATCCGTATGAAATCCACGAAATCATAAAAACATGCTACGAAGGTATAAAATCGACATCAAATGCAATGGATATGCACCTAAAGGATTTTATTTATTTATTTATTTATTTTTAAAACGTTACATGTTTGTTGACCTTCGCCAAGGCATAGTGATTGGTAGCCGCTGGATATTCATATGTAGCATAAATAGATGCGTTGGTTTGGGACAGTCGTACTACTTTGTTGGCCTTCGTCAAGGGTATGTACGGGTGGGTTCAAATTAACCAAGACAATGACGGGTAGAACTTGACATATGACTTATGATTTGTTAGCCTTCGTCAAGGTCGTAAGAGCATGGGGCAAAAATCCAAATCGGGAGTTTCTAAGGAAACTGAAACTTGTTAGTGTTGCATGTCATTTGGAGTGTGATAATGTTGCTAGGATTCCTTCAGGATTATCACACAATGATATTTGGATCCCGATCCTACTGTGAGTATCCGCTACTTCTCAGGAGATTTTTCACTAAACGATCTTTGCTATAAACCAAGTAGGTGACTAGAATGGTGTTAGGGGGGCTACGCCTTCAGGGAAAAGAGGTTATGTAATTAAGGAACTTTGCGAAAGCGTTGGAAAAGCTCTCTCGAAGTACCAACATCATCCTGACTGAAAGGTTAACCAAGTATTGAAGGGTGAGATTAAATCCTGACTAATTCTTCTATTATGGTTTGAAGAGGATTCGAGAAACAGTGGGAGCCATCCTGTTTAGATAAACTAAAAATCAATCTAAACTTGCAAGAGCGTCATGCTAAGTGTTTCTTCTTTTTCTCCTAATTGCAGCGACCAGTTGACCGCGCCTAAGTTACAATTGTAAGTCCATGTCACGCACCCCACGAACTTGTGGGGAGGAGGAATATATGAAAAACGATTATCAAAACTTCGTAACACGGACTTGAGCGTATGAATCGTATCTAAACCGTTACCAGCAAACTACGAAAGGTTTAACTACTCGGATTCGAAGTTATACCTCACGTTACTTGTCTTTCGGGTCTTCATCGCGGTCCTCCACTCCTTGTAGGCTCCTTGGAACATCGGCACCTCAACGGCCTCCTCGAGTCAAAGACGATCCACCCGAGAGCTCCTACGCCAAACTTGATCTCTAACTTGAGATAACTAGGTTGCTCAAAGTGCTAATCTAAGCTACTTAGGGGATATAGAGTGAGGTTATGGATGTATTAGTCTAGCTAACCCTTGTTCTCAACACATGAGAGGTTAGGGTTAGGGTTCAAGAATGAGAGATTGAGGAGAGAGAAGGTGAGAAAGTGAATTACTTTGGATGAATGAAATCATTTGAGTATATATGAAACATATGATTATTAAGTAAATAATAAATAAAGCATTATCATCATGTTTCTTTAATACCCTAAGTGATTCATCATATGAGTCATATAAATCATTAAATGAATCATTAACTCATTGCATGAATCAATACATGACTCACTAATCCAATTAATGCAAATGCCACCTTAGCCCCCAAGTCACCATGCTTCTAGAAGCTTCCCGGAAAATTACGAGAACGCCCCTCCAATCCATAAAAACACGGAAAAACTTTAGACTGTATAAATCCAATAACCTGATACTAGAATCTGGCTTAAACCAAAGCCGGCTAGTAAAAACTGTCCGAACGTCGTACGTGCGTTTAAACACGTATGCGTCCGAACCTTTGTCGTAAAACTATACGACCTCTATATCGTTTCGCCTGGAGCAGGGAAACTCTCTGTGTGGGACTCTAAAGACTCGACACTACGCTGGCAGTGGGTTTAACCACAGACCGCAAGCGGCACTAGCTGTACGTAACGGTCCCCAGGTAGATGTCGATAAGAAGGCCGATGAGGAAAACCATCCGAACTCCTACTAAGCCTGATGTGACAATCTTCGTACAGTCCGGTCTGTTCGTCTAAGACTATCACATATCGAGCCTAGGGGGTGGCATGCGTCAGTCCCCTAATAGCTGTATAAGTCATGTCGGAGTGTAGCCCATTACACCCTGAGAAACTACTGGAACCTACCAGTAAATCTCGCTTGCCCTGGCCAGGGACTTTGCATAATGGCTCTCTGACACAGCGCGATATCAACTCCCAATACCGGGAGAAACGAATCCTGTCTAACCGCCACTGCCTCCAAGTGCTCGGGACTGCACCCAACTGCTACCTGTTTGCACGACTCCTTTTAGCCGTGGTAGGGTAGCAATCTAAGAACAGTGGGACACACTCGAGGCGAAGTAGCAGTGTCAAGTCTGCGGACTATGCTGTACTCATGTCACCTGGGAACTGTTAACTGACGATGGGTATAATACCAACCAATCAGTTCCCCTGCGAGTCCTGTCCGGTGTACCCGTAACCTAACGAGCACCTGTATACTATCTCCAGTACGACGTACTGACGACTGTGGGACAGACCATCTCCCCAACTGGGATGAGAAGCGTACACACTAGTCCACTCTGGAGTATCGATGCCCTGTCTCGATAATCCTACGACTAGGGACAAGTATAGGATGTTGCTTATAGACTACCCAGCCCACACTAGTGTGACTGCCATCACAACGCTGGTAATCAAGCAAAGAACCTATGGGCTCTACTAATATGTATAAGTGATATGTTACAAGAAACATATGCACATATTAAAGTAGACACAAACCAAGTAGCATACTACTATATTTAGCAAGACTGTCAATACATCTGTGAATATCCCAAGCTTCCATTAAGTAATATACATGCTAGTATGATACAATAATGGCCCCTAGGGCATATACACTAACAACAATTAGCTAATAAATTGACTGGGCCAGACTATATTGATTGGCAAAGGTTTGTCCAGATGTCCATTACCTGTGACAAGCTGGACCACCTCATTACTACTCAAGCCCCCACCGTCCCAGGTCTAAATTCCACCATCACGGATATTGATATCCGTAAGACAAGGGAAATGGACATTGCGAATGTCAAGTGCCTCGTGTTGGCCTCAGTAGATGATGTAAACCAGAAGCAACACGAGAGGATGGACTTTGTTTCCATCTTCCTCCATAATAAAGATTTATATGGAGAGCAATCTCGTATCGCAAGATATGAGTCTTCGAAGGAATTGCTTCAAGAGAGATTGGCTATCAGGTCATCTGTAGGGGACGACATCCTTACGATGACTAGCTATATTGATGAGCTCACGGACCTGAAGACCACGTTGGGGAACCAGTCATATGCTGACTTGATTCTACAGTCCCTATCTTTTGTTTATGCCCAGGGGAAGAAATTTATACTTCCAGTTGAGAGCATCCTGAAGGAAACCAGGGAGACACCCGCTCTGCTTATTGTGGAATCTTCCTCTTTTAGATCCAAGGCGAAACCAAGGGTGAGAAAAAGAAGACCTCCACCAAACCGATTGTCGGTGTCAGTAAAGTAGAAGGAAAGGGAAGGGCAAATGTTTCGGAGCTAATAGTATGGAAGGAGGGATGTTCCTATTGTCACGGGAAAGGATATTGGCAGAAGGAATACAGGGCTTAGAAAACCAGAATACAGGATCCGAAGCATGTTGTGGCTTCGACTTCGGGTGTGTTTGTGATTGAAAACTGTCTGTCAATTAACTCTACTTCCTGGGTACTAGATACCGGATCATGATCTCATATCTGTAATTCTTTACAGGCTTTAAGAAACCGTAGAATTATCAGGGCAGGTTATATGACTCTCAGGGTTGCTAACGGAATGAGCGTGGACACTGTATCCATAGGGGAATATCACCTAGGATTGACGAGTGGACATATATTGATTTTACGTAACTGTTTTTGTGTACCTTCTAGCTTGTAATATCATATCTGTATCTTTACTTTCTAAGGAAGGATATGATTTTACATTTGTAAGCGATGTGGTCCACATCCACCTAAATCAAAGTTTGATTGGGTCAGGTACACTAGATAACGGTATATACGTATTAAATCAAGCTCATGTTTTTAGTGTCCAGAACAAATTTAAAAGAAAGTCTACGGAATTAAATCAAGCTTTCTTATGGCATTGTAGACTGGGTTACATCAATGAATTACGGTTGACGAAGTTACATAGAGAGGGGTATTTGGATCCATTCGAATATCAGTCTTATACAACTTGTCAATTTTGTCTCATAGGAAAGATGACAAAGACTCCGTTCACTGGACACGGAGTAAGAGCGAGCGAGCTCTTGGGACCCATACACAACGATGTGTGTGGTCCAATATCTACAAATGCACGAAGTGGTTATTCCCATTTCATTACTTTTACGGATGATTTCTTTAGGTATGGACATGTCTTCTTGATAAAACATAAATCCGAGGCCTTTGAGAAAATCCGAGAATATAAGAATGAAGTGGAAAAACAAATAGGCAAAAGTATCAAGATACTGAGATCTGATCGAGGTAGTGAATACTTGAGTGCCGAGTTCCTGGGCTATTTAAAAGAGAATGGAATTCTCTCTCAGCTTACTCCTCCATACACACTACAACACAACGGTGTATCGGAAAGGCGGAACGGAACCCTATTGGATATGGTTCGTTCCATGATGAGTAACGCTGAGTTATCGTGATCCTTCTGGGGTTATGCATTAGAATCAGCTGCATATCTTTTGAATAAGGTTCCTACCAAGACTATGCTTACCACACCATATCATAGTGGGAATAAAGGGAAAGTGTGCAAGTTGCTTAAGTCCACTAAAGCAGGTATCGCGGACTTGGAACATCTGTTTTGATAAGACGGTCAAAGAATTTGACTTTATCAAAAATCCAGATGAACCATGCATATATAGTAAGATTGTAGGGAAAACTGTGGCATTCCTCGTCTTGTACGTGGATGACATTCTCTTGATAGAAAATGACATTCATATGATACAATCAGTCAAAGGATTCTTGTCACAGAGGTTCTCCATAAAAGACCTGGGTGATGCCTCTTACATTCTGGGGATCCGGATCTATCGTGATAGATCTAAGAGGATGTTGGGACTTTCAAAGTCAAGGTATATCGACACCATACTAAAAATATTCAGTATGGAAGATTCAAAGCGCGGTAATCTACCGGCTTGTCACGGAATCACCCTATCCAAAGAAATGACTTCCAAGGCTGATTTAGAAAGGGATCGCATGTCTATTATACCCTACGCTTCTGCGGTAGGCTCTATAATGTATGCGGTGTTGTGTAGCAGACCAGATGTTGCTTACAAACTAAGCTTAGTAAGCCGGTATCAGTCAAACCTAAAGGAGAAGCACTGAATAGCAGTAAAGAACATTCTCAAGTACCTAAGAAGGACTAAGGAGATGTTCTTTTTGTACGACGGAAAAGACCTCCAGATCGAGGCCTTTGCTGACTCCAACTTCCAGAGTTACAAGGATAACTCCAAGTCCATACCGGGTTATGTCTTTACCCTTAATGGAAGGACGGTCTGTTGAAAGAGCTCCAAGCAGGATACTGTTGCTGACTCGACGATGGAAGCGGAGTATATAGCTGCTTGTGACGCCGCGAAAGAAGAAGTCTGGATAAGGAAGTTCCTAACAGAACTTCAGGTGGTTCCGTTCATTGTAGGTCCAATACCTCTGTATTGTGACAACAACGACGCTATAGCTTTAGTGAAGGAACCCAGGTCCCATCAGAAGTCTAGACATATCTTGAGGCGGCACCACCTGATCAGGGAGATCGTTGATCGCCGGGAGATCGAGGTGAGGAGAGTAGATTCGGAGAACAACACTGCAGATCCACTCACAAAGGCCATCCCTCAGATACAGTTCTAAAGGCTATCCGAGATGATAGGTTTGCGATATGCCAATACATGGCCTTAATGCAAGTGGGAGATTGTTAGTGATATATGCCCTAGAGGCTATTATTGTATCATACCGGTTTGTATATTATTTAATGGAAGCTTGGGATATTCACGGTTGTATTAACAGTCTTGCTCAAAATGGTAGTATGCTATCTGGTTTGTTTCTAACTCAATATGTGTATGTGTTTCTTTTAGTATATCGCTTTTACATATTGGTAGAGCCCTTAGGATCTTTGCTTGATTACCGGCGTTGTGATGGCAGTCACATTAGTGGGGGCAGGGTAGTCTATAAGCACATCCTTATTCAGGTCCCTAGTCGTTGGATTATCGAGATGGAGTATCGATACTCCAGAGTAGATTAGTGTATACGCTTCTCATCCAGCATGGGAGTGATCTGTCTCGCAGCCATTAGTACGTCGTACCGAAGATAGTATGCAGGTACTTATTGGGTTATGAGTACACTGGACAAGGCTCATTGGTAGCTGGTGGTGGGTATTATACCTATTGTCGGGTAGCAGTTTGATTGTTAGGATATGAGTGTGTTCAAGTTTAGTTTAAATACCGCAATCAAGACGGTTTCGCTTGTAGCTAGCCGGTTGAGTACGGGTCGTCCGCAGGGAGATGGGAGTCTTTTTCAAAGTGTTTTAACGAGTTAAGTCCGGTTTTCAGATTTTTTTGGATTATCTAAGTGTTGAGTTGATATTTAAAGAGAGCTTGTTAGGGTTAGGATTAGGTTAGTTTGAGTTAGGAGTCTCCACATCTTTCGTTGCCCCACTTAATATCGGTGTTACGGTAATCGGCAACAACGGGGATTAGCACGACTAGGAAGGAACTTGCGAGTATAAGCTAGGCTTTCCAACGCATAGTCCTTCCTTTTGGTGCTTGTCCGTCCGTTCTTGGCTCTTATCCATAACCTCCGGTTAATTCAACCACAACCGGTCTCACTACGGAATCACCGCTATCATGTAGGATAGGGTGCCGTAAGGAGCGGATTGTGGTTCAATTAACGGGAGTTGATTTAAGTTGTTGGGCAAGAAAAGAGTGAGAGAGATTTCCTTCTCTCAAACTTCCCTTTTCCTACCCCTAACAAGAATGAACTACTCACACATCATAATACGGAAAAATAAAACAAAACAAAGGAGGAAGATAGAAAGAGGGAGATTAGAAGAATACGACTAACTATTTGCGACCTCACCTTGGCGAGGATCTAGCGTAAGTATCATTGTCGTATGTAAGGATAAAGAAAAAGAGAGAAGAAAGAAACAACAAAAATAACAACAACTACTAAACAAATTAAAATTACAACAAGTAAAATTACAACAAGCATAAAAATAAGGAGACAAGCATGATAATAAAATGGTCTTCTTTATTCATCACTCTTCACTCAAAAGCTCACTTACAAGTTTAATGGAGAAGAGGTGAGAAGAGGAAGAAGAACATGTAAACTAAAACCTAGCAAAAGAGATACAAGAATTGGACCCTTTCCTTCACAAAGTTCTGGGCTATTTATAGGCCAGAGAATGAAAACCTAGGGCAACCATCAGAACAGAGACGAAAAGACCAAAATACCCCCAGAAGCATTTCCTGTTTGGCGCCATAACGGCCGCGGAACCGCGGCCTGGACCCACCTTTGGCCGCGGTTCCGCGGCCTTGTTGTTGAATTGGGCTTTGGGCTTTTTTGGGTTTTCCTGTTTTTCTGTGTACATCATTTTGGCATATGTATTTTCTCAATTTGGATCCCCGATTTTTCCAGAATTTCTGTTGAGGGAAAGGTGGACTTTTTGTCAAGATTTTGTCATGATTGCCTCGAGCTCCGCGTAGATCTCTTGGATTTTGTGCTACCATTGAGCCTTGTGCATGAGAGTGACATTGATTTGACGTTTTGTCTTCCTAAACTGGTATCTGGCAACATACGGATGAAGAGCGGAGACCGTGTTTTATCTGTGGTTGGCAGGAACCGGATTTTGTCGTGTTTTTCATAAATTTCTCCGTTTGAGAACCGGAAACCTGTATCCTGCAATTGACTAGCAAACACGGCTCAAGAGTATCTACCGATATGCAATGTGATAAAAATTGGGCGGTATGAAAATGCAAAAATCTGATATGAACAAATACCCCCAAACTTATCATTTGCTCGTCCCGAGCAAAGTCCATTTATTCCAAAAAATTTCCTAACCTCACTTTCGCAGGGAACGCGATTGCACTGAGCATGTGCAACAAGCCGTTTAACCTCTAGGTGTCCCTAGTAGGAGGAGTGTTGTCTCCTGAGGGTTTTCAGCGGATACTACCCACAAAATCCGGTCAAGTTGGTTTTGTAAAATAACTAAGTTTCAAACCCTAAAGTTTTGTTTTAGAAAATAACAATTCTATAATCCTAAGTCTAGACCATCGAACCTTTATTTTTCACACCTAGCTTCTTATTTAGCTACAGATTTTATATGTCTTTACGTGCAGTGCAAATAGTGTCGTTAAGTTCCCGAAAGGTCGATTAAAGTCATCATGTCGCACAATAAAGCCCAGATAACAATTTTAAAAGGATCAAATAAGTTTTATAGAGAGTTAAGCATTTTTCAAGTTTCGTTTTCCAGTAAGGTTTCAACTTCAGAATTTCTATCTTCCTTAACAGGAAACTAAGTCGTATTTTTCACTCCACCTTTTTCTTGTTTTCATTTCATACACACCCCTGTGAACGTGCAATAGTCTTTATCAAAGAGTAAAACCTTCATATCTCCGTTAAATTTTTTTTATAAAAGCCTGTCTTTAATCAAGATTATTCTCACACAAAGAACCGTTAGGAATTTTAACTCGGAGAGAACACTTGCTTGACTTTGTTTTAAAACTGGACTTTCTAGGCTTCTTAGCGAGTTTTGGGCCAATGCACCCAAACCAGTTGGTTTTAGGGCATTAGGTGTAGAAACACCCCAGCAGACTTAATTACTCAAGTTACCTAGGTCTAAAAACAAAAGACAGTTTGTCGTGAAACTCAGATGATTTAATACGAACGGAGATATAACCGGCAGTTCAAATATTTTTTTGGATAAAAGACGTGTTTGGTGTGTTTGGTGTGTATTCATTCCAATCAAGTTTTAGATGGGTTATTTTTCAGACTTAGCTCCAATTACGGCATCAATAACATTCCTTCATATTCGCTTTACTTCATAAACTATTCTTGACATTTCTTATTTCAGAACAGACCTATTTGATCCTCAGAAAATCATTTATCTGTTTAAAAGTTTAAACATGAAAGACTTGTCATCTAATTCCCAAAATCTTACGACACGTGTAGTGTGATGTAAAGACGTATATCAGCTATAGTTAACTTCAAAGGAGAGATATCTTTCAGGTTTTCAAAATCTAAATATAAGATCTAGTTATTCCTATTTTTTTCAAACTAAAACCGTCGAATGTTGAATCAGAGTTCTTCCACAAGTTAACTTGACGAAAAAGTTTTTATATATTTTTTTTAGAAAATTTTCAAATTTTTATGGATTTTATGGATTTTAATATGCAGATGCAAAAATATACATATGAATGCGAAGGGAAGAAATGCGTACCGAGCGTACCCCCAAACTTAAACTGGACAGTGTCCTCACTGTCGTGGCATGAAGAGAGCAGTTGGAAGGTTCAAAATTGTCGGTTAGTGATACACAATTTTTATTTGTTTTTTTTATGTTTTTAAAGAAAAGAAAAAGAATATACACAAATATAAACAAAATGGTTTGCACATACCCCCAAACTTATTTGGAACAGTGTCCTCTGTTCTTGGCTGGATACCCGAAGTTTGGAGGTAGGCAGAGGAAGATCAGGCAGGGTAAACCGGCTCCTGTAAGAACAGGAGCTCCTCTGTTGGTTCGGCGCTAAGGTACGGTTTGCATCGGTGTCCGTTTACCTTGAAGAGTGAACCGTCCTTTGGATTTTCCAAATCCAGAGCGCCCTGCGGATACACATTCCGCACAAAATATGGCCCTTTCCAGCGAGATCGGAGCTTTCCAGGATGGAAGTGAAGTCGGGTGTCGTAAAGAAGTACCTGCTGACCAGGTACGAAGGTTTTGCGCAAAAGGTGTTTATCATGAAACACCTTCGTTCGATTCTTAACGACAACCGCGTTGTCGTACGCCTCATCCCTAAGCTCGTTCAGTTCGTTCAGCTGCAGCTTCCGATGGCTGCCCGCGTCCTCAAGAGATAGATTCAGCTCCTTAATCGCCCAAAATGCGCGATGCTCGATTTCGACAGGAAGGTGGCAGGCCTTTCCGTACACAAGCCGATAGGGAGACATGCCAAGGTCGGTCTTATAAGCAGTTCTAAATGCCCAAAGGGCATCAGTCAGTTTCAGAGACCAATCCTTACGGTTCTTGGAAACCGTCTTCTCCAATATCTGCTTGATTTGCCGATTTGAAACTTCGGCCTGCCCGCAGGTTTGGGGGTGGTAGGGCGTAGAGAGCTTATGATTAATGGAGTATTTCCGCATCAAGGCCTCGAAAGTCCTATTGCAGAAATGACTTCCATTGTCGCTAATGATCGCTCGGGGGTGCCCAAACCGGGAGAAAATATTTTCTTTAAGGAACTTAACGACAACCTTGTTGTCGTTAGTCCGGCTGGGCACAGCCTCGACCCATTTAGAGACGTAATCAACAGCTAGAAGTATGTACAAGTTCCCAAAAGAGTTGGGGAACGGCCCCATGAAGTCTATCCCCCAAACATCGAAAATCTCCACAACCAAGATCGGTTGGAGCGACATCTCGTTTCTCCGGGATATCCGGCCCATGTGATGGCACCGGGAGCAAGTCTTGCAATATTCGTGAGCGTCTTTGAAAAGTTTTGGCCAGTAGAAACCACATTGCAAGATCTTCTCAGCTGTCTTTCTGGGCCCAAAATGCCCGCCACACGCTTGATCGTGGCAAAATGACAGCACACTCATGAATTCCTCATCGGGGACACACCGATGAATAATCTGGTCGGGACAGTACTTGAACAAGTAGGGTTCGTCCCAGTAAAAGTGTTTTACTTGGGATAAGAAGCGAAGTCTGTCCTGACTCGACCATTCGGTCGGTAGTAATCCCGTGGCCAGATAGTTCACAATATCGGCGAACCAGGGTTCGCACGATACTGTCAAGAGTTGTTCGTCCGGAAAAACGTCGTTTATCGAAATTGGAAGCGAAGGCGAAGAAGGAAGTCGCGAGAGATGGTCGGCAACCACGTTTTCACATCCTCGTTTGTCCTTAATGACAAGGTCAAACTCTTGAAGCAAGAGGATCCAACGGATTAACCGAGACTTGGCATCTTTCTTCGCAAAAAGATGGCGCAGAGCTGAATGGTCCGTGTAGACGATGACTGGAGAGCCGATGAGGTAGGGCCTGAACTTTTCTAAAGCAAATACAACAGCTAAGAATTCCTTCTCAGTTGTCGTATAGTTAAGTTGGGCGTCGTTCAGGGTTCGGCTAGCGTAGTAGATCACGTGCGGCATCTTATTGATGTGCTGTCCAAGGACAGCACCGATGGCAAAGTCGGATGCATCGCACATAATCTCGAATGGGTGCGTCCAGTCAGGAGAAGAGAGAACGGGAGCAGAAGTGAGTAAGTGTTTCAATGATTCAAAAGCAGCCGCACAGCTTGAGCTGAAGTCGAATGGCGTGTCCTTGGCCAGGAGAAGAGTCAAGGGCCTAGCAATCTTGCTAAAGTCCTTGATAAACCGTCTATAAAAACCGGCGTGGCCAAGGAAGGCTCGGATATCTCGGACGCATCGGGGAGGAGGAAGATTGGAAATGACCTCAATCTTAGCTTTGTCTACCTCAATGCCTTTCTGCGAGATGATATGTCCTAAGACAATACCTTCGCGCACCATGAAGTGGCATTTCTCCCAGTTCAAAGTGAGATTCTTGTCCTTACATCTGGTAAGGACAGCGTCGAGATGCAGCAGACACTCGTCAAAAGAATCGCCAAAGATGGAGAAGTCGTCCATGAAGATCTCCAGAAATTTCTCCACCATGTCTGAGAAAATTCCCATCATACACCGCTAGAAGGTAGCGGGCGCATTGCATAACCCAAAGGGCATGCGACGATATGCAAACGTGCCGAAAGGACAAGTGAAAGTGGTCTTGTCCTGGTCTTTTTCGGCGATGGGAATTTGATTATAGCCAGAGTAGCCATCTAGAAAACAATAGTACTCGTGTCCGGCCAATCGTTCGAGCATCTGGTCAATAAAAGGTAGCGGAAAGTGGTCTTTCCGCGTTGCGGCGTTGAGTTTTCGGTAATCAATGCATACTCGCCACCCAGTTTGGGTGCGAGTAGGGATTAACTCGTTTGCCTTATTAGTGATGACCGTAATGCCCGACTTCTTGGGGACAACATGAATGGGGCTAACCCACTGGCTATCAGAGATAGGGTAAATGATACCACTATCTAGACATTTGACGATCTCCTTCTTCACAGCCTCCTTCATGACTGGATTGAGACGTCTTTGTGGATCCCGGGCTGGTTTGGCATCATCCATCAGATGTATATGATGCTCTACGATCAGGGGACTAATCCCCTTAATGTCCGCCATGGACCAGCCAAAAGCTTGCCTATTGCCGTGCAAGACTGAAAGAAGGGCTTTCTCTTGCTCAGGAGCTAGAGAAGCCGAAATGATAACTGGGAGGGTCTCGTTCTCACCTAAGTAAGCGTACTTAAGGTGAGACGGCAAAGGCTTGAGTTCGAGAATTGGAGGTGAAATGATAGAAGGAAGGATTGGAGAAAAGGTCTCGAACTCAAAGGATTCCAACAAAGGTTCGAAACGAGTGTAAGCCACCGAGTTGGATGGTTCAGGTAACTCATCCGAAAAGTCAAACGATTCAAACTCGGGTGGTGAGCGGCTAAGATCGTGTGAAAACGTAAAACACTCATAGTCGTAGTTGGGCGCGGAAGCAGCAGCAGGTTCGAAGAGAAACGCACTAGTGGCGTCAAGATTATCGTGGTCAAACAGAAACTCCTCGAATTCACACTCTTCTGGTGTGATCTCCTGGATTGAATAGACATCCAGTATATGAGCATTAGGTTCGGCGGGATGATTCCCTAACCTAAAAATGTTGAGTTCAATCGTCATATTTCCAAAAGAGAGGTTCATTGAACCATTGCGACAATTGATCACAGCATTTGAGGTTGCGAGAAATGGGCGACCGAGTATCACCGGAATTTGATTCCGGGGGTTAGCTACAGGCTGTGTATCTAATACAATGAAGTCAACGGGGAATATGAAGTCCCCTACTTTTATTAGCACATCCTCTAGCTCACCCCTAGGGTGGGTGATCGATCGGTCGGCCATTTGGAGAGTGCAGTGTGTGGGTTTCAACTCTCTGACGCCTAATTTCTCGTATACTGAATACGGAAGCAAGTTAACACTGGCACCAAGATCTAATAGTGCGCGGTTGATGTTCTTATCCCCAATGGTAATTGAAATCGTAGGACAGCCAGGGTCCTTCCGTTTTTGTGGTAAAGATTGGGTAAGGGCATCACTCACAGCACTAGCCAAGAAAACTTTCTTGGGTACCTGAGACTTCCTCTTTTTCGTGCACAAGTCCTTTAAGATTTTCGCGTAGGACGGGACTTGTTGGACAGCATCTAAAAGAGGAATATTAATGTTAACTTGCTTGAATAACTCCAAAATCTTCTCCATTTGAGGATTTTGTTTATTAGACCTCAACCGGTTTGGAAATAGAACATTTTGAAAATTGGTTGAGTCTAATGCTGGAGGAGGAGATTTCGGAGTTGGAACGGATCCCAGAATAGGTGTTTTCGTGGAGTGAGAAGTGGGTCCGTTCAGAGCAGAAGAAGATGAAGGAGAGCCTGTTGAAGAACGGAGAATAGGCTCGGAAGACGAAGAAGAAGAAGGAGAAGAAGAAGAAGCGGCGGCCGGGGTGTCATCGTTGATTCGCTTGCCAATGTTGTTTTGCAGCATCCTTCCCAATCTCAGCGTAGTCACGACACTCACATTATGGTTTTGTTGTTCAAGAGCAACATGTGCATTATGTGGGTGACCGGGATTTGGCAGTGGCTGGGACGGAAGCTTCCCCTTCTCTCGCTCGCTCAAGGCCGCGTTCAGCTGTGCAATCTGGGCCTCGATGGTTTTGATGCTCTGCCCGTGTGCGGCGGTGTGTTGCACTAAAGATTGGATCGAAGACTGGATGTTGGCGGTGGATTGAGTCGATTGTTTAACAAACGCCTCCAGACTTCGCTCGAGCGAGGAAACCTTATCAGTGTTTGACGGAACAAAGTTGTTATTTGGTGGAAAAGAATTGTTCGGTGCAAAATTGTTCGTCTGGTTTTGGTAAGGTTGGGGTTGGAAGGGCTGCTGATACTGAGTTTGTTGTTGCGCTTGTTGTTGCGGTGGAGGGGCCCTTTGGAAATTGTTGCCCTGGAATTGATTCTGATTCTGATTCCAGGCGAAATTGGGGTGGTTCCTCCAACCGGGATTGTAGGTGGAAGAGTATGGATCATTCCTCGGTCTTTGCTGGAAGGCAGCATTAATCTGATCCTGTCCTTGCGAGGGTGGATTGTAAGGACACTCTTCGGTCAAGTGGGAAGGATCAGAACAACAAGCGCAGATGGTACGAAGGGGGAGAACAGGGGCAGGAGTAGGAGCAGAGAATTTGCTCTCTATCGCTTCAAGCTTTCTTGTTATAGCAGCCATTTCAGCTTTCATCGCAATAGAAACGTCGAGTTGGTGGATTCCTACCCTAGACTGACCGGTAGAAGTGGAGGTAGAAGAAGAAGAAGAAGTCGGTCTGGTGCTCTCCCACTGTAGCGTTTGCTCCGCAAGATCGTCAAAGAACTGCCACGCTTCCTCGTCAGATTTCGATAGGAAGTGGCCCTGACAGATGGTTTCCAGCAACTGCTTCGTTGCTGGGTTCAGTCCCTCGTATAAGGTTTGGCAGAGCTGCCATTTCTCTATACCGTGGTGAGGACACTGAACAAGAAGGTTTTTGTACCGGTCAAAGCACTTCCAGAAGGGTTCAGAAGGAAGCTGGGAGAATTGGTTGATTTCATTTCGAATTCTTGCGGTCTTATGATTTGGGTAGAATTTTTTCAGAAACGCTTTAACAAACTCGTCCCAGCTGGTGATTGAGTGGGAAGCGGTGCTATACAGCCATTTTTCAGCGAGATCGCATAGAGTGAACGGAATGACCCGTAGACGTATAGCATCGTCCGACAGCTGGGTTGTTTTCATCATGGCACAGACGTTTTGAAATTTATTGATGAAGATATAGGCATCTTCAGTTTCAAGCCCATGAAAACGTGGAAGCATGTTGATGAAATGGGGCTTAATTTCAAAGTTGTCCCCATTGGCCGGAGGAAGAGAAAGGCAGGTGGGAAGTGCAGAACGGGTGGGGTAGAAACGATCCTGGAGCGCAATTCGCTGCGGCGCTACAACAGGCGGAGGTGGTGGAAGATTGGTCTCCGTAGGAGGTGGAGCCATTCCAGCGGTGGTCAAAGAGATGTTCGGATTAAATCCCGACATCGCGGAAGAAGAGGTTGGTGAAGGTGAAGGTGAAGGTGAAGATGTATGAACAGAATTTCGGTCAACGTCGGAGTCGGCCGGCAAAGGAAGGGGTGAAAGAGGAGTGGACGGAGTATCGACTTCGGAGTCGATCGCGTAGTCGGTCGCGACTAACGTAACGCGGACTAGACGGACGCTAGTGTCCCGAGTCCAAGCGGACATACACTAAACGAGTTTAGTATAGTCAAAGCGAAGAAGGTGAGGGTAAGAAAACGTCAATGGAGAAAGGCGATGGGTGGTGGGTGAAAATGGATTTGGCGACAAAAGGGCAAGTTTTTATAAAAGTTTTTGATTTTTTTTTTTGAAAGAGATTTACAGAAGTATGTACGGAAATACGGCTTAAGCAATCACAAACAAGATATGCACAATCACACCTAGATCTACGGTCGCCTAGGTCTACTAGACCTACTCCTGAACTTGATTTTCGAAGTTAAACAGTGTCGAGAAACAGGCTTAAAAATACACCGATCACGGGGCCAGGTAAGTGCAGAGATAAGGGGAGGTTGTCCAACGCTTTCGCGAAGTTCCTTAATTAAATAACCCTTTCTCTTTCGGCGGTTGCGCCTTTAACACTTTCCTAGACACCCCGTAAACAATGTACGGTTAAGCTAGGTTCTAAACACGGTTTATCTTCTCCTAATGAGCGCGAAGTCCTTAGGGCTGAAGTCTAGTATTTTTTAATTTACAATGGACAATGCATATGCTTTAGTGATTTTTGGGGTCCTGGGAAGGGTGATGAAATCCCCACTCAATCTGGATTGGTTTCAAGCCCCTTAAGTCCGTATTAAAGAATGCAAAACAGTAACAAATCAACAGCAAACAATTTTTATTTGCGGCGCAAAGAATCCTGCACAAGAACAGTTTATTGGAGGGGGAGAAGAATTTGCGCAAAGAAGCCTGCAGAAAACACAATTTATTGGAGTTCAGAGGAGTGGAGAGAGGAGAGGGACTTACAGAGAGATTTTTACCGTAGACCGGATGCTTCGTTTTTTGTCCGTCGCGGTGTAGCCGCGAAAATGTGGGTCTATCTTCCCACATCTTTGGCACTGTACTTGAACTCCGTATTATCCGACGTCTTTACCGCCGATCTTGAACTTCGTATTTTCCTGCGCACTTGCACAAAAACTAATCAAGAATAACAAGATGGTTTTTTACAAAGTATGTATTTTTTCGTTTTTTTTATACTTACAAATTAACCCGAAATTTCACAAAGAAACAAACTACCGTCTCCCCGGCAACGGCGCCATTTGATTGTTAGGATATGAGTGTGTTCAAGTTTAGTTTAAATACCGCAATCAAGACGGTTTCGCTTGTAGCTAGCCGGTTGAGTACGGGTCGTCCGCAGGGAGATGGGTGTCTTTTTCAAAGTGTTTTAACGAGTTAAGTCCGGTTTTCAGATTTTGTTGGATTATCTAAGTGTTGAGTTGATATTTAAAGAGAGCTTGTTAGGGTTAGGATTAGGTTAGTTTGAGTTAGGAGTCTCCACATCTTTCGTTGCCCCACTTAATATCGGTGTTACGGTAATCGGCAACAACGGGGATTGGCACGACTAGGAAGGAACTTGCGAGTATAAGCTAGGCTTTCCAACGCATAGTCCTTCCTTTTGGTGCTTGTTCGTCCGTTCTTGGCTCTTATCCATAACCTCCGGTTAATTCAACCACAACCGGTCTCACTACGGAATCACCGCTATCATGTAGGATAGGGTGCCGTAAGGAGAGGATTGTGGTTCAATTAACGGGAGTTGATTTAAGTTGTTGGGCAAGGAAAGAGTGAGAGAGATTTCCTTCTCTCAAACTTCCCTTTTCCTACCCCTAACAAGAATGAACTACTCACACATCATAATACGGAAAAATAAAACAAAACAAAGGAGGAAGATAGAAAGAGCGAGATTAGAAGAATACGACTAACTATTTGCGACCTCACCTTGGCGAGGATCTAGCGTAAGTATCATTGTCGTATGTAAGGATAAAGAAAAAGAGAGAAGAAAGAAACAACAAAAATAACAACAACTACTTAACAAATTAAAATTACAACAAGTAAAATTACAACAAGCATAAAAATAAGGAGACAAGCATGATAATAAAATGGTCTTCTTTATTCATCACTCTTCACTCAAAAGCTCACTTACAAGTTTAATGGAGAAGAGGTGAGAAGAGGAAGAAGAACATGTAAACTAAAACCTAGCAAAAGAGATATAAGAATTGGACCCTTTCCTTCACAAAGTTCTGGGCTATTTATAGGCCAGAGAATGAAAACCTAGGGCAACAATCAGAACAGAGACGAAAAGACCAAAATACCCCCAGAAGCATTTCCTGTTTGGCGCCATAACGGCCGCGGAACCGCGGCCTGGACCCACCTTTGGCCGCGGTTCCGCGGCCTTGTTGTTGAATTGGGCTTTGGGCTTTTTTGGGTTTTCCTGTTTTTCTGTGTACATCATTTTAGCATATGTATTTTCTCAATTTGGGTCCCCGATTTTTCCAGAATTTCTGTTGAGGGAAAGGTGGACTTTTTGTCAAGATTTTGTCATGATTGCCTCGAGCTCCGCGTAGATCTCTTGGATTTTGTGCTACCATTGAGCCTTGTGCATGAGAGTGACATTGATTTGACGTTTTGTCTTCCTAAACCGGTATCTGGCAACATACGGATGAAGAGCGGAGACCGTGTTTTATCTGTGGTTGGCAGGAACCGGATTTTGTCGTGTTTTTCATAAATTTCTCCGTTTGAGAACCGGGAACCTGTATCCTGCAATTGACTAGCAAACACGGCTCAAGAGTATCTACCGATATGCAATGTGATAAAAATTGGGCGGTATGAAAATGCAAAAATCTGATATGAACACAGTTCCCAGGTGACATGATTACAGCTTAGTCCGTCGACTTGACACTGCTACTTCGCCTCGAGTATGTTCCTACTGTTCTTAGATTACTACCCTACCACAGCTTAAAGAAGTCATGCAAACAGGTAGTAGTTGGGTGCAGTCCCGAAGCAGTTAAAGGCAGTGGCATTTAGATAGGATTCGTCCCTCCCGGTATTAGGGGTCGATATCGCGCTGTGTTCGGAAAGCCATTGCACAAAGTCCCTGGCCAGGGCAAGTGAGATATACTGGTTGGTACTCCAGTAGTTTCTCAAGGTGTTTTAGGTTCTACTCCAGCACGACTTATTGGCTAACGCCCATAGGCCCGATATACGATACTCTTAGACGAACAGACCGGATTGTACGGAGATTGTCACAGATAGGCTCAGTAGGAGTTCAGATGAGTTTGCTCATCGACTTTCTTATCGACATATACCAAGGTAGCCATTACGTGCAGCTAGTACCGCATGCGGCTTGTGGTTAAATCCACTGCCAGCGTAGTGTCGAGTCTTTAGAGTTCCACACAGAGGGTTTCCCTGCATCGGGCTAATGATGTAGAGGTTGTATGGTTTTACGACAGGGTTCGACCACGTACGTATACTTGTGCACGGATGATGATTTGGACAGATAATACTAGTGGGCTTTGGTTTAAGCCGGATCCTAGTATTATACTGATGGATTATTTTTGTCTCTTTTGTATTCGTATTTTTTGGATTACGGATACGGGTATGTATATACGGATGAGGGGCATTTTCGTAATTTTTTCATAGATTCTTCTAGAAGAAGACACCTCATATTATGTATTAAACATTTTAGGTTAAATGTTTAATGAATTATGAGGTGGAGGAAATGAGGTGGAGGTATTCATGATATGGAGCATGGCTCTTAGTGACACTTGGAGTGTTTTGGAGCCATGACTTACTAAGGTGAAATATGAACCATACTTGATATTCTATTAGGGCTGTGGAAAATAGAGGTTGGTTCAAATTTGCACAAGTGAGTTCACTCCCCAATTTCATGCTAACTCCTCACTAGCTTTTCCTCAAGCACTTCTTCTTCCAGCTCTATCCTTTCTAATCTCATGTGTTGAGAAACATAAGGCTCTTAGAGACATACCAATTCATATATATTCTCTACATCACCTAGGCCATCTAGTGTAGCGAACTAGGTGCCATAGTTACTTCAGATTTGAGGAAGGAGCTCGATCTACAGACTCTCAGGTGGATCGTCTTCGAATCAAGGAGGCCGACGAGGAAGCGCCGATCCGTTATGATATTTGGAGCTTGTGACAAGGAGGAGGATAGTAGCAAGAAAACCCGAAGGACTTGAAATCATGAGGTATAAAATTCAATTCATGTTACTTACCTCATAGTAGTTTGCTCGTTAGGCTTTAGTATCAATCCTGGAGTTGAGTCGATGTTACGAAGCTTTGAAAAAAATCAATTTTTACATATTCCGCCTTCCCGCGAACCCGCGGGTTGCGTGGCATCGACTTACAATATACAATTCAGTATGATACAATAATGGCCTCTAGGGTATATATCACTAACACTTATGACATATGTTTCTCTTCAAATATCAATCATTGAAAATCAGTCTTCAGAAAGAATAGAATTTAAAATAAATTTCAACTAAAATTTAAACTTTAGCGAAATTTTCATCTCAGTGAAGGGGCCAATCTTATCTTCTTTATCATCCAATATGCAAATACACGGAATATATTAAAAGTAAACAAAAATTAAGTTTTGGAATCTTTTCAGACATCACAAAACCAGCTAAAATTTTCTTCAAACTTGAAGAATTGAAAGTCAATAACCAAGTACAACAAAATTTATATATAAAAATTTGACAGTTAAGCAATTAAGTGAAATTTTTTATCTTGAAAATGAAATCAGTCTCTTTCAAGATTTTATCACATACAAAACTTCCATAGTCTAAAAAATTGCTAACCCTTAGTTGAAATACAGATTGTGTGCATTCCATATGTTCGAAACGAAGATCAACTAGTAAATATTTTAACCAAAATGGTTACAAAATCAAAATTCCATCAGATTTTGTCCAAGTTGGGATCGATTGATATCTATTCCTCAACTTTAGGGGAGTGTTGGAAAGTATTTGAAATTGATCGACAAATATATTTCCTTGTCTTTCTTGGAAAATAGTGTCTCTCATATATTTGTTAATATTTCAAGTGCTTTTCTTTTTTTTATTTTGTCATGTGTTTGATTTCTCATTAATTGGGTGTAGATGTATGGGTAGTATTAGATTATATAATCTGGTGGTAAATCAGAAAAATTCCTATAAATGAAACTTACAATGGTTTACCACCGGTGCATATAGGTGTTGTCGAAACACATTAACTCTCCGCCTCATATTTTCTCTCATCTCAAACATATTTTATATTAAAAGGCTTCAAGATATTGTTAGACCAATCAAGCTTAAAATCATGGGATGTGCATTTTGAATAGCTATCATAGATATGGTTATATTTAAAATATTTAAAAAAAAGTGGATTTGTTAATTTTGTAATTCAACATATGATGTAATACTTTAATTTATTATTACTGATTTTTAAGAAGCTTGTTAATGATTAATTTAATAAATTTGTAATAGCTATTGAAATTTTTATTAACAAGATCGATCTTTTTAAATACTTTTGTTAAAAAACTGCATTTAAGGCTTTTTAGTCATTGGAGTTTATAGGGTTTTTAACAAAAAAGTTGATGATATAGACCGTATTAAAATTATGGTTTTTCTTATTTTCTGAATATTAAATTCTAAAAAAATTATTAGAAGGCCACACGTCCCCATTGCATTATAATAGTAGAGATAAAGATAAAAATAAGTTTATAAATTTTTGGGTTTTTAAATTTAAATATAACTATGTTTATTACTTTAAATTTTATTAGGTAGATTTAACTTCTTGAAGAATTTGTTGAGATTTGGTATAATTATGAATTTTTTGGTGCGGATCCGGGAAACAAACATTGGTTAATTAGCAGAGTCGTCTTCACCCAAAATCCATTCCAGAAAGTCGTAGGAGATAATTTCTGATAGAGATTTAGACCTTTCTGTAGATAAATGGATTTATTGATACCGTGAGACTGAATAGGCTCATTTATAGTTAGAATTCCCTTTTAAATGTTAACTATAGCTTCCTTATTCCTCTGTAAGTCCATGGTTTACTGAAAACCCGATTTGTCTTATATAGAAAAAATTTAGTGCCAAGAACAATACGTGAACCCTTGTTCAATATATGTTTCGCTCACGTAAGTTGAGGTTGAAGAACTCACTCTGTAAATGTAATTTGTTTTAATCTATCTTTTAGTCTTTTACCGTTATCGATCATATAGAACTCTCTCTCATTAAAATAGGAGATGACCGTAACCATCTAAAAGTTAACGATTTTTCTAACTTTTTACATATTCTATTTGAATTAGATGTGAGAGTGTAACATTTCAGAAAAACAAAATATTATTTTTGGAATTTAAATAAATAAAATAATAAATTTTATAGATATTACAAAAATATGGAAATTGGTTTTAATGAAATAGTATGATTATATACTTATAGTTTGGAAAATATTTGGAAATTTATTTGAATTATTGATTTTCAAAGAATTTATGTGATTTGGACATTTTATAAATTATTATAAAATTAATTGTATACAAGTTAATGCTAAACTTGATTAATATTTCACTAATTATGCATTAAACATGTTCGTGTATTATGACATGCAACACATCATGTTTGCAACACTTGTATATTTTTTGAATCATGGCTCTATTTCTTCATTTGCTTTTAAAGGGTTTTTGTGTTTATTTAAAAAAAAATAAAAATAAAATGAGGGGGACATGAAGGCACGAGCTAGGGAAAGAGAGAGAGAGAGATGGTTCTAGTAACCATGATGCCATCACCTTATTATTTTCCCCATTCCTCATTTCTCTTCTTCATTCTCTTCTTGTCCTCCTCCTTCATCCTCCCTCTACCATCTCTACCACCCACAAAACACCCCAAATCTTGACCGAAACTTCACACTTCCTTCACTAAAATTGACCACAAGCTCAATACAAACCCCATGGATGAATCAAGTTGGGACTTTGAACACTTTGGGCAACCCTCGAATTTTCTTTAGTTGCTACATGAGGTATATACCTACACTTTTAGCTAAGTTATAGTTTTCCTTATATTCTATAGTGTTTTAGAGTAAAACTAAAGTGGTTTAGTGATGCCGGAAAATTCCAAGATGAGATTTAGGAGATTTTATGAATTGAAAAGGCGTAATTGAGGAGTAATTAGTGACCACAACCCGTGTAGTGTTAGAATTATGGATCAACCTGAGACTAAAACCCCAAAACATGAACTTGGAATTGGTCGATATCGAATTTCGTGGAAGATGTGATGTGATATTGAGACCTGCTATGACCCGGAGAGTGAGACAAGCAAGCCTCCTAGAAGCTACCCTAGAGACCCGAGCCCCAAATTTCTTACCCTGGCTGCAAATAAATTACTTCTGGCCGCAAATTGCGGCCTTGACATGGGTGCTGGGTTGGGTTCTTAGACCATGGCTCGTTTATCTGTTAAATTGATCTATCCTATGTGTAAAATTGCCTAATTCAATCTAGGGTAAAATCTGAAGGTGTTTTCTCAAGTTGTTGTTTTCGTTTTACGACTTTTACTGACTTAAGTTTTGGTATTTGGGTTTTCACTTGGTCTTTTGATGTTTGTACGTCAACTTCGAGATTTGATTAGTTATTCTTTCACGCGTAGACCATATGTTCTAACCTATGCATGTCTCATTTTCCATATCGGTTTTCGTATGCGATTCTTGTTTATGATACGACGTTCTTGAACTGTAGATACCTTCGCTTGGATTTCGCGACGATAAAGAAGAGCAAGGCGTCATCGACTTTGTCTAAAGTGTCACGACCCGAAATTTGGCACGTGACGACCCTTAAATTACGCAACGTCTACAGGCGTAACGCAATTTAAGTAAGCCGAAAACCCAGCAATCTAAACCATCAAAAGTAGTAAGTAATAAGAATATTGTTAAAACTTTTGAAAATCTCGAGTACAAATTCTTTAAAGTCCAATTTACTTTCTTATAAATTTTGGCAGCACCTCCTTTGTAAAAACTAGCCCCAAAAATGGGTACATACAAATATATTAGTAAAGCATCCCCAACGGGAGCAAAATCCATGCCCAAAGGCGGAAACAACCACCACAGCAGATATATGACGCCGTAGCGAAGAAATAAAAGACGATATAAATAAAACTGCATAAAAGACATCATGAGTCACCAAAAAAAATATACAATATCGTCCTCACATCTCGTCACTGAGTCAATACATGAAAGTGGTAGATGGAGAGTACTAGATAAATGAATATAAATGAGCAATATCGGATAACCACAAAACCCACCTATAGCAAAACTGCGCCTAGTCAGCAGTAGCGGTATCCGCTGCAAAATATGATACGATAGATGAAAGCACTGCCTCTGACTGGTCTGAGGGACAACCTGTACAACCCTGTGGCACAATGGGGGTGAGTTGCCAACTCGTGAATAGTAAATAATATATGCAGGTAATCGCAAGTATGTGCATACTGCGCTAAACTATCACATACAAGCTGATAGCAATAAATAACAATATGTATATGCAACAGTCATGAAAGGTACTCTATCAGGTACTACTAATACAAGAAGCAATGCATATCAAATAAATGCGGAGTATGGGATAAAACATGTCATCCTCACGGAATCCTCATCGTGGCAGGACCAGTGTCCATCGAGACAATCTAAATCCCAAATTTCCTCAAATCAGCCCCCAAATTGGCCCTTATATCCTGTAAGTCTCATATATCCTGAGTGTCCAATATCAAGTAAATCTCATGTAATGAATAAGTATATTTGCAAGATTATTATTATGATGTATATAAATTTGATATGTATACATATATATTAGCGTCCCATTCCACTAATATATATATATATATATATATATATATATATATATAACAGCGTCTCATTCCACTGTTATATATACTTAGGAGTAAAAACATCATGAAAACAAGTGTCTAGTATCGACACATAAATACTCATATCCATACGTTCCTCGAATCGTAAGTGTCCGGTATCGACACCCGTGATCCACGTATCGGGCTTTCTCATATTCATACGTTCCTCGAATCGTAAGTGTCCGGTATCGACACCCGTGATCCACGTATCGGTTTTCTGATATCTATACGTTCCTCGAAACCCAAGTGTCTCACCTCGACACTTGTGTTCCACGTATCGGTATATACGTCCTCCGAATCTTAAGTGCCCCAACATCGACACTCTCGATCCTGTATCGGTTTAAAACAAATCTCTGAGTGGATGCATACAACTATCAAGTAAAGAATAAGAATGCTTGCATAATTTCATGAGAACCACCACGGTCCTCAAATCCAGAAAACATCATGTGAAATCCATATCTCAATGCGAAATTCCATGAATATAACATATGCAACATAAAACAGTAAAGTGAGCATATGAAGGAAAAACCGCTATCTAACTACAACAAGTTATTATATATCATGCGGTTTCTAATTTCTCCAAGTTCATACAACATCAAATAAAGGTGAACATGTACCTATAGCCAGGTATATGTAACCACGTCGGCATAGCAAGATATGTATATCTACCTATCAATAATGATGTAATACCCTCCAGGTATATGTATAAGTATGTATGCATGATGTACACGTAGCTATGTCTCATATGTGTATATACCTATCACTAATGGTACAATACCATATAGGTATATATGTAACTAGCATGTAGGCGTGTCAAAGCATGTGTGCAAGCATGTAGGTATACAGGTATGCTATATGTCATATGCACAATAAAAATAAGGATTTTGTCTCAAGTCCCTAACCAATAAAATATCACGTATGCATAGGTGTTGTGCGTTTCATGGCAATTATTGATGGTGTGAGTGGCATACAATCAGTACTCGTGCAACATGAATCGTCAATAATAGTGCTGTGTCCAAAGGTACAAGTCTAAGCACAACAAGTAATAATATGCAATGAAGTTTTATGCACAATCTCTATATGTGCAATATAAACATGCGACTAATATCATATCATATCTAGCCCTGACGCATAACGCCATGCAGGCGATTCCCCTGTACATGTTAAATCTACTCATCAACGCTCCTGGCTAAGTAAAGCCAACCACCTGCTTCCCCTTCTTCGCAGCGTCCGAAATCCCCGCTTGCGACCATAAAATTTCACAAACATATCACATAAGCTTAAAATCCTACGCCGACACAAAAATAACGTAACGCAAGGATAACACTAAGAAAATTACACTGCGCACCTAGTGCACAAAACGCGCACGACATTGGCAAAAACCCTAGCTAGGGTCGCTAAACTACGCAACCACCCAGTCTAGAGTCCGATCGTACCGATCACCCAAACACAACACAATAAAATACGAGGAAGATAATATATATAACCTCGCAACAACCAATCGAACCCACGTTCAAAATTCACCGAAACCTAGTAAGCAACTTATCGCATAATTTTGCACAAGTCTAAAACTAACATAATTCTGGCGATAACAAATATCGCAAAGTAACTTAACTAGGTTATCCAAACGACTTCCATAATTTTAATCTCACCCAATTAGGTTTTAGTAAAACCTAGTATGCTAAAAACTCAATTAGACAATATAGGAATTAACAACAATTATCATATTCCCACTAGGTTAAGTTTTCCTAATTTTCAATTAACAATTTACCCTTTTTATCAAGTTAAACCCTAACTTGAACTTCACTAAAATTATCATGAAACCACAAATCAAGCTAATTAAGCTATATTAAACAATTAAATAGCTAATTTAATGATTTAAACATAACAATTAAAGATTTGGGTTAAAAACTATACCTCGTCAAGAAAACAAAATAGAAACTAGATCTATCATTTTAGCCTCCAAAAATGATGTTTTCTTGAAGATCAAAGAAAGTTTTGTGAAGAAGAATGATGGGTTTGGATTTAATTATGAGTTTGTAGATTATTTAAGCATTTTTGATGATTTATTGAGCCTGGAGGGGATGAAATTGGGCTTGGGAAAAATGAGGGCAGAACTAGAAAGAAGGCTCGGCCAAAAGGGAAGTTGGGGTGGGGGGGGGGGGTTGTGAAAAGTGTGTGGAGTTTTGTAGCTAAAAAATTGTAATAAATGCTCATTAATGCAAAATGCCACCTTTCTTTTCTTTTCTTTTCTTTTAAAAAATAATCTCATTTAACACAAAATATCTAGATATTTCTATGGATGGATTAACTAAAAATCTAGTGATTAGATTAGCATAGATTCACATTAGAAGTAATTAACCCAAACCAAAAATGTAATTACCACTAATTAAGTGCATAATTAACAACTTAAAATAATATTTAAGTAGGGAAAAATTCTATGTGAACCAAAACTTCCAATTGACCCCCAAAGCCCGCGCACTAGCTTCATTCTAACTAAACTAGGTGCCGTCAAGTTTATACAGATGTTTGATCACAATCGGGTTAAAACGGAAAACACAGACTATTTCACCCTAAAACGGAAAAATTCGCATAACGATTTCTAAAATGTTACAATCTCCCCCCTTAAAGAAATTCAGTCCCCGAATTAAAATTTAACTACACGTACCTTCGAAGAGATGAGAGAATTTTTTCCGCATCTCGCTCTCGGCCTCCCAAGTGATCTCCTCACTAGTAGTGCCACGCCAAAGAACCTTCACAGATGGCAAGACCTTTGACCGAAGTTTTTTCACCTGCCGATCCAATATAACTATCGGCTGCTCGGTGAACGAAAGATCGCGCTCAAGCTGAACGGTCTGGTGCTAAATCATGTGAGAAGGATCATGAAAGTATCTACGAAGTATCGACACAAGGAATACGGGTGAATACTCAATAATCTGGGCGGAAGTGCCATACGGTACTAACTCGCTTCAAGGATCTCAAAGGACCTACAATCTGGGACTAAGCTTCCCAAAACTCAACACGCCATTAATCGGAGAAATCCTTAGGAATACATGATCTCCCACTGCGAACTCAAGTCTACGACAACAACTGTCGGCATAAGACTCCTGTCTGCACTGGGCTGCTCTCATCCTGACCTGAATCAACTGGATCATTTCCGAAGCCCCTCGACTGGCTGGGGTCCAAAAATCCCTCTCTCGCGGAGTCAGTAAAACAGACTGGCGATCGACACAACCTAACATATAAAGCTAAGAAAGTTTCCACCTGAAACGTTTCCTAATAACAGCTATCGAAGGAGAACCATATCAATGGAAAGTGACGATCCCAATTGCCAATAATAATTAGTACATACGCACAAGCATATCCTCCAGAGTCTGTATAGTCCGCTCTGTCTAACCATCGGCCAACGGATGGAAAAGCGGAGCTAAAGCTCAACTAGTACCCAAGGCTTCCTGAAGCTTCTGCCAATGACGGCTAGCGAACTGGGTGCCTCTATTGGATACAACGCATGAAGGAACTCCGTGCAAACGCACAAACTTAACGAAGAACAACTGAGCAAACTGAGCACAACCGGACCACAATCACCCGAAAGGAGTCATACCCCCGACTAAACCTGGGTAGACACACAACGAATTTCATGGAGATCTGCTCCCATTCCCACTCCGGAACAGTAAAAAAGGTTGCAACTCTCCAGTCGGTCTCAATGCTCAACCTTAGCTTGCAACAAGACAAGCACCTCGAAATGAAATACGAAACCTCACTCTTCATCCCTGCCCACCCGTAACTATCTCACAAGTCACGTCACATCTTGGTGGAGCTTGGACGAACACAGAAAGCTGACTGATGTGCCTGCTATAGGATCTCGCGTCTCTACCCATCAGTATCAGGTACATGCCAACGAGTCCAAAATGTAGCATACCCTGGTCACAAATCAGAACTCCGAATCTTTACCCTGCCAAACATGCTCCAGAATCTCAGACAAACGAGCATCGGCGGGCAGTACCTCACGAAAACGATTAAGTAAAAGTGGACGGGCGTGGACATGAGCAAGCTTTCCCCTTAGTAGAGGTGAACTTAAGCTGTACTCAATGATCGAATAAGAACTGTAAATCTGCAGAAGACTGTCTCTGAACTGCGAATAACTAGAACAAACTACCCCCGGGCCAATGACTCAAGCATCAGCTACTACAATCGCCTTGCCACGGGAAACAAATGATCTTACAAACACAATCCTTCACACGCTCCATCCCTTCACACGCTCCATCTAACGGCGCTGTCTCAACAATCAAAACCCACTGCAGGAAGATGTACACAAGCTCTGGTGGTCCTTGAAAATCTGACACGACTCTCCACACAAGTAGTATCCTCAAATTTTCAACGCATAACCACCGCGGCCATCTCCAGATCATGAGTGGGAAATCCTGCTTGTACTTCCTCCAACTATCGAGAAGCAAAAGCGATAACTCTAAAATTCCGCAACAATGCAAAATCGAGCCCTACTCATGAAACATCACAGTTAAACAACAAAGTCGCCAGATCCAGAAGTAAAGAAAGAACTGGTGCAGTTGTCAACCGAGTCTTCAACTGCTGAAAACTCTGCACACATGCCTCAGTCCAAGAAAAGAAACTTCCTTGCTTGCCAGTCCGGTCAACGGTGCAGCGATACATAAGAAATCCTGCACGAAACGGCGGTAAAAACCGGCTAAGCCCAAAAAGCTACGGACCTCTGTCCCTGATGCAAGTCCGGGCCAAGCTGTATGACCTCGATCTTTCTCCGGTCCATACGAATACCGTCTCCTGTAACTACAAGACCTAGGAGTTCAAAAAATTTAAGCCTGTAGGAACACTCCGAGAATTTAGCAAACCGCAGGTGCTCTCCCAATGTCTACAAAGAAAATCCTCAAGTGCTGCACACGTTCCTCACAAATCTTGTAAATGACCAGAATGTCATCAATAACACCACAAACAACTGGTCGAGGAACGGCCTGAAGAAATCTGGTTCATCACATCACGAACGCTGCTAGGGTATCGGTGAGTCAAACGACACCACCAAAACTCATACTGCCCGTAGTGCGCACAAAAGCAGTCTTCGGAATGTCATCACTCCGAACCCGCAATCAATGATGACCCGATCCCAAACAAACTTAAAAAAATGTCTCGTATTATGGAGTTGATCAAAGCAATCGTCAATGTGAGGTAAAAGATACCTATCCGCACCATAACTCGGTTCAATTGACGATCAATCAATACACAACCTCAAACTGCCGTCCTTCTCCTGGACTAACAGAATAGGAGCTCCCCAAAGCGAAACACTCGGACGTACAAGTCCCCCTATCTAGCAACTCTGCAGCTGATCCTTAAGCTCCCTAAGCTCCGTCGGCTCATCTGGAACAAGGTCGGAAACTCCTGCACGATAGGAACCCGGTCCAACAAACCCACTGTGGCTCCGGTATCACAAATGAAATCCAAGAATCCTCGACATCCTCTCCTCAAAAGCCGACCAGTGAAAAAGTCTGAATTCAAGCTGTGAGGGCGGCACCACTGTCCCCCTGCACAACAAGAACTGACTCACCGGGAAAAAAAATCCTGACTGTTTTCTCGCGGCAGTCCACAGACGCATAGCACGCAACTAACCAGTCCGTGACCAGGAGGACGTCAAATCCAACATATCTAAAAGGATCAAAACGGTGGAGGAATCTCTATCTCCTATCCGATTGGCACATGACCGAAACACGTGTCGCGCAACAAAAGGATCGCTGACAGAATTAACACAACAAAAGGCTGATCTAGCTAATACGACTCTCCTCGTCCCAAGCCTCTGCTACTCCCGCGACGTGCACGAAAACCTATCACGGCGACTGAACTTCTGTCTCGGGGCTGACACACCTGCACGAGCCCTCCTCTGTCCTCGAACTCCCAAAGTCTCGGAAAGACGCTCCTCGTCAAATAGGGCTGCGTCTACTGGTGTTGTGTAAGTAACACAATACTGTGTGCTGATAGCAAGGAATAACTGGGTAACAAGGGTGACAACCTCCTGTCGCTGCGCTCGACTGGCCTCAACCAACGACCTCATCATCTGGCGCAAGTCCTGCATATCTGCCTCAAGCCTCGCGATACGATCTATTGAATGCAGATCAAACTGCTCCTGAACAACGAGCGTACCGTCCCGGTCAGTTCTCGTCCCAAACGAGTCAACTCTGACCTCGTCTCTCGCTGCCTCTCTCTGAGCCCTCATAGTCATCAGCGACAAAAGGCTATAAATGGAAACATGATTCGATATGAACACGGAAATTGAATCACAAGGATATGTATCATTAAGGAAGGAATTTCAAGCAATTAGTACTTAGGTCACTTTAGGCGGAGTACCGTGTCGTAAGTATGCCGCGGACATACTCATGCTACCTTACTCTGCTTAAGGTACCTACTCCATCATACCAAGGTCATCCTACACTCCGAAAGGTAAAACCTAGCGCTCTGATACCATTGTCACGACCTGAAATTTGGAACGTGACGGCCCTTAAATTACGCAACGTCTACATACGTAACGCAATTTAAGTAAACCGAAAACCCAGCAATCTAAACCATCAAAAGTAGTAAGTGATAAGAACATTGTTAAAACTTTTGAAAATCTCGAGTACAAATTCTGTAAAGTCTAATTTAATTTCTTCAAAATTTTGGCAGCACTTCCTTTGTAAAAACTAGCCCGAAAAATGTGTACATACAAATATATAAGTAAAGCATCCCCAACGGGAGAAAAATCCATGCCCAAAGGCGGAAACAACCACCACAGTAGATATACGACGCCGTAGTAAAGAAATAAAAGACGTTATAAATAAAACTGCATAAAAGACATCCTGAGTCACCAAAAAAATATACAATATCGTCCTCACATCTCGTCTCTAAGTCAATACATGAAAGTGGTAGATGGAGAGTAATAGATACAACGAATATAAAATGAGTAATATCGGATAACCGCAAAACCCACCTATAGCAAAACTGCGCCCAGTCAGCAGTAGCGGTATCCGCTGCAAAAGATGATACGATAGATGAAAGCCCTACATCTGACTTCTCTAAGGGACAACCTGTACAACCCTGTGGCACAACGGGGGTGAGTTGCCAACTCGTGAATAGTCAATAACATATGCAGGTAATCGCAAGCATGCGCGTACTGCGCTAAACTATCACATGCAAGCTGATAGCAATAAATAGCAATATGTATATGCAGCAGTCATGAAAGGTACTCTATCAGGTACTACTAATACAAGAAGCAATGCATATCAAATAAATACGGAGTATGGGATAAAACATGTAATCCTCACAGAATCCTCATCGTGGCAGGACCAGTGTTCATCAAGACAATCTAAATCCCAAATTTCCTCAAATCAGCCCCCAAATTGGCCCTCATATCCTGTAAGTCTCATATATCCTGAGTGTCCAATATCAAGTAAATCTCATGTAATAAATAAGTATATTTGCAAGATTATTATTATAATGTATATAAATTTGATATGTATACATATATATTAGCGTCCCATTTCACTAATATATATATATATATATATAACAGCGTCCCATTCCAATGTTATATATACTTAGGAGTAAAAACATCATGAAAATAAGTGTCTAGTATCGACACATAAATACTCATATCCATACGTTCCTCGAATCGTAAGTGTCCGGTATCGACACCCGTGATCCACGTATCGGTCTTTCTCATATTCATACGTTCCTCGAATCGTAAGTGTCTGGTATTGTCACGACCCAAAGTTTGGCCCGTGACCGGCACTTAACCACGTAACGTCTACAGGCGTAACGCGACTAAGTAAGCCGAAGACCCAGAAATCAAACCAGTAAAAGTATAGAGTATTTTGAGCATTGAATAGAAGCATTTACTAAAATGTTAAGAAAACCTCTAGTAATCAGTCACCACGATAACAATATACGACGCTGTAGCAAAGAAAATGAGCAACAAGTGGGAAACATCATAGATAGAATAAACTGCACAAGTATAGTCGGCTCACAACGAGCTCGACACCAGAATACAAAATAATATACATCGTCCTCACAACTGGTCTCTAAGTCAATACATAAGTGGTAGATGGAGAGTACTGGATACAACAATGTACATAACTGAAAGATAACCATATACCGCATAAAACCCACCTATCAGCAAAAGAGCTAGTACACCAACTGTAGGGGTATCTGTGTCCAAAGATGCAAGAACGCAGCCTGCCGCGACTACTCCGAAGGGCAACCTGCAACACTGTGGCACAACGGGGGTGAGTTTCCAACTAGTGAATAGAAGATAACATATAAAGGTAATCGCGAGTATGCACGTGCTGCGATACTCTAACATATGCCAAAAGATAACATATATGATGAACTGGATGCACAAATCATGCAACAAGTGCGATCTAATAACATCTCCATATGATGAGCAAGATATGTGATAATCAGGTATAGCAATGCAATTTAACAACCCTATATAGAATGAGCAGGGTATGCAAAGATCGTGCAGGCATGTGTACTATATCAGGTACAACAGATACAGGATGAGATATCAATTGCTAAATACTGAGCATGAGAAATATGACATCTACACGGAATGTCATCATGGAAAGTATAATCGGTACCCATCAATGCACCCAAATCCCAATACTATTCAGGCGTCGTCATCCTCCTCGGTCCTCAAATCCTGTAAATCTCAAATAATCGTGAGTGCCCAACATCGGCATCCAAAATATCAAGAAATACTCGTGCCAAGCATCGACACGCAAATCCTTATATATCGGGCATCCGTCAGTCCGGATCAGCCCACGGGCTCTGTCTGCGGTATCGGCCCTCGGCCCCGGCAGTACGAGTCGTCCCGTATCCATCAATCGACTCTGGTCAGTATCCTCCGGATAACCGCCAGGTCCAACCAATCACCGGTAGGTAGTAGTCCCTCTTCCAGGCTCACCGTCTACTACACAGCGAAACCGTTCTCGCCCCGGGGTACCATACCGGGTCCACCATGTACCCGTAATCGGCCTCATTCAACTCCTCGATTCGGTTTCACATATATCACTCTAGCACCGAGAAAACACATGGTGGACGCATTGAAATATCATATCAAGGGAAACATGATTTTTAAATAATTAACTATTCTCTTTTGAAATATCCACGGTTCCCCAAATCCAGAATTAACATGGAAACAACATATCTCAATACGTAATCTAAGCAAGTATGAAGATATCAATGTATGTGTGCACTGGTATGAGTATACAGTGTGCATGTGCGCATGTATGAAGATATCAATGTATGTGTGCACTGGTATGAGTATACAGTGTGCGCAGGTATGAAGATATCAATGTATGTGTGCACAGGTATGAGTATACAGTGTGCATGTGCGCAGGTATGAAGATATCAATATATGTGTGCACTGGTATGGGTATGTGATGTATATGTGACCAAATATGGATACATGATGTATGTGGTACGAGTATGGGTATGTGATGTATATGGCAAATCATGACAACTTCAATAAAGCGGAATCAGTATGATATATGATTTATAGCAATCCTATAATGTGAGTGTCATGGCAATCACTAACGGTGTGAGCGTAGCATATCAATCGTGCTCGTGCAACTTGAACCGTTAGTGACAGTGTGGTGTCCTATGCTATCATTTCTATATGCAACAAAAAGGTATGCTACTACAGTCCATATGAACATCTATACTAAATATCCTAACACACCCTGACGCTTAACGCTACACGGGCGATTTCCCCGTAGATGTTAAATCAACTCACCTGGTCGTGCGCTACTCGTAGCCGACAAGCTGCTTCCCTTTCTTAGCTTCGTCCGACGTACCCGCCTGCGAACCTGGAATTTGCACAAGAATCCATATATAAGCAACCACCTCACAAGACGCGATATCTAAGCCAAAGGATACGCTCGCGTCGCGAACAAAACGTGCGTGTGAACGATACGCTAAAACGTGTGTACGCGCCTGAAGCCACTCTAACGCGTCGCGATACGCAGAAACCCCAAACCCACACACACGTATCACGCGTGTTGCGAAAGTTTAAAATACGGGAAATAGGGTATTAGATCCCATATTTTTATACAGGAACAAATTTACAAAACTATATATACCATAATACTACACATAGCAGCAGACTCCTGTGGTCCAAACCCCAACCCCCAACTCACTCATCTTGCCGCAAATTGAAGCCAGAACGCATTTTTCGGCGGCCTGCCTTGGGGATTTGGCTCCCGGGTTTTGTTTGTGTACTCTATGCCCTATGTACATGCTACAGTAATTATAGAATTGTTCTGAAATAATCGGGGCACAAGCAGATCCAACAGAACCCAAATTCTAGTTAAAAAGTCCAATTTAGCACTAAAACAATACTTTAGGGTATTTTTGTGCAAACTGAAGAAAACCCAAGTCTAAAACCATACTAATAACCTGTTACCAAGCTAATCAAGCCCTAAAACTGCTAATTTTAATACATCATCTCTAAATCCCTTCAATAGCACTAAAATTGCACAAAAAGGTGATATTTTGATAGAAATATTACAATATATGGAAAAAGGGTGCTAAGGGTGACTTAATACCTTCAAAAGACCTTAAGAAATACCAAAATTCCCAGCCTTTGCCTCAAGTGTGCAGACTTGCCAACAAACTCCCCCAAAAGGTCATTTTTTCCATGGTTTTTGTGAAGGGAAAAGGGATTTTGGGTAGGGTTTTGTGTAGTGATCAAAGAGAAGTGAAAATGGGATGCAAAGGTGATGAATTTTTGATGTTGCTGCTGTCTCTCTGCAGAGAGTTCCAGAAAATGAGAAAGAGAGAAAAGAGAGAGAGAAAAACTGGGTCAAAAGTCAATTTTCTCACCTAACACCATGCTTCTATTTTTCTATTTGGATTTTTGAATTATTGAAAGGGGTTTTGATTTGATAAAAGGGTGGGAAATAAAATGAATCATGCAAGAAGGAAATGGGTAACACTTTTAACCTAGGTCACAAAATGGCTAAGTGTGCATGTGTGCACTACGTAAGGAAAATTTTCCAATTAGGGTAAACCGGACTAGAAATAATTAATAACCCTATAATTACATATAAATATATATATATATATATATATATATATATATATATAATACTTCACAACACAATTATCACTAGCCAAGAAGGAAAATACGATATTCGGGCTTTTATGAAAAACACGCAAAATTGCTAATTATCGCGAAAATATCCTAAACGAATTCAAAGTGTTACAATCTACCCCCCTTAAAGAAATTCGGTCCCCGAATTTAAAGATACAAGGGTACGCATACCTTCAGAGAGATGAAGGAACTTCTTCCGCATCTCGGCTTCGGCCTCCCAAGTGATCTCTTCACCATTTTGGATGCGCCAAAATACCTTCACTGATGGCAAGACCTTCGATCGAAGTTTCTTCACCTGCCGGTACAATATTACGACTGGATGTTTGGTGAACGAAGGATCACGCTCGAACTAAATGGTCGGGTGCTGAATCCAATGAGAAAGGTCATGAAGGTAATTGCAAAGTATTGACATAGGGAATACGGGGTGAATACTCAATAATCTGGGTGGAAGTGCCAAATTAAAGGCAACGAACCAACTCGCCTTAAGGATCCTAAAAAGACTTACTATCCTGGAAAAAGCTTCCCAAACTTCAACATGACATTTATCAGAAATTTCCGTAGGAATACATGGTCTGCCATTGCGAACTCGAATCTGCGACCATCTTGGTCAGCATCTGATCTCTATCCGCAACGGACAATTCTCATCCTGACCTAAAACAACTGGATCATTTCCGAAGTTTCTAAACTAGCTGAGGTCCAATAATCCTATAACACGGAGTTAGGAAAACAGACTGGTGATCGACACGACCTAACCTCTAAGCCTAAAAGTTACCAATTGGAGTTTCTCCTGATAACTGCTATCAAAGGAGAACCCTATCGATGGCAAACGACGATCCCCAACTGCCGACAACAATTTCTACATACTCACAACTTAACAAGAACAACTGAGCAAACTGAGTATCACCGGATGACAAGCATCCGAATGGAGTCACAACTTGACTAAACCTGGGTGGACACCATAACAATTTTGGGGAGATCTTCTCTCGTTCCCTCTTCGGAACAGTTAAAGATTGCAACTCTCCAGCCGGTCTCAGTTGCACAACCCTAGCACACAACAAGACATACACTTTGAAATGAATCCCGAGACTTCTCTTTCTGTCCCTGCCCACCTGTAACTACCTCACAAGTCACGTTAACAGTTGGTGGGGCTTGAATGAGTATAGAGAGTTGACCGATGTGCCTTCCCTAGGATTCCACGTCTTTACCCCATAATATCAGGTACACAGGCTGTAGGGTTCCTAGGCACTCTCAAGAGGTCTCACAAGGCATCAACCATGCCAATTTCAAATTTTACAAGTGCCGAGAAACTCTAATACGGATCGTTAACTAGAATTTTAGGCGAAACATTAAACAAGTTAACAACTTAACTAAAAATAAGAAGCTACAACCTTTGTAGATCCGGTTATCCACTTCCTTAGCTCCACGTAGTCGTCCCCTCACTGTCCATCTCGAATCCCGGACTCTTGCATCGGCTTCATCGGAGAAAATGAGCGGACTAGTCGTCGGCTACGATGCCGAAGATGATCTGCGTCGAGGTTACACAAGATCAAGCTCCAACTTCACCAAGTTGTGAAACTTTTGAAGAAAACACCCTATACTACTTGGCAAGAGGTATAGGGTGAAGAAATAGGAGGTGGGTTCACTTTAGAATTTGATTTCTCACACTTTTGCTCAACATGCCATTAATGGTGGCAAGCATTTTCTTTATCTCATGAAGAAGAAGAAGATGAAGATGATTATCATTGGAATTTAAAATGAAAAAGAAAATGAATACTTATCATAATGTAAACCATGGTTAGGTGTAGAGAATTGACTAAGGTTAGATGAATGGTTAGGGTTAAGCATGAAGACAAAATGGTCACTTTGGTCAAAGCTTCATGAAGCTTCAACAAGCTTCAAGAATGAAAGCAACCATTTTGTTTTCTTTTGCCATTACTTTTTAATCCAAATTAAAAAGATAAAAGAATGAATAAATAAAAACCCTAACCATTTACTTAACCAAGGTTTAATTCTTTACACTTAACCATATGAGCAAGTATCATCAAACATGATACAAACATGTGCACAAAAGTATATCACATATACAACTTGCACATCAAGTGAGAACATCCATTTAAAGTGAACCAATACTAGTTAATGCAAAGTGATATATCAAATATATAATTATACATTAAATCATTAAATCAACACATGATTTAACGATCCGGTCATATCGCATATAACCGACTAGTATCCTATGTATCGGCTTATCGAATCAATCCTTGATTCGATATCTAGGTTATATCGCATATAACCAATCGATACATTCATCGCGAGAATGGAATACGGTATCACATACACGCATTATTCTCGGTCCTGCACATATCTCATATGCGCTCCTATTTCGTTTCGCTTGAGCCAGGAAACCTCTGTGTAGGACTCTAAAGACTCGTCAATACGCCGGCTCCAGATGATGATCATATCAGTCACCCACAAGCCGCAAGCGGTCCGCTAAACATAACGGCCACCCGGGTATTGATCGATCAGAAGATCGACGAGCTAGCCCACTCACACTCCTGTGAATCCAACCAGTAACACTTACCGTACAGTCCGGTCTGTTCGTCTGATATGTCGCATATCAAGTCTAGGGGTGGTAATCGTCAGACCCCAATAACCGATAAGTCGTGCCGATATGAGGCTCATAACGGGTCGAGAAACTACTGGTAACACTTACCAGCAAATCTCTGATCAGCCCTGGCCAGGGACTTCCCAGTTACGGCCAATCGAGCACAGCGCAACATCAACCCCCAATACCGGGAGAGACGAAACCCCTCCTATCGCTCATTGCCTCCATGTGACTCGGGACTGTACCCAAAAACCACCGTTTTTCACGCCCTCATGGACGTGGTAAGGTGGAGATCAAAGCACAGTGGGAATCACACAAGACTCTATGACGATCTCGGGTCTACAGACTAACCTGCACAAGTGTCACCTGAGAACTGCCATCTGACCTGAGGTATAATACCATCTGGGAGTTCTCGGCGAGTCCGTCCAGTGTACCCAGTCTCCACTGAGCACCCGTATACCATCTCTGATGTCAAACACCAATGGATATGGGATCATCCATCGCCCATCTCATGGGTCGAGAAGCGTATACGCTAGTCTAGACTAGTATATCGATGCCCCGTCTCGATACACCCTCGACTAGGGACCTTGAAGGATGTACTTATGGACTACCATGTCCCCACTAGTATGATCTGCATCATAGTCCGGGCAGTCAAGTACACATCCTAAGGGCTTTACCAACATGTAACTATAAGACAGTTTAAAGAGACTAGTATACATGTTAAGATAAAGAGAAACCAGATAGCATACTATCATATTGAGCAAGAAAGTCATCTCTATATATGTCCAAGCATCCAATATAATATACATCATCTGTACAATACTGGCCTCTAGGGCATACATACAACTAACAATCTCCCACTTGCACTAAGGCCAGCTGCTGTAGTATCGCATACCGAGCATCCCGAAGAGTCTCTCAAACTGTATCTGGGGAATGGCCTTCGTGAGTGGATCCGCCGTGTTGTTCTTCGTGTCAACCCTCCTGACCTCGATCTCCCGGCGATCAACTATCTCCCGGATCAGGTGATACCGCCTCAGAATATGCCTGGATCGCTGATGGGACCTGGGTTCCTTGGCCAAAGCCACCGCTCCATTGTTATCACAATACAAAGGTATTGGATGCTCAATGGATGGAACCACTCCAAGTTCAGTAATGAACTTCTTGATCCAGACAGCCTCTTTGGCAGCATCGTTGGCAGCGATGTATTCAGCCTCCATCGTCGAGTCTGCCACGGTTTCCTGCTTGGAACTCTTCCAGCTAACCCCCCTCCATAAAGGGTAAAGACAAATCCCGACTGCGACTTAGAGTCATCCTTATCACTCTGGAAGCTCGAATCGGTAAAAGACTCCACTTGGAGTTCTCCGTTACCATACACCAAGAGCATCTCTTTAGTCCTTCGTAAGTACTTGAGAATGCTCTTCACAGCTATCCAGTGACTCTCTCCAGGATCAGCTTGATACCTGCTCACTACACTTAGTGAGTATGCAACATCGGGTCTGGTACATAGCATCGCGTACATGATAGAGCCTACAGCCGAAGCATAGGGTATCCCTTGCATGCGAGCTCTCTCCTAATCAGTCTTGGGAGAAATCTTTTTGGAGAGAGTGACTCCAGAGATCGTGGGCAAGTTCCCACGCTTGGATTCTTCCATACTAAACCTCTTTAGTATGGTGTCAATGTACCTGGATTGGGACAATCCCAATATCCGTTTTGATCTATCTCTATAGATCCTAATTCCCAATATGCAGGAGGCATCACCAAGATCTTTCATCGAGAATCTTTGTGATAAGAAAAGCTTGATCGATTGCAGCATAGGAATATCATTTCCTATCAAGAGTATGTCGTCCACGTACAATACGAGGAAGACAACCTTACTCTCTGCCACCCTCTTGTAGATACAAGGTTCATCTGGATTTTTGACGAAATCAAACTCTTTGATAACGACGTCAAAGCAGATGTTCCAACTCCGCGATGCTTGCTTTAATCCATAAATGGATTTAAGCAGCTTGCACACCTTCCCGCTGCTCCCACTGTCTACGAAGCCCTCTGGCTGAGTCATGTACACGCACTCTTCTAAATCACCGTTTAGAAAGGCGGTCTTAACATCCATTTGCTAGATTTCGTAGTCATGATATGCAGCGATGGCAAGCATGATCCGGATGGATTTAAGCATAGCTACTGGAGAAAAGGTTTCGTCATAGTCCACACCTGGTCTTTGACGAAAACCCTTTGCAACAAGTCTAGCTTTGAAAGTCTCCACTTTCCCATCTACACCAAGTTTTTTCTTGAAGATCTACTTGCTCCCAATGGGTTTTACCCCTTCAGGAGCAACTTCCAAAGTCCATACTTTGTTGGTGTACATGGATTCCATCTCGGACCGCATAGCATCCAGCCATTTCACTGAGTCCCTACTCGTGATAGCCTGCTCGAAGCTAGTTGGGTCATCATCCTCCATGATGCAATCCTCGCTCCCACTATCTATGAGAAAACCGTAGTATCTCTCAGGTGGGTAAGGAACCCTACTAGATCGGCGGAGTGGCTGGGGTTTATTGGGAACTACGGAATCCTCTGGTTCCACCAGATCTTCTGTTGTAGCTTTTGTAGCTGGAACCTCTTCCAGTTCTACCTCATGACCACTAATCTCTTTTTCAAGAAATTCCTTTTCTAAAAAGGTGGCATGCCGAGAAACAAACACTCTTTGTTCCTCAGGGTGGTAGAAGATATACCCTTGTGAATTCTTGGGATATCCTACAAATTTGCTTAGAACAGATCGTGCCTCGAGTTTGTCCGGATTTTTTCGTTTGACATAGGCTGGACAACCCCATATCTTAACATAGTTAAGACATGGTCTCTTCCCTTTCCATATCTCATATGGAGTGGTAGGCACAGATTTGGTGGGGACCATATTCAATAGATGTATGGCTGTCTCAAGCGCATACCCCCAGAAGGAAATAGGTAACTCAGCTGTGCTCATCATAGAGCGCACCATATCTAATAGGGTGCGATTCCTCCGTTCTAATACACCGTTGTGCTGTGGTTAATATGGAGGAGTCAGCTGAGAGAGAATCCCATTCTCTTTTAGGAAGTCCAGAAATTCATTGCTCAAGTATTCACATCCTCGATCAGATCGAAGGATTTTAATACTTTTTCCGGTTTGGTTCTCGACTTCTTGTTTATATTCTCTAAATTTCTCAAAAGCTTCAGACTTGTGTCTTATCAAGTACACATGTCCGTATCTTGAGAGATCGTCAGTGAATGTAATGAAGTACAAAGAACCATCCCTGGCATGTGTAGACATGGGACCGCATACATCACTATGTATCAGTCCCAAGAGTTCGGTAACTTTTTCTCCGTGTCCCGTAAACGGAGTTTTGGTCATCTTTCCTTTGAGACATGACTGGCAAGTGTCATAAGATGAAAATTCGAATGGTTTCAAATATCCATCCTTATGCAACTTAGCCAGTCGTGTCGCATTGATGTGACCCAGTCTACAATACCATAAGAAGGATTCGTTCAGTTCTGAACTCTTCCTCTTGTGTGTGTTTGTTATGCTCAGAACTGTTGATTGATTTAGAACATAAATGCCATTGCACAACGTGCCTGATCCAACCAACTTTTGGTTACGGAAAATGTTCATAACATTGTCCTGTAATACAAAATTATATCCCTCTTTACTCAATAAAGAAACCGATATAATGTTTCATATCAGGTTCGGCATGTAATAGCATTCGTTCAGAACCAATGTATTACCAGTCGGTAATACAAGGTGATATTCCCCGACAGTCTTAGCTGCAACAATTGCACCATTTCCAACTCTAATGTCTTTATCACCTTCTCCAAGTTCTCTACCTTTCCTGAGCCCATGTAATTGATTACATATATGGGATCCTGACCCGGTATCTAATACCCAGGACGTGGAGCAAATGGAGAAACAGTTCTTTGTAACGAACACACCCGAAGAAAATGCATCATCATGTACTTTCTTCATTCGGGTGGCATGGGAATCCTGGTATTCCCCTATATCCTGTTCAGTCCTATAACTCTTATAAGAAAGAACGGAACCAACGTTCCCCAGCACAGTATAACATGCGGGTTCGGTCAATACATCCATATTATTATCTTTATTAGGGCATGACATGGTCGCTACCTGGAGAGAGAGAGAAGAAAACACTTTAGCGTATGCTCGTGCAAGATCAGATTGGTTATTATCTTATCTAATCAGGATGGCTCCCACTGGTTTTTATCAAATCTTCCTTCAAACCCTAAAATGAAAGACTAGCCGGGATTAATTACACCCTACAACTTCGTCGATCTTTCAGCCAGGCCAGTGTCGGTACTTTGAGGGAGGTTCCCCGTGCTTTCGTACGGACCTAATTAAAGTAAACCTCGTTTTCCCAGAGGCGTAACCCCGTTGACACCTTTCTAGACACCTACTTGATCGGCTAATTGTAATGTGCAAAACTCTCCCAGGAGTAACTCTTACTCGCAGTAGGTATCGGGATCCAACTATCTCATAGAAGGTATGCAATCTCATTGCAAATTTCAACACTTGAAATTCCCGATAGTGGTTTTTGCCCATAGTGTGCTATGACCTTGACGAAAGCCAACAAACCACAGCCCGCTAGTCAAGTTCAACCCGTACATTTCTTGACTGAATTAAACCCACCCGCACGACCCTTGACGAAAGCCAACAAAGCCGTACGACTACCCTAATCCAGTCGCATCATATGCAGCAGATAAGCAGCACATAGCTACCGCACACTACACCTTGACAAAAGCCAACAAATGTAGCACGAATACTATATGTAACTTATCTGAAATGACGGAGGGCTACGACAGGTTTTTCTGAAAACCTTTTGCGTAATGAACTTGATATCGTTGTAGAATCAAATAAAGTTTTGAAATGGAGTGATTTTGAGGCTTTTCTAGTTTTGCTAAAGGGGTCACTCCCGGTGAAGGGATCGTCGGCCCTTTCCTCATCGAATGAGGTGCGGGATATATCATATATATCACTGTGCAAAGCAGAAACTATAGAAGCAATCATAAGTCAAACCGAGTGTGTAGCATCTGCCAGTTATTGCTAAAGGAGTCACTCCCGGTGAAGGGATCTCGGTCCTTTCCTCATCGAATAAGGTGCAGGATATATCACATATACCGCTGTGCAAAGCAAGAACTGTAGCTACCTGTTTTATTTTAAAATCTGATTCTACAACATCTTTTAGGTTTCTTTTCTTTCATTAATCACATTAATGAAGTCCCATCATTTAAGTCACCTAAACATCACAGATAAATACGACGTACACTTATGCCATCCGCATTCGCCTCGATGTCCCCTCGTGCACCGTTAGGTTAGGTAACTAACGGCAGAGCGGGGCAGGGCTAGCGCGGGTGTAAAACATAAGTAACGTCTATATAATATATCATATATACTATATTCAGCATCTATCACAGAACATCATATGATCACATCACAGATATCGCAGCAGAAGAATCATATGAAATATTGGATATACCAGGACGTCCGTGTTTTCAATACGAGCCAGTATAAAACACGGATTCCACGGTCGTGATGAATAGCCAAACCCACACCCCTAGACCCCTACGAGAGCGGCAAGCAACCCTACCAATTCTAGAGTTAGGAGACCCGGACTCGACTCCTCGAGTTGGTCTCCCACTGGACTCCAGAACCCGGTTACTTGTGCCCTCCTCCTTGGGTCTATCCTAGTGCGGAAAAGTAAATAATATACAAACGGTGACAACTTCCGCAACCTGGAAGTGCCCCAATAATAGAATATTACATACAAGTTTTTACATGAATGAAAATGAAAAACACTCATCTCACATAAAACCCCCCGGCTATTCGAACACGACGATCCAATATAACATATCCAGCAACACATAACATCACATGTCATCAACGTAAGTAAGTATGCATACCCCAATTGTCGTTGACGTATAGCAACGAAACCGGCGATATCGACATACTACACTTACGGTCACAGAAAAGAAAGTGTAAAACTACAACAGTTGGAATCCGCAATCTTTTTAGACATCGCATGCCTAATCAAATGAAATACTTAGACATCACATGCCTAACAATTATAAACCCCGCATTTTAGTCTCATTATCGAAAACTCTTTTCAACATCAAGTGAGACTAAACCGCTAGATTTATAACATTCATTCAGTTATCTCATAACTGTTTGTGAATTCCAATTATTGTATCCCATTCCAGATAAATAGAAAATATTAAACTTTCCGATCGAACATTCAAACACCCAAGTTTTCCCGAAACCGATCAACACATGAAATAAATTCAAAGACATTCACTTCATACCTCAGTACCAACGGTCCAGCCGTAGAAGGGTCAAGCCAACGCCTCACATGTGGCGCGCCGTACTGCCCCAAACCCTAAGGTTCAAAGGGCAGTTCAAGACGGTCACATAATCGAGTTAAGGTTTGTTGTCTTCTAGAGGGACCATCGCGTTACTTGCACTACTTAGAACGTCATTAAACTATGGAAAAGTCCAACAATTGGAAATTTCCCGGCAGGGGAAAAATTGGGTATTTACATCCGGTCGAACTTTTTAACATATTCTAAAATATCCGGAAAACCACATAGACAAAGCTTGATAATCCGATCGAATCTACGATTCCCAATGCAACCCCAGAACACTCAACTATTGAGTCAAATTAAAAATTCCCATAAAACTCAGCATCATTAAATAGGAATTACTGTGCAAAGTAGGAGGCAAATCCTATCAAGTGGCCGCGGAACCGCCGCATAAGCCAGGATTATGCCGCGGTTCCGCCGCGCTATAAAGGCTTCATGAGGTAAATTTTGCACCGTAATTCTTAGAATTCCCTGCTGAATTTTTTAAGCATTTTTAATCTGGAAAAAACCCAGTTTTTAGAAAAAGTCCAGAGAGCGTGAAAAAAATAGGGTTTCGGGTTCGATCGGGTTTCAAATATCGTCTAAGCATCGCCTAAGGCTCTAGCTAGGCTCTGATACCACTGTAGGGTTCCTAGGCACTCTCAAGAGGTCTCACAAGGTATCAACCATGCCAATTTCAAATTTTACAAGTGCCGAGAAACTCTAATACGGATCGTTAACTAGAATTTTAGGCGAAACATTAAACAAGTTAACAACTTAACTAAAGATAAGAAGCTACAACCTTTGTAGATCCGGTTATCCACTTCCTTAGCTCCACGTAGTCGTCCCCTCGCTGTCCATCTCGAATCCCGGACTCTTGCATCGGCTTCATCGGAGAAAATGAGCGGACTAGTCGTCGGCTACGATGTCGAAGATGATCTACGTCGAGGTTACACAAGATCAAGCTCCAACTTCACCAAGTTGTGAAACTTGTGAAGAAAACACCCTATACTACTTGGCAAGAGGTAGAGGGTGAATAAATAGGAGGTGGGTTCACTTTAGAATTTAATTTCTCACACTTTTGCTCAAAATGCCATTAATGGTGGCAAGCTTTTTCTTTATCTCATGAAGAAGAAGAAGATGAAGATGATTATCATTGGAATTTAAAATGAAAAAGAAAATGAATACTTATCATAATGTAAACCATGGTTAGGTGTAGAGAATTGACTAAGGTTAGATGAATGGTTAGGGTTAAGCATGAAGACAAAATGGTCACTTTGGTCAAAGCTTCATGAAGCTTCAACAAGCTTCAAGAATGAAAGCAACCATTTTGTTTTCTTTTGCCATTACTTTTTAATCCAAATTAAAAAGATAAAAGAATGAATAAATAAAAACCCTAACCATTTACTTAACCAAGGTTTAATTCTTTACACTTAACCATATGAGCAAGTATCATCAAACATGATACAAACATGTGCACAAAAGTATATCACATATACAACTTGCACATCAAGTGAGAAAAATCCATTTAAAGTGAACCAATACTAGTTAATGCAAAGTGATATATCAAATATATAATTATACATTAAATCATTAAATCAACACATGATTTAACGATCCGGTCATATCGTATATAACCGACTAGTATCCTATGTATCGGCTTATCGAATCAATCCTTGATTCGATATCTAGGTTATATCGCATATAAACAATCGATACATTCATCGCGAGAATGGAATACGGTATCACATACACGCATTATTCTCGGTCCTGCACATATCTCATATGCACTCCTATTTCGTTTCGCTTGAGCCAGGAAACCTCTGTGTAGGACTCTAAAGACTCGTCAATACGCCGGCAGCAGATGATGATCATATCAATCACCCACAAGCCGCAAGCGGTCCGCTAAACGTAACGGCCACCCGGGTATTGATCGATCAGAAGATCGACGAGCTAGCCCGCTCACACTCCTGTGAATCCAACCAGTAACACTTACCGTACAGTCCGGTCTGTTCGTCTGATATGTCGCATATCAAGTCTAGGGTTGGTAATCGTCAGATCCCAATAACCGATAATCGGTTTAATATTAACATGTCAATTCTGATTCTGTTGGGACTGTTATGCGTCCCGATCTTTTAAATTACAGATTAAATAACAAATGATAACGAAACAGGATGAAACTAATTATGTTCTCTAGCTAACAGATTCACCTATAAATAACAGCGGAGTTCCGCAATCTACGAGTTTAGGAAAAACTGCAGTACCCATTACGGAACAGCAAGCAACAACTGGAGTCGCTCTGGACTGCAGTCCAGAGTCGCACTCCGATCCAATTATCATCACAATATATGTACAGGAATATCTGGAAACTAGTCTAGGGTTAAAGGTCGTCGAGTTGGCTTCGATTTGAGCCCTCGAACGCACCATTCTAGTAAGTATATGATTTATGGTGAATTTAACGGTTTTCAGGTACAATAAAATTCCAGTTTTACGAGTAACTTGAGGGTAGTTGTTTTGGTCATTAACGATCAAATTATCCAACGAAATTCATGCACCAGGTTCACAGTCATACGGGCCAAACAATACTATTAGGTTCCGTCAAATTAGGTGAGTGTTTTCATTGGGAACACACGTCGAACAGGAATGGCACATAATTGATCTAAACTTGCAACTTTAAGATATATGTAATTAAAGATCGTAACTTAGGTAAATAGCATGTAAGCAAGTAAAATACTTGCCTGGACACGTCTCGTGGATGTACGGTGACGGTGACGCCACGAACGCGCGACACACGCGCGGCACGGCAACTTGATTTGGCTCGAACTCGAGTCTCGGCAGCTGCTTGGTTACTGGGGTCTTGTCGGCGAGGGTGGTGGTCGTTGACGTGGAGTTGCTCGCTGTGGTGGCCGGTAGAGCGGGTGTTAGAGAGAGAGAGAGAGGCAGTGAGTGAGAGAGAGAGAGTTAGAGAGAGAGCTAAGAGAGAAACGAGAGAGAGAGAGAGGGAAGTGAGATAGAGAGAGAGAACTGAGAGAGATAGAAAGATAGGGAAGTGAGATAGAGAGAGAGAGAACTGAGAGAGAGAGAGAGAAACTGAGAGAGGAAAAAAGAGAGGGAGAAGGAGCAGAGAGAGAGATGAGTGGTGACGACGTGGTTGAACGGCGGTGAGGTGGGGATCGGCTCGGGCGTTCGGTGGCGATTGAACGGGGTGCAGGCGAAGGCGCTCGGGGAGGCAGTGGAGGAAGAGAGGAGGAGGGAAGGAAGGGCTCGACGGTGGTGGTGGTGGGTTCAGATTAGAAGGAGGTGAGGGACTCAGTCGGTGAAGGAGGAAAAGAAGAGACTTGCCGCCGTCGTCGTCGTCGACGGCGAGGATGATGGTGCTCGGTGTGCGGGGAGTTTGAGCTTGGCGGTGGGTTGGGCATGCAGTCGATGAAGTGAAGAGGAGCGAGATGCGAGGGAGGACGACGAGGAGGTGAGGGAAGAGGGATCGGTAGTCGTCGTCGATGGAAGTGGTGGCAGCGGGAGTGGGTTGAGAGCGAAGGAGGAAGAAGGAGAACGAGGGAGAGAGAATGAGATCAGGAAAAGGGTGCGTGGGTGTGCACGAGAGGAGAGGTCGAGGCACGCGTCGTGGGGGTAACGCGCGCGAGCGTGGGCGACGGCGGAGGCGGGGCGCGCGGATCGCTAGCGGGAAAAAAGGAAAAGAGCCGTTGGGGAGACGAAACTGTAGGGAGCGGGTCGGGTGTGAAGCGGGTGTGGGTTCGTTGGGGAAACGGGTGGGGAGAAAGAAGCGGGCTTGGAGTGAGTGGGCTGGGCTAATGAGATGGGCTCGGGAAGTTGGGCAAAAATTTAAAAGGAAAATCAATTAGGCAAAAGAAAAGGAGCGGGCCGGAAAACGAGTTGGGCCTGAGAACAAAATAGGGAAAAATTGAGGAGAAAAAGAGTGGATGGGCTCGAGGTCGGGCTAGTGGGGAAAAATTTTTGGAAGGGAAATGGGTTTAAAAGAAAAATGAATTTAAATAAAAGAATGGGAATTGGGGTTCTATTAAAAGAAAATGGTGTTGGCTAAGGGAATTTGTTGGAAAAATATAATAGGGTTTGGATTTTGGGGTTTTTATTGATAAAAGGAAAAATAGGTTTAGCATGAAATAAAATATAAATAGAATGAAATAAAAATAAAAATATAGTAAATAGAATTATAAAGTAGAAAAATACAGATTCTGGTACGAAAGGGGCTGGGTATTACATCATACCACCCTTACAAAAATTTCGTTCTCGAAATTTAAAAAATGAGTTATACAAACATAAGCGAAAGCTATTATATTGCAACTAATACGTAAAGATTTACTAGGAATACGTGGACGAAGAAATTTAAAATATATATATATATATATATATATATATATATATATATATATATATATATATATATATATATAAGTAAGGACAACATACAGAAAGGCAGGTCTAAATAGGTATAATGCAAGAATAATTATAAGGGCAACAACGAGTATACGAGAACATTGGTATCAATAACGAATAATAATCAAAGTGTGTTCGATAAAGGTCGAAACCCACATATATGCACATCTAAGTTTATTAAAGCAAGCAGAAAATAAGCATAAGGCTTAACCATTTATAATAGTAATCCTAGGCACAATTCTCGAAAATAGAGTAACGACAATAAAGTAGTGAAAGATTAGTCGGTAGGTTAAAAAATTTTTAGAATAGTGTATCGATCAAATAGCGTAGAAAACTCATATAGTGAAAATAAGAAACACGGAACGAAAATTGTGCGCGGTGTAAGGTTGCGCTATCGAAAATAATAGGAAAACTAGTAGAGAAGTACATGAAATGCGTAAAGCGGGGATAATCAATAAAACGCACTCTTCGATAAATACAAAATAATGAAAACCAAATTTCGAATAATAAAGTCCCTATATATATATTTAGGGTAATAGGAAAACACACAAAATGTAGGCTAGCTAGGGTAAGGGTTTCAAGGAAGTGTGGTTCACTCAAAGGTCGGAATGTGGCGGTTTTAGGCTGAAGATCAAGGAGATTGGGACGGGTCAGCACAGGATGTGAGGGCGAACAACAAATGACTACAAGGGAAAAAGTATGGGTAGGATAGCGGTCGGTACAACATATGAATCAAGATGTGAAGGGTTAGCGAACATGGAAGTTTCTCCAAAATTTTCTCCTCCCAGAAGGATTACAAACGAGGCACAAGCGAAGAATGAATGGTGGCACATTCCAAGGATCAGGGTGTGGTACTCTCTAATCGAAACGAGGGTGAAAACTATACAATGAGTAGGGGTGGACAGTCAGGGAACTCAGCAGAAAAATAAATGGATACGGGCAATAAACAAGTATTAAGCGAACCAATAATCAAAAGGTTTACGAATTCAGAAGATTTATTTCATTCAAGAAAATTTAAAACAAGGCATTCCCAAAGGCGAAAAGTGGACCTAAACTATACACAGTTTATTTGGCCAGAAAGACAACATCAAAAGAAATTCCGTCAGTCGCGGTTGTGGAGAATCAGTAGGTTGCGGTAGGCTCGCGCATTCAGGTAGGGGCGTCCATTTCCATATCGCTTCGCGGGGGCCGCCATTGGGAGTTCTTCCACCGCAGGCTCCTGTCCATCAGGTCCTTCTTCCTCGGATAGAGCTTCTTCATCGAGGTCCGATTCCATGTGATCCTCTCCCTCTGGGTTTTCTTCCACGGAATTTTCCTCAACTGGATTTTCTTCTATCGGGCCCTCATCGGGATCTTCCTCTATAGGGTTCTCTTCGGAATCTCCTTCTTCTTCGTCAAAATCAGCTATCATGTCAAACTCTGGGGCGGCTGCTCCTTCGCCCTCTGGATCGTGGTTTCCGAAATTGATCTGGGGACCGTTGATCTCATCGTCAGAACTCATCAGCGTGCGGTCTAGGGAAACGCATGACTGTGCATCCTCGTCTAGATGCGGTGCTGCTCCGGGGTGGGCCATGGTCTGAAAAGAAAGTGTCATGATTAAACAACGGAACACATCAAGAAAATAGTTAAGTGTACGAAGTATAGAAAGATATGCGGTGGCAGGAATTGAAAATCAGGATTAAGATACTGTGATAACGAATAGTATAAATAAGGAGAAAGCAAAAGAATGATACATATATTACGATTCAAGTTTTATTTCATTCAACTAAAAGTTCGGCGGATACAAAGGTTCAAACGAAAGAAATGTTTATAAGAGGATGACAACGTAATACTGAAATTGGAAAACATAAAAATTCTTCTTTGATTGCCATACCGCGGGATCATCGTTACGTGAGTTGAATCCTGTGTTGGGTCCGTTCTATCCTCGAATTCGAACTACGCAGTAATCCTCACTTGGCCGAAGTGGGGAGTGTGGACGAGTTTCCTCCTTGTAGTTCTTTCCTTTCTGGGCAACCGTTGATGAGATGTTTGTCGGACCCGCATATCAGACATTTCCTTTGGGCGCGGTGACAATCCCTCTGAAGATGTCCTGGCCTCATACAGTACCCACAACATGGGGTCTTCTGCCGCTTCTGCCGCGGAGAAACAACTTGGCGCTTCATCTTCCTCTCTTTTCCTCGTCTAACGGGGATCCCTTTATGATTTGAGACTTCCGCTGGTGCCTGATTCTCCTGTCTTCTCAGTCCTTCAGCCAACAAGTCATTTGTTCGCTCCTGGGCTTCTTTCAAACCTTGCAGTACACTCAGAATCTCGACGGTCTGATTCTGGGGAGTGGATATGGATGAAGAGTCGTTGAAAGACATGATCCTGAAACAACAATTTTGAGGATGATATAAGTCACAAGCTATTCGAATCAAGATATAATATGGATAGGACAAAGATTCAAGAATCAGAGGTGATGAATTTATTACAAGTGGAGAATCAACTGTATGACTTTAAGTTGCTTAAACAAAGTATGGTAGTGTAATCGTGATGTAGTTCACCATTACAACCACGAAACTTTGCCAAGTCACCTGAAACCATAGCGAATGGATAGCTGAACACACGATGTGAATATGGATCAAGAATGACAAGTTTACAACCTAAACCGAGGGATGTCTTAGATTGCCAAACTAGACACGGAAAACTGCAATCCCAATCGATGCAAAACCTGGGCTCTAATACCAACTAAACCATGTCACGCCCCGCTTCCCAAAATACGGAATATGAGGGGTAGACAAGGCCAGCCATGCTCCTACGGTCATGGAAATGTCCTGCCGTAGTCACACTTCGGCTTCTAGTTTTTCATGGTAAACAGTAAATGATGCGCAGGTAATGAGAAATGCAGTAACTGGAATAAAACAGTAAAATGAACTGACCTGATGGGAAACAAAAGATATAACTCTGAACAGCAAGTCAAGAAGTCTGTGTTACACGTCTAGTTCTGGTCCAGGCTAAATCTTCTCCTCACACTGAGCATGCATACTCAGGTCGTCAGAGCGACACAATGACAATATAATATATATAAATCAAGTGGCAGTTCTAACAGTGGTAATAGATATGAATAACAGTAAATCAATGACAGCATGAATATGAGTGTGCAGTAATCAATGCAGCGGAGCAGTAAAGCAGTAGAACGATATGTCACGCATGTCAACACAGTATATAAGGTATGTAAATGCATGTATCCCTAGCAGTCTTTAAGTCTCACTGTACAGGTCACTAAGCCTATCGTCAGTCCAAGTGTGAGAGTCAACCACTCGCGAGTGTCCTCCACCCAAGGGTAGAACCCAAGGGCAAGGGACCACGGGCCCAACATGTAACATGTATATCACGGTGTATATCACATACCCTGTAAATCTCCATATATCTCAATAAATATATAAGCCGGCATGGGACTCCTGAGATTCTGTTGAACTCACACTTAAACTACCCCACACCCCGTGGTCTACATCAAACGCTAACCATAACCCTAAAACTAATCGATCCGTGACAAGTCTGCGCGAGAACTGGAGGCAGGACCTCCATCAAGCACGTCCCGACTAATACCTAAGATAAATGGCAGTGTCGGATGCCTTATATGTGACACCCGTGCAAGCGCTTCCACAAGTGTTCCATACCACTTATAGTCACACGTACACGCATCCCACAGACGTCGACAATGCAATAAAATAATAGGGTCACTGATTGTGTACAAGTACGTATCACTTTCACTTATTCACGAATACACGAACACTGACGTACTTGCCACAATCATCACTAAAATCTAACACTGGGTAAATGCACGATGTCACTAGGTTATCACTGCAATGATATGAGTATGATATGATACGTAAACAGTATATGAAGCACAATTAAGCTGTCATAAAAACAGTATTTTATCACTTGCACGATTTATCATGAAACATACATATATAATTTAGCGAAATGATAAACAGGTAATAATTAGTATGTTCAGTTAGCTATCCATCTAATTTGGTTTCAAGCCAATCGGGTTCCAGAATCATTAATTATAACCATTTCATTTTAAGCGCTCGCGGCTGGAAATCCGGTTTCAGAATCAGAATTCCGTTTCGCAACGCATTTTGATCCAAGTTGGGATCAGATTTTAGCGACGCTACAGTTGGATGAAATCTAAGGTTTTCAGTAAGGTTTTCAACGCAACAGACGGATCTTCAATCGCGTCTGTAGGTTAGGAGTTATAATCTGTTTAATATTAACATGTCAGTTCTGATTCTGTTGGGACTGTTATGCGTCCCGATCTTTTAAATTACAGATTAAATAACAAATGATAACGAAACAGGATGAAACTAATTATGTTATCTAGCTAACAGATTCACCTATAAATAACAGCGGAGTTCCGCAATCTACGAGTTTAGGAAAAACTGCAGTACCCATTACGGAACAGCAAGTAACAACTAGAGTCGCTCTGGACTGCAGTCCAGAGTCGCACTCCGATCCAATTATCATCACAATCTAAGTACATGAATATCCGGAAACTAGTCTAGGGTTAAAGTTCGTCGAGTTGGCTTCGATTTGATCCCTCGAACGTACCATTCTAGTAAGTATATGATTTATGGTGAATTTAACGGTTTTCAGGTACAATAAAATTCCAGTTTTACGAGTAAACTTGAGGGTAGTTGTTTTGGTCATTAACGATCAAATTATCCAACGAAATTCATGCACCAGGTTCATAGCCATACGGGCCAAACAATACTATTAGGTTCCGTCAAATTAGGTGAGTGTTTTCATTGGGAACACACGTCGAACAGGTATGGCATATAATTGATCTAAACTTGCAACTTTAAGATATATGTAATTAAAGATCGTAACTTAGGTAAATAGCATGTAAGCAAGTAAAATACTTGCCTGGACACGTCTCGTGGATGTACGGTGACGGTGACGTCACGAACGCGCGATACACGCGCGGCACGGCAACTTGATTTGGCTCGAACTCGAGTCTCGGCAGCGGCTTGGTTACTGAGGTCTTGTCGGCGAGGGTGGTGGTCGTTGACGTGGAGTTGCTCGCTGTGGTGGCCGGTAGAGCGGGTGTTAGAGAGAGAGAGAGAGAGGCAGTGAGTGAGAGAGAGAGAGTTAGAGAGAGAGAGCTGAGAGAGAAACGAGAGAGAGAGAGAGAGGGAAGTGAGATAGAGAGAGAGAGAGAACTGAGAGAGAGAGAGGGAAGTGAGATAGAGAGAGAGAGAGAGAGAGAAAGAGAGAGAAACTGAGAGAGGAACAGAGAGAGGGAGAAGGAGCAGAGAGAGAGATGAGTGGTGACGACGTGGTTGAACGGCGGTGAGGTGGGGATCGGCTCGTGCGTTCGGTGGCGATTGAACGGGGTGCAGGCGAAGGCGCTCGGGGAGGCAGTGGAGGAAGCGAGGAGGAGGGAAGGAAGGGCTCGACGGTGGTGGTGGTGGGTTCAGATGAGAAGGAGGTGAGGGACTCAGTCGGTGAAGGAGGAAAAGAAGAGACTTGCCGTCGTCATCGTCGTTGACGGCGAGGATGATGGTGCTCGGTGTGCGGGGAGTTTGAGCTTGGCGGTGGGTCGGGCATGCAGTCGATGAAGTGAAGAGGAGCGAGATGCGAGGGAGGACGACGAGGAGGTGAGGGAAGAGGGATCGGTAGTCGTCGTCGATGGAAGTGGTGGCAGTGGGAGTGGGTTGAGAGCGAAGGAGGAAGAAGGAGAACGAGGGAGAGAGAATGAGATCAGGAAAAGGGTGCGTGGTTGTGCACGAGAGGAGAGGTCGAGGCACGCGTCGTGGGGGTAACGCGCGCGAGCGTGGGCGACGGCGGAGGCGGGGCGCGCGGATCGCGAGCGGGAAAAAGGGAAAGGAGCCGTTGGGGAGACGAAACTGTAGGGAGCAGGTCGGGTGTGAAGCGGGCATGGGTTCGTTGGGGAAACGGGTGGGGAGAAAGAAGCGGGCTTGGAGTGAGTGGGCTGGGCTAATGAGATGGGCTCGGGAAGTTGGGCAAAAATTTAAAAGGAAAATCAATTAGGGAAAAGAAAAGGATCGGGCCGGAAAACGAGTTGGGCCTGAGAACAAAATAGGGAAAAATTGAGGAGAAAAAGAGTGGATGGGCTTGAGGTCGGGCCAGTGGGGAAAATTTTTTGGAAGGGAAATGGGTTTAAATGAAAAATGAATTTAAATAAAAGAATGGGAATTGGGGTTCTATTAAAAGAAAATGGTGTTGGCTAAGGGAATTTGTTGGAAAAATATAATAGGGTTTGGGTTTTGAGATTTTTATTGATAAAAGGAAAAATAGGTTTAGCATGAAATAAAATATAAATAGAATGAAATAAAAATATAAATATAGTAAATAGAATTATAAAGTAGAAAAATACAGATTCTGGTACGAAAGGGGCTGGGTATTACATCATACCACCCTTACAAAAATTTCGTCCTCGAAATTTAAAAAATGAGTTATACAAACATAAGCGAAAGCTATTATATTACAACTAATACGTAAAGATTTACTAGGAATACGTGGACGAAGAAATTTAAAATATATATATATATATATATATATATATATATATATATATATATATATATATATAAGTAAGGACAACATACGGAAAGGCAGGTCTAAGTAGGTATAATGCAAGAATAATTATAAGGGCAACAACGAGTATACGAGAACATAGGTATCAATAACGAATAATAATCAAAGTGTGTTCGATAAAGGTCGAAACCCACATATATGCACATCTAAGTTTATTAAAGCAAGCAGAAAATAAGCATAAGGCCCAACCATTTATAATAGTAATCCTAGGCACAATTCTCGAAAATAGAGTAACGACAATAAAGTAGTGAAAGATTAGTCGGTAGGTTAAAACATTTTTAGAATAGTGTATCGATCAAATAGCGTAGAAAACTCATATAGTGAAAATAAGAAACACGGAACGAAAAATGTGCGCGGTGTAAGGTTGCGCTATCGAAAATAATAGGAAAACTAGTATAGAAGTACTTGAAATGCGTAAAGCGGGGATAATCAATAAAACACACTCTTCGATAAATACAAAATAATGAAAACCAAATTTCGAATAATAAAGTCCCTATATATATATTTAGGGTAATAGGAAAACACACAAAATGTAGGCTAGCTAGGGTAAGGATTTCAAGGAAGTGTGGTTCACTCAAAGGTCGGAATGTGGCGGTTTTAGGCTGAAGATCAAGGAGATTGGGATCGGGTCAGCACATGATGTGAGGGCGAACAACAAATGACTACAAGGGAAGAAGTATGGGTAGGATAGCGGTCGGTACAACATATGAATCAAGATGTGAAGGGTTAGCGAACACGGAAGTTTCTCCAAAATTTTCTCCTCCCAGAAGGATTACAAACGAGGCACAGGCGAAGAATGAATGGTGGCTCATTCCAAGGATCAGGGTGTGGTACTCTCTAATCGAAACGAGGGTGAAAACTATACAATGAGTAGGGGTGGACAGTCAGGGAACTCAGCAGAAAAATAAATGGATACGGGCAATAAACAAGTATTAAGCGAACCAATAATCAAAAGGTTTATGAATTCAGAAGATTTATTTCATTCAAGAAAATTTGAAATAAGGCATTCTCAAAGGCAAAAATTGGCCCTAAACTATACACAGTTTATTTGGCCAGAAAGACAACATCAAAAGAAATTCCGTCAGTCGCGGTTGTGGAGATTCAGTAGGTTGCGGTAGGCTCGCGCATTCAGGTAGGGGCGTCCATTTCCATATCGCCTCGCGGGGGCCGCCATTGGGAGTTCTTCCACCGCAGGCTCCTGTCCATCGGGTCCTTCTTCCTCGGATAGAGCTTCTTCATCGAGGTCCGATTCCATGTGATCCTCTCCCTCTGGGTTTTCTTCCACGGAATTTTCCTCAACTGGATTTTCTTCTATCGGGCCCTCATCGGGATCTTCCTCTATAGGGTTCTCTTCGGGATCTCCTTCTTCTTCGTCAGAATCAGCTATCATGTCAAACTCTGGGGCGGCTGCTCCTTCGCCCTCTGGATCGTGGTTTTCAAAATTGATCTGGGGACCGTTGATCTCATCGTCAGAACTCATCAGCGTGCGGTCTAGGGAAACGCATGACTGTGCATCCTCGTCTAGATGCGGTGCTGCTCCGGAGTGGGCCATGGTCTGAAAAGAAAGTGTCATGATTAAACAACGGAACACATCAAGAAAATAGTTAAGTGTACGAAGTATAGAAAGATATGCGGTGGCAGGAATTGAAAGTCAGGATTAAGATACTGTGATAACGAATAGTATAAATAAGGAGAAAGCAAAAGAATGATACATATATTACGATTCCAGTTTTATTTCATTCAACTAAAAGTTCGACGGATACAAAGGTTCAAACGAAAGAAATGTTTATAAGAGGATGACAACATAATACTGAAATTGGAAAACATAAAAATTCTTCTTTGATTGCCATACCGCGGCATCATCGTTACGTGAGTTGAATCCTGTGTTGTGTCCGTTCTATCCTCGAAATTCGAACTACGCAGTAATCCTCACTTGGCCGAAGTGGGGAGTATGGACGAGTTTCCTCCTTGTAGTTCTTTCCTTTCTGGGCAACCGTTGATGAGATGTTTGTCGGACCCGCATATCAGACATTTCCCTTAGGCGCGGCGACAATCCCTCTGAAGATGTCCTGGCCTCATACAGTACCCACAATATGGGGTCTTCTGCCGCTTCTGCCGCGGAGAAACAACTTGGCGCTTCATCTTCCTCTCTTTTCCTCGTCTAACGGGGATCCCTTTATGATTTGAGACTCCCGCTGGTGCCTGATTCTCCTGTCTTCTCAGTCCTTCAGCCAACAAGTCGTTTGTTCACTCCTGGGCTTCTTTCAAACCTTGCAGTACACTCAGAATCTCGACGGTCTGATTCTGGGGAGTGGATATGGATGAAGAGTCGTTGAAAGACATGATCCTGAAACAACAATTTTGAGAATGATATAACTCACAAGCTATTCGAATCAAGATATAATATGGATAGGACAAAGATTCAAGAATCAGAGGTGATGAATTTATTACAAGTGGAGAATCAACTGTATGACTTTAAGTTGCTTAAACAAAGTATGGTAGTGTAATCGTGATGTAGTTCACCATTACAACCACGAAACTTTGCCAAGTCACCTGAAACCATAGCGAATGAATAGCTAAACACACGATGTGAATATGGATCAAGAATGACAAGTTTACAACCTAAACCGAAGGATGTCTTAGATTGCCAAACTAGACACGGAAAACTGCAATTCCAATCGATGCAAAACCTGGGCTCTGATACCAACTAAACCATGTCACGCCCCGCTTCCCAAAATACGGAATACGAGGGGTAGACAAGGCCAGCCATGCTCCTACGGTCAAGGAAATGTCCTGCCGTAGTCACACTTCGGCTTCTAATTTTGTAACGATCTAGAAATCGTTTTGTGCTTGTTTCTGTTTTTGGGTGAAATTCGTCGGTATTGTCAGTTTTATACCGATTGCGATCAAACGGCCATATCGACTTACCAGCACCTAGTTTTGAGAAAATAAAGCTTGTGCGCACACTTTGAGAGTATATGGGACGTTTTGGTGCAATTTGAATTTTTCCCATTTTTAATGTTATTTTAATCCGGTTTGCACTTTTCTGGAAATCCTTTCTTTGCAACTTTTCTTTAAAATTTTCCTAAGTAATCTAAACCATAGCATAATGAATGTGTGGCCTAGGATTAAAGGAGGAATAAGAAGAGAAAAGAAAAGAAAAGAAAAGAAAAGAAGGTGCATGAATGTGAGTAGGTGTGTGTATGCATTTATTAGCATTTATGATAGGAAATAGCTTGGAAATTGCCTCTCTCTCTCCTCCCTCTTCACTTGGCCGAGCTCCCTCTCATCTCTACTGCCCTTATTCTTTCCTATCTCATTTCTTGCATAATTCCTTCACAAATCCATCAAAGTTCACAAAAATCACATTTTTTTGTGCAACTTTTCTCATTTTCTTGACTTGGAGTGCACAAAGCTTGGATCTTGTTATTCTTTCAGTTAGGTAATGATCCTTATCTCTTCTTTAATTAGTTTTTGTGCTTTGTTGATTGATAATTGCTGTTTAGATGTTTAAATTAGGTTTTGATACGAAATATCGTATTTTGATGTCGGTTTGTAGTTTCTAGGATCTGCTTTGACCCAGGTAGTTTACTGCAAAATTAAACATAGTAGTTGTGTTGTACTAGGGGACCTGGAGCACCACCACCAAGACGAGCCCCATGGCACCGGCCTGGGCCGGCGAGCTCTTGAGGAGGGGCCGGCGACGCCGGCCAAAGAGATGAGTTAGGGTGTGGGTTTTTGTCTGTAGGTGTCTGCTAGGGTTTGGGTTCCTCTGGTCTTGTTGAAATTGTTTAGTTTTCACAGTAGGAAAATCTGGGATCAATTGTGCAGTTTCTAGTGTTTTGTGTTCGTGCGATACGTGTTACGACACGCGTCGTGCCTTTTTAGTGGTTTCGTTCTTAAGTTGTTTTCGTCGTGTTGCTACTCTCGTTAGCCACGATACGAACACTTAAGAGGTGTTTGTGTGTTGTTGTGTCGGTTAGATATAGCTAGTTCGTATTTCGTAGCTATTATTGATATTGGTATATTGTTGTTGTTTATATGTTGCAGGTTCGCAGACGAGGACTACGGACACTGCCACAGGGGGATTCAGGTGGTAGACTTCTTCTAGCTTGGAGTGTGGGTGAGTAGATTTAACATCTACAGGGGAATCGCCCGCATGGCGTTATGCGTCTGGGCTAGAAACCTTTACCTTTGTCGCATATTCTATATCATGTTTAGAATTGCGCATATACCTTACTGCTTAGTGATAGATTGTGATTGGAGTAGTATCTTTAGTACACTGCACTATTATTGACGGCTCAGATTGCGAGAGCACTGATTGGATGCCACACACACCGTCAATAATTGCCATGTCATACACGACCATATTTTAGAAATGCTATTGTATGGTTAGGAACATTGTGACTTTTGATACATATTTCTTACTGTTATATTTAGACTTGACATGCTAGTTCCTGTTCACCTATAGGATGTTGTATCAGTAGGGCTAGGTACATATACACCTAGGGACATAGATACAGGTGTATATGCTTTCCATACTTTACCTATACCTGATAGGTATATTACATCATGACATTGATACTTCCATACCTTATTCATACCTGATAGGTATATCACATCAGTATACAGGCAGGTTTACGTGTATTTCTTATTTATACCTGATAAGTATACCACATCATCATATAGGTAGATACCTATATTTCTGCTTTACGATTCATGTATTCATTTATATCTGGTGAATGCTATGCTTTACATTTATACGCTTTCATTACAGTTTCATATTGCGTATATTTATTCATGGATTATCGCATTGTTATATGGATTTTTCATGATGTTTTCTGGATTTGGGGACCGTGGTGGTTCATGAAATTATGCATATATGAAGGCCCGGTTTCCTTGAGATGATATTATAGCATCCACCATGAGATTTATCGGTGCGGATATATATATCCTATGCGAGGAGGCGTCGAGAGCCGCATGAGGATACATGGTGGGGCCCGGAGGTACCCCGAAGCAAGAATGTTGTCGGAGTGAGCCGATGTCGCATTGAGGCGATGAGGCCTAGGGGAGCCATACTTTCCGGTGACATTACCAGAGACTCGGTGGATATCAGGGGGATACCGTTGGGAGTCATGTGCGTATCGATACGTCGAGAGGCGAGGGGCAGAGCGAGGCACTCGAGCTCTCGTGATAGCGTATGATACGTACTTATCAGTTTTCTGTGTCGATGCTTGACACATTGGTTTTTATGACATTTCTAAATACTCTTGTATATATAACAGGAGATTGAGCCGCTGTTATATATACCTTTACACCAATATTAGTGGAATGGGACGCTAATATATGTGTACTGCCCTCATCATATTTATATATGTCATTATATTTAGGATGTTAGAACTGTGCTGGAGATTGATTTGAGACTCATGAGATTCATTGGGATTGGGTGATGATATCGTACACACTAGAGATATGAGATCCACTTAGTGTTGTACATATGATATATGTGAGATAGATTGATATTGTACAGATGAGATATGTGGGATCCACTAGCTGTTGTACATGAGCCATAGGTGAGATATACCTGATATTGTACAGACGAGATATGTGGGATCCACTAGCTGTTGTACATGAGACATATGTGAGATATATATCGAGATTGTACATACGAGATGTGTGAGATTCACTAGTTGTTATACATGAGACATATGTGAGAGATACCAGATGTTGTACATACGAGAGATATAGGATTCACTTGATGTTGTACATTTGACATGGGAGATATACTGTTATTGTACCTATTAGATATGTGAGATCTACTTGATGTGTACATTCGACACTTATGTAGGATATACTTGATATTGTGTAGTTTGAGGAGATGTGACACTTAGATGATATGAGAGCTGATTTGGTGATTGATTGAGGATTGGGATTTTGATTTGTCTTATGGGATTGTGATCCTACCACGATGTCAGGATTCCGTGGAAATGACATATTTCACTCCATACCTCATCTTTATATACTTGTGCACTGTTTCATGTATTAGGAGTACCTGTGAGAGTATCTTCATGAGAGTTGCACATTTACTTTCTCATATCCCCAGAGCATGATTATTTCATACTGTTGTCACATTATTATTGCTTGATATATTGGTGGTACTGGTGAGTGTACTTTCCATTATTACGTACTCATGACCTTTATACTTGAAATGTCATATATTAGATTCATGCTGTACGTTCATTCTCGCGATTACCTGCATATGTTATTTACTATTCACGAGTTGGCAACTCACCCCCGTTGTGCCACAGGTTTTGCTGGAGTTTCCCCAAAGTAGTCAAGGCAAGCTATTCAGCTACATACTCATCTATCATCTTTTGGTTGCGGACACCACTTCGCCTGTTAGTGTGCAGTACTGCCCAGGTGGGTTTTGTGGGTATCTGAGATTTGTATTGTATATATTCGTTGTATATTGTACTCTCCATCTACTAGCAGTTGTTGTGACTTAGAGACTTGGTGAGGACGATTTGTATATTATTGTGGATTGGTGGATTTTATACAGTTCCTTTCTTCTGTCTCTGATTTCTTCGCTACGGCGTCGTATATCTGTTGTGGTATTGTTTTCCGCCGTTGGGCGTGGATTTTGCTCCCGTTTGGGATGCTTTACTTTATATTCATGTTGTACCCTTTTTAGGGGCTTGTTTTATAAAGGAGGTGCTGCCAAAATTTTACAGAAAATGTGGACTATTTTAAAGAATTTGGGTTGTGATTTCAAATGTTTCCAAAACTTTATATTATCTTTTCCGTATTCTTATGGTTTAGATTTCTGGGTTTTTGGCTTTCTTTTACTGCGTTACGTCTGGAGGCGTTGCGTAGTATTAGGGCCATCACGTACCATTTTTGGGTCGTGACAAAGTTGGTATCAGAGCGTGGTTTTACCTTTCGGAGTGTAGGATGACCCTGGTATGATAGAGTAAGTAACCTAAGCGGAGTAACGTAGTGTGTGTATGTCTGCTGCATACTCACGATGCAGTATTTCGCCTAAAGTTCCTAAGTACAATTTCTTGAGATTCCTTCCTTGATGATTCATATCCTTGAGATTCGATTTCCTTGTTCTTATCGAATCCTATCTCTATTTATAGTCTTGCCATTGATGACTACGGGGACTCAGAGTGTTGCAGCGAGAGCCGAGGTCAGGGTTAGCTCGGGTGAGACGAGCACTGACCAGGAGGGCACTCGTGTTGCACAGTTGCAGACGGATCAGCCTTCGACTGATCAGCTAGCTAGGCTTGTGACAGAGATGCAGGATTTGCGCCAGACGATGAGATCATTGGTTGATGCCATTCGAGCGCAGCGACAGGAGGTTTTCACCCCAGTTACTCAGTTGTTTCTTGGGATCAGCATGCAGCAGTCTGTCACTTACGTAGTACCAGCGGATGTAGCCCCAGTCGACGAGACACGTGTTCCAGAGACTTTGCGAGTTCCAGGACAGTGGAGGACCCGTACAGGTGTGCCAGTCCAGGGACAGAGGTTCAGTCGTCGTGACAGGTTTCGTGCACGGCATAGGAGTACAAGAGGTGTGAGACGAGGACAGTCGTCTAGCTCTTATCCCCAGGATGGTCAGCAATTTTCTTTCGGATGTTATCGATGCGGGAGTTTGGATCATCGAGTGTGAGTTTGTACTGAGCCACGTTGTTGCGAGACAGCTATACCACAGAGTGGAGGATTTCAGCCAGTTGTGGGTAGGAGGCAGACACGAGGGTTTGTTTCTACTCAATCGGACGCCCAGACGTCCAGTGCAGATGTGTCAAGTACCCTTGTTCATGTTCGTTGTTGTACTTGTTGGTTTCGCACTTTGTGCCGTGGTTGGGACGAGGATCTTGTTAGCTAGATCAGCCGTTTTGTTGTGTTAACTTCTGGCAGCGATTCTTTTGTTGCGCGACACGTATTTCAGTCGTATGCCAATTGGTGAGGAGATTTTGCCGTCATTGGATCCTTCTAGAGATGTTGGATTTGACATTCTCCTGGACATAGATTGGTTAGCTACGTGTTAGGCGTCTGTGGACTACCGTGTGGAAACAGTCAGGATTTGTTTTCCCGGCGAGTCAGTTCTTGTTGTGCAGGTGGATAGTTGTGCCGCCTCTCACAGCTTGAATTCAGCCTTTTTCGCTAGTCAGCTTTGGGGAGATGTCGTGGATTCTTGGCGTTTATTCGAGATACCGGAGCCACCATTGGGATTGTTGGGCCGGGTAGTTATCGTGCAAGAGTTTTCCGACGATGTTCCAGGAAAGCTAGCGAAATTCAGGGAGCTTAAGGATCTGCTGCAGAGTTGTTTGTTGGGAGGTTTGTGTGTCTGAGTGTTTCGCTTTTGGGAGCCCTTAATTCTGTTCGTTCAGGAGGATGATGACAGTTTGCGGTTGTGGATTGATGGATCGTCAATTGAACCGGCTTATGGTGCGGTTAGGTATCTGTTACCTTGTTTTGACGATTTCTTCGATCAGCTCCAGAGTGCGAGACTTTTTCTAAGTTTGTTTGGGATCAGGTCATCATTGTTGCGGGTTCGGAGTGATGGCATTCCGAATTTTGCTTTTGTGCGTGCTACGGGCAGTTTGTGTGTTGGTAGTGTCGTTGGACTTGCCAATGCCCTAGCAGCATTTGTGGGATATGATGCACCAGATTTCTTCAGGCCGTTCCTCGACCAGTTATTGTTGTGTTTTGACGACATTCTGGTCATTTTCTTTGTGTTTTGAGGAACAGGAGCAGCTTTTGAGACTTTGTTTTGCAGACATTGGTAGAGCCCAGTGGTTTGCTAGATTCTCGGAGTGTTCCTTCAGGCTTGTTTGTGTTGACTCCTAGGTCTTGTAGTCACGAGAGACGGTTTTGTATGGTTCCGAGGGAGATCGTGACCGTACAGTTTAGACCCAGACTTGTGTTCGGACGGAGGTCCTTTGTTTTTGGGTTTAGCAGGTTTTTACCGCCGTTTCGTGCAGGATTACTAGAGTATTGTTGCACCGTTGACTGTAAAGGCCTGATAGGAGGTTCTTTTCTTGAACTGAGGCATGTGTGCAGAGTTCTCAGCAGTTGGAGATTTGGTTAGCAACTGCATCAGTTCTTTGCTTTTGATTCGGAGCCCTTGATTTGTGACAAGGTTGTGCTATGTTAGGGATGCGTTGATGTACCTGATGATTATCGGGTAGAGACGTGAAATCCTAGAGTAAGCACATCAGTCAACTCTCTATGTTCATTCAGGTTCCACCAGCTTTGACGTGACTTGTGAGATAGTTACGGATGGATAGGAATGTGAAGAGAAATTTCAGGTTTCGTCTCAAGGTGTTTGTTTGGTTTGTTGTTTGCGGCAGTTGGGATCGTCACTCGCCATTGTTAGGATACGTCTTGATAGTTGTTATCAGGAGACATTTCAATTGGCAACCTTTAGGTGTAGTCAGGTAGTGTCGATCACCAGTCTGTTTTTCTGACTCAGCTTAGTAGGATTTTTGGACCTCAGCTTGTCTAGAGACTTCGGAGATGTTCAAGTTGGTCTTTTGAGATCCTTTATGTGAGTTAGTTTTCGTTGCCTTTAGTTTGGCACTTCCGCCCAGATTATAGATTATTCACCCCGTTTTCATGGTGTTGATTTTTGGCAAATACCTTCATGACTTTTTCACATGATTCAGCAAAGACTATTGGTTTGGACTCGATCTTTTCGTTCACCGACAGCCATGTGTGTAATGGTTCGGCAGGTGAAGAAACTTCGGTCAAAGGTCTTGCCATCTGTGGAGAGTTTCCTTGGACGTAGCTGTATAGTGAGGGGATCACTTGGGAAGCAGCGAGTGAGATTTGGGAGTTTTGTACTCTTCTCTTTGAAGGTATGCTTGGTGAAAATTTTAAATTCGGGGACGAATTTTTATAAGGGGGGGAGATTGTAACAATCTAGAAATCGTTTTGTGCTTGTTTCTGTTTTTGGGTGAAATTCGTCGGTATTGTCAGTTTTATACCGATTGCGATCAAACGGCCATATCGACTTACCAGCACCTAGTTTTGAGAAAATAAAGCTTGTGCGCACACTTTGAGAGTATATGGGACGTTTTGGTGCAATTTGAATTTTTCCCATTTTTAATGTTATTTTAATCCGGTTTGCACTTTTCTGGAAATCCTTTCTTTGCAACTTTTCTTTAAAATTTTCCTAAGTAATCTAAACCATAGCATAATGAATGTGTGGCCTAGGATTAAAGGAGGAATAAGAAGAGAAAAGAAAAGAAAAGAAAAGAAAAGAAGGTGCATGAATGTGTGTAGGTGTGTGTGTATGCATTTATTAGCATTTATGATAGGAAATAGCTTGGAAATTGCCTCTCTCTCTCCTCCCTCTTCACTTGGCCGAGCTCCCTCTCATCTCTACTGCCCTTATTCTTTTCCTATCTCATTTCTTGCATAATTCCTTCACAAATCCATCAAAGTTCACAAAAATCACATTTTTTTGTGCAAGTTTTCTCATTTTCTTGACTTGGAGTGCACAAAGCTTGGATCTTGTTATTCTTTCAGTTAGGTAATGATCCTTATCTCTTCTTTAATTAGTTTTTGTGCTTTGTTGATTGATAATTGCTGTTTAGATGTTTAAATTAGGTTTTGATACGAAATATCGTATTTTGATGTCGGTTTGTAGTTTCTAGGATCTGCTTTGACCCAGGTAGTTTACTGCAAAATTAAACATAGTAGTTGTGTTGTACTAGGGGACCTGGAGCACCACCACCAAGACGAGCCCCATGGCACTGGCCTGGGCCGGCGAGCTCTTGAGGAGGGGCCGGCGACGCCGGCCAAAGAGATGAGTTAGGGTGTGGGTTTTTGTCTGTAGGTGTCTGCTAGGGTTTGGGTTCCTCTGGTCTTGTTGAAATTGTTTAGTTTTCACAGTAGGAAAATCTGGGATCAATTGTGCAGTTTCTAGTGTTTCGTGTTCGTGCGATACGTGTTACGACACGCGTCGTGCCGTTTTAGTGGTTTCGTTCTTAAGTTGTTTTCGTCGTGTTGCTACTCTCGTTAGCCACGATACGAACACTTAAGAGGTGTTTGTGTGTTGTTGTGTCGGTTAGATATAGCTAGTTCGTATTTTGTAGCTATTATTGATATTGGTATATTGTTGTTGTTTATATGTTGCAGGTTCGCAGACGAGGACTACGGACACTGCCACAGGGGGATTCAGGTGGTAGACTTCTTCTAGCTTGGAGTGTGGGTGAGTAGATTTAACATCTACAGGGGAATCGCCCGCATGGCGTTATGCGTCTGGGCTAGAAACCTTTACCTTTGTCGCATATTCTATATCATGTTTAGAATTGCGCATATACCTTACTGCTTAGTGATAGATTGTGATTGGACTAGTATCTTTAGGACACTGCACTATTATTGACGGCTCAGATTGCGAGAGCACTGATTGGATGCCACACACACCGTCAATAATTGCCATGTCATACACGACCATATTTTAGAAATGCTATTGTATGGTTAGGAACATTGTGACTTTTGATACATATTTCTTACTGTTATATTTAGACTTGACATGCTAGTTCCTGTTCACCTATAGGATGTTGTATCAGTAGGGCTAGGTACATATACACCTAGGGACATAGATACAGGTGTATATGCTTTCCATACTTTACCTATACCTGATAGGTATATTACATCATGACATTGATACTTCCATACCTTATTCATACCTGATAGGTATATCACATCAGTATACAGGCAGGTTTACGTGTATTTCTTATTTATACCTGATAAGTATACCACATCATCATATAGGTAGATACCTATATTTCTGCTTTACGATTCATGTATTCATTTATATCTGGTGAATGCTATGCTTTACATTTATACGCTTTCATTACAGTTTCATATTGCGTATATTTATTCATGGATTATCGCATTGTTATATGGATTTTTCATGATGTTTTCTGGATTTAGGGACCGTGGTGGTTCATGAAATTATGCATATATGAAGGCCCGGTTTCCTTGAGATGATATTATAGCATCCACCATGAGATTTATCGGTGCGGATATATATATCCTATGCGAGGAGGCGTCGAGAGCCGCATGAGGATACATGGTGGGGCCCGGAGGTACCCCGAAGCAAGAATGTTGTCGGAGTGAGCCGATGTCTCATTGAGGCGATGAGGGCTAGGGGAGCCATACTTTCCGGTGACATTACCAGAGACTCGGCGGATATCAGGGGGATACCGTTGGGAGTCATGTGCGTATCGATACGTCGAGAGGCGAGGGGCAGAGCGAGGCACTCGAGCTCTCGTGATAGCGTATGATACGTACTTATCAGTTTTCTGTGTCGATGCTTGACACATTGGTTTTTATGATATTTCTAAATACTCTTGTATATATAACAGGGGATTGAGCCGCTGTTATATATACCTTTACACCAATATTAGTGGAATGGGACGCTAATATATGTGTACTGCCCTCATCATATTTATATATGTCATTATATTTAGGATGTTAGAACTGTGCTGGAGATTGACTTGAGACTCATGAGATTCATTGGGATTGGGTGATGATATCGTACACACTAGAGATATGAGATCCACTTAGTGTTGTACATATGATATATGTGAGATAGATTGATATTGTACAGACGAGATATGTGGGATCCACTAGCTGTTGTACATGAGCCATAGGTGAGATATACCTGATATTATACAGACGAGATATGTGGGATCCACTAGCTGTTGTACATGAGACATATGTGAGATATATATCGAGATTGTACATACGAGATGTGTGAGATTCACTAGTTGTTATACATGAGACATATGTGAGAGATACCAGATGTTGTACATACGAGAGATATAGGATTCACTTGATGTTGTACATTTGACATGGGAGATATACTGTTATTGTACCTATTAGATATGTGAGATCTACTTGATGTGTACATTCGACACTTATGTGGGATATACTTGATATTGTGTAGTTTGAGGAGATGTGACACTTAGATGATATGAGAGCTGATTTGGTGATTGATTGAGGATTAGGATTTTGATTTGTCTTATGGGATTGTGATCCTACCACGATGTCAGGATTCCGTGGAAATGACATATTTCACTCCATACCTCATCTTTATATACTTGTGCACTGTTTCATGTATTAGGAGTACCTGTGAGAGTACCTTCATGAGAGTTGCACATTTACTTTCTCATATCCCCAGAGCATGATTATTTCATACTGTTGTCACATTATTATTGCTTGATATATTGGTGGTACTGGTGAGTGTACTTTCCATTATTACGTACTCATGACCTTTATACTTGAAATGTCATATATTAGATTCATGTTGTACGTTCATTCTCGCGATTACCTGCATATGTTATTTACTATTCACGAGTTGGCAACTCACCCCCGTTGTGCCACAGGTTTTGCTGGAGTTTCCCCAAAGTAGTCAAGGCAAGCTATTCAGCTACATACTCATCTATCATCTTTTGGTTGCGGACACCACTTCGCCTGTTAGTGTGCAGTACTGCCCAGGTGGGTTTTGTGGGTATCTGAGATTTGTATTGTATATATTCGTTGTATATTGTACTCTCCATCTACTAGCAGTTGTTGTGACTTAGAGACTTGGTGAGGACGATTTGTATATTATTGTGGATTGGTGGATTTTATACAGTTCCTTTCTTCTGTCTCTGATTTCTTCGCTACGGCGTCGTATATCTGTTGTGGTATTGTTTTCCGCCGTTGGACGTGGATTTTGCTCCCGTTTGGGATTCTTTACTTTATATTCATGTTGTACCCTTTTTAGGGGCTTGTTTTATAAAGGAGGTGCTGCCAAAATTTTACAGAAAATGTGGACTATTTTAAAGAATTTGGGTTGTGATTTCAAATGTTTCCAAAACTTTATATTATCTTTTCCGTATTCTTATGGTTTAGATTTCTGGGTTTTTGGCTTTCTTTTACTGCGTTACGTCTGGAGGCGTTGCGTAGTATTAGGGCCATCACGTACCATTTTTGGGTCGTGACAAGTTTTTCATGGTAAACAGTAAATGATGCGCAGGTAATGAGAAATGCAGTAACTGGAATAAAACAGTAAAATGAACTGACCTGATGGGAAACAAAAGATATAACTCTGAACAACAAGTCAAGAAGTCTGTGTTACACGTCTAGTTCTGGTCCAGGCTAAATCTTCTCCTCACACTGAGCATGCATACTCAGGTCGTCAGAGCGACACAATGGCAATATAATATATATAAATCAAGTGACAGTTCTAACAGTGGTAATAGATATGAATAACAGTAAATCAATGACAGCATGAATATGAGTGTGCAGTAATCAATGCAGCGGAGCAGTAAAGCAGTAGAACGATATGTCACGCATGTCAACACAATATATAAGGTATGTAAATGCCCGTATCCCTAGCAGTCTCTAAGTCTCACTGTACAGGTCACTAAGCCTATCGTCAGTCCAAGTGTGAGAGTCAACCACTCGCGAGTGTCCTCCACCCAAGGGTAGAACCCAAGGGCAAGGGACCACGGGCCCAACATGTAACATGTATATCACGGTGTATATCACATACCCTGCAAATCTCCATATATCTCCCTAAATATATAAGCCGGCATGGGACTCCCGAGATTCTGTTGAACTCACACTTAAACTACCCCACACCCCGTGGTCTACATCAAACGCTAACCATAACCCTAAATAATAATCGATCCGTGACAAGTCTGCGCGAGAACTGGAGGCAGGACCTCCATCAAGCACGTCCCGACTAATACCTAAGATAAATGGCAGTGTCGGATGCCTTATCTGTGACACCCGTGCAAGCGCTTCCATAAGTGTCCCATACCACTTATAGTCACACGTACACGCATCCCACAGACGTCGACAATGCAATAGAATAATAGGGTCACTGATTGTGTACAAGTACGTATCACTTTCACTTATTCACGAATACACGAACACTGACGTACTTGCCACAATCATCACTAAAATCTAACACTGGGTAAATGCACGATGTCACTAGGTTATCACTACAATGATATGAGTATGATATGATACGTAAACAGTATATGAAGCACAATTAAGGTGTCATAAAAACAGTATTTTATCACTTGCACGATTTATCATGAAACGTACATATATAATTTAGCGAAACGATAAACAGGTAATAATTAGTATGTTCAGTTAGCTATCCATCTAATTTGGTTTCAAGCCAATCGGGTTCCAGAATCATTAATTATAACCATTTCATTTTAAGCGCTCGCGGCTGGAAATCCGGTTTCAGAATCAGAAGTCCGTTTCGCAACGCATTTTGATCCAAGTTGGGATCATATTTTAGCGATGCTACAGTTGGATGAAATCTAGGATTTTCAGTAAGCTTTTCAACGCAACAGACGGATCTTCAATCGCGTCTGTACGTTAGGAGTTATAATCTGTTTAATATTAACATGTCAATTCTGATTCTGTTGGGACTGTTATGCGTCCCGATCTTTTAAATTACAGATTAAATAACAAATGATAACGAAACAGGATGAAACTAATTATGTTCTCTAGATAACAGATTCACCTATAAATAACAGCGGAGTTCCGCAATCTACGAGTTTAGGAAAAACTGCAGTACCCATTACGGAACAGCAAGCAACAACTGGAGTCGCTCTGGACTGCAGTCCAGAGTTGCACTCCGATCCAATTATCATCACAATCTAAGTACAGGAATATCCAGAAACTAGTCTAGGGTTAAAGTTCATCGAGTTGGCTTCGATTTGATCCCTCGAACGCACCATTCTAGTAAGTATATGATTTATGGTGAATTTAACGGTTTTCAGGTACAATAAAATTCCAGTTTTACGAGTAAACTTGAGGGTAGTTGTTTTGGTCATTAACGATCAAATTATCCAACGAAATTCTTGCACCAGGTTCACAGCCATACGGGCCAAACAATAATATTAGGTTCCGTCAAATTAGGTGAGTGTTTTCATTGGGAACACACGTCGAACAGGTATGGCACATAATTGATCTAAACTTGCAACTTTAAGATATATGTAATTAAAGATCGTAACTTAGGTAAATAGCATGTAAGCAAGTAAAATACTTGCCTGGACACGTCTCGTGGATGTACGGTGACGGTGACGTCACGAACGCGCGATACACGCGCGGCACGGCAACTTGATTTGGCTCGAACTCGAGTCTCGGCAGCGGCTTGGTTACTGGGGTCTTGTCGGCGAGGGTGGTGGTCGTTGACGTGGAGTTGCTCGCTGTGGTGGCCGGTAGAGCGGGTGTTAGAGAGAGAGAGAGGCAGTGAGTGAGAGAGAGAGTTAGAGAGAGAGCTGAGAGAGAAACGAGAGAGAGAGAGAGGGAAGTGAGATAGAGAGAGAGAGAACTGGGAGAGAGAGAGAGAGGGAAGTGAGATAGAGAGAGAGAGAGAACTGAGAGAGAGAGAGAGAGGGAAGTGAGATAGAGAGAGAGAGAGAGAGAGAACTGAGTGAGAGAGAGAGAGAGAAAGAGAGAGAGAGAAACTGAGAGAGTAACAGAGAGAGGGAGAAGGAGCAGAGAGAGAGATGAGTGGTGACGACGTGGTTGAACGGCGGTGAGGTAGGGATCGGCTCGGGCGTTCGGTGGCGATTGAACGGGGTGCAGGCGAAGGCGCTCGGGGAGGCAGTGGAGGAAGAGAGGAGGAGGGAAGGAAGGGCTCGACGATGGTGGTGGTGGGTTCAGATGAGAAGGAGGTGAGGTACTCAGTCGGTGAAGGAGGAAAAGAAGAGACTTGTCGTCGTCGTCGTTGTCGACGGAGAGGGTGATGGTGCTCGGTGTGCGGGGAGTTTGAGCTTGGCGGTGGGTCGGGCATGCAGTCGATGAAGTGAAGAGGAGCGAGATGCGAGGGAGGACGACGAGGAGGTGAGGGAAGAGGGATCGGTAGTCGTCGTCGATGGAAGTGGTGGCAGCGGGAGTGGGTTGAGAGCGAAGGAGGAAGAAGGAGAACGAGGGAGAGAGAATGAGATCAGGAAAAGGGTGCGTGGGTGTGCACGAGAGGAGAGGTCAAGGCACGTGTCGTGGGGGTAACGCGCGCGAGCGTGGGCGACGGCGGAGGTGGGGCGCGCGGATCGCGAGCGGGAAAAAGGGAAAGGAGCCGTTGGGGAGACGAAACTGTAGGGTGCGGGTCGAGTGTGAAGCGGGCGTGGGTTCGTTGGGGAAACATGTGGGGAGAAAGAAGCGGGCTTGGAGTGAGTGGGCTGGGCTAATGAGATGGGCTCGGGAAGTTGGGCAAAAATTTAAAAGGAAAATCAATTAGGGAAAACAAAAGGAGCGGGCCGGAAAACGAGTTGGGCCTGAGAACAAAATAGGGAAAAATTGAGGAGAAAAAGAGTGGATGGGCTCGAGGTCGGGCCAGTGGGGAAAAAATTTTGGAAGGGAAATGGGTTTAAAAGAAAAATGAATTTAAATAAAAGAATGGGAATTGGGGTTCTATTAAAAGAAAATGGTGTTGGCTAAGGGAATTTGTTGGAAAAATATAATAGGGTTTGGGTTTTGGGGTTTTTATTGATAAAAGGAAAAATATGTTTAGCATGAAATAAAATATAAATAGAATGAAATAAAAATATAAATATAGTAAATAGAATTATAAAGTAGAAAAATACAGATTCTGGTACGAAAGGGGCTGGGTATTACACATGTACCCGTAATCGGCCTCATCCAACTCCTCGATTCGGGTTCACATATATCACTCTAGCACCGAGAAAACACATGGTGGACTCACCGAAATATCATATCAAGGGAAACCGGGTTTTTCAATAATTAACTATTCTCTTTTGAAATATCCACGGTTCCCCAAATCCAGAATTAACATGGAAACAACATATCTCAATGCGTAATCTAAGCAAGTATGAAGATATCAATGTCTGAGTGCACTGGTATGAGTATACAGTGTGCATGTGCGCAGGCATGAAGATATCAATGTATGTGTGCACTGGTATGAGTATACAGTGTGCATGCGCATAAGCATGAAGATATCAATGTATGTGTGCACTGGTATAAGTATACAGTGTGCATGTGCGCAGGTATGAAGATATCAATATATGTGTGCACTGGTATGGGTATGTGATGTATATGTGCCCAAATATGGATACATGATGTATGTGGTACAAGTATGGGTATGTGATGTATATGGAAAATCATGACAACTTCAATAAAGCGGAATCGGTATGATATATGATTTATAGCAATCCTATAATGTGAGTGTCATGGCAATCACTAACGGTGTGAGTGTAGCATATCAATCGTGCTCGTGCAATTTGAACCGTTAGTGACAGTGCAGTGTCCTATGCTATCATTTCTATATGCAACAAAAAGGTATGCTACTACAGTCCATATGAACATCTATACTAAATATCCTAACACACCCTGACGTTTAACGCCATACGGGCGATTTCCCCGTAAATATTAAATCTACTCACCTGGTCGTGCGCTACTCGTAGCCGACCACCTGCTTCCCTTTCTTAGCTTCGTCCGACGTACCCGCCTGCGATCCTGGAATTTACACAAGAATCCATATATAAGCAACCACCTCGCAAGACGCGATATCTAAGCCAAAGGATACGCTCGCGTCGCGAACTAAACGCGCGTGTGAACGATACGCTAAAACGTGTGTATGCGCCTTAAGCCACTCCTACGCGTCGCGATACGCAGAAACCCCAAACCCACACACACGTATCACGCGTGTCGCGAAAGTTTAAAATACGGGAAATAGGGTATTAGATCCCAGATTTTTATACAGGAACAAATTTACAAAACTATATATACCATAATACTACACATAGCAGCAGACTCCGGTGATCCAAACCCCAACCCCCAACTCACTCATCTGGCCGCAAATTGTGGCTAGAACGCATTTTTCGGTGGCCTGCCTTGGGAATTGGGTTCCTGGGTTTTGTGTGTGTACTCTATACCCTATGTACATGCTACAATAATTACAGAATTGTTCTGAAATAATTGGGGCACAAGCAGATCCAACAGAACCCAAATTCTAGTTAAAAAGTCCAATTTAGCACTAAAACAATACTTTAGGGTATTTTTGTGCAAACTGAAGCAAACCCAAGTCTAAAACCACACTAATAACCCGTTACCAAGCTAATCAAGCCCTAAAACTGCTAATTTTAATACATCATCTCTAAATCCCTTCAATAGCACTAAAATTGCACAAAAATGTGATATTTTGATAGAAATATTACAAGATATGGAAAAAGGGTGCTAAGGGTGAGTTAATACCTTCAAAAGACCTTAAGAAACACCAAAATTCCCAGCCTTTGCCTCAAGTGTGCAGACTTGCCAACAAACTCCCCCAAAAGGTCATTTTTTCCATGGGTTTTGTGAAGGGAAAAGGGATTTTGGGTAGGGTTTTGTGTAGAGATCAAAGAGAAGTGAAAATGGGATGCAAAGGTGATGAATTTCTGATGTTGCTGCTGCCTCTCTGTAGAGAGTTCCAGAAAATGAGAAAGAGAGAAAAGAGAGAGAGAAAAAATGGGTTAAAAGTCAAATTTTCTCACCTAACACCATGCTTCTATTTTTCTATTTGGATTTTTGAATTATTGAAAGGGGTTTTGATTTGATAAAAGGGTGGGGAATAAAATGAATCATGCAAGAAGGAAATGGCTAACACTTTTAAGCTAGGTCACAAAATGGCTAAGTGTGCATGTGTGCACTACATAAGGAAAATTTTCCAATTAGGGTAAACCCGACTAGAAATAATTAATAACCCTATAATTACATATAATTATATATATATATATATATATATATATATATATATATATAACACTTCACAACACAATTATCACTAGCCAAGAAGGAAAATACGATATTCGGGCTTTTATGAAAAACACGCAAAATTGCTAATTATCGCGAAAATATCCTAAACGAATTCAAAGTGTTACAGGTATCGACACCCATGATCCATGTATCGATTTTTTGATATCTATAGATTCCTCAAAACCCAAGTGACTCACCTCGACACTTGTGTTCCACGTATCGGTATATACGTCCTCCGAATCTTAAGTGCCTCAACATCGACACTCTCGATCTCGTATCGGTTTAAAACAAATTTCTGAGTGGATGCATACAAATATCAATTAAGGAATAAAAATACTTTCATAATTTCATGAAAACCACCACGGTCCTCAAATCCAGAAAATATCATTTGAAATCCATATCTCAATACGAAATTCAATGAATATAACATATGCAACATAAAACAGTAATGTGAACATATGAAGGAAAAACCGCTATCTAACTGCAACAAGTCATTATATATAATACGGTTTCTAATTTCTCTAAGTCCATACAACATCAAATAAAGGTGAATATGTAGCTATAGACAGGTATACGTAACCATGTCGGTATAGCAAGATATGTGTGTACCTATCAATAATGATGTAATACCCTCAAGGTATATGTACAAGTATGTATGCATGATGTACGCGTAGCTATGTCTCATATGTGTATATACCTATCACTAATGGTACAATACCATATAGGTATATAGGTAACTAGCATGTAGGCGTGTCAAGGCATGTGTGTAAGCATGTAGGTATACAGGTATGCTATATGTCATATGCACAATAAAAATAAGGATTTTGTCTCAAGTCCCTAACCAATACAAAATCACGTATGCATAAGTGTTGTGCGTGTCATGGCAATTATTGACGGTGTGAGTGGCAAACAATCAGTGCTCGTACAACATGAACCGTCAATAATAGTGTTGTGTCCAAGGGTACAAGTCTAAGCACAACAAGTAATAATATGCAATGAAGTTTTACGCAAAATCTCTATAAGTGCAATATAAACATGTGGCTAATATCATATCATATCTAGCCCTGACGCATAACGCCATGCGGGCGATTCCCCTGTAGATGTTAAATCTACTCACCAATGCTCCTGGCTAAGTAAAGCCTGTAAGTCTACGGTAGCGCCACGGCCGTCTGTTCGAGGCCAATATGCGGAAACGAAAACTTTTTCTAAACTAGAAACCGGCGCTATCGCAGACTTTAATCCCGGATCGAACCATTAACCTATAACTAGCAACTGGAGAAGGGTGGGAAAAGCTATACCGATCGATCCGTGTCCTTCGGTCTTTGGCCACCATCCCAAGCATCTCGCGGCATCTCCGCTCTCGATCTCCTCGTCGAAAAGGGCACCACATCTTCGAGTCTTTTTACGGGCTCACCCTTCGTCCGAAGCAACTCGGACATGAAATTTGCTAGCCGACGTGTCCAAGGAGAAGTAGAGAATGTGTATGATCACTTTGTCTCATGCATCCATTGTATGGATGGAGGTTGAAGATGAAGCCATCAATGGAGGTTGTGAGCTAGAGGAAGAAGAAGAAGAAGAAACCTTTCCTTTTCTTATCTCTTCTATGATCAAGTGAGAGAGTGAGAGTGTTAGAATGATAAAACACAAGAGAAAACCCCTTACTATGGCTGCCCTTCTCTCTCTCCCTTTCATTTCAACTCACAAATCAATCACATAAGGTGACATTTGCACAAGAAATGAGACCATGAGTCACCTATGAAGTACATGTCTCATTTAATGCACAAAATGATGAAATCCACTCACAATTTCCACCATCCAAATGTTTGGTCCAACAAAAAGATACGGCAACATCTAAAGTAAACTCGTGACGGATCACAAGGATGCCCCTCACCTGTATATACATACCTGCATCCGCATTCCGACTGAATGCGAATGCGATGAGACAAAAGTAATTCAACAAATCTAATACTAGGATCCGGCTTAAACCAAACCCCATTAGTATGATCCGTCCGATCATGATCCGTGCACGACTGCACGTATATGATCGAACCCTGCCATATATCATACGGCCTCTACAACATTTCGTCCGAAACTTGAGAAACTGTCTGTGGGGGACTATAAAGACTCATCAATACACTGGCTGTGGATTTAACCACCAGCACGTCAGTGGTACTAGCCGTACGTAACGGGCTACCAGGTATTGACCAAAAGGGAGGTCGATGAGTGAACTCATCCTGACACCCTACTGAGCCTGGCAGTGACAATATCCGTACAGTCCGGTCCGTTCGTCTATGAGCATCGCATGTCGGGCCTAGGGGGTTGGTAAAAGTTAGACCCCCAAAAACGGTACAAGTCGTGTCGGAGTGTAGCCCAGAACACCCTGAGATACTACTGGAATACCTACCAGTAAATCTCCTGCCTTGGCCAAGTACTTCGTGTAATGGCTCTCCTATACATAGCGCGATCTCACCCCCAATACCGGGAGAGACGAAACCCCTGCCGATCCGCTCACTGCCTCCATGTGGCTCGGGACTTTACCCAACTAAAACCTATTTGCACGACTCCTTTGAGCCGTGGTAGGGTAGTAATCAAAGCACAGTGGGAACTCACAAGAGACAAATGACGATCTCAGGTCGATGAACTAACCTGTACACATGTCACCAGGGAACTGCTATCTGACGTCAGGTATAATACCAACTAGCATGTTCCCGGCGAGTCCTGTCCGGTGTACTCATAACCCAATGAGCACCTGTATACATCTTAGGTGAACCAACTGACACCAATGGCTTGTGAGACCGGCCACCGCACCTCGTCGGGGTCTCGACTATATACACTAGTCTACTCCGGAGTATCGATACCCTGTCTCGAAAACTCCCACGACTAGGGACCTTTTAAGGATGTGCTTATAGACCCCAGCTCCCACGTATATGATCGCCATCATACTGCTGGCAGTCAAGCAAGAATCCTAAGGGCTCTATCAACATGTAATAACGACCTGTAAGGTCACCTAAAGCAGTACACGATGATAAAGATAAACCAGATAGCATACTATCATCTTGAGTAAGACTGTCCTACCGATATAGGTCCTCCCTCAATCTTTACAATCACGTGCATGTGATCCAATAATTGACTCTGAGGGCACTATATCCAACAATCTCCCACTTGCACTCAAGGATAATTATTGCGATGTCGCATACTCACAGCCCGTGTGATACCGAACACCCAACTCCTCTACTAATCAGTCTCACAAAGCCCGTTTGCGAAACTATTGCGTTCGAGGAATAGCCTCAGTGAGTGGATCCGCCCTAATGTTTCTTTCTATGTCTCTCTTTATCTCAAGTTCGCGGAGAAAGCCATCTCCCGAAATGAGAAATACCTATCTTAGAATATGTCTGGATATCTGATGGGACCTAGTTCATAAATGAACTCCAAATCCAAACTTTTTAGACTGTATCGTCAACTGAACTTAATCAGTATCCTGCGCCATGCCTCCCTCAGTATCCGCTTGGACCATCTGTCCAAACTACTGCCCCTCATCAGAGGGAAAACTATAACTCTGACAGTCACTCTGTCATCCAGGTCACTTTGGAAGCCTGGAATGATAACCATCTCCTGAAAGTGGCCTTCGTTATCATATCCCTAGAACATGCACTTATGTTCTAAAACTGCTTCCGAATGTTTTTCCAGGATAGGATTAATATCAACATATTGCATCTAGTGCAAAAACAACATCTGGTGTGGTACTTGACATCTCATGATCAACTCAATTGCCTAAGCAAGTGATCTGCCAATCGTGCACATCCCTCTCCCCTTTAGTCTTTAAGACACTTTTAGAGAGGGTGACTCCATCACCTGCAGGTACACTACCATTCTAGGAGTCGTCCATTCTAAAACACCTTTAGAATGCTGTCTAAGTACCCAGATTGGGATACTACCCAAATCCATATCTTAAACCATAGATCTAGTGACCAGAATATCTGATATAATATCCAAATCCTATGTGGAGAAAACTACTGTGTGCCAACCAAAGTATAACTGATTGTAGTATAGGAATTTCACTTCCTACTCTGTGTATGTCATCCAAATACCAGGACATCACACCCTACTACCTTCTTAATAGATTCATCCCCTATTCTGATGAAGTCAAACCTATGACTGTCACATCAGAAATAGATGATCTTTCTCTGCTATATCTGCTTTAGTCCATAAATAGACATAAGCTTCTTGTCCGCCATGCTTCCGCTGCTCCCACTGATTACGACAACCCTCTGGCAGAGTCATATACACGTACACTTCTAAAGCTAGTTTAGAACGACGCTATACTCATCCTCCTGCCGGGTCTCACAGTCTGGAACAACAGTAATGGCAAGTCTGGGTAAACAAGAACCTCCCTATCACCGTCCTTGAGGCTACCGGAGTACCTCTCGGATGCCTGAGGTTACCCATTATATCTGCGGAGTGGCTAATGGAATGTCAAACCAGATTGAATCTTTAGGTTCTTATCGAATTTTCAGTAATCGTTTGCGGTTCTGGAATCACTTCCAGTTCTACCATACTCCCACTATTATTTTCTGAAAAAATCCATTTATATCAAAACTGTGGCGAGTCATGAACAATATCACTATTGATCTTCCAGATGGTAGAAAGTCAACCCTCGTCATAGCCCGGGTCAACCCACAAACTACCATTCCAGAAACGTGCCTTGAGTTATCCAGAGTCTGGTTTTAAGCATAAGCCAGACAACTCCCCGTACCTTAACATTGTTAAGATATGAACTATTCTATATCCAATATAGAAACAAAGGCACTGATTTAATTGGAACCAGATTCAAATCATGCAGCTGTCTCCAGTGCATGTCAACTAAATGGAGAGAGGCCGATCAGCATTACTCAACTTAGGAATACATCCAGTTATGAGTAACCTGAAAGAGAAGCAAGTTCTCATAATCATTACTATCAACTAAATATCATACACAAGTATCTACATCTTCGATCACCTTGAAGAATCTTGATACTTGCAATACCTGGTTCTCTACTTTATTCATATACCTATAACATCTCAAAACTTGGATCTTGTATTTCTATGAAACACATGTCTAAGAACTAGAGAAGTCATAAGTAAATAGAATATAGTACGGTACCAACCCCTCTGTCCTAATGGACACTGGACAATATACAATACTCTGTATAAGTCCCCTGAGTCTAATAACTTATTCCCTGTGTGTCGTAGGTTGAAAACTGTACTTATGGTTAAGAAGAATTACACCGCTGTTTAATGCTCCTTACCTAACCATCCACTGATATAGGTAAATGTCATAGACATAATTTCAAAAAGTTATATCTCACTTTATAAAAATAAACGTACAGGTATATCAATTTGAAATTGGTGCATAACAACGGATATTCAAAACCAAATATTTGCCGTCCGGCAAACAACCTAGACGATTTCCTCAAATATCACCAATTACAACGAATTCCGATATAATGAGGATGATCACCCAATTCCCAATAACTTACTCCCACTCATCATCTGTAAAACTATACAGATATGAGAATCAAACCTGGTAAATACATACCCTGGAGCAAGGACTAATTGGGAAATCAGTTTTCTTTTAACAATACACAGTGAAACTAAAATATGTAAATGTTTCGAAGGGGTATCCGGGTATTCATAGTAATGCCTCTTCCATTATCAGATTCACAACTGTAACCGTATATTTCTTTGCCATCTCTCCAAATCCCTTTATATGTCTTTAGTCTTTACCTTCTGTACACCACCTTTAGGCCAAATGGTTTTCTTCCTTCCCTATCGTTCGGCACCAGCCTATGGTTTGGAAGAAGACTATCCAATAAGCATAATGGGTGTACTCTCCTAATCCTAGGAGTACTCGTAACCTGAGAGAAGGTGAAGATAAAAGACAACTGAATAAAACTTTATTCCTATTTCTCCTGAACCAGAATCCATCCCCGAACTGGAACAAGTTCCTTCGAGTTCTTATATAACCATACGATGGAGTATCCAAATAACTGTGGATCTTCGTAGTGATACGGAGTGTCCTGGAGAAATACAAAGGTGAAGTAGGAGTGGCAATGAAATACTTGGTTTGGTCGTGAATAACAGTCACAGTTTACTTTGCTCTTTTTCTAATGCCTTTATTTGTCTTAACTTATTACCTTCTGTACACCATCGTTAGGCTAATTGGTTTTCTTCATTCCCCACCGTTCGGCACCTGCCTATGGTTTGGAAGAAGACTATCCAATTAGCGTAATAGGTGTACCGTCCTAATCCAAGAAACACTCGCAACCTGAGAGAAGGTAAAAGGAAAAGACAACTGAATAGTCCTATTCATTTTCCCCAGAACCGGAAACTATCCTCGAATCTGGAACAAATTCCTTCGAGTTCGTATATAACCATACGATGGTTTTATCCAATGAAAGTGGATGTTCGTAATAATACGGGGTGTTCTGGAGAAAAGGGTAAAAGTAGGAGTGGCAATGAGGTATGCAACTCTGACAATCCAAAAGCCAGTGTTTTAAGAAGGTTCGGTTAACTTGGTCACTGAGTCATAGTCAAGGGTCGGGTCATGGTCGCTGCCTAAGAGAGAGAGAAAAAAGAAACACTTTATGTGCACTCTAACCTACATCAGAATGGTTATCAATTTATCTAATCAGGAAACCTCCCACTGTATCGTCAAATTCTCCTCCAAACCTGAAAGAAGAATTAGTCGGAATCACCCGAGCAGTAAACCAACTCATCAGTGGGAATCTGGATCCAACTATCATCGCATGATAACGTGATGGAATCCACTCACGTTATCACACTCCAGAAGGTATGCGCATATCTGGCAAGTTTCAGTTTCTTTAGAAACTGCGGATGTGATTTTTACCCCATGCTCTTATGACCTTGACGAAGGCCAACATATCATATGTCACATGTCAAGTTCTACCCGTCATTATCCAGGTTAATTTGAACCCACCCGTACATATCCTTGACGAAGGCCAAAATAGTAGTACGACTGTCCCAAACTAACGCATCTATATATGCAGCAGAAAAGTAACAAATAGCTACCATACACTATGCCTTGACGAAGGCCAACATACATAGCATGAATACTAAGTGCTATCTTTCTGAAATGACGGAGGGCTACGAATGGTTTTTGGCGAAAAACCTTTAACGTAATGAACTTGATATCGTTGAAGGAACCGGATAGCTTTATATAAAAATATAGTGGCGAAAACCTTTGCTAAAGAGGTCACTCCCGGTGAAGGGATCTCGGCTCTTTCCCCGTAGAATGAGGTGCAGGATATTCCAACTGAATACCACGATGCAAAGCAAAAAGTAATCGGCTATAGTGAAGTTATTACCCTGATGCAAACTTCTGTCCAAAGGGTCACTCCCGGTGAAGGGATCTCGGCCCTTGCCTCATCGACTGAGGTGCTGGATATTCATAACCGAATACCACTGTGCAAAACAAAAGAGAATGTCCTTGCAATAACAGCTTTTTGAAAAATGTTCCAACAACATTATAATAGGTTTGTTTAGCTTGCATTGATCCGAATCAATGCAGTCCCATCAATTAATCACACTACAAAAGAACGAAAATATGATGTACGTATATGCCATCCACATTCGCCACTGGGTCCCGTCATCACCCGTTAGGTTACTTAACTAACGACAGAGCGAGGATTGGACTAGCGCGGGTGTAAAACATATACAACATCTACTAGTATATATATCAATATATAATAATCGCTCCAGGAGTGATAAAATGCAACATCACAGAAATGTAATAAGTATCACAGAACAATACAGATAATCTGGAAGCCCCGGGTTTCACAGAGCCGCTACTGAAACCCGACGTTCCCCTGGTCGTGTGGATAGCCTGTGCAATGAAATCCTAGACCCCTACGGGCGCGGCCAGTTACCCGCCAAAACCTGAAGCGAGCCAGCCCCCTACAGCAAAGTGAATGGACCACCCAGCACTTCACGGAATCCGGTAACTTGAGCACCCCTCCTTGGGTCAACCTGTACCCTCTACGAATGCGGCGAATAGCCCGCCAATTCTAGAGTGAAGCCCCCTCCGTCTCAAAGCCATGAGATGCGGGCCCGTTACCCTCTAGAACCCGGCTATCCGTGCACCCCACCTTGGGGTAATCCTAATACAGAAAGTAAAATATATACAACGGGTACATCGACCTCAGCCCGGTCGTGCCCCAAAAGAATAATATACAAACAGGCAGTGACGGCAGTCCACATGTCGGACGCTCGCTCCGCAATATCAAATGTACAAATATAACGAAACTGTACTATCATTGCATCCAGGCTACCCACCACGACAAATCCGCAACATCACAGCACAACACAGAACATCAAAGTGAATGTCACGCTCGCAAACCCGTCTAAAAGGACTATAGCAATTTGACAAGATTTACTGCTCGAATGACATTCACGGTCACAGATATAATGTAAAGCACTGTAAACTAACATATTTAAATTTTTCGATCGACAAAATTTCCCGAAGTGGGCCCCTAGTACAGCTGCAGCACTCAAAATAATCTGGGCCAAAAATAAACATACCAGAAACCCCAATTCCAAGTCAGAGACCACTGCAGAAAATTTGGTGCAGTGTTGCTACAGTACGGCGGCAGAACCGCGGCCAAAACGTGGGTACGGCCGCGGTTCCGCGGCGCTACAGTGATATCAGTGTACCAAATTTTCTCAGAACTCTTAAAAAAGCCTGCCTGTTTTTCTGCAATGCTCAAAATAATTTTTCGACGACAAAAAAAAAATTCGACAGAAACTGTAAAATTGGAATCGCGGTTTTGGAAATTTCTTTCGATCGATGTTTTAAATAAGTTAGAACAAGCTAGTAAAGGTTAATGGCCTGGCTCTGATACCATGTAAGTCTACGGTAGCGCCCCAGCCGTCTGTCCGAGGCCAAAATGCGGAAACGAAAACTTTTTCTAAACTAGAAACTGGCGCTATCGCAGACTTTAATCCCAGATCGAACCATTAACCTATAACTAGCAACTAGAGAGGGGTTGGAAAAGCTATACCGATCGATCCGTGTCCTTCGGTCTTTGGCCGCCATCCCAAGCTCCTCGCGGCATCTCTGCCCTCGATCTCCTCGTCGGAAAGGGCACCACATCTTCGAGTCTTTTTACGGTCTCCCGCTTCGTCTGAAGAAACTCGGACACGAAGTTTTCTAGCCGACGTGTCCAAGGTGAAGTAGAGAATGTGTGTGATCACTTTTTCTTTTGCAACCATTGCATGGATGGAGGTTGAAGATGAAGCCATCAATGGAGATTGTGAGCTAGAGGAAGAAGAAGAAGAAGAAGCCTTTCCTTTCCTTATCTCTTCTATGATCAAATGAGAAAGTGAGAGTGTTAGAATGATAAAACACAAGAGCAAACACCTTACTATGGCTGCCCTTCTCTCTCTCCCTCTCATTTTAACTCACAAATCAATCACCTCACATGAAAGGTGACATTTGCACAAGAAATGAGACCATGAGTCACCTATGAAGTACATGTCTCATTTAATGCACAAAATGATGAAATCCACTCACAATTTCCACCATCCAAACATTAATCCAAATGTTTGGTCCAACAAAAAGATACGACAACATCTAAAGTAAACTCATAACGGATCACAAGGATACCCATCACCTGTATATACATACCTGCATCCGTATTCCGACTGAATGCGTATGCAATGAGACTAAAGTAATCCAAAAAATCTAATACTAGGATCCGGCTTAAACCAAAGCCCACTAGTATGATCCGTCCGATCATGATCCGTGCACGACTGCACGTATATGATCGAACCCTGCCATATATCATACGGCCTCAACAACGTTTCTTCCGAAACTTGAGAAACTGTCTATGGGGGACTCTAAAGACTCGTCAATACACTGGTTGTGGAATTAACCACCAGCACGTCAGTGGTACTAGCCGTACGTAACGGGCTACCAGGTATTGACCAAAAGTGAGGTCGATGAGCGAACTCATCCTGACACCCTACTGAGCCTGTCAGTGACAATATCCGTACAGTCCGGTCCGTTCGTCTATGAGCATCGCATGTCTGGCCTAGAGGGTTGGTAAAAGTCAGACCCCCAAAAGCGGTACAAGTCGTGTCGGAGTGTAGCCCAGAACACCCTGAGATACTACTGGAATACCTACCAGTAAATCTCCTGCCTTGGACAAGGACTTCGTGTAATGGCTCTCCTAGACACAGCGCAATCTTACCCCCAATACCGGGAGAGACGAAACCTCTTCCGATCCGCTCACTGCCTCCATGTGGCTCGGGACTGTACCCAACTAAAACCTGTTTGCATGACTCCTTTGAGCCGTGGTAGGGTAGTAATCAAAGCACGGTGGGAACTCACACGAGACAAATGACGATCTCAGGCCGATGAACTAACCTGTACACATGTCACCAGGAAACTGTTATCTGACGTCAGGTATAATACCAACTAGCATGTTCCCGGCGAGTCCTGTCCGGTGTACTCATAACCCAATGAGCACCTGTATACATCTTAGGTGAACCAACTGACACCAATGGCTTGTAAGACCGGCCACCGCCCCTCTTCGGGGTCTCGACTGTATACACTAGTCTACTCCGGAGTATCGATGCCCTGTCTCGAAAACTCCCACGACTAGGCACCTTTTAAGGATGTGCTTATAGACCCCAGCTCCCACGTATATGATCGCCATCATACTGCTGGCAGTCAAGCAAGAATCCTAAGGGCTCTATCAACGTGTAATAGCGACCTGTAAGGTCACCTAAAGCAGTACACGATGATAAAGATAAATTAGATAGCATACTATCATCTTGAGTAAGACTGTCCTACTGGTATAGGTCCTCCCTCAATCATTGCAATCACGTGCCTGTGATCCAATAATTGACTCTGAGGGCACTATATCCAACAAAGCCAACCACCTGCTTTCCCTTCTTCGCAGCGTCCGAAGTCCCCGCTTATGACCCTAAAATTTCACAAACACATTACATAAGCTAAAAATCCTACGCCGACACAATGATAACGAAACTCAAGGATAACGCTAAGAAAATTACACTTCACACCCATTGCACAAAACGCGCACGACATCGGCAAAAATCCTAGCTAGGGTCGCTTAACTACGCAACCACCCAATCTAGACTCTGATCATACCGATCGCGCAAACACAACATATTAAAATACGAGGAAGATAATATATATAACCTCGCAACGACCAATCGAACCCACATTCAAAATTCACCGAAACCTAGTAAATAACTTATCGCATAATTTTGCACAAGTTTAAAGCTAACACAATTCTGGCAATAACAAACATCGCAAAGTAGCTTAACTAGGTTATCCAAACCACTTCCATAATTTTAATCTCACCCAATTAGGTTTTAGTAAAACCTAGTATGCTAAAAACTCAATTAGACAAATTAGGAATTAACAACAATTATCATATTCCCACTAGGTTAAGTTTTTCTAATGTTCAATTAACAATTTACCCTTTTTATCAAGTTAAACCCTAACTTGAACTTCACTAAAATTATCATGAAACCACAAATCATGCTAATTAAGCTATATTAAAAAATTAAATAGCTAATTTAATGATTTAAACATAACAATTAAAGATTTGGGTTAGAAATTATACCTCCTCAAGATCACAAAATAGAAACTAGATCCATCATTTTAGCATCCAAAATGATGTTTTCTTGAAGATCAAAACAAGTTTTGTGAAGAAGAATGATGGGTCTGGATTTAATTATGAGTTTGTAGGATTATTTAAGAATTTTTGATGATTTATTGAGCTTGGAGGAGATGAAATTGGGCTTGGGAAAAATGAGGGAAGAACTAGGAAGAAGGCTCGGCCAAAAGGGAAGTGGGGGGAGGGGGGTTTTATGAAAAGTGTGTGGAGTTTTCTAGCTAAAAATGTAATAAATGCTAATTAATGCAAAATACCACCTTTCTTTTATTTTCTTTTCTTTTAAAAAATAATCTCCCGTAGAGAAATTTTGCTCGTTTGGCAGAGCCTCTGACCAAGCTTACGTGCAAGGAAGTACCATTTGTATGGACGGATAAGTGTGCGTCAGCTTTTGAGGCGTTGAAGCAGAGGTTGATAACCGCACATGTTTTCACCGTACCAGACGGTTCTGTAGAATTGGTGATTCACAGTAACGCATTTTGGAAGGGTTTGGGATGTGTTTTGATGCTGCATGGGAAGGTTATAGCTTATGCATCAATACAGTTGAAGACCCATGAGAAGAATTACCCAACTCATGACTTGGAGCTTGCGGCTGTGATATTTGCTTTGAAGTTTTGGAGATACTGCCTATTGGGCGAAAGAGTCGAAGTATTCACCGACCACAAAAGCCTAAAGTACGTGTTCGCTCAGAAGGAGCTAATTGTGAGACAACGAAGAAGGTTAAAGATGATGGCTGATTAGGATCTCGATCTTAAGTACCATCCGGGAAAAGTAAATGTTGTACCGGATGCGCTTAGTCGGTTTCCAGCAATTCAGATTTTGACTACATAGAAGAAACTTATTGAAGACTTTCGGAGATTTGATTTGGAAGTTGTGCTACCGCATTCTTCGGGACAGTTGATGCAGCTGCAAGTACAGTCGGCGTTGATCGAGGATATTAAGGCAATTGATTAGTCGAAAATATTGCATATTTTAGCCGGCAATTTCCTCATCATTTGCATTCATATAGAAGTGTTCGGCATTCATATTTTACATATTAGTAAAACTGTCGCAAAATATCAGATTGTATGTATTAGACTCTAAAACCGACACTATAAAGGAAATTGACCGCATTTCATGGCATCGCATCATCCCTACATTTGCGCAACACTTGTTTTGAGATCTGTGCAGGAAAATCCAAAAGAAAGGCCAAAATTTACAGGGTACCGCTAAAACATGACGCCAACTCAATGATTTCAGTTCTGGTATCAATCCAAAGGGACAAATACAATTCAACATATCATATGAAGCCCCAAATAGCAGCCCAAGACCACACCAGAAGTTTAAAGCCCCAAGCCAACAACATGGCCGCGGAACCGCGGCTGGAGCCGGCTTGCGCCGCGGTTCCGCGGTGACTTGATGATGTCACCACTTCATCTTTGCACCAAAACTCCTGTCTCAGCTCCTATAGTTCATAAAGACACTCCAAGTTCTAGAAGACTCCAGAGGTTTCTGCCAGATCAGCAAACTAGGGTTTCTAAGCTAAATTAATCCTAGCTTAAAACCTAAGCTAGCTCCTAACAAACTCTTTCTAGAAACTCCTCAACAAACTTTTGGAGGGAATTGTAATTTCAAACCTAGACCCAGGGTTTAGGAAGTCTATAAATAGAAGCCTAGACCTAGGGTTAGGAAGGGAATCATTTATCTCCAATCTAGTATCAAACTAGAGCCATTCTATCTCTTACCTCTTTCTTCATCTTCTTCTTCCACAAGTCTAGTGACAAGGTTTGTGTGAAACCCTAACCCTAATTCCAATCAAAAGCCAAGATTCCCGAGTACCCCATCAAGCAAGAAGCCTTGCAACCTTTTATGAGCCGAGCCGATCTTCAACGGAGCAAGTGGTCCAAACCGATCCGCGACTCACGAAGCCGAGCGAAGCCAAGTCGACAATTTAGTTCTTCCTCTTGTAGTTCTTGAGCGACTGTAACCAAATTGTTGATATAAATAAAAGGTGAAATTCTTTTATCTTGTTTTCTTTAAATTCTTGCATCATGATTCAATCTAAATTTCTAGTTGTAATTCTTGTTGTGATGTTTGATTAATACTCCGCTCGTCGAGGAGTCGAGACGATCAATAGAATGATGATGTAATATATCTGAAAATGATTCTTGATTCCTACGAGTTTTGTAAACCCTAGCAAGTTCAAGAACCGACGACCCATTTCGTTATGATGCTTTCTTGATTGATATCGCTCGAAATTGAGGAGTTACGATCGTTTCTTGAAATTGCTAGAGGTTAGAATGTGAATGATATCGACGAAAGAACAATGGTTAAATGATGAAACCCTAGTTTCACGAGAAACCCCTAACTCTCGTTTATCATCATCGATCTAGTATCAATTCTTCGAAGGACAAGAACACGAAATCTTGAGATTACATCACGTCTATAGATCCGATCGATTCCTACGAGCCTCATTTAGATTCTTGACATTTGGTTGGAAATATCATCGAAACCCGATTCTTGATTGTTTATCAGTTTCTTGATTCTTGATTAGATTAGTGACACCTGAATCTATCGATAAAATCTTGAATCATGTTTTCTTTTCTTTTCTATTAACTTTTCAATTCAAACACAGCAAATATAAAAATGAATCGCACAATCCCTGTGGACGATCCGCACTCGCTTACGATCTACAACTGACACCGTAATTGATTGCGGTCAAATATAATTCTTTGATTGTGATTCTATACATTTTCTAAACACACACAAAGAAACATACAATCAAATGGCGCCGTTGCCGGGGATTATGCGCTAATTCATTTCATATTATAGTTTTGAATTGAAAGATTTATTTCATTGAGATTTTTGAGATCAAAATTCGTGCAAACCCTAAACAATTTGTTGTGTTTCATTGCAATGAGATCTGGAACTTGCTGGAAATTATAAAAAAAATTTGGAATATACCAGAGAGCTGAGGGAGTCTACAGAAGCTCCCTGAAAAACTTTGGTTCAGTGATCATATCATCAAACCGCGGAAGCGCGGCATAAAGGCCCAATTGAGGCGGAACCGCGGAAAGTTTGGGGGGTCTCTATGCAATTTTTGCTTCAGGTGATTTCTTACCTTCTCCTCTCTCCTCTTTTTAGCTCCAACTGACAATTTTCTGCAGGATTCTTTGCAAAGAATAGCAGCTCGCAAATTGCAAAATTAAATTTGTGCGTGATTTTGTTTCTTGGTTGTTTGCATTATAAATACGGATATTAAGGGGAACGGCCAAATCCAGATTAGGTGGGGAGTTCATTACCCTTCCTAAGCCCCAAAAATCACAAACTTGCATCCGCATTTATCCTCATTAATTAAAAAATATCTAGAGATGACTCTAAGGACCGTCGCGCTCACTTAGGACAAGAGAAGGCCGTGGGTAATTCATTGCTTATCCGCGTTTTCTTGTGGTGCCTAGGCAAGTGTGTCGAAGGCTAGTGGTTATTAATTAGGCCCACTACTTACGTAGTGGAGTACCTTCCCACTTACCTGGCACTTACCTGGCCACAGGGGAACAAAGAGGCAGTGGAGGATTCTATCCTGCGACCTGTCTTTTGGCAGTTAGGAGTGGTCTAGAGCCGGACCTAGGTGACCACTAGATTCTAGGTTTTGTGTGCTGCATTTGTTGTATCGCATCATTTTTTTCAAAATTCCGCCTTTTTTTTTTCAAAGCAAACACCGCATTAATTCATTTACCCCTAATTATAAGCCAACGCTGCCACTTGTACTAACCCTTTTTAGTACAAGATAGGCTGGACACGGGATTCTAGTGCCTGTTTAGTCTGCGTACCTTTTATCGACTCCGAAGTCGATATTTCTCCATTTACCTTTCCTTTACCCACTACCACACCCACACCGATGGATCTGACTCCATCAAACTTCTTTAACCCTAATCTTCCACCGTCCGTTGGTGCGCAGAATCCACCCCGCATCTCTCTCCAGGAGAGGTGCTATCCACTTCGAGGTCCTCTTTCGACCTGCTTATCCACACCACCAACCAATGGGGATAACTTTGAAATTAAGCCCCAGTATATCAATCTTTTACCCAAATTCCACGGACTCGAGACTGAGGACGCTTACGTTTTCATTACCAAATTTTAAAACGTATGCGCAATGATGGGTACGTCACAACTTTCAGTGGATGCTATGCGTCTACGACTTCTTCCATTTACCTTGTGCGATATAGCCGAGAGGTGGCTATATAACACTACCACACACTCTATTACGAATTGAGAAGAATTCGTCGCTGCATTCCTTAAGAAATTTTACCCAATACAAAAGACAGCTCGAATCCGTAGCGAACTGAATCAATTTGCCCAGTTCCCTACTGAACCATTCTCTAAATACTTTGAACGTTTCAAGGATCTATTGGTTCTGTGTCCTCATCACGGCATCCCTAGATGGGAGCTTTGCCGAATCATATATGAGGGCAGTAACCCTAACACTAAACAGAGTCTTGAAAACATGTGTCAAGGTACTTTTATGACTAAGGATGATGGGGAAGCTTGGCGATATTTAGAAGAGTTCGCTGAAAAGTCTTTACAGTGGGAAAGTCCATCATTTAGGAGTGGCAATAACCAATCGGATGTTTCCATAGGAGTTAGAGCTGGCATTTCAGCTATAAACAAGAAACTCGAGACTATGGAAAACAAATTTTTAGCTGCCTCCCTTAATCAAATGTCACTTTCCAAAACTGTATGTGGCTGCTGTTCTGATCCGTCTCACTTGACGGAAGAATGTCCATTTCAAGGTCGTGAGCATACCAATGCCGCATTTCAAAGACATAGAAACGATCCTTTTTCTTCCACATATAATCAGGGTTGGAGGAATCACCCTAATTTTGCTTGGAATCAATCACAATCTCAAAACACGGTTCCAAACCAAAATAATTTCCAAAGGGTCCCTCCACCACAACAGCAACCACAACTTTAATTAAGTCAGCACCCCTTTCAAGCACATAATTTTCAAAATCCGGTCAACACACCTGCACTGTCTAGTCCATTACAGTTGACCGGAACTGATGAATCCTCTTCTTTTGCACAATACATGAATTTGGTCTTATCAAATATCATGCAAGTTTTGGCTGAAATGAAGTCTTCTGTCGATAAAATTGAGAAAAACTCTGCGTCCCAAAACGAGAGTATTAAATCGATGGAAGAAGAAATTGCACGATTAAAAGCCGAAATTAGTGCAAGAGAGAAAGGGAAACTTCCAGCTCAACCCTTACCCAATCCTGGTTATTCACATCATGTAAATGCAATCACCACGTTGAGATCTGGAAGAGTGCTCGACAATCATGTTGGGGAAGAAGTTGATGATATTGACAATCTTATCAAAACCCCGGCTGAGACCTTTCCTCACACACACACTTCTAATTCTAACCCCAGTTCTTCTACCCCACCACCTTCTTCCGAGCCTATTCTTCGTTTCCCAAAAGGCTCGCCACTTCAGCCCACCTTTTTTAACCCTCCACGGACGATTCCCACTTCTATTCTGGGATCGGTTCCACACACACTTCCTTCTCCTATGATGGACCCAGCGCTTATTGCTAAAGCACCTTATCCTAATCGGTTAAGGGCTAACACACCAAGTCCACATATGGAGAAGATCACTGAAATGTTTAAACAGGTTAATGATCGCACGCTTTTGGCGTGTCGGATGTTCAAAGTTCTAAAGTATAACCGCGATCAGGACGGTGTCGCTATGCAGCTAGCCGGTTGAGCACGGGTCGATCCACAGGGAGATGGTTGTATTTCCGTTCTTGTCTTAGACGAGTCAATAAAGAATTTGTATGAGTTTGTTCAATTTAACCTATGTGTATTATTTGCAAGTATAAAGTTGTTAAGAAAAAGATACGAAATTGTAAGCTAAAGAAATCCGTACTCAAAACCTTTGAGCCGAGTCTTGACCAATTGAAGCTAGAGCAATTGGCAACAACGTGGATTAGGGGATTTAAGCGCGGTATTCGTAGAATCCGGCTTATTTATCCTTGTCCTTCCGTTCTTGTCTCTTGCTTTCTCCTTCGGCCAAACCGAACGCAACCGGTCGCGGTCAGGAATCACCGTTACCTTGTTAGGATAGGGTGCCTAACGGAGCGCTTGCGTATCGTTTGGGCGGAGTTCAATGGAAAATACGGGAAAAGAAAATGAGCAAAGAAACGTTAACTTATAATATCGTATTTCTTCTTAACAATAATAATTACAACCATTCACAAAACAAACCAAAAAGAGCAAAAGAATAGAACAAAGAAAAGAAAAGATTACAAGCAAGTAATTAAAGTGCATGGTAATAAATTGCAAGTAATTAAAGACAAGAATGAAAAATGCAAGAAAGTAATTACAAGAACCATAGAACTCAAGACAAGCATGGGATCAATAGCCAACCCTTAAACTTGCAAGCTCAATCAAGAGGTTGCAAGATCAAGAGAAGAGTAAAGAACTCATGTGAAATGAAGCACTAAAGAGAGAACAAAATGATACAACCCCTTGAGACCAATGACCAAAGCTTAAACTTGCAAGTTCACTTAAGTGGTTGCAAGATCAAGTTAAGGTAGAGAGCTCAAGGGGGAAGCTAAGCAAAAAGAATAATACAAAAAACCCTCATCTTCATTGATCTTCCACTCAAAAAGCTCTTACTACAATTTTCATGGAGGAAAGAATGAAGAAGAAGAAGAAGAAGACTAAAACCTAACAAAAGAGGCTAAAGAATTTAACACATGAAGAAGACCCTTGGCTTGCACAAAACTGGGCTATTTATAGGCTGCGTGCTGAAACCCTAGGGCCAAATTCTGACCCAAGATGAAGTTCCCAAACTACCCCTGAAAACTCAACTCCTACAGAGCCATATAGGCCGCGGATCCGCGGCCTAGACGCCATGTTGGCCGCGGATCCGCGGCCATTATGGGGAATTGGGACTTCGTGTTTTTGGGGTTTCTCTGTGCTGCTCTCCTCTATTGTTCTACATGTACCAAATTGCAAATTGCTTCCATAATTGGTTCAGATCTGCAACAGTCCAAAGTGGCATCAAAAATAATACTTTTGATTGATTTGACCTTTTCTCCCTCGAGTTCCGCGCACCCTTTGATTCTTGTGCTTCCCCCCTCGTGCTCTGTGCTTGTCCGAGACACGAATGACCATTGTCATATGTCTTGTCTTTGGAACTGGTACGCGGTACTGGACGGATACGGATGACCGGAACCCGGCTTTTATCTGCTGTCAACAGATGTTCTGTATTTTGGCGTAACTGTGGAGATTTTGTATCATTTGTCTTATTTTGGACTAGGAATCTGTAGTCTGAAAATATGTAGCAAACACGGATTAAAAGCACCTACCTATAAACAAACGAGTGTAAGAATGGGCGGTAACAAATGCAATATTCTGGTATGAACAAATACCCCCAAACTTAACTTTTGCTCGTCCCGAGCAAAACCAATTATTCACAAAAAGTCCTAACCTCACTTTCGCAGGGAACGCGATTGCACTGAGCTCGTGCAACAAGCCGTTAAACCTCTAGGTGTCCCTAGTAGGAGGAGTGTTGTCTCCTGAGGGTTTTCAGCGGATACTACCCATAAAATCCCGTCAGGCTAGTGTCATAAGCTAACATCGATTCTACTCCTACAGCTTAGTATTTACATTAGAAACTCTATCATCCTAAGTTAGAAATATTCAACCCTAATTTTTCACACCTCCTATCTTTTTAACCTTGGATCCTATACGTTCCAAAAAAGTTTAGAAAGATGTTGGTTCTCCTGAGTTTTCCTTCTAAAGCGTGTGGTCTCAAATCAGGGATTTTTTATCAACTTTACAGAAAACATAAGTCTTATTCTTCATTTCTATCTTTTATTCAAACATCGATTGTATACCCCTACGTGTGTGTAAATTTGCACCCCTACACTCGAGAATTCAATTCAAGCTATAATACCCTTGCCCTAATACCTAATACTACTTCTTTTCATTAAGGATGGACGGATCTGCTCACACACCTTTCATGCGACTATTAATGCTTCTTGAGGCACTAACGACCGATTACTGAATGTGTGAACTTTAAAGCGTAAATAGCAGTTTCCAGGTCTTGACTTTATTCTATTTTTCTTTTTCTTTTTCTTTTTCTTTCTTTTTCTTTTTCAAGACCGGATATATTTTTCAATATGCTCTTTTGGTGTTTAGCTTTAAATACCGTTTTTTCTTTCATACTAGGTTTTCAGGCAAGACTATTTCTAGGTATCCTCTACTATCCCAAGTTTCAAGGTGCGTGTAAGTGCAGTTTGTAGGGTATATACTTTCTAAATTTGAACTCAAGAAAAGAAATTATTTTTCAGACTTATCCTTCAGTAAAGCTTCAATACTTTCCCTTCATCTTGACTTAACTCAAGAACTGAACTCAAGACTACCTATTTCTCAAAAAAACTGTAAGGACGTATAATCACCAAGTTTAAACAGAATGAGGGTTATTTTTAGGGTTTTCAAATCCTAAGCCTAGAATTTAGTTATTTCTAACATATCAACTAAACATTCAGAATAAAAATCAAAGTTACCCTATTAGCTAACTTGACGACAAAGTTTTTATATTTTTGGAAAATTTTCGATTTTTGTGGGTTTTTAATAAGGTATGCAAATGCAAAATATACAAATGAATGCGAAGGAAGAAAGCTTACCGAGCACACCCCAAACTTAAACTTGACAGTGCCCTCACTGTCAGGCTACACCAAGAGGGTCAAAATTGTCGGCGCTCCCTAAAAACAAATTATATACACAACAAAAAAGGAAAAACAAAAAAAATATATATATACAAAAAAGGTGTCCCCCCCAAACTTAAGTAAAACAGTGTTTCCACTGTTAAGCGTTGAAGTTCAGGATTAGGGGGGAAAGAAAACAGTATCAAGCTATACAAGGCCTTACACAGGCCAAAAGTAAGCACCAACCATTCAAAGATTTTGTCTCTATAATGTGCTGGTTGGTGAAAGAATGCGGAGAGGTAAGAAATGGAGAATACGCGAGACCGTATGGAGATAGAAGCGGGATACGGTCTCGGTATATGGGAAGAAGAATGGTGGAAGGGAGAAAGAAATGGAATACGAACTTGAGGGAGGAAATGGAGTGAATAGATTAGCACAATATGTGATGAGCGATGTGTAAAAAGCGATTGTGCTAATCTATTAACCCGTTGAGAGATTGGGTCAAATCCCTCAAGATTCGTAAGAAACCATGGGTAAGCCGAACTTGGTAAACCAGACATATGAAATGAAAGTGATACGGTTTCTTACATGGTCGGAACGATGGAAAGGGTGGAGGTAGGTGATTGAGGAAGGGTATCGGTTAAGGTTTCGGGAGGGTGTACACAGTCAATGAAAGGAACAGGATGAATTGGAAAATCCGACTCATCAATTAAAACTGTTTCATCCTTAGTACTATCCTCAATATTCTCCTCAAAATTAAGCTCATCCATGCATATTTCATCAAAGTCCAGACGCATATGGGGTTCGGGAAAAACATTTAATGACTCGGGAAGATGAGTTGGAGAGAAAAATTCAGCTAAATCTATGGGTTCATCATCCAAAATATTCCCAGCGTTAATATCCTCAATCAACTGAAAATCAAAATTCTCAGACACCTCATCAAAAGCATGGATTTCAATCAATTCAGGTTCTAAGATGGAGGTGTAGAGGTCAAAAGGATTGGGTGTGGTTTCACTTGGCAAGGTCTCTTCACAATCTGGCAAATCAAACACTACAAAGTCGCACAACTCATTAAACATTCTATCTTCAACTGATAATTCATTTGGGACACTTGATAGACTTTCAACACAGGAGTTGTGGGTTTCAATTTGAGACGGGTGTGTTTGATTTGGAAGGGTGTACAGCTCACGTTCTCCACTCAAATTCTCAGCCTGTCCTACCGCCTCATCATACATTGGAAAATTTGGAGCTAGCTGGAAACTAGCTACCGGGTCAGTAGGTTGTATGAGAGCGGCCATGGACGCATTCAAATCCATCATCCGTTGGCTTGACGCTACCCTAAAATCTTCCAATGACTGTTCCAGACTAGACATGGGTTGTGAAGGGGTTTCAGTAAAAGATTCAAAGTTGTTTGGATACTGAAAACTCATAAATAGCAGTTCTGAAGCAATGTCTAGGGAAGGTACAAAAGTAGGGTAGGATTGGTAGGAATTGAATGGCTGGACAGGAGCAGGATCAACATTTGGATAGGAAGGTGAATGGAATTGTTGATCCCAAGAACTTGAAGTGGTGAAAGGAGTGAAAGATCGGCTACGGGATTGTTTAATACGTTCAGCGATGGACAAAGGACGACTTGCAAAAGGGGTATCAACATAAGAGGGTGGGGGAGGTTGAAAAGGTTGATACAAAGTTGATTGCGGAGTCAAATTGTTTGTCCTAGACACGTCTATCCGATCTCTCAATGAAATTTTTGGCATGGATGGATCGTTCGAAGTTCGGCCAAAGCAAGAACCATAAGAAGTAATGTCTGGTTGTGGGTACCAAAGTTCGGCAAGAGTTTTTCGAGGTGGGGTACCCATGATATGAAAAGAGAAAGGAAGAAACGAAGAGAAAAGGAGGGGAAAAAGAATGTGATTTTTTTTATAGTTATATATTAACAAAAGAATGAAATATATACACAAAAAGAATCAGGACAAAAACAATCACGATACAAAAATACCGCACACCTAATCGTTCTAGGGTTCACCTAGGTCAACTAGACCTGCTCCAGAACTTGATTGTCGAAGTAAAACTGTGTCGAGAAACGGGCTCAAGTACACTGATCACGAGGCCAGGTAAGTGTAGAGATAAGGGGAGGTTTTCCAACGCTTTCGCGAAGTTCCTTAATTAAATAACCCTTTATCTTTTGGCGGTTTCGCCGTTAACACTTTCCTAGACACCCCGTAAACAATGTACCGTTAAGCGAGGTTCTAAACACAATTAACTTCTCCTAGTGAGCGTGAAGTCCTTAAGGCTTAAAGTCTAATTTCTTTTAAATTTTGTGCGGGTAAACGCTATGCTCAAGTTCGTGATTTGTGGGCCACGGAAAAGGTGATGAAATCCTTTACCGTATATTGTGGGGTTCGCTTGCCCTTAAGTCCGTATTAATGTATGTAATGCGCAATTCAATAAAAATTCTATAAAGAATCAAACAATCGTTTTTTATATTAAGCACGGCACTGCAAAAAATACGGGTTAGTCAATTTTTTTTTTGCGTTTGCTAGTGATCCTGCAAAGAATAGTATATTGGATGCGTCGGATTTGAGAAGAAGGTGTTAGTAAAGTACGTACCGTTAAGTTTTTGGGTTAGGAAACCCCCGTTGAATCAAATCCGGTAAGCTTGAAAAGTTCGCTTGCGCGGATCAAACTACCCGGATCTTTGGCACTGTACTTTGCAATCACCTTAGCCTTGAACGTACACTTTGCTCCCCACAATCGCAGTTTGCAAAGCCGCAAAAATCTGCACTCTTGCCCACAAAAATGATCAAAAATAACAAAAAGATTTTTTTTATTTATTATAAATATATACAAAAAGAATATTAACCCGAATAACAAGAAAGAAAATACGCTACCGTCTCCCCGGCACTTTGTGATGACATTATTCTTCGGGGTATAGATGAAACTTTTGAGGAGATCTTCGCTGATGAACTCGCATTTCTAAAAAGCACGGGTGTTGAGATGAATCATATCCAAATCAATGAAATTGAACCTCCACCCCTTCTTCTGACTTGTAAAAAGAATGCGAGTAATCCATCACACTCACTGCATCGTCTCTCAAAAATGAGACGCACACACATTCTATTCCACCACTTACCCTTTCCACACTTCTTCTTCCACCAACCAGAGCACTGCATTGATAAATTTTTTGAATGGTTGGTGTTAACCTTCGGTCTTTGCAAAGCTTGGCATCGACCAATGATTTTTGACCCCCACTTGTGATTTTCAAAAGCTTAACATTGCATAACTCAAGTTTGGGGGGGTATGTTTTTCTGGCTCCTAAAAAGAATTGTTACAAAATTTTTGAGCCAAAAATAAGTTTGGGGGAGGGTCTTCACTTAAATATTCTGCCCCCACTAATAAATTCCTCCCAAGCTTACAGGTTTATCGAGATTTAGCAGATGGCAACAGTGAGGACACTGTTGAAAACAAGTTTGGGGGAGGTTTGTGCTTATTTTCGCATCATTTGCATCATTCTCTGCATAAGCACAAAACATTTTTTTTTTAAACCTATAAAAATTTAAAAATTTTCAAAATCTAAAAATATTTTTTTACATAAATAAGATAATAAAAGATTAGATAGTGAAAAATTACATCCATGAGATTAGAAAAATTTAAGAAAACCAAGAAAATTAGAAGTTTTCTTATACGAACTAGTAATAAGTAGTTATGAGCCGTTGTCCCAAGGGTTAGTAAGATGAAAGACGTCACTAATCTGAGGATAAAAATAAGTCTGAAAAATAGTTTCTATTCTGGAAGCCAAGCATTTTGAACATTGCTACCCTGCTATTCGCACTTACACACGTCTTGAAGCCTGGGATAGTAGAGGATACCTTGAAATGCTCTTGTCTTAAAGCCGATGTATGAAGGAAATAAAAAGGAAAAAAAAAGAATGAAGAAAATATAAAGTGGTGAAAAAAATGGACACTGGTTTTGTTATCACCAAGGGCAATAAAAAAATATATAGCGAGGGTGCCTCTTCACCTAGTGCCCTAAGGCCAACTGGTCTGGGAGTCACTGCTATGCCTGAGGTGGTGCAAGACGAGGAAAATACACCAAGTAAGCAAGCACATGAGTAATCGGTTGGTTAGTACCTCAAGAAGTATTAACGGTCGCATGAAAGTGTGTGAGCAATCTCATCTAAATATTCATTAATTAAAAAGTACTGAGGCTGATGGGCACGAGTATGATAGCTTGAATTGAATTCTCCGGGTGTAGGGATGTCCTTTACACACACACAGGGTGATATGATCGATGTTTGGAAGAAAGATAGAAATGAAGAATAAGACGATGTTTTATTGAGGGAGGACGTGATTTCCGACATCTTTTCATGACCATTAAGATAGGGCTCATGACAACCGAAAAGCTAGCTTAGTTGGAAACCCTAATTTTCAAGGCTTTTCTTTTACAATTCTTTTCTTTAAATATAATATTCATGATCTTCCTTTTATTATTGGATTTTGTGGGTGCAATCCGCTAAAAACCCTCAGGAGACAACACTCCTCCTACTAGGGACACCTAGAGGTTTAAATGCTTGTTGCATGTGCTCAGTGCAATCGTGATTGCCTACGAAAGTATGCTAGTTAGTTTTTCTCTTTCTTTATTTTCTCCTTCTCTTTTTAATAAAACAGTTCGCTCGAGACGATCGAAATTAAGTTTGGGGGAATTTGATTAGTCGAAAATATTGCATATTTTAGCCGGCAATTTCCTCATCATTTGCATTCATATAGAAGTGTTCGGCATTCATATTTTACATATTAGCAAAACTGTCGCAAAATATCAGATTGCATGTATTAGACTCTAAAACCGACACTATAAAGGAAATTGACCGCATTTCATGGCATCGCATCATCCCTACATTTGCGCAACACTTGTTTTGAGATCTGTGCAGGAAAATCCAAAAGAAAGGCCAAAATTTACAGGGTACCGCTAAAACATGACGCCAACTCAATGATTTCAGTTCTGGTATCAATCCAAAGGGACAAATACAATTCAACATATCATATGAAGCCCCAAATAGCAGCCCAAGACCACACCAGAAGTTTAAAGCCCCAAGCCAACAACATGGCCGCGGAACCGCGGCTGGAGCCGGCTTGCGCCGCGGTTCCGCGGTGACTTGATGATGTCACCACTTCATCTTTGCACCAAAACTCCTGTCTCAGCTCCTACAGTTCAGAAAGACACTCCAAGTTCTAGAAGACTCCAGAGGTTTCTGCCAGATCAGCAAACTAGGGTTTCTAAGCTAAATTAATCCTAGCTTAAAACCTAAGCTAGCTCCTAACAAACTATTTCTAGAAACTCCTCAACAAACTTTTGGAGGGAATTGTAATTTCAAACATAGACCTAGGGTTTGGGAAGTCTATAAATAGAAGCCTAGACCTAGGGTTAGGAAGGGAATCATCTATCTCCAATCTAGTATCAAACTAGAGCCATTCTATCTCTTACCTCTTTCTTCATCTTCTTTTTCCACAAGTCTAGTGACAAGGCTTGTGTGAAACCCTAACCCTAATTCCAATCAAAAGCCAAGATTCCCGAGTACCCCATCAAGCAAGAAGCCTTGCAACCTTTTATGAGCCGAGCCGATCTTCAACGGAGCAAGTGGTCCAAACCGATCCGTGACTCACGAAACCGAGCGAAGCCAAGTCGACAATTTAGTTCTTCCTCTTGTAGTTCTTGAGCGACTGTAATCAAATTGTTGATATAAATAAAAGGTGAAATTCTTTTATCTTGTTTTCTTTAAATTCTTGCATCATGATTCAATCTAAATTTCTAGTTGTAATTCTTGTTGTGATGTTTGAGTAATACTCCGCTCGTCGAGGAGTCGAGACGATCAATAGAATGATGATGTAATATATCTGAAAACGATTCTTGATTCCTACGAGTTTTGTAAACCCTAGCAAGTTCAAGAACCGACGACCCATTTCGTTACGATGCTTTCTTGATTGATATCGCTCGAAATTGGGGAGTTGCGATCGTTTCTTGAAATTGGTAGAGGTTAGAATGTGAATGATATCGACGAAAGAACAAGGGTTAAATGATGAAACCCTAGTTTCACGAGAAAACCCTAACTCTCGTTGATCATCACCGATCTAGTATCAATTCTTCGAAGGACAAGAACACGAAATCTTGAGATTACATCACGTCTATAGATCCGATCGATTCCTACGAGCCTCATTTAGATTCTTGACATTTGGTTGGAAATATCATCGAAACCCGATTCTTGATTGTTTATCAGTTTCTTGATTCTTGATTAGATTAGTGACACCTGAATCCATCGATAAAATCTTGAATCATGTTTTCTTTTCTTTTCTATTAACTTTTCAATTCAAACACAGCAAATATAAAAATGAATCGCACAATCCCTGTGGACGATCCACACTCGCTTACGATCTACAACTGACACCGTAATTGATTGCGGTCAAATATAATTCTTTGATTGTGATTCTATACATTTTCTAAACACACACAAAGAAACATACAATCAGCAGTGCAATTGCAGGACCCAAGATTGCGGATGTTTCGAGAACAGGTTGAAGCTGAACTTCGAACGGACTTATTGATTCATGAAGGTGATTCGTTGCGATATGGTAGCCGTTTGGATGTGCCAAAGGGAGATATCCATGAAGGAGTTATGAAGGAGGCACACAGTTCCACGTATTCCGTACATCCAGGAGGCACGAAGATGTACCGAGATATACGACAACATTTCTGGCGGGAAGGCATGAAACGGGAGATTGCCCGCTTTGTAGCAAGGTGCTTGGTGTGTCAGCAAGTTAAGGTTGAACATCAAAGGGTTACTGGTTTATTGAAACCACTTCCGATTCCTCAGGGGAAGTGGGAACATATAACCATGAATTTCGTGACGACTTTACCGCGGAGTCCAAGGGGCAACAATGCAGTTTGGATGGTTGTTGACGGATTGACCAAGGCAGCTCATTTCATCTCCTTTCGAGATGATCAATCAACGGAAGTTTTGGCAGAACGGTGCATACAGGAGATAGTAAGATTGCACGGAGTACCGGTGAGCATCGTGATTGACCGTGACAACCGTTTCTTATCACACTTTTGGAGGAACTTACAGGAAAGTTTGGGGACTAGTTTGAAGTTTAGCACAGCTTAACATCCTTAAACAGATAGCCAGTCGGAGAGAACGATCCAAACTCTTGAAGACATGTTGAGAGCTTGCATGTTGGACATCAAGGGTTCATGGGAGGATCATATACATTTGGTGAAATTTTCTTACAGCAACAGGTTCCAGGCGACTATTCAGATAGCTCCATTCAAAGCTTTATATGGTCGCAAGTATCGTTCACCTGTTTGTTGGGGCGATGTTGGTGAACGAAGATGGTTGGACCAGATTTAGTTGTACAGACAGTTGAGAAGGTTACTACTATCCGGAATCATATGAAAGCAGCACAAGACCGACAGAAGAGTTAGGTAGATACATCGAGAAGACCTCTAAAGTTTGCTGTTGGTAATCCGGTATTCTCTAAGATATCACCAACTAGAAGAGTTATTCGTTTCGGAAGTCGAGGAAAGCTTAGTCCTCGATTCGTTGGACATTTTGAGATTTTGGAGCATATTGGAGAAGTGGCGTATCGTTTGGCGTTACCACGATCTTTGGGGAATGTTCATGACGTGTTTTACGTACCTCAACTCCGTAGGTATTCAAGATAAAACACAGGTGTTGAATCATTCAGAGATGACTGTATGTGAAGATTTGACCTTTGAGGAACGACCGATGTCGATTGTGGAACGAAGAGAAAAGGTTCTTAAGAACAAAGTTTCCCTCTTGTACTTGTTTGTTGGGGAAATCATTCACATGGAGAAGCAACTTGGGAACAAGAAGATGAAGTCCGACAGAAGTTTCCACATCTATTCTTGCAATTCTTGAATGTTTATCCTTTCTTGTTCTTGGAATTTCGAGGACGAAATCCTTTTGTAGTTGGGTATAATGTAACACCCGAGTTCATTTATACCAATTCCAGTTTCTGTATTCACCTATCCATGGTATTTTTCTTGATTTAGCGTATTTGGGTGCGAATAGTATTTTACGGTTTACTTCGCATTCGACCCTCTTGCTTGAACCTATTTAATCCTTATTTATTGATTACCTTGACTGGTTGCATGGGCACGTGCGTCTCATGATTAGTACATGCTGGCATTTTACCTGGTATCGCATCTTTTATCATATAACATTCTAAGTTACAGAAAATAATTTAAAATTGCATTTTATAGCCTGCTTAATACCCCAAAACCGGTGGTAGCATCCGCGCATCTTGTTCTTGTCCGGTTCAGTGAAACGGACGTGTTTGGATGGCTACGCACACGTACGTGAATCCGTTCTTAGGGGTACGCATTTTCGTTACCTGAGTACTTGTTTTGAAATTTGGACATCACACATATTTTTAATATTTTAAATCTGAATTTTTAGACCCGACCCGGGCGTGTTTTAGAGTAAGTTTGTAGTTGCCAAAATCTCAAACGGACTAATATTATAATATTATAATCTTTGTTCATCTTAATGTTTTCTTTAGAAAAAAAATATATATTTTTTAACTTCCTTACTAATCATAACAGTCTCTCTCTCTCTTTCTATCTCTCTCTCTCTCCCCCTCTCTCTTTATATAAGTATTATATATATATTATATTTTTTTTAACTAACAATCATAACAGTCTCTCTCTCTCTCTTTCGCTTTCTCACTCCTCTCGGAAACACTGTTTCCTTCTTGGATCTCGTCACCGCCTTTCCCCTATTGTCACCTTCCTTCTCTTATCCTTCTTTATTTATTTCTTCGCCATCTTCACGAGGAACCCTAACCCATCGCTTCACCTCCGCGCCTCACCTCCATGCCTCACCTCCGTCGCCGTCCCCTCGACCAAGATCTCGTCGCCGATCAACCCATCTCTCTTGCAACCTTCGACGTCATCTCCAAGACCCATCAACCCAACACCACTTTCAAAACCCATCGCCTCCACCTCTCATCATCATCCCCTAACCGTCGCCGTCATCACCGCAGAACCCATCGCCCCTACAAGCTCCATCAAATCAACTCCATCTCCTATTTCGAGCCCGACTTCAATCGACTCCATTAAACCCTCTTTTCGACCGCTACTTTCTCGCCTAACCACCGAACCCAAGCATCTCGCCATTGCCATCGCCATCGTTTTAGATCCCTCTTAAACTGAGCACCCATCACGGCCTCTACCTCTATCGCCGTCGGTATCCGGCTAGCAGCAACCCTTCACCATAGCCAAAATTTATAGCGGCGTGCAAAGGGGCTGCTCTTCGATCGTCAACTGTGAGAGCAACACGCCCACGTCAATCGATCTCGTTCCCATCACCAGCGAGGAGCAGTTCGATCGGGTCCTCGCCAAGGCCCAGCAGCTTGAAGAATCCATCGTCCTCCTTGTAAGTCCACGTTGCCCACCCCGGTGCTTACGGGGAGGCGGAAAACGGAATAAAAATCGAATTTTTATGACTTTAGGCAACATGGACTAGACAAAGAAGGATCTTTGCTAAACAAAAACAAGCTAAAGCTAACTAGAAACTAGCTAAAGGTTAGTAAGGTTATACCTAGGGCTTTATGTCCTTCTCTCCTTGCTCTTTGGAGTGGTGGAAAGAGGTCACCTTTGTCGTCTTCTCACGTCGAAGAAAGATCCAACCGAAAGCCTCAACCTTTGGCTTCAACTCCAAGCTAGAAGTAACTAGGGTGCAAGAAGTACTAATCCTTGAACCCTAGATGAGAGTAGAGATTATCAAGAAGGGGGATTTCTCAAGCTCAAGTGTTTCTCAACACATGAGAGGGGAGAGCTTGAGGGAGAGGAAGAACAGGAGAGAGAAAGTAAATGAAAGAATGAGAGAATAATAACCATTCTCACATATATGTGTGAATTATTATAATTAGATAATTAGCTAGATAATTGCCATGGTTAATCAAGACATGACCATTATCATTTCATATTTAATGCTAATTGCAAGGATCAAAGAGCATCTTTTATATGGAATGATGATGGTCAATATGTCAACTAAGGTCAACAAGTCAAGATAGTCAAATGGTCAACAACCATAACCATGCACAATTATATTAAACTAATATCAATTGACCATAATACACACATAAGCATTAGGGTTAATAAAATGACAATGGTCATTAACCCTAATTAAAGTCCTCTCCCTCTGTCTCAAGCAACTGTACATACGCACCCGTATTCGTGATCCGAGGAACATGAATACAATGAGATAACACCAATCCCAAATCATATACTAGGATCCGGCTTAAACCAATGCCCGCTAGTATAAGCTGTCCGGACAACAAACGTGCACAAGTGCGCGGATGTGAACGAACCCTGTCGCAAAACCATGCGACCTCTACTCATTTTTCCTAAAGGCGAATAGCTCTCTGTGTGGAACTCTAAAGACTCGACACTACGCTGGCAGTGGGTTTAACCACAGACCGCAAGAGGCACTAGCTGTACGTAACGGTCCCCAGGTAGATGTCGATAAGAAGACTGACGAGGTGAACCCTATCTGAACTCCTACTGAGCCTGTATACGACAGTCTCCGTACAGTCTGGTCTGTTCGTCTGATACATCGCATGGAGGGCCTAGGGGGGCGGTGAACGTCAGTCCCCTAATAGTTGTACAAGTCGTGTCGGAGTGTAGCCCAGAACACCCTGAGATAACACTAGAAACCTACCAGTATATCTCGCTTGCCCTGGCCAGGGACTACTCGTGTAATGGCTCTCCTGGACACAGCGTGATGTCAACCCCCAATACCGGGAGAGACGAATCCTGTCTAACCGTCACTACCTCCAAGTGCTTCGGGACTGCACCCAAAAACTACCTGTTTGCACGACTCCTTTGAGCCGTGGTAGGGTAGTAATCAAAGTGCAGTGGGAACACACTCGAGGCGAAGTGACAGTGTCAAGTCAACGGACTAAGCTGTACCCATGTAACCTGGGAACTGATAACTGACGATAGGTATAATACCAACCAACAGTTCCCGACGAGTCCTGTCCGGTGTACTCGTAACCTAACGAGCACCCGTATACTATCTCAAGTACGACGTACTGACGGCTGTGGGACAGACCGTCTCCCACACTGGGATGAGAAGCGCATACGCTAGTCTACTCCGGAGTATCGATGCCCTGTCTCGATAGTCCAACGACTAGGGACCTGTATAAGGATGTGCTTATGGATCACCCAGCCCCCACGAGTGTGAGCGCCATCACAACGCTGGTAATCAAGCAAAGATCCTAAGGGCTCTACTAATATGTATATCAGCGATATGCTAAAATAAACACATGCACATATTAAAGTAGAGACAAACCAAGTAGCATACTACCATTTCGAGCAAGATTGTATATACAACTGTGAATATCCCAAGCTTTCATCAAGTAATATACAAACTAGTATGATACAGTATTGGCCTCTAGGGCATATACACTAACAATCTCCCACTTGCACTAAGGCCATGTACTGGCGTATCGAAGACCTATCATCTCGATCAGCCGCTCGAACTGAGTCTGGGGCAAGGCCTTGGTGAATGGATCTGTTGTGTTATCTTCTGAAGCAACCCTCCGAACCTCGATCTCCTGGCGATCCACGATCTTCCTGATCAGGTGATACCGCCTCAAGATGTGTCTGGATTTCTGATGAGACCTGGGTTCCTTCGCTAAAGCTATAGCCCCGTCGTTGTCGCAATACAGAGGTATTGGGTCAACAATGGACGGAACCACCTGAAGTTCTTTCAAGAACTTCCTCATCCAGACAGCTTCTTTTGCGGCATCAGATGCAGCGATGTATTCCGCTTTCATAGTCGAGTCAGCAACGGTTTCCTGTTTGGAACTCTTCCAACACACCGCCCTTCCATTGAGGGTGAAGACAAAACCCGATATGGACTTGGAATCATCCTTGTCACTCTGGAAGCTGGAGTCAGCAAAGGCCTCAATCTGGAGGTCTTTTCCGCCATACACCAAGAACATCTCCTTAGTCCTTCTCAGGTACTTGAGAATGTTCTTTACTGCTATCCAATGTTTCTCCCCAGGGTTTGACTGATACCTGCTTACCACACTCAGTGCATAAGCCACATCCGGTCTGGTACACAACATCGCATACATTATAGAGCCTACCGCAGAATCGTAGGGTATAATAGACATGCGATCCCTCTCCAAATCAGTCTTGGGAGACATCTCTTTGGAGAGCGTGATCCCGTGATAAGCCGGTAGATTACCGCGGTTGGAATCTTCCATACTGAATCTCTTCAGTATGGTGTCGATATACTTGGACTGCGAAAGTCCTAATATCCTCTTGGATCTGTCACGGTAGATCCGGATACCCAGAATGTATGAGGCATCACCCAGGTCTTTCATGGAGAACCTGTGTGACAAGAATCCCTTGACAGATTGTAGCATAGGAATGTCATTTCCTATTAAGAGAATGTCATCCACGTATAAAACGAGGAATACTACAGTTCTCGCTATAAATCTACAATAGATGCATGGTTCATCTGGATTTTTGATAAAGCCAAATTCCTTGACCGTCTCATCAAAACAGATGTTCCAACTCCGCGATGCCTGCTTTAGTCCATAAATGGACATAAGCAACTTGCACACCTTTCCGCTGCTCCCACTCTGAATGAAATCCTCTGGCTGGTCCATATAGACACACTCCTCTAAATGTCCATTTAGAAAAGCTGTCTTTACGTCCATCTGCCAAATCTCATAATCGTGGAAGGCAGCAATGGCAAGAAGGATCCGAATGGATTTCAGCATAGCTACTGGAGAAAAGGTTTCGTCATAGTCCAAACCAGGTCGCTGACGAAAACCCGTTGCTACCAGTCTAGCTTTATAGGTCTCAACCTGTCCATCTACACCAATCTTCCTTTTGAAGACCCACTTGCATCCTACGGGTTTTACCCCATCTGGAGCAATGTCCAACGTCCATACTTTGTTGGTGTACATGGACTCCATTTCGGTCCGCATTGCATCCAGCCATTTTACCGAGTCGACGCTCTGAATGGCTTGCTAGAAGCTAGTAGGCTCATCAGAATCTATGATGCAATCCTCTCTATCCCCGTCAATGAGAAAACTGTAGTATCTCTCGGGCGGATGAGACTGCCTACTACTCCTGCGGAGTGGCGTGGGAATGTCTTGATCTTTCGAACCCTCTGGTTCTACTAAGCTTTCAGTAATAGCTCGTGGTTCTGGAATTTCTTCCAGTTCTATTGCGCTCCCACTTAGTTCTTTTTCTATGAACTGGTGTTCTAGAACGTAGGCATGGCGAGAAACAAAGACTTTTTGTTTCTCTTCGCAATAGAAGAAATATCCCTTGGAGTTCTTTGGATATCCCACAAACTTGCACTGTACTGAGCATGCCTCGAGCTTGTCCGCATGCTGTTTTTTACAAAAGCTGGACATCCCCATGTCTTAATGTGATTAAGATAGGGTCTCTTCCCACACCACATCTGATATGGTGTAGTAGGCACAGTCTTAGTTGGAACTCGGTTTAAAAGGTATGCTGCTGATTCTAGCGCATATCCCCAGAACGATCGCGACAACTCAGCGTTACTCATCATGGACCGTACCATATCCAATAGGGTTCGGTTCCGTCTCTCCGATACACTGTTATGTTGCGGAGTGTATGGAGGAGTAAGCTGAGAGAGAATTCCATTCTCTTTTAAGTAACCCAGGAACTCGGCACTCAAGTATTCACCACCTCGATCAGATCTCAGTACCTTGATACTTTTGCCTGTTTGTTTTTCTACTTAATTCTTATATTCCTGGAATTTTTCAAAAGCCTCGGATTTATGTTTCATTAAGAAGACATAACAGTACCTTGAAAAGTCATCCGTAAAAGTAATGAAGTAAGAATAACTGCTTCGTGCATGTGTAGACATTGGACCGCACACGTCGCTGTGTACGAGTCTCAAGAGCTCGCTCGCTCTTACTCCGTGTCCAGTGAACGGAGTCTTTGTCATCTTTCCTTTGAGACAGGATTGACAAGTTGCATACGATTGATATTCGAACGGATCCAAATATCCTTCTGTGTGTAACTTAGTCAACCTTCTCTCATTGATGTGACCCAGTCTACAATGCCATAAGAAAGTTTTATTGATTTCTGGAGACTTTCTTTTGTGTGTATTCTGGACATTGAAAATCTGTGGTTGGTTTAAAACGTATATACCGTTGTTCAATGTACCTGACCCAATCAAAACTTGATTAAGGTGAATGTTCACTACATTACTTACAAATGCAAATTCATAATCTTCTTTAGATAATAAAGATACAGAAATGATATTACAGGTTGCATTTGGTACATAATAACAACTACGCAAAACCAAAAAGTGTCCATCCAACAATCCCAGGTGATAGTCCCCCACGGCCTCAGCATCCATGCTAGCATCGTTTGCAACTCTGAGGGTCATGTCACCTGCCTTCAAAACTCTACGCTTTCTCAACGCCTACAAAGAATTACAGATATGAGATCCTGATCCGGTATCCAATACCCAGGATGTAGAGTTTATTGATAGACAATTTTCAATAACATACACACCTGAAACTGAAGCTGCAACTCGCTTCAAATCCTGTGTTCTAGCCTTCCAAGCCTTGCAATCCTGTTTCCAGTGACCACTTTTGTGACAATAGAAGCATTTTTCCTTCCCCACCAGCTTTCCTGCTACCTTTGTTGCTTTTTCTTTTCCCTTCGTATCCACTTTACCGACACCGCCTCTTGGTTTGGCGGGGGCTTTCTTCTTCTTACCCTTGGCTTTCGCCCTGGATCTAGAAGAGGAAGATCCTCCTACAAACAAAGTGGATGTCTCCCTACCTTTCTGTAGGGTGCCCTCAGCACTCCTCAACATGTTCAGAAGTTCGGAAAGTTCAACCTCCTTTCCTTGCATGTTGATGTTAAGGATAAACTGGGCGTAAGTGAAAGGAAGGGACTGGAGAATTAAATCAGTATAGAGTTCATTCTCCAACGTGGTCCCAAGGTCCGCGAGCTCCTCAATGTAGCCAATCATCTTAAGCACGTGTTCCGCTACCGATGATCCGATGGCCAACCTTGCCGAAAATAACTTCTTCGACACTTCGTATCTGGCGATACGAGACTGCTCTCCATACAGTTCTTTTGTATGAAGAAATATGGACTCTAGGTCCATATTCTCGTGCCTCCTCTGATGTTCGTTATCCATCGAGGCTAGTACGAGGCATTTGGCCTTCGCGCAATCTATTTCCCAGGTCTTGTAGATTTCCTTATCTACGACACTGGTTTTGGGACCTGGGACAGGGGGAGCTTTGGTGGTAAGGACATACCCCAACTTGTCGTAAGTGATTGCCATCTTGACATTCCTGAGCCAATCTTTGTAGTTTGGCCCTATCAATATGTTTTTATCTAGTAATAACTTAAGTCCGGTCATGTTGAATAGTCGCTGCAATTAGGAGAGAGAGAAAAGAAACACTTTAGCATGATGCTCTTGCAAGTTTAGAGTGGTTTTTAATTTGTCTAAACTGGATGGCTCCCACTGTCTCTCGAATCCTTTCTCAAACCGTAAAGAAAAGGATTAGCCAGGATCAATCCCACCGTACAATACTTGCTTAACCGTTCAGCCAGGCCAGTGTCGGTACTTCGAGGGAGGTTTTCCAACGCTTTCACGAAGTTCCTTAATTAAGTAACCTCTTTTCCCTGTGGGCGTAGCCCCGCTAACACCTTTCTAGACACCTACTAGGTTTATAGCATTGATCGTTAAGTGAGAGTTTTCCCGAGGAGTAGCATATACTCATAGTAGGATCGGGATCCAAATATCATCGCGTGATAAGACTGAAGGAATCCTACCAGAATTATCACACTCCAAATGGTATGCAGCGCTAGCAAGTTTCAGTATTTATGAAACTCCCGATGTGGATTTTTGCCCCATGCTCTTATGACCTTGACTTTGGACAAAATATCATAAGTCACATGTCAGGTTCTACCCGTCATTCTCCTGGTTAATTTGGACCCACCCGTACCTACTCTTGACTTTGGCCAAAATGGCAGCACGACTGTCCCAAACCAACGTATCTATCTATGCTGCACATGAATACCCAATAGCTACCAATCACCATGCCTTGAGTTTGGCCAAAATACATAGCTTGAATACTTTTTGACCATTCATGTGGAATGACGGAGGGCTATGAATGGTTTTGGCGAAACCGTGAACGTAGTGAACTTGATATAATCGATGGAACGAGATAGCTTTTAAAAGGAGTGGTTCAAGCTCCGCGTTTAAAAGTTTTAGTTTTGAAAAGAACCGAGTGGTTTTCAAAGTGTTCCAATCGACTTTTACTTGGTTTATTTTCTTGCATTAGTTCTTTTAATGCGTCCCATCATTTAATCCTACCATTGCAGAAAACAACCAAAATATGACGTACGCTTATGCCATTCGCATTCGCCACGAGGCCCCGTCATCACCCGTTAGGTTACTTAACTAACGACAGAGCGGGGGCTGGGCTAGCGCGGCTGTAAAACATAAGCAACGCCTAAATAGTTATCATATATAAATATATAGCAATGATAGACATTACAGATCACAGATGAATACATTGGATATACTAGGAATCCGCAATACGTTCGAGCCTGCAACGAAAAGCGGATTACACGGTCGCGGTGAATAGCCAAATACCCCACCCAAGACCCCTACGGGTGCAGCAAACTACCCGCCAAGTACCCGAAGCGAAGCAACCTCCCTCAACACCGTGAGTAGGCCACTCGGCACTTCGAGATACCCGGTAGTTTGTGCACCCCCTCCATGAATCTATCCTAGGAGCAAAAACAGTAAAAGGAATTATACAATGACGGCTACAACCCCGACCCGGTTGTGCGGCCAAACAAATAATAATATTACATCAATTTACATATTACAATGAATGAAAGAAAAAGAAACACTCATCTCACATCCACCCCGGCTATTCACCCGCGACAATCCAACACATTCATAAACACATACCATCATGAAACACAGATCACAGATATGTATAACCCCGACTAATTGACATATAGCGATTAGCCGACGTTCAATACATATAAACATCACAGATATAACCATTTAGTCAAAGTGTATTGAAGTTCAATAAAAATACGGATTTATAGGCCCCCAAAAACAAATTTCTATTCTGGAAAACCTGGGCACATATAAACCATCTTATAAATCCCAAAACCAAACCAGAAGAACACTGCACCAAACTCGACCCAGAACCGAGCCAACTCGGCCGCGGTTGCGCGGCAATAGCTTGCTATTGTCGTGGAACCGCGGTGCTTTGGTCGATTCACTGGACCGGGTTTGGTGGCTTTCTTCACAAAACCCTGAGATGATTTTTGGAGTACGATTTATTTTGTTTTGAACAGAAAAAATTTTAACAGAAACTTAGGGTTTTGAAAACTCGGTTTTTCGATTTTTTTTTCGATTGAACTTCCATACACTTTACTACCTAGCTAGTTTATGTTTAGTTAGGCTCTGATACCACTGTAAGTCCACGTTGCCCACCCCGGTGCTTACGGGGAGACGGAAAACGGAATAAAAATCGAATTTTTATGACTTTAGGCAACATGGACTAGACAAAGAAGGATCTTTGCTAAACAAAAACAAGCTAAAGCTAACTAGAAACTAGCTAAGGGTTAGTAAGGTTATACCCAGGGCTTTATGTCCTTCTCTCCTTGCTCTTTGGAGTGGTGGAAAGAGGTCACCTTTGTCGTCTTCTCACGTCGAAGAAAGATCCACCCGAAAGCCTCAACCTTTGGCTTCAACTCCAAGCTAGAAGTAACTAGGGTGCAAGAAGTGCTAATCCTTGAACCCTAGATGAGAGTAGAGATTATCAAGAAGGGGTTTTTCTCAAGCTCAAGTGTTTCTCAACACATGAGAGGGGAGAGCTTGAGGGAGAGGAAGAACAAGAGAGAGAAAGTAAATGATAGAATGAGAGAATAATAACCATTCTCACATATATGTGTGAATTATTATAATTAGATAATTAGCTAGATAATTGTCATGGTTAATCAAGACATGACCATTATCATTTCATATTTAATGCTAATTGCAAGGATCAAAGAGCATCTTTTATATGGAATGATGATGGTCAATATGTCAACTAAGGTCAACAAGTCAAGATAGTCAAATGGTCAACAAACATAACCATGCACAATTATATTAAGCTAATATCAATTAACCATAATACACACATAAGCATTAGGGTTAATAAAATGACAATGGTTATTAACCCTAATCAAAGTCCTCTCCCTCTGTCTTAAGCAACTGTGCATACGCACCCGTATTCGTGATCCGAGGAACACGAATACAATGAGATAACACCAATCCCAAATCATATATTAGGATCCGGCTTAAACCAAAGCCCGCTAGTATAAGCTGTCCGGACAACAAACGTGCACAAGTGCGCGGATGTGAACGAACCCTGTCGCAAAACCATGCGACCTCTACTCATTTTGCCTAAAGACGAATAGCTCTCTGTGTGGGACTCTAAAGACTCGACACTACGCTGGCAGTGGGTTTAACCACAGACCGTAAGCGGCACTAGCTGTACGTAATGGTCCCCAGGTAGATGTCGATAAGAAGACTGACGAGGTGAACCCCATCTGAACTCCTACTGAGCCTGTATGTGACAGTCTCCGTACAGTCCGGTCTGTTCGTCTGATACATCGCATGGCGGGCCTAAGGGGGCGGTGAACGCCAGTCCCCTAATAGCGGTACAAGTCATGTCGGAGTGTAGCCCAGAACACCCTGAGATAACACTAGAAACCTACCAGTATATCTCGCTTGCCCTGGCCAGGGACTACTCGTGTAATGGCTCTCCTGGACACAGCGCGATGTCAACCCCCAATACCGGGAGAGACGAATCCTGTCTAACCGTCACTGCCTCCAAGTGCTTTGGGACTGCACCCAAAAACTACCTGTTTGCACGACTCCTTTGAGCCGTGGTAGGGTAGTAATCAAAGTGCAGTGGGAACACACTCGAGGCGAAGTGACAGTGTCAAGTCAACAGACTAAGCTGTACTCATGTCCCCTTGGAACTGATAACTGACGATAGGTATAATACCAACCAACAGTTCCCGACGAGTCCTGTCCGGTGTACTCGTAACCTAACGAGCACCCGTATACTATCTCAAGTACGACGTACTGACGGCTGTGGGACAGACCGTCTCCCACACTGGGATGAGAAGCCCATACGCTAGTCTACTCCGGAGTATCGATGCCCTGTCTCGATAGTCCAATGACTAGGGACCTGTATAAGGATGTGCTTATGGATCACCCAGCCCCCACGAGTGTGAGCGCCATCACAACGCTGGTAATCAAGCAAAGATCCTAAGGGCTCTACTAATATGTATATCAGCGATATGCTAAAAGAAACACATGCACATATTAAAGTAGAGACAAACCAAGTAGCATACTACCATTTCGAGCAAGATTGTATATACAACTGTAAATATCCCAAGCTTCCATCAAGTAATATACAAACTAGTATGATACAGTAATGGCCTCTAGGGAATATACACTAACACTCCTCTGGATGGGGAATTGGTGCAGAAAGTGTATGTATTTGAAGGCCCTTGCTACCACAGCCTAGCACAATCGAGATCCAGAAACCGAGCCCAGATTCTGGTCGTAGTTCAAGTCTCGATCTTGTACCGCATTGGGTTCATATGTTGTCGTGTTGTTTACCTGATCATCGTCTCCAGGCAAGTGAAACTTGCTACATTCTATTTACAGTATTCCATATTTATTTGCATATATATATTTTTAAACATGAAGTTTGAATTGGTGCCTATATCACATTTTAACATCCGAGGTCCGTTTATATCATTTTGAGTTAATTGTGAAACACACCCGATTGCATGTTAGATTACAATATTGTATGCCCATGCCTATATTCTATAACATAGTTCTTGGTCGCATAGCCATAATACCCTTTAAATAGTTCATAACTGTACAACACCCGTTTGCATCCATCTAACCTGTTTTATACATATTATTGCATCCATTTAACCTTTTTACATATACTTGCATCAAGCGGTCTTTTAATACATGATAGTGTGATTTTAATATTCTATGTTCATTTAAGGTATGATACTTCATGTTGGAACTATAACCCTGACTCTAATTGATGACTGTACATCCATATAGTTTAGTCGGTACCTATTTGCATATCATATTACATGTTCCAGTTTGTTGTTCTATTAGTACACATGCTTATTTTGTTTACCCATGCTTATGTTAGTTGATTATGAGCACCCATATGATATCTTGTACACCTGACGTAACTTGCTACACCTATTACTTGACACGACATGGTACCGTGCAACTTTTGACATGATATGACACCTATATACATTACTTTACTTGACCTGAGGTACCATGGCTTTACCTGTTACCTGATCTTGTGTCTAATGCCAACAAACCTGACCTGATGTCCTTACGGACCGTTCCTGTTGTCTATCCAGACAAACCTGTACCTTCCTGATCTTGTGTTGGCATTAGCTCCAGATTATTTAATACTTGACTTGAACACTTATAACTTGGGGGTATGGGGAAATCAATGATGAAACCTGACTTGTAACTCGACAGTTCGACACCTTTTCTGATCAGTCTTACGGGCTAGGCCAGCTCCGGGTTGATGATGCTGACATCACTCATCTTTACATACTACCCTTTTACTGTCTAGCGGCACGTCTCGGATTCAGCCCGAGAATCTTGACCGTGGTCTCGGGCACGCACGGGATACTATTGAGTTACATCGATGATTCATCAAATTGATTTCAAAGACTTGAGAGTAGTTAACCCAATAGACCAGTTTAGATTACTCACTGCACACTACCTTTCACTGCCCTGATTTATATTGTTGTCACACCGGTTTTACCATTTACACTCATACTTGCATGTCCTGCTACCCTGTTTATATATTACTGCTTGATGTTATGACGCGCTGACGTCTGGGTTTTGCATGTCCCAGATTCTCTACCTTTGTTGCAGACTGAACAGGAGTATTGCCGTTGTTAGACTGAGCGGTGAAGATCCTGTTGGTATGCAGTTTTACTTTCCATGTGTTTCATTTATTGTATCCTTTGCTTCCGCATATTATCATTTCTTGACTCATTTATTCTGGCTCATGGACATGTATTAGATAGTTTAGTTTACTTTCCTGTTCTTGATATCTCTACAGCCGTAATGTGACTGTGGAAGGATTTTTCCTATCCACAGGTAGCATGGTTGGCTATGTCACGTGCCTATTTTTGCATACTCTGGGAAGCGGGGCGTGACACCGTTGTACCACAATTTTCTTGCAGATTTGACCGCACAGTTCCCATAGCGACTTGCTGCCACACCGCTTTCTTCTGGGTGATTTCTTTGATAGGTGAGATACACTTGCATCATGACCACCAATTGCATTTGTTTTTTTTTCAGTTGCACCTAGTTAAAAGCTCCATCAACCAGACTATGTGTATTCGTACACTTAGAAACCACTGTTGTATATTCTTTTGGACTTAAAGTCGTGCTTATGTATTTATTCTTGTTTCCTGGTTTCTTGATGATATTTTGTTTTCTTTACTTTCTTTCTGTGTTTGATCTTCGCATCAGGGCATCGTATATTTATATCTTTGCGTGGTTGTTTCCGCTAATGGGCGAAGAGCTAGCTCCGGCTTGGGGATGCCTATTATTATTGCTTGTATTGTTTTCGGTTTAAAATTTACAAAGGAGGTGCTGCCCAAATTTCAAACAACGAAAATATTTTCAACAGAATACAAACATTGTATTTCTTATAATATTACTTATGTTTTAAAGAAGGAAACCTGATTTCATTAAACTTTTATTTCAAAACATCACATCCACTATTTTCCCTAAAAGGTTTAGATTTCTGGGCTTTTAGCTTACTTGGATTAGGTAGAGTCCTATAGACTTCACGTGATCCAAGTGCCAGTCACGTGCCTTTTTCGGGTCATGACAGAGAAAGCCCCGCATATTCACCATATATGCAAGTTATAATATTAGAAATCTCTCAACCTTTATCGAAACTCCAGATCAAATATTTGATGCAATGTCAAGACCTTTAATATTAATTATACTCATGGAGGGACTCACATGTCTCGGCAGGCCTTTACTGAGATTTTACGGAAAATGAAACCCGCATTTTGATGTATTAATTCAATAATTTATATTTTCCATCATATTATATATGAGAATAATGTAGGAAAGAGGCCATAGGAGGGAATTTCCTCCTATGGCGTTGAAAAAATACACCCTTCACCATCTTTTCCGACAATCAGTACCCACCATCTTCATTCTTATAATCTAAGATGTGGATACACCAAATTTTTTGCGATTCTATCGTCTTTTCACCGTTGATTTCGTGGGTGCAAAATTAACGGTTTACCGATAATAAAACGTTTTACATTGTTAATTCAACGGTGAAAAATTGGTAAAATCATATGGAATTTGGTGTATCCACATGTTATAGATATAGCATATGACATAGTGTCTTCCAAAAATGTTATAGCAATAATATTTTTATTTAATTATTCAATCAATTTAAAATTATATTATATATTTTCAACTAAAATATTAATTTTGCTACGTGCAGTTAGAATTTTCAATGGAACTTAGGTACATGTGATTGATCCGTGAAAGTGTGTAGTAGTAATCGCAATCAATAACGGTGTCGCGTGTAGCTAACCGAGATGAGTGCGGGTTGTCCTCAGGGTAACGTCGAATCTTTTAATCTTGTTTTAGACGAGTTGATTAAAAAGAGGAAGAATAGAGAATAGATTCTAGATCTATGTTAAATAGGGATATAGAATATATAAGAAGAGTGCTTGTAGGGTTCATCGGATTTAGTAGTCAAGAATGATTAATTAAAAAATTACTCCTTTTATTTTTTGATAGATTTAAAACTAGATCGATAGTGATAAATGAGGATTAGGGTTCTTGGAATAAACTAGTGTTTCCACATTATTGACCCTTGTCATTTCATTGATCTCTATTCATATCTAGCTCTTAACAAAACAATCGTTAATCTAATCTCAAATCACGGTCAAGACTATCAATAAATTGATAGCGCATCCGATAAGGATGTTAACGATTTTTTTACTAAAGTTTATAAACTTCATAAGACGTAAAAAGAGTTAAGAAATTTTTCATCGTCTATTGATCTACCTTAATCCTACAAACCCTATCAAGCGAAGAATTACTCGCGCATGATGGAGAGAAGAAGAACGGATAGAGATCATAATGTAAATATAGAAAATTAATGCGAAAAGAATAAAACAACTATCTTTATTAATCAACTAGATCAATTACACCTTTTGTTTCTTTAGAAAGTGGAATACAAAACCTTAGTTTGCTTCTCGATCTCTCTTGAAGGAGGTAGATGAATAGCTGATTGATCTCCTGGAAGCATGGATCGCCTTGGACCTTGTGATCGCTTCGGATAGATCATTTTCCAAGTGAGGCTCTCGGTCCTTTAAATAGTCCCAAAACCAGAAACTCTAGATTTCATAGGTTAAGATATGTTGTTAAGATCATGATCCTGAAATCTCATATCGTATGGCCACCAAAACGCCGCGGATCTACCGCGTTTACCCATATTTGACCGCCCTTCCGCCGCGGTTTGGTAGAGTTAGGGTTTGGAATTTTTTATGGTATTTTGTGTTGATATTTGGAGATCCTCTAGATGTCTAGATTCTAAAAATAATGCTCTTGGTCTCTGCCTTTACTAGATCTCGTGATTTGCTTCAATATTTTGGCAGATTCGATTCCGACATCTTGATTTAACCTGGATGCCCTTGATTCCAGACCTGAGCTAATATCTGCACAATATCTCAAATCAAAGTATTAGTAATATTTTGTATTTTTGAGATATTATCCTAACCATTTTATACGATATTATATTTTTAAGAATATTGATTAAGCATATTTGATATGATATGCATATTTTATATAAATATTTTATGCATATATTTTCCTTCATAATATTAATTATAATATATAAACATATGATAATAGATATTTTACATATAAACCCTCATATGTTTCATATTTATAATAAACACCTTTAAATATTTATCAAAATTAAGGAAAATGTTATATCAAATGTGCAATATTTTCAACTGAACAAATACCCCGAAACTTAACTTTAATCGTCCCGAGCAAACTATTTATTCAAGAGAGGGAGAAAAAGAAAAAGAAAAACCTAAGTAGCACACTTTCGTAGGCAATCACGATTGCACTGAGCACATGCAACAAGCCGTTAAACCTCTAGGTGTCCCTAGTAGGAAGAGTGTTGTCTCCTGAGGGTTTTCAGCAGATTACACCCACAAAATCCCATAATAAAAGAAAGACCGTGAAAGTTACATACAAAGATAAGAACTATAAAAAAAGAACATGAAAATAAGAGTTTCCAACTACACTAAATTTTCGGTTGCCATGAGCCCTATCTTAATGGTCGTGAAAAAATATTAGAAATCGCATCATCCCTTAATAAAACATCGTCTTTAATCTTCATCCCTATCTTTCTTCCGAAAATCGATCATATACCCCTATGTGTGTGTAAAAGACATCCCTACACTTAGAGAATTCAATTCAATCTATAATACTCTTGTCCATCTTCCTTAGTACTTTTTTAGTTGGTGAATAATTTCGATAGAATTACTCACACATTTTTCATGCGACCGTTAGTACTTATTGAGATACTAACCGACCGATTACCAAATATGCTTGCATATTAAGGCTTAATTTCTCGTCTTGCAACACCTAAAACTTAGCAGTGGCTCCTAAACCAGTTGGTCTGAGGCACTAGGTGATAAAATACCATCGCTATATATTTTTTATGCTGCTTTGGTAATTACAAAACCAGTGTTCATTTTTTTCACCATTTTTTTTATTTATATTTATATTTATATTTTTCTTCATACCAAGGCTTTTAGACAAGAGCATTTCAAGGTATTCTCTACTATCCCAAGTTTCAAGATGTGTGCAAGTGCGTATAGTAGGGTATCAACGTTCAATTGTTTGGCTTCAAGAATATGGACTATTTTTCAGACTTATTTTTATTCTCGGATCAGTAATTTCCTTTATCTTACTAACTCTTGGGAAAACAGCTCATAACTACTTATTACTAGTTTCGTTTAACAAAACAATTAGCTTTCTTATCTTTCTCAAACTATTCCTATTTTTTATATGTAATTTTTCACATTCTAATCTTTTATTATCAAAAAAAAAATTGTGCTTATATTTATGATAATGCAAAATAATGCGTGAATAAGCACAAACCTTCCCCAAACCTGTTTGCAGCAGTATCCTCAATGATGTCATCTGTTAAGCTAAAAAAAACTGTAGATTTGGAAGGAAAAGTTATTAAAGGGGACATAAATAAATGACAGTGATATTCTCCCCCAAACTTATTTTTAGCTCACAATTTTATAAAAATTTATTTTCTTTCAAGAGCCACAATATTTTCTCCCCCCTCCCCTCCAAACTTGAGTGAAACAGTATTAAGCATTTTAAAATTATAAGAGGGGGGGTAAAGTTATTAGTTAATATAAAGATTTACAAAGACCAAAAGTCAAGACCAACCATTCAAAATTTTTATCAATATAACAAAATAGTTGGTGGAAGATCAAAGATTTGAAGAAGTGGGGAGATAGGAGGCGGAGTCGATCGGGTTTACATCTCGGTTGTTAAAGACGAAACGGTGATAGTGAACGGAAACGAGAATGTGAATGATTAAGAATGGAAAGAATAGTCACATTCTTGCATGGGATAAGAAGAAATGGCGGTGGTACAACTTTTTCGGGTGGAGGTTGATTAATCACAAAATCCATGTTATTTAAGAATGTGAGTTCGTCGGAGAAAATATCTTCGAAACTTTCATCGATGGTCCGATAGAACGTTTCAATGTCAATAAGTGTCGCACCAGACTCAACACACTTGATTTGTTAAAAATTTTGGAGGTAGGAGCCTTGAAAATCTCATCTACCGCATTCTCAAAGGGGTCTAAATCAAGTGGTCTTTCAAGAATTATAGAACTCGAAATGTCGGGATGTGAGTCATCAACACTCAGTAAAATTAAAGGAAGATTAGAAGAGGAAACAAAGAAACTGGGTGATGAAATGGGTAAACAAATTTGTGTGTCAAGTATTGCTAAACCAAATGTGGGAAATGAAGGCTAAATTTCGTTCTGCTTTTCGGTCATACATTTATCATCAATTTCCAGAAGCATATAGGGTTCGGGAAAAACAGGCAAAGGTTCGAGATGATATCCACATGGAAGTGAAAGGACCTGATGAATTGGTGGGAAAAACTCATCCAAAAATTTGGGTTCATCATCCAATATATCTCCAGCGTCAATATCCTCAATCAAGTGAAGGCTAAAATTCTCAGACACATCATCAAAAGCATGGTTTTCAATCAATTTTGGTTCTAGAGTGGAAGTGTAGAGATCACAAGGATTGGGTGTTGTTCCACTTGAAATGGACCCTTCACTATCGGGTAAATCAAACACTACAAAATCGCACAACTCATCAAACATTCTATTTTCAATTGGTGAATCATTTGGTGTACTCGATAATATCCACATGGAAGTGAAAGGACCTGATGAATTGGTGGGAAAAACTCATCCAAAAATTTGGGTTCATCATCCAATATATCTCCAGCGTCAATATCCTCAATCAAGTGAAGGCTAAAATTCTCAGACACATCATCAAAAGCATGGTTTTCAATCAATTTTGGTTCTAGAGTGGAAGTGTAGAGATCACAAGGATTGGGTGTTGTTCCACTTGAAATGGACCCTTCACTATCGGGTAAATCAAACACTACAAAATCGCACAACTCATCAAACATTCTATTTTCAATTGGTGAATCATTTGGTGTACTCGATAAATCTGTGAAACTGGAGTTGTGGATTTCAATTTGGGATGGGGAGGTGTGATTTGGAAAGTGTACTGCTCTCTATCACTACCCAAATTCTCAATTTGTCCTATTGTCGTATCATACATTGAAATTTTTTGAGCTAGTTGGAAAGTAGTTGCTTGTTTGTTGGGTTGTATAAGGGCGGCCATGGACGCTTTCAATTCCTCCATATGGCGGCGTGACGCTACCCGAAATTATTCCACTGTTCGTTCAAGACTAGACATGGGTCGGTAAGGGATTTCAGCAGGAGATTGAAATTCTTGTGGATAAGTAAAACTCCCAAATGACTGTTCAGAAGAAATGTCTAGAGAAGGTGTAAAAATCGGGTAGGATTGATAGGAATGGAATGGTTGTGAAAATTGGACAGGAGTAGGATCAAACATTGTGATAAGAAGAATATTGATATTGGTTGGTTGGTTGGCGACTGGCAACAGATGTCATATACGGCGCAAAATGAGTAGCATTATCTTCCTTAGAAAGTGATGGTGTTTATTGTCGTAACGGTTTGACCGGATTGAAACTTTGGCCTTTAGCCCTTGCCATATGCTCAGCGATGGATATGCGTTTAGGAGTTCCCTTACACGCTTTAAATAGAATATCAACATAAGAAGATGTAGAATTTTGATGCGGTTGATAAGAGCTGTAGTGAGGTGTCCAACTGTTTCTTTCCGCTTGCTCTAACCAATCTCTTAAAGACATGGTAGAGTCAGAATTTTGACCGAAGCAATTACGAAAATAAGAAATATCTGGTTCTGGATAATAAATCTCGGCAAGAGTTCGTCTATTTGGGTTACCTATTATAAGAAGGTGAAAAGAAAAGAGGGTGAGATGGTAAGGAATTAAGCTCTATTTGGATTGTTTCGTTTTGAAAGAAAGACTTGAGGGTTGATTCGACAAATCACAAAAATGCACAAACAACCCTAAAACTAAGGTCACCTAGGTCAAGTTACTAAACCTCTTCTAGACTTCTAAAGGACAAGCCACATGATCAATCCTCCACCACCTCTTTATTACTCTTGTGGCCAGGTAAGTGCCACGTGAGTGGGAGGTATCCGCTATACGAATCACCGAAAATAGCGGGCCTAATTAAGTAACCACTTACCTTAGTCACACTTGTCTAGACACCACAAAAGAAATGCGGATAAGCGATAAATTACCCACGACCTTCCTCTAACCTAATTGAACGCGACGGTCCTTAGACTCTTGTTCTAGATATTTTTTAATTAATGGAGGGTTATGTGCCATGTTTAGTGATTTGTGGGGCCTAAGAAGGGTGATAAAATCCCCACCTAATCTGAAATTTTGTCTTTCCCCTTAAAATCCGTATTAAAATATGCAAAAACAATCCACAAAAGAAAACACGAAAAAAGATTTTTGAGCGGCGAAATTTGCAAAGAATCCTGCAGAAAAAATATATTATTAGAATTTCAAAGGAGAGAGAAGGATATGATAAATATGTCAGAGAATTTTCGGTAGACAAGTCCACCAAGTGTCCACGGTTCCGCGGCTAAAGTCACAATAGTGCGGCGGTTCCGCCGTGCCTTGGTGCTTTCTTCTGATGAATTTTCTACCTTAGACTTCTAAGTTTCTCTAGGTCTTGATGAATGTCTTTGAATATATATCTCCTCGCCATAGTGACTCCAGATTCTCTTGCAAAATTTGCACAATAATCGTTAAATACACAATATGCGGTTTTGTTTTATTTTTATAATATGGATCGAAATAGAATTCAACACGAATAGCAAAAAAAAATATTACACACGTATCCCCGACAACGGCGCCATTTGATTGATCTGTGAAAGTGTGTAGTGATAACCGCAATTAATAACAGTGTCGCGTGTAACTAGCCGAGATGAGTATAGGTCGTCCTCAGGGAAACGTCGAATTTCTTAATCTTGCTTTAGACGATTTGATTAAAAAGAGAAAGAATAGAGAATAGATTCTAGATCTATATTAAATACGGATATAGAATATATAAGAAGAGGGCTTGTAGGGTTCATTGGATTTAGTAGTCAAGGATAATTAATTAAAAATGACTTCTTTTTCTCTTTTGATAAATTTAAAACTAGATCGATAGTGATATATGAGGATTAGGGTTCTTGAAAGAAACTAGTGTTTCCACACTATTGACCCTTATCTTTTCATTGATCTCTATTCATGTCTATCCCTTAACAAAACAATCATTAATCTAATCTCAAATCGCGGTCAAGACTATCAATAAATTAATAGCGCGCCCGATAAGGATGTTAACAATTCTTTTGCTAAAGTTTATAAACTTCATAAGATGTAAAAAGAGTTAAGAAATTTTTCATTTTCTATTGATCTATCCTAATCCTATGAACCGTATCAAGCGGAGAATTACTCGCGCATGATGGAGATAAAAGAAGAACGGATATTGATCATAATGTAAATATAGAAAATAAATGCGATAAGAATAAAGCAACTACTTTTATTAATCAATTAGATCAATTACACTTTTTGTTCCTTTAGAAAGTGGAATACAAAACCCTTGTTTGCTTCTCGATCTGTCTTGAAGGAGGTAGATGGACAACTAATCGATCTCCTGGATACGTGGATCGTCTTGGACCTCGTGATCGCTTCAGATAGAACATTTTCCAAGTGAGGCTCTCTGTCCTTTAAATAGTCCCAAAACCAGAAAGCCTAAATTTCATAGGTTAAGATATACTTTTAAAATCATAATCCTGAAATCTCAAATCTTATGGCCACCAAAGCACCGCGGATCCGCCGCGTTTGCCCCTATTTGGCTGCCCTTCCACCGCGGTTTGGTGGATTTAGGTCTTGGGATTTTTTCTGGTATTTTGTGTTGATATTTGGAGATCCTCTAAATGTCTAGATTCTAAAAATAATGCTCCGGGTCTCTGCCTTTACTAGATCTCGTGATTTGCTTCAATATTTTGGCAGATTCGATTACGATATCTTGATTTAACCTGGATCTTCTTGATTGTAAACCTGAGCTAATATCTATACAATATCTCAAACCAAAATATTAGTAATATTTAGTATTTTTGAGATATTATGCTCGGCATTTTATATGATATTATATTTTTAAGAATATTGATTACGGATATTTGATATGATATGCATATTTTAATTACAATATTTTATATAAATATTTTATTCATATATTTTACTTCAAAATGTTAATTATAATATATAAACATATGATAATAGATATTTTACCGATAAACCCTCATATGTTTCATATTTATAATAAACATCTTTAAATATTTATCAAAATTAATGAAAATGTTATATCAAATGTGCAATATTTTTGACTGAACAACATGTGGTGCTCCTTCTAATCCAGATTTCTGGATCCGCCACTAGTTATACTTATCTTGTATCTAAAAAAAGGGGGAAGGGGGACAGCTGCAGTTTCGGAAGTTTGTTAGCAACTGAAAATGGTCCACATGGCTCACATCTTAGTGGATGTGGATGGCTAACTGTTTAGAATATGCATATCTGGTGTGAATCTCTTCTTATGCGCTATATCTATCCTTACACGCAATTTAGTGATCACAAGTATAGAATGAGGGTTTTAAAGAGGAAGCAAGAAACAAACTTTCTTCACCATGAAATCACACTCTTTCCTTCACTTACCTAAAAAGAACCAAGACCAGGCCACACCAAGAGAAGAATATTCTCGAAGTAAGCATTACCTGATCATGTGAAAAAACTATAAGATAGACAACTGTTTCACAAGTTACACATCCAAGCTCTTGCACTACTCACGCTCCCAAAAGGAAAAGAGAGATGAATTTTCCTATAGCTTTGGAAGAATGGTGCATCTTTATGGAAAGCCATGATGAGATTGTCCTACTATCATTAGCCACTTTCCTCTTTCTTTTTATCTACAACTTCGTAAAACAAAATCGGAACAAAGTTACGGTGAACTGGCCGATCGTCGGCATGCTTCCAACCCTCATTGCCAACCATGACCACCTCCTTGATCATACGGTGGCCTTGCTTCAGGACAACGGACAAACCATGATGTTCAGAGGCCCGTGGTTCTCTGGAATGAACTTCTTGTTCACCTGCGATCCTGAAAATGCTAACCATATATTCAATGTGCATTTCTCGAACTATCCAAAGGGTGAAGAGTTCGTAGAGATATTCGACGTCCTTGGGGACGGAATCTTTAACGTTGATGGCGATTCGTGGGTGGCTCAAAGAAGAATGGCTCATGCTCACATGAGTCAAGGACGGTTTCGACTAACGGTACAAGAGTGCACTAAAGACAAGGTGGCTAAAGCACTCCTTCCTCTTCTTAAGCATATGGAGGAGTCCGATAAGGTGGTCGATCTGAGCGACGTCTTCATGAGATTCACATTTGATACCACTTGCACTTTGGTTCTTGGTGTGGATCCCGGCTGTCTTGCTTCTGAGTTTTCCACCGTCCCGTTTGCAAAGGCGATGGACCATATAGAGCAGGCCATGCTCTTTAGGCATATAGTGCCCATGATTTGGTGGAAGCTGCTGAGGTGGTTGCGATTGGGGAAGGAGAAGAAATTAGCAAAGGCCAACGAAGTGGTAAATCGTTTTATAGCACAATGTATTCAACAGAAAAGAAAGAATCGGGAAATCAAAAAAGTAAGAAGCGATTTTGAAGACGGGCCAATCGATCTCTTGACACCTTATATGGATCGTCCTATAGAGGATTTGATAGAGAACTCAAGCTCCTTACCATCCACCGACAAGTTCCTACGAGACACGTGTTTCACATTCCTCGTTGCGGGCAAAGATACAATAGGAACTGCACTTGTTTGGCTGTTTTGGCTCATTGCCAATCACCCAATTGTCGAGAAGAAGGTTTTCGAAGAATTAAAGGAGCGTCGGTCATTGTCAGAACCTAAAGAGCATTCAAGTTTGGATGATGAACTAAGAGTGTTCGACGCCGAGGAATGTGATGCATTAGTTTACTTGCATGCAGCCTTGCTAGAAACATTGAGGCTTTACCCACCGGTTCCTTACAATCACAAAAAAGCTCTAAAGTCCGATGTCCTGCCAAGCGGTCACAAAGTTCAACAAGGCACACGAATTATCTTCTCTTCGTATTCCGAAGGACGGATGGAGAGGGTTTGGGGAAAAGACTGCTTAAAGTTTAAACCTGAAAGATGGATAACCCAGAAAGGGACGTTGAGACATGAGCCATCTTACAAGTTCATGGCTTTCCATTCCGGACCAAGATCTTGTCTGGGGAAAAGCATGGCCATTACTCAGACCAAAATGGTGGCCGCTGCCGTGATTTACAACTTCGACATCGAGGTTGTCGAAGGCCACATAGCTCAACCTAAAGTTTCTGTTGTTATGCAGACAAAGAATGGCTTACTTGTTAAGCTTAAGAAGAAGCAAAAATCAGGTGGATAAGTATTATTGATGGTTACATGGCGATTCTAATGATGAATTATGTGATTATCGAATGTTATCTAGTGTTATAGGATCCTGTTTCAAGCCATCTTGTCCACCTAATTTGTTAACCTTGTATTTGCGTATTATGTGAACAATACTTGGATGTTGTTGTATCTCTATCTATATGCTATTATTGTTCTTGAAAAGGTCGTTTTATTTTGAAATTGATTGCAGACGTGACTTTTCTATTTTTCAATAAAATATAATTAAATACAATAAAAAACATAACTATTTTTCAATGAAATATATAAAAAATCCAACCAAGATTCATAACCGTAACTAAACCATCATTTATTATAATAAAAGAAAACCCTGTCACTTAAAACTACCTGGGCTATAATATTGTTTTTAACCAAAAAAATTTAAAAATGACAAATACAGTCATTTATATTTAACATATTACTAGTTAATTATAACTAGATTAAATTGGGCTTGCCATTTATTAGAAAATTTGTATTTAACAATTAGGCATAAACAAGGTTTTGCTGTCAAAGAAAGATTTAAGGTTTTTTTTTTCCCTATATCTCATCCTCGAGACTTCATAATTCTAAATATCTCCCCCAATTATGGTTGTTATCCAAAAACTCCATATCTGTTAAACTTTTAATCTGATAAATCAGCACCCATCCTACCCCTCCTCCCGTTTCTCTTGTAGTTGCAAAATTGGGGTTAAAATCAATGACAAGTAAAAATATAAAGCAATAGATTGGGTCGAGACACGTTTAACCTTTTCTTTAAAGAAATATTGGCTCCCTTACAATCAAACGTGGATTGACATGATTTGCATTTAGGATACGGTAATCCAACCTTGTGTTTACAATCCTCCTGCAGGGTTGTTATAAAATTTTGATTTTTATAAGTTCCAAAAATTAAAGAAGAAGAGAAGAGAAGAGAAGGAAAAAAATAAGAAGAGATGTGTCGTAATCGTGAACGATTGAATATGAAACGTGTATATATAAAAGTTGAAAGGTTGTCACTGGAAACCATTCGTTGTGACAAGTTGTTGTATGCAAACTGACGGTTGCAAATCATTTGAATTAAAATTTCTCATTTCAGTACCATCTGGGAATACCCATGTGATGGAAGTCATGATCTCCCTTAGATATTGTCCTCCGTCGATCTGGTAGCGAACGGTTTTGAGCGGCTGAGATTTGTTTTGGAGGTTGTTGAGCGTGTGGATCTCAATGGGTTGTTTGGAGTTGCTGAGGCCGAGCTACCTGCAAGGGAAGTCCCGAGATGGGAAACCACCTACCAGAGAATAAGAGCAGTGTAGCGGCCTATTGGAATGAGTTCCAGTTACCTGAGTCGTCTGAAAGAGGGGTTTATATAGTGGCTGCGTGGAGTGAACCGGCGCGAGATCCTCGCCGTCGGTTACGCTCCTACATTATCCCCGCAATAATGGCGGGATAAGCCCAATAATAGGGGATGTGCCAGCGTGGGACGTGGAACGTGGGGCGGCGGATATCTCGCTTTGGCGAGATACACGGAGCCTTTGCGGGGGCGCTTGGGCTACGCGCTCTCGGTTGATCGGAGAAGCCGAGGAAGCTCGGCCTGTCAGGGAGCTCGGAGACGAGCAGGGAGCCCGATGAAGCTCGGCCTGTCAGATGGCTCGGAGACGAGCCGGGAGGCCGAGGAAGCTCAGGCCTGTCAGATGGCTCGGAGGCGAGCTGGGAGGCCGAGGATGCTCAGGACTTACAATAGCTCGGAGACGAGCAGGGAGGCCGAGAAAGCTCGGTTGTAGCATTACTCGAAAGTGAGCTGATGGCTGTTTGCTAGGTGAGTATGGAAAGTACTCAGGGAGGTCTCCGGAAGGTCGGATGCATCCTCGGAAACGTATCCCGAGGAACGTCCCCAATGCATCTTGTTTATTCCAGATCCGTACTCCCTGGGACACGTCATCCGCAACGTATCGTAATCTGAGAAATTCCTACTTGTGAGCATCATCATTAGCCCCCCACTCTCGTTCCAACCTATTTATGGGTCGGGTTGAGAGTGGTCCGTTAGATTTTCTCTGCTCAGCTTGGTGCCGAGAATTCTTCGTGGTGGATTGTCCGGGAACGAGATGGTGGCGTCTCACTGCACGCCTAAGTTTTCGCGCGTATCCCTGATGATGTCAACGGATCATTGAAATGATTGCGCTTTAAAGAGGGGGCGACATTTCACTCGATCGTCAGTTGGACTACGGGCCACGTGTCCGATGTTGGTTGGCGGCCGCGACAGGCTGTCTCTGACTCCTGCAATGAAGAGACATCCCCAATGGTCGTCCACCACGTGGAACTTCGACGGCCGTTAGGCGCGACATTTCATTTTGGTAGGAATCAATCTGGACCGTAGGATGCTCTCTTTGGGGTGTATAAATAGGAGGGGACCATCTCAGGACCAACACTTTGCCTCAAATCTTTTTTATTGTTTGAAGACTGCTCGGCGCACCTCCGCCTAAATCGGATCTTTTGTTGAATTTTCCTCGGCGAGTCCCCTTCTTTGAATAAGGTTAGATGTCTTCCTCCGAGCAGTCTGTAGATGTAGTAGGGGTAGAGTCGGATGATGAGGCTCCGATTGCTAGGGCCGAGTCCAGTGGGTCTTCCTCATCTTCAGCTTCAGATAGTCGAGAGGGTTCTTCTTCTGCGTCTTCTGTGTCGGGCTTGCCCCCTAGATTCAGGGCCGCCCTTGTCATTCACCATCGGGCGGCGATAAAGGCTCCTAAGGTACGCATCCGGAACACCCGCGATGCGCCCTCCATTTTGAATCGGATGGTCGAGCTTCCAACATCCGGAATCGATTCCATGTTCCCTCTAATTATTCACTACGTTTAGCTAGAGAGGGTGAGCGGGCAAACCAAGTGCAGGATAAGAAGATTGCTCTGTATCTGGAAGCATTCCGGGCAGGAATGTGTCTTCCCTTCTCACCCGAGGTTCATTCGGTGCTTCACTGCTTCGGTCTTGTCCCAGGCCAGCTAGCGCCGAACTTATGGAGGATCCTCCTCGGGTTTCTGGTTCGGTTAAAATTTGATCGGATCACCTTCAGTTTGACCCTCCTCTTGTCTTTTCTTTGTTATAAAAATCACCCCGGTACTAGTAAGCAAGAGCTGAGCTGGGTGTACTTTTCGTTTTAAAAAAATAAAGGTGGGAAGGCCGGGTAGGAGGTAGTGGTCGTCCCTTCTTCCATCCATTAGTGGAAAGAGAAGTACGTCTTCTTCGGACCACCGGAGAGCGAAGATTGGCCTGTGACTACACAATGGCATAGGGCCGACTGCCCGAGGGCGAAGCAGTCGACCTCCCCCGAGGCGAGGATGGTGTCCCAATGGGAACTGATCCAGTAGGCTGATGTCCATCTTTCCGTGCAGGTACTGAGCTGGGCTAGGCTCAGTCCTGCACATTTTTTTGGATAAGTTAGGGTTTTTGACGATCTGCTTAGACTTCGCTAAATTTTCTTTGTCGTTTCAACTTCGTTGATCTTTTCCCCTGTGTGTTCTTTTTTGCAGAGCCCATGGACCGATCAAAAATCATGGCTGCCATGGCAGCCAAGGCCCAAGGGAGAAAGATCGGTGGCGCAAGCTCGTCCCGACCCGATCCAAGCATGGCCCCGAGGCAAAATCCTGTGGCCAAGCCTTCCGCAGCACCCCCAGACTTGAGGGAGCGTCGTGGGGGAGGGTCAGAAGTACGTGCGGGACCCGGCGTCCCGGACGTGGGAGGTGGAGTCTCCCCCCGCTGAGGAAGTCCCCCTCAAGAGATAAAAGCGGGTGGTCTCTCGGCCATCGCCTACCGAGATCCAAGTGCAGGTGTAACATTTTAGAAAAATAAATATTATTTTTGGAAAATTAAATAATTAAAATAATGAATATTAATAATATTTTAATGAATGGAGATTAGTTTTAATGTTATGGTTTGATTATATACCAATAAATTGGATAAATATTGGAAAATTACATTGAATGTCGATTTCTAAAGAATTTATGAGATTTAGACATTTTATGAATTATTATATAAATTATTATATACAAGTTTATTTTTAAACTTGATTAATGTTCATTAATTATGCATTATCATGTTTGTGCATGACATGCACCATAGTATGTCACATATACTTGTTACATTTTATGATATGAAGCATGTCTTCTGTTAGTTGTATGTATGCCCTAGAGGCCAGTATTGTACAGATGATGTATATTATATTGGATGCTTGGACATATATAGAGATGACTTTCTTGCTCAATATGATAGTATGCTATCTGGTTACTCTTTATCTTAACATGTACACTTGTCTCTTTAAACTGTCTTATAGTTACATGTTGATAAAGCCTTTAGGATGTGTACTTGACTACCTGGACTATGATGCAGATCATACTAGTGGGGACATGGTAGTCCATAAGTACATCCTTCAAGGTCCCTAGTCGTGGGTGTATCGAGACGGGGCATCGATATACCAGAGTAGACTAGCATATACGCTTCTCGACCCATGAGATGGGCGATGGATGATCCCATATCCATTGGTGTTTGACATCAGAGATGGTGTACGGGTGCTCAGTGGAGACTGGGTACACTGGACGGACTCGCCGAGAACTCCCAGATGGTATTATACCTCACGTCAGATGGCAGTTCTCAGGTGACACTTGTACAGGTTAGTCTGTAGACCCGAGATCGTCATAAAGTCTTGTGTGATTCCCACTGTGCTTTGATCTCCACCTTACCACGTCCATGAGGGCGTGCAAAACGGTGGTATTTGGGTACAGTCCCGAGTCACATGGAGGCAATGAGCGATAGGAGGGGTTTCGTCTCTCCCGGTATTGGGGGTTGATGTTGCGCTGTGCTCGATTGGCCGTAACAGGGAAGTCCCTGGCCAGGGCTGATCAGAGATTTGCTGGTAAGTGTTACCAGTAGTTTCTCGACCCGTTATGAGCCTCGCATCGGCACGACTTATCGGTTATTGGGGTCTGACGTTTACCACCCCTAGACTTGATATGCGACGTATCAGACGAACAGACCGGACTGTACGGTAAGTGTTACTGGTTGGATTCACAGGGGTATGAGCGGGCTAGCTCGTCGATCTTCTGATCGCTCAATACCCGGATGGCCGTTACGTTTAGCAGACCGCTTGCGGCTTGTGGGTGCTTGATATGATCATCATCTGCTACCGGCGTATTGACGAGTCTTTAGAGTCCTACACAGAGGTTTCCTGGTTCAAGCGAAACGAAATAGGAGCGCATATGAGATATGTGCGGGACCGAGAATAATGCGTGTATGTGATACCGTATTTCATTCTCGCGATAAATGTTTCGATTGGTTATATTCGATATGACCTAGTTATCGAATCATTGATTCGATAAATCGATACATTAGATACTAGTCGGTTGTATGCGATATAACCGGATCGTTAAATCAAGTGTTGATTTAATGATTTAATGTATAATTATATATTTGATATATTACTTTGCATTAACTAGTATTGGTTCACTTTAAATGGATTTTCTCACTTGATGTACATGTTGTATATGTGATATACTTTTGTGCACATCTTTGTATCATGTTTGATGATACTTTCTCATTAGGTTAAGTGTGAAGAATTAAACCATGGTTAAGAAATGATTAGGGTTTTGCCTTTTTATTTATTTATTTGTTTATTTGTTTAGAAAAGGTTTAGATGAGAATGGTGGCTTTCTTTGTCTCTTGTTGAAGTTTCTTGAAGCTTTGACAAAGTCCACCATCCTTATCTCATCCTTAACCCTAACCATTCCTTCTAACCTTAGTTTAATTTCTACACTTGACCATGGTCAAGAGATGATAAGTATTGATATTAGTTTCTTTTTGAAATAAGAAACTAATGATATTCTTTCTTCTTCATCATCTTCTTCTTCAAGAAAAGCTTGATGCCATCAATGGCAACTTGAGCAAAAGTGAGTGAAATCCAATTCTAAAGTGAACCCACCTCCTATTTCTTCACCCTCTACCTCTTGCCAAGTTGTTTTGGGTGTTTTCTTCACAAGTTTCACAACTTGGTGAAGTTGGAGCTTGAACTTGCGCAACCTCGACGTAGATCATCTTCGGCACGAAGCCGACGACATTGCCCGCTCGTTTTCCCGATGAAGCCGACGATCGAGTCTAGGATTCGAGATGGACAGCGAGAGGGCACCCACGTGGAGCTAAGCAAGTGGAAATCCGGATCTACAAAGGTTGTAGCATCTAACTTTTAGTTAAGTAGTTAACTAGATTATCTTTTCGCCTAAACTTCTAGTCTAAGATCCGTATTAGGGTCTCTCGGCACCCATATTTTTTTTATATTGGCATGTTCGATGCCTTGTGAGACCTCTATAGGGTGCCTAGGAACCTTTCACTGGTATCAGAGCCTAGTTAGAGCCTTAGGCGAAGTCTAGACGACGTTTGAAACCCGAATACGCATCGAAACCCTAACACATGATGCTCTCTGGACTTTTTCTAAAAACTGGGATTTTTCCAGATTAAAAATGCTTAAAAAATTCAGCAGGGAAATATAAGAATTACGATGCAAAATTGGGGTCATGAACAGTGCAACCTGCGGCAGAACCACGGCATATGCCTGCCTCAGGCGGCGGTTCCGCGTCAGATTGATGATGTCATCCCTCATTCTTTGCACAGTAATTCATCATTTGAGCAGCTGAGTTTTATGGATATTTTTAATAATTTTTCAAGAGTTGAATTTTCTGGGGTGTATTAGAGCTTCGATGTTTCGATCGGATTATCAAATTTCTTCTTTGTGTATTTCCAGATAATTTTTAGAATATGTTAAAAAGTTCGACCGAATATGAATACCCAATTTTTCCCCTGTCGGGAAATTTCCAAGTGTTGGATTTTTCCGTAGTTTAACGACGTTCTAAGTAGTGCAAGTAATGCGATGGACCCTCTAGAAGACAACAAACCTTTACTCGATTATGTGACCGTCTTGAACTGCCCTTTGAACCTTCGGGTTTGGGGCAGTACGGCGTGCCACATGTGAGGCGTTGGCTTGACCCTTCTACGGCTGGACCGTTGGTACTGAGGCGCGAACTGAATGTTGTTAGACTTATTTCATGTGTTGAGCCGTATCGGGAAAACATGGGTATTCGACTGTTCGATCGGAAAGTTTAACATTTTCTGTTTATCTGGAATGTGATACAATAATTGAAATTCACAAACAGTTATGAGATAACTGAATGAATGTTATAAATCTAGCAGTTTAGTCCCACATGATATTGAAAAGAGTTTTCGATAATGAGACTAAAATACGGGATTTATATCTGTTAGGCATGTGATGTCTAAGTATTTCATTTGATTAGACATGCGATGTCTAAAGAAGTTGCGGATTCCAATTGTTGTAGTTTCACACTTTCTTTTCTGTGACCGTAAGTGTAATATGTGATATCGCCGGTTTCGTTGCTATATGTCAACGACAATTGGGATGCGCATATTTACTTACGTTGATGACATGTGATGTTATGTGTTGCTGGATATGTTATATTGGATCGTCGTGTTTGAATAGCCGGGGTTTTTTATGTGAGATGAGTGTTTTTCATTTTAATTCATGTAAAAACTTGTATGTAATATTCTTTTATTTGGGGCACTTCCAGGTAGCGGAAGTTTCACCCTTTGTATATTATTTACTTTTCCGCATTAGGATAGACCCAAGGAGGGGAGCACAAGTAACCGGGTTCTGGGGTCCAGTGGGAGACCAACTCGAGGAGTCGAGTCCGGGTCTCCTAACCCTTGAATTGGCAGGGTTGCTTGCCGCTCTCGTAGGGGTCTAGGGGTGTTGGATTGGCTATTCATCACGACCGTGGAATCCGTGTTTTATACTGGCTCGTATTGAAAACACGGACGTCCTAGTTTATCCAATATTTCATATGTTTCTTCTGCTGCTTTATCTGTGATGTGATCATGTGATGTTCTTTGATAGATACTTTATATAGTATATATGATATATTATATAGACGTTACTTATGTTTTGCACCCGCGCTAGCCCTGCCCCGCTCTGCCGTTAGTTACCTAACCTAACGGTGCACGAGGGGACATCCAGGCGAATGCGGATGGCATAAGTGTACGTCGTATTTATCTGTGATGTTTAGGTACTTAAATGATGGGACTTCATTAATGTGATTAATTAAAGTAAAAGAAACCTAAGATGTTGTGGAATCGAATTTTAAAATAAAACAGGTAGCTACAGTTCTTGCTTTGCACAGCGGTATATATGATATACCCTGCACCTTATTCGATGAGGAAAGGACCGAGATCCCTTCACCGGGAGTGACTCCTTTAGCAATAACTGGCAGATGCTACACACTCGGTTTGCTTTTGACTGCTTTTGGTTTTTTGCTTTGCACGGCGATATATATGATATATCCCGCACTTCATTCAACGAGGAAAGGACCGAGATCCCTTCACCGGGAGTGACTCCTTTAGCAAAACTAGAAAAGCCTCAAAATCACTCCATTTCAAAACATCATTTTGATTCTACAACGATATCAAGTTCATTACGCAATAGGTTTTCAGAAAAACCTGACGTAGCCCTCCGTCATTTCAGATAAAGACTATTTAGTATTCGTGCTGCGTTTGTTGACTTCTGTCAAGGCGTAGTGTGCGGTAGCTAACTGGTAGTTATCTGCAAAGCATGTGATGTGATTGGATTAGGGTAGTCGTACGACCTTGTTGACCTCTGTCAAGGGTCGTGCGAGTGGGTTTGATTCAATCAAGAAATGACGGGTTGAACTTGACTAGTGCACTATGATTTGTTGACCTCTGTCAAGGTCATGGCACACCAGGGGCAAAATATTATCGGGAATTTCAAGTGTTGAAATTTGCAATGAGATTGCATACCTTCTATGAGATAGTTGGATCCCGATACCCACTGCGAGTAAGAGTTACTCCTGGGAGAGTTTTACACATTGCAATTAGCCGATCAAGTAGGTGTCTAGAAAGGTGTTAACGAGATTACGCCTCTGGGAAAACGAGGTTTACATTAATTAGGTTCGTGCGAAAGCACGGGGGACCTCCCTCAAAGTACCGACACTGGCCTGGCTGAAAGATTGGCGAACTTGTAAGTGTGTAATTAATCCCGGCTAGTCTTTCCTTTTAGGGTTTGAAAGAAGATTTGATAAAAAGCAATGGGAGCCATCCTGATTAGATAAGATAATAACCAATCTGATCTTGCACGAGCATACGCTAAAGTGTTTTCTTCTCTCTCTCTCCAGGTAGCGACCATTTCATGCCCTAATGAAGATAATAATATGGATGTATTGACCGAACCCGCATGTTATACTGTGCTGGGGAACGTTGGTTCCGTTCTTTCTTATAAGAGTTATAGGAATGAACAGGATATAGGGGAATACCAGGATTCCCATGCCACCCGATTGAAGAATGTACATGTTGATGCATTTTCTTCGGGTGTGTTCGTTACTGAGAACTGTTTCTCCATTTGCTCTACGTCCTGGGTATTAGATACCGGGTCAGGATCCCATATATGTAATCAGTTACATGGGCTTAGGAAAGGTAGAGAACTTGGAGAAGGTGATAAAGACATTAGAGTTGGAAATGGTGCAATTGTTGCAGCTAAGACTGTCGGGGAATATCACCTTGCATTGCCAACTGGTAATACATTGGTTCTGAACGAATGTTATTACATGCCGAACTTGATATGCAACATTATATCGGTTTCTTTGTTGAGTAAAGAGGGATATAATTTTGTATTACAGGACAATGTTATGAACATTTTCCGTAACCAAAAGTTGGTTGGATCAGGCACGTTGTGCAATTGCATTTATGTTCTAAATCAATCAACAGTTCTGAGTATAACAAACACACACAAGTGGAAGAGTTCTGAACTGAACGAATCCTTCTTGTGGCATTGTAGACTGGGTCACATCAATGCGACATGACTGGCTAAGTTGCATAAGGATGGCTATTTGAAACCATTCGAATTTTCATCTTATGACACTTGCCAGTCATGTCTCAAAGGCAAGATGACCAAAACTCCGTTTATGGGACACGGAGAAAGAGTTACCGAACTCTTGGGACTAATACATAATGATGTATACGGTCCCATATCTACACATGCCAGGGATGGTTCTTCGTACTTCATTACATTCACTGACGATCTCTCAAGATACGGACATGTGTACTTAATAAGACACAAGTCTGAAGCTTTTGAGAAATTTAGAGAATATAAACAAGAAGTCGAGAACCAAACCGGAAAAAGTATTAAAATCCTTCGATCTGATCGAGGAGGTGAATACTTGAGCAATGAATTCCTGGACTTCCTAAAAAAGAATGGGATTCTCTCTCAGCTTACTCCTCCTTATACACCACAGCACAACGGTGTATCGGAGCGGAGGAATCGCACCCTATTAGATATGGTGCGCTCTATGATGAGTACAGCTGAGTTACCTATTTCCTTCTGGGGGTATGCGCTTGAGACAGCAGCATACCTATTGAATCAAGTTCCAACTAAATCTGTACCTACCACACCATATGAGATATGGAGTGGGAAGAGACCATGTCTTAAACGAGTTAAGATATGGGGTTGTCTGGCCTATGTCAAAAGGCAAAATCCAGATAAACTCGAGGCACGGTCTGTTCTATGTAAGTTTGTGGGATATCCTAAACATTCAAATGGATATTTTTTCTACCACAGTGAACAACAAAAAGTGTTTATTGCTCAACATGCCACCTTTTTAGAAAAGGAATTTCTTGCAAAAGAGATTAGTGGCTCTGAGGTAGTACTGGAAGAAGTTCCAGAAACACAAACTATAACTGAAGATTTAGTGGAACCAGAAGATTCGGTAGTACCCGACGAACCCCAGCCTCTCCACCGATCTAGTAGGGTTTCTCGTCCACCTGAGAGATACTACGGTTTTCTCATTGATGGTGGAAGTGAGGATTGCATCATGGAAGATGATGACCCGACTAGTTTCGAGCAGGCCATCACGAGTGGTGACTCTGTGAAATGGCTGGATGCAATGCGGTCCGAGATGGAATCCATGTACACCAACAAAGTATGGACTTTGGAAGTTGCTCCTGAAGGGGTAAAATCCATTGGGAGCAAGTGGATCTTCAAGAAGAAACTTGGTGTAGATGGGAAAGTGGAGACTTTCAAAGCTAGACTTGTAGCAAAGGGTTTTCGTCAAAGACCAGGTGTGGACTATGACGAGACCTTTTCTCCAGTGGCTATGCTTAAATCTATCCGGATCATGCTTGCCATCGCTGCATATCATGATTATGAAATCTGGCAAATGGATGTTAAGACCGCCTTTCTAAACGGTGATTTAGAAGAGTGCGTGTACATGACTCAGCCAGAGGGCTTCGTAGACAGTGGGAGCAGCGGAAAGGTGTGCAAGCTGCTTAAATCCATTTATGGATTAAAGCAAGCATCGCGGAGTTGGAACATCTGCTTTGACGTCGTTATCAAAGAGTTTGATTTCGTCAAAAATCCAGATGAACCTTGTATCTACAAGAAGGTGGCAGAGAGTAAGGTTGTCTTCCTCGTATTATACGTCGACGACATACTCTTGATAGGAAATGATATTCCTATGCTGCAATCGGCCAAGCTCTTCTTATCACAAAGATTCTCAATGAAAGATCTTGGTGATGCCTCCTGCATATTGGGAATTAGGATCTATAGAGATAGATCCAAACGGATTTTGGGATTGTCCCAATCCAGGTACATTGACACCATACTGAAGAGGTTTAGTATGGAAGAGTCCAAGCGTGGGAAGTTACCCACGATCTCTGGAGTCACTCTCTCCAAAGAGATGTCTCCCAAGACTGATTTGGAGAGAGCTCGCATGCAAGGGATACCCTATGCTTCGGCAGTAGGCTCTATCATGTATGCGATGCTATGTACCAGACCCGATGTAGCATACTCACTAAGTGTAGTGAGCAGGTATCAAGCTGATCCTCGAGAGAATCACTGGACAGCTGTGAAGAGCATTCTCAAGTACTTGCGAAGGACTAGAGATATGTTCTTGGTGTATGGTAACGGAGAGCTCCAAGTGGAGTCCTTTACCGATTCGAGCTTCCAGAGTGATAAGGACGACTCTAAGTCGCAGTCGGGCTTTGTCTTTACCCTTTACGGAGGGGCGGTTAGCTGGAAGAGTTCCAAGCAGAAAACCGTGGCAGACTCGACGATGGAGGCTGAATACATCGCTGCCAACGATGCTGCCAAAGAGGCTGTCTGGATCAAGAAGTTCATTACTGAACTTGGAGTGGTTCCATCCATTGAGCATCCAATACCTTTGTATTGCGATAACAATGGAGCGGTGGCTTTGGCCAAGGAACCCAGGTCCCATCAGCGATCCAGGCATATTCTGAGGCGGTATCACCTGATCCGGGAGATAGTTGATCGCCGGGAGATCGAGGTCAGGAGGGTTGACACGAAGAACAACACGGCGGATCCACTCACGAAGGCCATTCCCCAGATACAGTTTGAGAGACTCTTCGGGATGCTCGGTATGCGATACTACAGCAGCTGGCCTTAGTGCAAGTGGGAGATTGTTAGTTGTATGTATGCCCTAGAGGCCAGTATTGTACAGATGATGTATATTATATTGGATGCTTGGACATATATAGAGATGACTTTCTTGCTCAATATGATAGTATGCTATCTGGTTACTCTTTATCTTAACATGTACACTTGTCTCTTTAAACTGTCTTATAGTTACATGTTGATAAAGCCCTTAGGATGTGTACTTGACTACCTGGACTATGATGCAGATCATACTAGTGGGGACATGGTAGTCCATAAGTACATCCTTCAAGGTCCCTAGTCGTGGGTGTATCGAGACGGGGCATCGATATACCAGAGTAGACTAGCGTATACGCTTCTCGACCCATGAGATGGGCGATGGATGATCCCATATCCATTGGTGTTTGACATCAGAGATGGTGTACGGGTGCTCAGTGGAGACTGGGTACACTGGACGGACTCGCCGAGAACTCCCAGATGGTATTATACCTCACGTCAGATGGCAGTTCTCAGGTGACACTTGTACATGTTAGTCTGTAGACCCGAGATCGTCATAGAGTCTTGTGTGATTCCACTGTGCTTTGATCTCCACCTTACCACGTCCATGAGGGCGTGCAAAATGGTGGTCTTTGGGTACAGTCCCGAGTCACATGGAGGCAATGAGCAATAGGAGGGGTTTCGTCTCTCCCGGTATTGGGGGTTGATGTTGCGCTGTGCTCGATTGGCCGTAACAGGGAAGTCCCTGGCCAGGGCTGATCAGAGATTTGCTGGTAAGTGTTACCAGTAGTTTCTCGACTTGTTATGAGCCTCGCATCGGCACGACTTATCGGTTATTGGGGTCTGACGTTTACCACCCCTAGACTTGATATGCGACGTATCAGACGAACAGACCGGACTGTACGGTAAGTGTTACTGGTTGGATTCACAGGGGTATGAGCGGGCTAGCTAGTCGATCTTCTGATCGCTCAATACCCGGATGGCCGTTACGTTTAGCAGACCGTTTGCGGGTTGTGGGTGCTTGATATGATCATCATCTGCTACCGGCGTATTGACGAGTCTTTAAAGTCCTACACAGAGGTTTCCTGGTTCAAGTGAAACGAAATAGGAGCGCATATGAGATATGTGCGGGACCGAGAATAATGCGTGTATGTGATACCGTATTTCATTCTCGCGATAAATGTTTTGATTGGTTATATTCGATATGACCTAGTTATCGAATCATTGATTCGATAAATCGATACATTAGATACTAGTCGGTTGTATGCGATATAACTGGATCGTTAAATCAAGTGTTGTTTTAATGATTTAATGTATAATTATATATTTGATATATTACTTTGCATTAACTAGTATTGGTTCACTTTAAATGGATTTTCTCACTTGATGTACATGTTGTATATGTGATATACTTTTGTGCACATCTTTGTATCATGTTTGATGATACTTGCTCATTAGGTTAAGTGTGAAGAATTAAACCATGGTTAAGAGATGATTAGGGTTTTGCCTTTTTATTTATTTATTTGTTTATTTGTTTAGAAAAGGTTTAGATGAGAATGGTGGCTTTCTTTGTCTCTTGTTGAAGTTTCTTGAAGCTTTGACAAAGTCCACCATCCTTATCTCATCCTTAACCCTAACCATTCCTTCTAACCTTAGTTTAATATCTACACTTGACCATGGTCAAGAGATGATAAGTATTGATATTAGTTTCTTTTTGAAATAAGAAACTAATGATATTCTTTCTTCTTCATCATTTTCTTCTTCAAGAAAAGCTTGATACCATCAATGACAACTTGAGCAAAAGTGAGTGAAATCCAATTCTAAAGTGAACCCACCTCCTATTTCTTCACCCTCTACCTCTTGACAAGTTGTTTTGGGTGTTTTCTTCACAAGTTTCACAACTTGGTGAAGTTGGAGCTTGAACTTGCGCAACCTCGACGTAGATCATCTTCGGCACGAAGCCGACGACATTGCCCGCTCGTTTTCCCGATGAAGCCGACGATCGAGTCTAGGATTCGAGATGGACAGCGAGAGGACACCCACGTGGAGCTAAGCAAGTGGAAATCCGGATCTACAAAGGTTGTAGCATCTAACTTTTAGTTAAGTAGTTAACTAGATTATCTTTTCTCCTAAACTTCTAGTCTAAGATCCGTATTAGGGTCTCTCGGCACCCATATTTTCTTTATATTGGCATGTTCGATGCCTTGTGAGACCTCTATAGGGTGCCTATGAACCTTTCATCTTCATCTTTATATTAAGTGTTTTGCTTTTAAAAATGAAGAGAAAAGAAAATGAATAAAGAAAAGAGTATGGGCATGAGAGAGAAGAGAGAGAGGGTAAGGGGTTCTTTGTCTTGGCCTCACTCTTTATCTTCTTCATCATTATTTTCCCTCTCCTCTCATCATGGATGCCCTCCTCCCTCCACCACCTACACCACCTCACTTCATCCCCCAAAACACCTCAAAACCCCTCATTCCTTTCATTAAAAATGTGCACAAGCTCACTACAAGCATGGGGAACCAAGAAAAATAGGATTTTGATGTTCAAGGGGATTCTTGAGTCCCTAATGAGGTAATTCTTTCACTTTAAGTGTAGGTTTTCATTTCCCTTAGCATCTATATTAGTTTAGAAGTGATTAAATGAGATTTAGTAAGGTTTGAAAATTCCAAGATGAGATTTTGAGGATTTCATGAGTTGTGATGGTGCAATTGAGCTTTAGTGGTGATCTTAAACCCTCCCCCCTTAGCGTCTAAAACCCAGATCAAACCTGAACTGAACCCTAAGATTTGAGTTTGGAACTTTCCATGTCGGTTTTGTGTTAATTTAATGCCTACAGGGAATCTGGAATGGACCGAGACCTTAACAAGAAAAACAAACAACACCCTTAGCCTATATTGAGCACTAGGAGGCCACCCTGCAAAGACGAGACCCATCCAAGCATTCCCGGCCGGTGAGCTCGGATTTAAGGTAGAGTGGCCGACTAAATTGTGGAATCTAGTGTCTGGGTTTGGTCTGTAGCTCACATACCCCCTATACAACACCCCAGTACTGTTTTTTAACCTAATTTCACCTGAACTAAAATCTGGGACCAGTTTTTTAAGTTTCTGTTTCTGTTTTGTGGATTTTAATGACTTAAGTTTTGATAAATGTGTTTTATCTCGGTCACTTGACGTTTTTACATCGATATCGGGTGTTGTTGGGTTGATTTGCATGAGTAGACTATAAGTTTTAACCTATGTGTGATTCGCGGGTCGTTTTGGTTTTGAATTGGACGTTTTAATGCTATACAATATATGTGATATGTAGGTACCTTCGCGTGAAATTCGGGACGACAAGTGAGAGCATGGTGATATCGACTTCGGCAAGCAAGGATCAATGTGAGTAGATATATATCTACGGGGGAAGTCGGGTGGATGGCGTATAGCACCCCCATAGTTTCGTAGTGTAGCACACGAATGCGTTATGATATATATATATATATATATATATATATATATATATATATACTTATGGGTTTTATGAGATGTGTATACTTAGCAAGCAATGCTTAGGTGACTTTGGGTTAGTTTTAGCGTAATTGTAGGAAAATGCTTTAGTTTAGTTCTTAGTCGCGAAACCCTAGAGTGATGATTTGCACACACGCACACGCACACGCATACATTTGATTGTCTTGTGCGTATATGGGGATATATATATATATATATATATATATATATATATATATATATGTATATGTATATGTATATGTATATGTATACACATATGATGAGGATAGTATATGATACTTGGAGATGAGTCGATGTGATTGGGCATGATGCCATGAGATCGGTGATGTGATTTGGGTCGTGTGATGAGACACGACATGATATTATAGCGGATCGTTGGACGATGTGATTTCATACACACGCGGATATATATATATATATATATATATATATATATATATATGTTGATGGTATCAGAATGTACTAGACTTTATATCAGTACCCCTAATTCAGAATATGATGATAATGATACCAGATAAGTAATGTGTTATATGTGATATTGACCCGTACCCCGATTTGGGATGCCGTACGATGGATTTTACCGTACGATATATAAATATAATAATTGATCCGCACTCTCGACTCGAGGATGTCGTACTATATATTTTATCGTACGTGGCGCTATTGAGGTGGGATCACCGACTACTACATATATCGACTCGGATTTAATTGGATTTCCTTACCCCTTTGGTTAGTCTCTTTTCTTGTCCTGTAGTTTACTTAGTAGATGTTAGATCTGGGCTCGAGTCATACTTATTTTCAAAATTAACGAATCGTGAGTATTTTCAAAAGACAACCCGAGAGATATTACGGATTTTTCAAAGGATGTACATTTTCTTAAAAACATCGTAGCCCCTGCTTACTAAAACCACGATTCGTGCTTTTCCAAATGCCAAAATGTATGACTCGTATGTATATAAATGTTCATTCTTATATGTTTCGTTTACTAATCATTTTCCGTATATTCATGCTGTTCGCATCTCATTGCATGCTTAAATGTGTTTTCGTTAGTTATTATGAACCCATGCTGTCAGGACACTAGCACCATTACTGATGATGCGTATGCTCCACGTACACTTTCTTGCCGGCTCACACACATCATGACACGTACACATTATATAATATTATTTCATTGACATAACTTGCTAGCTGATAGTTCCAATATGTTATTGCTTTTAAATGCTAGTTTAATTATTGCATTCCTTGTTGATATCAGATGCATTCATATATTCATTCGTCATGCAATATTATGGAGCTTTATACCTGTAATTCACCGTCTTTTACTCTTGAGATTGGGATTTCAGATTTCCATGAGATTTCTGGATTTGGAGAAACCGCAAAATTTTTATAAACTTATTATCATTTTAAAGATGGAAAATTACGGTTTTCCCATGATATGATGTGAGATATGTCCACCATCAGTTTTCTTGGCTCTTGAGCAGTATCATACACCCGATTCGAGGAGGAGGATGAACCGTATGTGGGTGCATAGTGGACCCGGTGCGGTACCCTGGGGCAAGATGGTCGCAGATGATGGCGTTGAGTCTGGCAGGGGAGCACTGCCGACCGGTTATTTGTGACGCGGCGGATATCCGGAGGATACCGACGTAGTCGTGAGATATGTTGATTTGGGACAGTCCAGATTGCCAGAGCCCGGGGCCAGTCCGGATTGCCGGAGCCCGAGATATTGAGACTTTGAGATTTTATGATAAGGCCAGTTCGGATTGCCGGTGCCCAAGATATTGAGATATTGGGATATATATTTTGTGTCGATACTTGACACGGATTCCTTGTTGATTTCATTGATAATACTTCGATTTTTATGCAGATATCTCACTGAGATAAGAAAAAAGTTTTCTCATTTAGATGTATTCTGCTTTCATGCATTCATACATCATATATATGATATGTTGTTACCTGAGGCACTGACACGAGCACTTGGTATTACACTTATGTATAGATGTTTACTCTTGCCATTATTATATACTTCAGGCTATATTATTTTGAGGAAATTACTATGGTATGACCTAGGATAGAGTCATACATGCGATTTCTTCTCGGTGATGTTTTCTATTCACGAGTTGCAACTCACCCCCGTTGTGCCACAGTTTCTTGCAGGTTTTTCCGTACAGGTTTCCTTGGTGGCTTTGCTGGCACACTGCTTCTTTCCGGGTGATTGCTTTGGTAGGTGGGTTCACTTGCATCATGACCACTGCAGTACTTTTATTTATTCTATTGTATCTAGTAACTCCATCAACCAGACTTGTATATTTGTTAGACTTAGAAAACCAGTATGTATATTCTTTCGACCTTAGAGTCGCGCGCTGTATTATTATGGTTTTTCTCTGGTTTTCTTGAGGATATTGCTTTTCTTGATGAGTTTTGATCCTCGCCCTTCGGCATTGTATATTATATTGCATTGCTTGGTTGTGTCCGCCAATTGGCGAAGAGCTAGCTCCAGCTTGGGGATGCCTTATTATTATGCATGTTTGTACCCGTTTGGGGGCCAGTATTTACAAAGGAGGCTCTTACGAAATTTTCGGGAAAATATGATATTGCTTTAAAATGTTTAATGCCACTTATTTTATTAAAACCACTTGCTTTAAAACAAGTTTTCTTTCACTTCTTCTTTCAAATGGTTTAGATTTCTGGGATTTTGGCTTACATGAATTAGATGGGGTCCTAAAGACTTCATATGATTCAAGTTCTAGTCGCATACCATTTCGGATCATGACAAAGTTGGTATCAGAGCTCTAGGTTTAACCTTGGTTCGAGTCTATATTTGACTATGCGGAGTTTAGGGCGTTTATATATATTCGGAACCTAGGCTTGACCTTACGGAACATAGACTTGGTCGAGGGGGTATTAGACCCGAACTTTCGTCGTATAGGTTGACCTTGGTTGATGGAGTAGGTGACTTAAGTAGCATTTCTCTATTTTATTCTTTCAAATCCTCTGATGTACCGTGTGTAGATTCCGCAGCATACTTACGATATGCTACTCCGCTTAAGAAGCCTTAGGATGTACATTTCTTTGCACAGTATTCTATTCGTTCATATGATCTATCCTCATCGATATCGGTTGGTGGTTTTTGTTATCACGATTGCACGGGCAGAGAGAGCTGCGGCTAGAGTTGCGGTCAGCATGAGCTCGTATTAGACGAGGACTGACCAGGGCGTAATTCCATGGACACACGATTGCTTAGATGTGTTATTTTATTGTGTTATTCACGATATGAGCATTTCGATATGTCATTTTACTATGTTTTCTCGTGAATGTGAGCTTGCAGATCAGCACCAGAGGATCGGGCCGCTACTAGAGGCTGTCTTGAATGTGATGATCGTTAATGTATCGTCTATTCTTGATGATTGAAGCACTGTTCAGCATGCGGACGAATGAGCCAGCTGTTGCTACGACTGACAAGATATCGCCCCAGATGTTTGAGGATAATGCAGCACGAGTTGTACTTAGAGATGTGCTAGAAGATTGCTAGTCATCCATGGATGAATGACTAGGACATGCGGTTCGTTTGCATACCCCAATGCGAGGTCATCAGATTGGTTGATTCCAGCTAGAGAAGACTTCACACAGGCACGTGGTGAGTCGATAGAAACGATCGAATGTCAGAAACCCATTCTTCCAAGTTTAAGGTATTCGGAAAAGCATGCAAGTAACTCTGTGGACCCTCTAGAAAAATGAAACCCTAACTTGACATAATGACCATGGGAACGCTTTTGAACCTTAGGGTTTGCGGCAGTTCCGCGGTGCCATTTCTAAGGCTTGGGTTTTCCCTTCTATGGCTGGTCCATAGGTACCGTGGCATGTACTGGATATTATTAAACTGTACTTAAGTGTTGAGCTCTCGGGAAACTATGGGACTTTGAAGAATCGATCGAAAATTTCGACGTCGTCCAGATATCATATGATGGGATACTTCACGAGAAGACTTGGACCCAGGATCGGGCATAGTACGCACACCCACTAGGCCAGAGTTCGGCATCATTAACAAGATATGTTATGAGTGACCATGATAGTTGGCCAGAGATCTTTAGAGGATGTGCTAGAGCGGAATTGTTTCCGTCATCATTTCCATATTGGGTCGTTGAGCCGAGGAGCTATATAACTGGCAATCTGCACTGAGAGACGAGAGCCTAAGGTCACAAGGCGTCAGGCCATGAAAAGGGGGAAAGTAGATTTCTTGCTATGCTAGCTTTGGAAGCACCACACCTTCTCGACTTTGAAGGAAGGGCATATCGACGATAGTGTTTACGATTTGCGATTTGGTGATTCGAATATCACATGTCCGTTATTTTGGATTTTGGTATTTTGGGCGATTTATTTGCATGATTGAGATTTTGTGCACCACAGTTGCACTCGATTTCGATTTGATGTCATTCGAGATGTTTGATTTTGATTTCATGCCATGGTATGTATGTGATTTGACTTGTGCCTTCGGTGTAGTTTCCATGAACTTTTAGTATTTCGATTCGATTTGTGCACGCTGATGCACATGGTTGTGAGATTATATACCACGGTATACCTGATTTGGATCGTGGTTGGTTGTATACCGTCGATTTCGATTGTGATATTCGATATTATTTTCGTGCACCTTGTGCACATGATTTGGATTCTTGCGCATACTTGACGCGCTTGATGCGATTTTGGTGCACACCAGATGCACTAAATCGGGATTTTTCATGCATATCATATGCACTTGATATTGTTATCAGGCACACTCGTTTCCCTTGACAGGTGTTTTCGTGCACACCCGTTGCACTTAGATTTTTTGTCTGTGCACATGTATGGCACATTCATTGATTTCGATTTCCGTGCGTACCAGGTGCACGTGGCATTCTTATATACATTTTGGGATTGATTTCCTTTGAGCAGTACGTTTTTATGATATTTACTATTTGGTATAGCAGCTGAGCAGGACTAGTCAGAGGACAGTACCTGAATATGTTTTTGCATGCATTGATAGTTACCGAAGGGATTTCCAAAAAGGAGCTACAGTCTCAGTATTTTTCCAGTATGTCCGAGATGACACGAACATTTTATAAAGGAAACACTCTAAAATTATTTTTAAAAAAAAACGGCGGGACGTGTATGTTAAACAAAGGATACATACATACATACATACATACATACATATATATATATATATATATATATATATATATATATATATAGTTATTTTCTTACAATGAACATCCGCTACTTGTGTCGTGATACATGCATGCACAGTTATTTGAAAAAGTATTGGCATGCATTTCTTTCAGATGTTTTGGCGAATTTGCAACGATCCGTACATGTATAATTTTGATGTATATCATGTTGGTTTTCGTATTGGACTTTGACATTGGTATCTTCACCATAACTCCGATGATTGCGGGATGCTTGACGGAGTTTTGATTTTGAGTTATATACTCATGTTCATGCGCATGTATTGCGCTAAGATGTGTTTTAAGTATTTATGATTTCGGAGCCTCGACGACTTAATCATTTTACTGAAATGTTTTAGTATTTGAGGGGTTTAAATTTAAATTCGGGGACCGAATTTATTTAAGGGGGAAGACTGTAACATTTTAGAAAAATAAATATTATTTTTGGAAAATTAAATAATTAAAATAATGAATATTAAGAATATTTTAATGAATGGAGATTAGTTTTAATGTTATGCTTTGATTATATACCAATAGATTAGATAAATATTGGAAAATTACATTGAATGTCGATTTCTAAAGAATTTGTGAGATTTGGACATTTTATGAATTATTATATAAATTATTATATACAAGTTTATTTTTAAACTTGATTAATGTTCACTAATTATGCATTATCATGTTTGTGCATGACATGCACCATAGTATATCACATATACTTGTTACATTTTATGATATGAAGCATGACTTCATCTTTATATTAAGTGTTTTGCTTTTAAAATTGAAGAGAAAAGAAATAAAAAAGAAAAGAAAAAGAAAATGAATAAAGAAAAGAGTATAGGCATGAAAGAGAAGAGAGAGAGGGTAAGGGGTTCTTTGTCTTGGCCTCACTCTTCATGATCTTCATCATTATTTTCCCTCTCCTATCACCATGGCTGCCCTCCTCCCTCCACCACCTACACCACCTCACTTCACCCCCAAAAACACCTCAAAACCCCTCATTCCTTTCATTAAAAATGTGCACAAACTCACTACAAGCATGTGGAATCAAGATAAATAGGATTTTGATGCTATAGGGGATTCTTGAGTCCCAAATGAGGTAATTCTTTCACTTTAAGTGCAGAGTTTCATTTCCCTTAGCGTCTATATTAGTTTAGAAGTGATTAAGTGAGGTTTAGTGAGGTTTGAAAATTCCAAGATAAGCTTTTGAGGATTTCATGAGTTGTGATGGTGCAATTGAGCTTTAGTGGTGACCTTAAACCCCCCTTTAGTATCTAAAACCCAAATCAAACCTGAACTGAACCCTAAGATTTGAGTTGGAACTTTCCATGTCGGTTTTTTGTTAATTTAGTGCCTACAGGGAATCTGGAATGAACCGAGACCTTAACAAGAAAAAAAAAACACCATTAGCCTATATTGAGCACTAGGAGACCACCCTGTAAAGACAAGACCCATCCAAGCATTCTAGGCCGGTGAGCTCGGAATTTAGGGTAGAGTGGCCGGCCACATTGTGGAATCTGTTGTCTCGGTTTGGTTTGTAGCTTACATACCCCCTATACAACACCCCAGTACTGTTTGTTTAACATAATTTCACCTGAACTAAAATATGGGACCAGTTTTCTAAGTTGTTGTTTATGTTTTGTGGATTTTAATGACTTAAGTTTTGATAATTGTGTTTTTATCTCGGTCACTTGACGTTTGTATATCGATATCGGGTGTTGTTGGGTTAATTTGCGTGAGTAGAACATAGGTTTTAACCTATGTGTGATTCGCGGGTCGTTTTGGTTTTGAATTGGACGTTTTGATGAAATACGATATATGTGATATGTAGGTACCTCCGCATGAACTTCGGGATGACAAGCGAGAGCATGGCGACATTGAATTCGGCAAGCAAGGATCAATGTGAGGAGATATATATCTACGGGGGAAGTCGGGTGGATGGTGTATAGCACCCCCGCAGTTTCGTAGTGTAGCACGCGAATGCGTTATGATATATATATATATACTTATGTGTTTTATGAGATGTGTATACTTAGAAAGCAATGCTTAGGTGACTTTGGGTTAGTTTTAGCATAATTGTACGAAAATGCTTTAGTTTAGTTCTTAGTCGTGAAACCCTAGAGTAATGATTTGCACACATGCGTGCACACACGCATACATTTAATTGCCTTGTGCGTATATGAGGATATATATGTGTGTGTGTATATATATATATATATATATATATATATGTATGTATGTATGTATGTATATGTATGTATGTATATATATTTGTTTGTGAGTATATATATACATATACACATATGATGAGGATAGTATACGATACTTGGAGATGAATCGATGTGCTTGGGCATGATGTCATGAGATTGGTGATGTGATTTTGGTCGTGTGATAAGACACGACATGATATTATAGCGGATCGTTGGGCGATGTGATTTCATACACACGAGGATATATATATATATATATATATATATATATATATATATATATATATATATTGATGGTGTCGGAATGTACTAGACTTTAGATCAGTACCCCTAATTCAGAATATGATGATAATGATACCAGATAAGTAATGTGTTATATGTGATATTGACCCATACCCCTATTTGGGATGCCGTACGATAGATTTTACCGTACGATGTATAAATATGATGATTGATCCGCACTCTCGACTCGATGATGTCGTACTATATATTTTATCGTACGTGACGCTATTGAGGCGGGATCACCGACTACTAGATATATCGACTCGGACTTAGGTGGATTTCCTTACCCCTTTGGTTAGTATCTTACTTTGTCCTGTAGTTTACTTAGTAGATGTTAGATCTGGGCTCGAGTCATATTTATTTTCAAAACTAACGAATTGTGAGTATTTTCAAAAGACAATCCGAGAGATATTACGGATTTTTCAAAGGATGTGCCTTTTTCTTGAAAACACCGTAGGCCCTGCTTACTAAAAACCACGATTTGTGCTTTTCCAAATGCAAAAACTGTATAACTCATATATATATAAATGTTCCTTCTTATATGTTGCATTTACTATTCATTTTTCGTATATTCTTGCTGTTTGCATCGCATTGCATGCTTCAATGTATTTTTGTTAGTTATTATGAACCTATGCTGTCAGGACACCAGCACCATTATCGATGATGCGTATGCTTCACGTACACTTGCTTACCGGCTCACACATATCATCATCGGTAATTGCCATGACACGTACATATTAGATAATATTATTTCATTGACATAGCTTGCTAGCTGATAGTTCCAATATGTTATTGCTTTTATATGCTAGTTTAATTATTGCATTCTTTGTTGATATCAGCTGCATTCATATATTCATTTGTCATGCAATATTATGGAGTTTTATGCCGGTAATTCACTGTCTTTTACTCTTAAGATTAGGATTTCGGATTTCCATGCGATTTCTGGATTTGGAGAAACAGCAAAGATTTTATAAACATATTATCATTTTAAAAATGGAAAATTGCAGTTTTCTCAAGATATGATGTGAGATATGTCCATCAGTTTTCTCGGCTCTTGAGCAGTATCATACACCCGATTCGAGGAGGAGGATGAACTTTTTGGGGGTGCATGGTGGACCCAGTGCGGTGCCCTGGGGCAAGATGGTCGCAGATGATGGCATTAGGCCTGGCAGGGGAGCACTGCCGACCGGTTATTTGTGACACGGCGGATATCCGGAGGATACCAACGTAGTCGTGAGATATGATGATTTGGACCAGTCCGGAGTGCCGAAGCCCGGGGCCAGTCCGGATTCCCTGATCCTGAGATATTGAGACATTGAGATTTTATGATAGGGGCCAGTCCAGATTGCCGAAGCCCGAGATATTGAGATATTGGGATATATATTTTGTGTCGATGCTTGACACGGATTCCTCGTTGATTTCATTGATAATACTTCGATTTTTATGCAGATATCTCATCGAGATTAGAAAACAGTTTTCTCATTTAGATGTATTCTGTTTTCATGTATTCATACATCATATATATGATATGTTATTATCTGAGGCACTGACACGAGCACTTGGTATTACACTTATGTATAGATATTTACTCTTGCCATTATTATATGCTTCAGGCTATATTATTTTGAGGATATTACTATGGTATGACCTAGGATAGAGTCATACATGCGATTTCTTCTCGGTGATGTTTTCTACTCACGAGTTGGCAACTCACCCCCGTTGTGCCACAGTTTCTTGTAGGTTTTACCGTACAGGTTTTCTTAGCGGCTTTGCTGGCATACTGCTTCTTTCCGGGTGATTGCTTTGGTAGGTGGGTTCACTTCTATCATGACCACCGCAGTATTTTTATTTATTCTGTTGTATCTAGTAACTCCATCAACTAGACTTATATATTTGTTAGACTTAGAAGACCAGTATGTATATTCTTTCGACCTTAGAGTCGCGCGCTGTATTATTATGGTTTTTCTCTGGTTTTCTTGAGGATATTGCTTTTCTTGATGAGTTTTGATCCTCGCCCTTCGGCGTTGTATATTATATTGCATTGCGTAGTTTTGTACGCCAATTTGCGAAGAGCTAGCTCCCGCTTGGGGATGCCTTATTATTATGCATGTTTGTACCCGTTTGGGGGACAGTACTTACAAATGAGACTCTGCCGAAATTTTCGGGAAAATATGATGTTGCTTTAAAATGTTTAATGCCACTTATTTTATTAAAACCACTTTCTTTAAAACAAGTTTTCCTTCACTTCTTCTTTTTAATGGTTAAAATTTCTAGGATTTTGGCTTACTTGAATTAGATGAGGTCCTATAAACTTCATATGATTCAAGTGCCAGTCGCGTACCATTTCGGGTCATGACAGCAGGAGGACGACTTCTGCATTGAGGTGCCTTCAGGGCTATCTATGGCCGACAACTTTTTGGCGAACATGGAGAAGTCAGCCGGGACCAAGATTTCCTAGGGCACCATGAAGGCCCAAGTGGCCACCATATCGGTATCTATCTTTTTTCGAAAATTCCTTAGGTTTTATTTCCTTTGTTCTAGCTTTTTAACACGCTTTTTGTTTTCCCCAGGTCCTTTAGCACTGCGCTCTCCTCGTCGCCATGGAGTCCGAGGAAATAGCCTCGGCGATGAAGAAGGCGGGTGAATCCACCTCGGGGGTGGGAGGAGGAGAGGGAGAGCTTCTCCTTCAATTGCAGCAAGCGGAGGAGAAGGCGGCCCTCCTTGACTCGAGATTGGTCGCCGAGGGGCCTACTGTTGGGGTAAAAATTTGCACCCCGGTTGACCGAGTCAAAGTCAAGGTCAACCCCAAGCCAGGTGGGCCCAAGCCCAGGTCAAGCGGGCCCATGCCCAAGCCGAGCCCGCGGCCAGCCTCCCCATGCCAACAACAAAATCATGTAATAAATAATTTTTATGTAATTTTTTATACATGAATGTATGCAAAATGGTCATAAAGCCAATATTTTGTAAGCCCATGGCTTATGTGCAAAAATGAAATGGCACATGAGCCATGGAATGGGCAAAATGCCATTTTGCAAAGCCCAAGGGGCTATATGTAAATATGTAAGCCTATAAAAAGCAACATGATGATGAATAAAAGGACACTTTTTCATTCTGTCAAAAAAACCTAGAGTTTGTATTTCTTTCCCTTTTCTGAAGGTCTCAAACCCTCTTCTTTCATTTGAATTAAATCAAGAGTTCTACTCTTCCTTTTCAAAAACAAGATAGTTTTTCACCACCAAACCCACGAAGGGGAACTTGGATCTGTCTTTAGATCCCAAAAAGAAGAGATTTTGAGATCTTACATCTCTTGATCTTCAAGATCCAGCTAACAGAGGAGGAAGAAGAAGAACCCCTTCCATTAACCTCAAAAACACACTTAGGAGTCCAACTCCACTCTGATTTCTCTTCCGAGAATCTTTTAGGCTAAAAGCCTCTTTTCCTCGCCGGCGCTCAAGCGCAGAGCGCTCACGCGCCGACACGTGGCGCGCTTGCGCTCAAGCGCTCAACACTCAAGTACAGAGCGCCCACGTGTCGGCACGTGGGCGCTTTGCGCTCGCACAACAGCGCCCGAATCTGTAGGGTGTTTTTCGTCACCCCATTGAGATGGGAATACGCACGCGCTTGTCAGGCGTACTACAGATTCCCCCTGCCTAGGGTAGGCCGTGGTTAAATGATTGTGGAGATCCGAATCTCCGGCAGCCGCGGACTAAACTGCCGTTAATTACCCCTCGCCTTTGGAGCGAGGGAACCTCCGATTGACGGGTTAAACTGGTCATGCGAACTCAATGTGCAGTGTGCATGCGATGTGTTTTGAAAGGGGGTTTTGGATATGTCGGGAGCCACGTAGAGTTTTTACGGGGGTGTAAATATGTATACACGTGTGTGTGTAAATATGTATACATATGTATATATATGTATGTACATAAAAAGAGGGGGGAAAGACATCCAAAGGATGCGTGGGGCCAGCGCCTTGAGCACTGTGCACTTAGGTGTTGTGCGCTTGGGCGCAAGCGCGACACATGTCGACACATGGGCGCTTTGCGCTTGAGCGCAGGGCGCTGTAGTGCAAGCGCGCCACGTGTCGGCACGTGGGCGCTTTGCGCTTCGGCGCCTGACGCTCGAGTGCAAGTGTGCCACGTGTCGGCATGGGGGCGACTTGCGCTTGAGCGCTGGGCACTTGAGCGCCGGACGCTTGAGCGCAAGTGCGCCACGTGTTGGCACGGGGGCGACTTGAGCCAGAGCGCTGTGCGCTTGAGCGCAAGCGCGCCACGTGTCGGCACTGGGGCGACTTGCGCTGGAGTGCAAGCGCGCCACGTGTCGGAACGTGGGCGACTTGCGCTCGAGCGTAAGGCGCTGTTGTGCGAGCACGCCATGTGTCGGCATGTGGGCGCTCTGCGCTTGAGCGCTGAGCGCTTGAGCGAAGCGCGCCACGTGTCAGCACGTGGGCGCTCTGCGCTTGAGAGCCGGCGAGGAAAAGAGGCTTTTAGCCTACAAAGATTCTCGGAAGAGAAATCATAGTGGAGTTGGACTCCTAAGTGTGTTTTTGGGGTTAATGGAAGGAGTTCTTCCTCCTCCTCTATTAGCTGGATCTTGAAGATCAAGCGATGTGAGATCTCAAAATCTCTCCTTTTTAGGATCTAAAGACAGATCCAAGTTCCCCTTCATGGGTTTGGTGGTGAAAAACTATCTTGTTTTTGAAAAGGAAGAGTAAAACTCTTGATTTAATTCAAAAGAAAGAAGAAGGTTTGAGACCTTCAGAAAAGGGAAAGAAATACAAACCGTAGGTTTTTTTTTGAGAGAATGAAAAAGTGTCCTTTTATTCATCATCATGTTGCCTTTTATAGGCTTACATATTTACATATAGCCCCTTGAGCTTTGCAAAATGGCATTTTGCCCATTCCATGGCTCATGTGCCATTTCATTTTTGCACATAAGCCATGAGCTTACAAAATATTGGCTTTATTCCCATTTTGCATACATTCATGTATAAAAAATTACATAAAATTTATTTATTATATGATTTTGTTGTTGGCATGGGGAGGCTGGCCGCGGGCTCGGCTTGGGCATGGGCCCGCTTGACCTGGGCTTGGGCCCACCTGGCTTGGGGTTGACCTTGACTTTGACTCGGTCAACCGGGGTGCAAATTTTTATCCCAACAAATTGCCCCCCATCAATAAATTCACACCACACATTTGAGTTGTGTGCATGAAATTGATGGATCTTGAAGCTGGACTTCGAGGTGGAACATCATTCCGGGGGCGGAGCATCATCCCGGGGAGCATGATTCCCGGGGATCGGAGCATCTTTCTGATTCGCGGAGCATAATTCAAGGGTCGGAGTATTCTTCGGGGATCATGATTCCCGGGGATCAGAGTATCATACCGATTTGCGGAGCATAATTCCAAGGTCGGAGCATCATTCCGAAGAGTCGAAGCATAATTCCGAAGAGTCGAAGCATAATTCCGAAGAGTAGAGGCATTATTCCAAGAATCGGAGCATCATTCCAAAACGCGAAGCATGATTCTAGGGATCGGGGAGTTCAGAGCATCATTCCGAAGGGCGGAGCATGATTCCAGAGATCGGAGCATCATTCCAAAGGGCAGAGCATGATTCCAGAGATCGGAGCATCATTCCGAAGGGCGGAACATGATTCCAAGGATCGGAGCATCATTCCGAAGCGCGGAGCATAATTCCAAGGATCGGAACATCATTCCGAAGGGCGGAGCATGATTCCAAGGATCGGAGCATCATTCTGAAGCGCGGAGCATAATTCCAAGGATCGAAACATCATTCCGAAGGGCGGAGCATGATTCCAAGGGATCGGAGCATCATTCCGAAGAGCGGAGCATGATTCCCAGGGATCGGAGCTTCATTCCGATGAGCGGAGCATGATTCCAGGGTTCACAACATCATTCCGAAGGGCGGAGCATGAATCCACGATTCGGAGCATCATTCCGAAGGGCGGAGCATGATTCCTTGGATCGGAGCATCATTCCGATGAGTGGAGCATGATTCCAGGGTTCGAAGCATCATTCCGAAGAGCGGAGCATAATTCCAGGATTCGGAGCATCATTCCGAAGGGTGGAGCATGATTCCAAGGATCGGAGCATCATTCCGATGAGCGAAGCATGATTCCATAGATTGGAGCATCATTCCGAAGAGCGGAGCATAATTCCAGGATTCGGAGCATCATTCCGAAGGGTGGAGCATGATTCCAAGGATCGGAGCATCATTCCGATGGGTGGAGCATGATTCCATAGATCTGAGCATCATTCCGATAGGCGGAGCATGATTCCATAGATCGGAGCATCATTCCGATGAGCGCAGCATCATTCCAGGGGATCGGAGCATCATTCCAATGAGCAGAGTATGATTCCAGGGTTCGAAGCATCATTCCGAAGAGTGGAGCATAATTCTAGGATTCAGAGCATCATTCCGAAGGGTGGAGCATGATTCCAAAGATCGGATCATCATTCCGATAGGCGAAGCATGATTCCATAGATCGGAGCATCATTCCGATAGGCGGAGCATGATTCCATAGATCGGAGCATCATTCCGATGAGCGGAGCATCATTCCAGGGGATCGAAGCATCATTCCGAAGGGCGGAGCATAATTCCAGGGAAGGCAGATACACCGAGGCGAAGCATCATTTCGACACGGGGTGCGTTCTGAGACGGAGCATGATTCCGGCACAGAGCTGGTTGGTTGACTTGATTCCGAGGCGGAGCATAATTCCGACGAGGAGATAGATATCCCGAGGCGAAGCATGATTTCGATACGGGGGAAATTCTGGGACGGAGCATGATTCCGCCGTAGAGGTTGTTGGTTTGATTTGATTTGGGTTGACATCAGCATCGTTACACTGGAATATGGTACCAGGAGCGAATCATCATTTGTCATGAGAGGATTTGGGAATTGGTGTTTTTTTTGTTTGGCATCAGTATCGCTACACTGGAGTATGGTACTATGAGCGAATCATTATTTGCGTTTTCTTATTAGGAAATGATGGCTTACGAGATAGGTTTTAGGTCCCTATCACCTAAGACTTTTCAGTTTTTGTGAGCCGTAAGGGTCTCACAAAGCATTTTCTCCCTACGGGTCGTAAGGATCCCATAGGCGTATTTTCTCCTTAGGAGTCGTGGGGACTCTTAAGTGTGTTGATCCTTTGTGAGTCGTAAGTATCTTACGTGGGAATTTTCTCCTCACAAAGTCGAGAAGACTTTGTGAATGCATTTCACCTCTTTTTCACGAGTTTGCGCCCTTTCGGGTCTTCACAAACTCGCCGACAGTCTTGCTGTTTTTACACACGGAGCCCTTTCGGGTTTTCATCTGTGCCCATTTGCTTGTGGACATACCTTTTTTTATTTTTTTTATTTTTTATTTTTATTTTATTATTTTTGGTGGGACTTTGAATGTGGTCTCACCGGTAGGACTCGGGAGAGATTGGGATTGTTTTACGCTCGTGGATTGTATACGGTTTTGCAGGATGTATGATCCAGACCGTAGGGCCGGAAACATTTCGGGACTTTGTTGCCGTCTGCATCGCTGCACTGGAATATGGTACCAGGAGCGACTCATCAATCGCCGTTGGGGTATGGGATTTGGAATTTGGTTGGCGTCTGCATCACTACACTGGAATATGGTACCAGGAGAGACTCATCATTCGCCATTGGGGTATGGGATTTGGAATTTGGTTGGTGTCTGCATCACTACACTGGAATATGGTACCAGGAGAGACTCATCATTCGCCACTTGGGGATTGGGGAGCGATGGCTTAGGAGACAGGTTTAGATCCCTATCGCCTAAGGCTTTTCAATTTTATGGGCCGTGAGGGCCCCATAAAAGTATTTTCTCCCTACGAGCACTACTACAAATAAGGCTTGCCCCTACGGATTTATCAGTAGGGGCAACCCACTGCCCCTACGGATATGTACGTAGGGGCGAAAAAACACCCCGTAGGTGCAAAGGCCGCAGGTGCAAGTTGAGGCCCTGAACTTGCCCCTACGGGCAAATTAGAGCCCCTACAGATATATCGGCAGGTGTTATAGCCCCTACGGAGTACCCCGTAGGGGTAATCAAATCATATATGTAATTTTTTTTTTGAATATATTGTATATACCTACGGATAACTCCGTAGGTCCTTGTTCTACCCCTACGGATAGCTCCGTAGGGGATAGAAAGTGGCCCCTACGGATAGGTCCGTAGGGGCCTTCCCAACACCCTGCACTGAGATTAGGGGGGAAAATATTAGGAAACCTGATATTTTGCCCCTACGGATAAATTCGTAGGGGATAAACGGTTGCCCCTACGGACATATCCGTAGGGGCACTCCCAACACCCTGCACTGATATCAGGTGGGAAAATATCAGGTTTCCTGATAGTTTGCCCCTACGGATATGCCCGTAGGGGCAACTTATATACCTACGGCTTAATCCGTAGGTACATATTGTCTGTATTTTTTTTTTAAATATGGGCTGCTAGATTTTTTCCCGCCCTGTGCACAATACTATATACATCAATCAAATCATATATTGCAGTATTCATAATCACATCTCATACATATATATAATATACAAAAGAAACCCAAAAACTGAATATGATATAAATACAAACCAATATCAATATCGTTTCAAAATGTAGTACAATGTGATATAAATACATGTTTCAAAAAATAAGAACCAAAAAGCTACCCTAGTTCGGTCCAGCTCCACCTCCGAATAACGTTAGAATAACGCGCGCCTGCTCCTCGGTCAATACACTCTGCAATGCTACATATAAGGGAGTCTGAGCAGCATGTGGAGCTGGCGATGTGGTCTGCGCAGCCGCCGTCGAGGTAGTCGCTTGAGGAGCCGCGGCTGCGGGAGTCTGAGTGGGCGGTGGAGCTACAGGAGCTGTCTGCGGAACCGCAACCGATGTAATGGCTTGCGGAGCCGCAGCCGAAGGAGATGCATGTGGAGGCTCGGCCGATCTACCCTGTCGCGTCTGGACATAACGTGTGTAAGAAGCGTGTAAGAACTGTGTATTATTCGAATTCGTTTCATTATTAAGTTATTTCGAAACCCTGTTTGGATATCTAGTTTGGAAAAGCGTTGTTTATTTTAATTACATATGTATGTATGATTAATCAGACTTAAGTCTAAAACCAAATAAGCTCAAGCTACGTACTAATTATGGATATGTTGATATGTATATAATATGAAATGATATTTTACTATAAAGTAGTATACATACCAGCATCTCCTTCAACTCCTGAACGGTGGCCCTCAAGCTATCCAGTTCCTGATGGACATGCCGGTCACTGGAGACGGAGGAAGTAACCGCCGGGGTGGAGTCCAACCTCATATGGGCCCTGCTAGGGCCCAATCCCCGGCCTCTCTCCCAACCTCCGTGGTGCCCTCCGTGTGCGGCGTCCAGAACTGGGGTCAGCAGCCTCGGATCATTCTGTCCGGTAAAATCGATCCCCGAGGCCTGGGCCTGCTCAACCACCCGCTCCTACACCCACATTAAGCAGTAAAGTATAAGTATAAAATTTAAACTTGAACCTTCCAAAACTAAAATTTCAAATTTGGGTAGAAAAAATATTAACACTTACGCAGTACTCCTGGGTAGCGACGTCGGGACATCGAAGCTCGCCCGTGGCGGGATCTGTCGAGGTGCCGTGGACGGCAAGATATGCGGACAGCACACTCGGTGTACCACCTGACGCCACGGTCCGAGATGTCTGCAATATTAGAAAGTAACTCTTAATATTAGAAATATTAGAGAATAACTCTTAATATTGCAGAATATTAGAGAATAACTCTTAATTTACCGATAACTCCATGGCTCGAGTAATGTTCCTCGAGCCACCTGTGTAAGTGGGGCGACCCCTCTTCGCCGACTTCCTGTTCTCCGTATTCTGAGCGGCCTGTTTCTGCACAATGCATTAACATTTAGTTTTCTAATTAAGAAACACAAAGAAATAAATTATATCATAAATAATGAATTAAATTTAAAATACATACTTGTTTGCGTTCGGAGTCGAAATAAGCGCACAATAGAGGCCATGTCTCTACATCGACTCTCGCAAACGCCGGAGTAGATAGGAGGGCCGCTCTCTCTGCCTCGGGGGTCGCTATCCACAGGGAGCAGCAGTCGGCCTTCAGCTCATTCCTGTTGTATCGGACCTTGGCCTGCATGTTCTTCATCAGGCCATTGTACAGAGCATGAAGGTCGAGCACCCTCCCCGGGTGATCAGGGTCGGCTACAGGCTGAAAATCGTAATCCAACTGAAAATACAAAAAAAAAAAACATTGTTATTAGATTGCAAGTGTTAATAATAAATATATTGTATAGATCAAATGAAAATATATATTAATACATACCCGAGCCTGTTCAAAGAAGAGGGCGAATGAGCGCTGGTGCTGCTCGCCCCACTCAACGTGAAGTGGATAGTTCTTCACGATCCGGCTCTCGTCCCCCAAATACCGGCCGAACCTCTCGGCATGAGGACCGGTATAGCGATAGTCAAGGGTAAAAAATAGGGGGAATGCTGCCTCCCCCCTAGCTCTATCAGGCCTCAGCCTATGGGACTGATTCGGGCCTCGAGTCCCCCTCTGGGGATGGAGAGGCCCTGCGTCTGCACGAAATATCAAGACAATCAATAATAAGACAAATTTGTTTTAAGAAATCAAGGTTAAACAAAAATTCAAGTGTGATATATACCTCCGGTGAATAGCGCACGAGCCTGGGCCCGAGCAGCAGCACGAGCGGGACGATAGTTCCTCCGGTGAGGAACAACCGGGGTCCCGGACCCGGACGCATCCCCTCCAACTATAAAATAAACATCGACGCTAAATCTCCATGAAGTTCATATTTATTCTATAGAGCATATGTAAAATAAATAAATATTTTAAATTTATTCATACTAACCTGCAGACGATGCGGAGGGTATGGAAGCGGCAGGAGTGGCCCCTGTGGAAGGTGTGGACGCACCACCTATAATTAGACAATTAAAAATAGATTTTATAAGTAATTGCAAAAAGAATGTGTAGATCAATAATATAACGTTCTAAATCAATATGCATGCACTATAGGACATATAAACATACCCGCAGGTGCGGTGGTGTCACCACCTACAGCTAGACAATAATAAAAATTGCTAAGTAAGAGCAAAAGGAATGTGTATATTTATGATATAGCATTCTAAATCAATATACATACACTATATGATATATAAACATACCTGGAGGAGCGGGGGTGGCCTCTGTCCCAGATATGGACGCAGGACCAACAACTAGACAATTAAAAATAGATTTTATAAGTAATTGCAAAAAGAATGTGTAGATCAATAATATAACGTTCTAAATCAATATGCATGCACTATAGGACATATAAACATACCCGCAGGTGCGGTGGTGTCACCACCTACAGCTAGACAATAATAAAAATTGCTAAGTAAGAGCAAAAGGAATGTGTATATTTATGATATAGCATTCTAAATCAATATACATACACTATATGATATATAATCATACCTGGAGGAGCGGGGGTGGCCTCTGTCCCAGATGTGGACGCAGGACCAACAACTAGACAGTCAAACATTGACAATATAAGTAATTTTGACATAAACATGCATGAATATCTGTAATATTACATTGAAAATGGATATGCGTGCAGTATACCTGGAGGTGTGGCAATATCCACACGGAAGGAGGCATCCGAAGGGGTCTCCGATCTGGATGCAAAACCGGCCCTCTGAAGCTCCCTACGGAGCTCTCCGGGCGGCAGAACCGCTCTGCCTCTGCCTCTGCCGCGGCTGGAGCTCCTGCCGCCCCTCGCTGCTACCGACATCGTCATCAAATCTAGATAAACGGTTCGTGGACGCATTAGACAATCATTAAAAGTATTGACTATATATGATCTAGAGCGTAAAATGTGAAGTAATAATATAACATTACTGATAACCTTTTTCGTTTCGTGGGCGCATCATACATATCTACTTGGATTTCATCGTCGATGTCATTTCTAACCCACGTAACTTCATGATCGGTCGAAGACAACCCGTCCTTCGAAACAGACGGTAGGAGCACTTTAAGCCTTCTCTCTTCTTCGTCCTCATCGCTGTCCTCGTATTCTGGGACATCGTAGACATCTCTAGGTTTCCATCGGCATACAACACTTCACCCCGGATGCTTCAAACACCGTGAGTAGTATACTTGGAACGCTTGGTTCGGAAAGATAAACGGATCGTCCTGACCGTAAAATCGAAGTGTGTTCATACTGGTCAATCCATATTCATCTTTCCAAGTCCCAAGACTGCTTCTCCACCTGTCTGTATCGGTTCGCGGATCGTACCAAGTACAGTGGAATATATAAAAGGGTTCTGATCGTCCGGGATAGTGGATGCCGAGTATACAATTTAAGTACCCATAGTAAATCACACCGTCCGATCCTACCGTCGCAATCCCACTATTCTGAGTGATTCTAGATGTTTCTATGTCCTTAACTTCGAATTTGTATCCAAGGACACCAAATCCTTTGTAATATGCAACCTCCATACTAGGAAATTGAGCTAAACATCTTGAATCACTCTCAAATGATGCAGACAAGTTCGGATCGTGGATCTAACAAAACAAATTTTACGATAAATACATAACGATACAAGTTTAGATTAAAACTGATAGCAATAAAATGTAATTCGAATAACTTACATGCTCTGTGACCCAATCACAAAAATTATCCTGATGGTATTTTTCCAAACGCTCTTCGTTCCAATCAGGATGCCCCTCACGTACCTCGTTAAAATGAGTTCTGTTTTCGACAAATAATTGTGACATTAATAATATGTCATTTCATACACACAAAAACACAGATATAACAATTAATCCAAAAGAACTTACTCTCTAATTTGTTCAAGACATGCGCAATTAAGCAAGATAAACCGGTATATCTTGTTGATAAACATAGTGTCTACCCTCTTATACTCGGCTTTACCATATGGCCCGTCTTGAATTCCTCGTGGTCGGTTAAGCCTTGTCTCAATGTTCTCGTCCAGATAGCGGGAACAAAATGTGGTTGCTTCATCAAGAAGATAACCTTGCATGATAGAACCCTCTGGTCGATTTTTATTGCGTATATACTTCTTAAGAGTGTAAAGGTACCTAATGAGAATATGTTGAATAAATAAACACGGGCATACAGGACAAAAATAAATTTATAAATTGCGCGAAACGAAAAATTACACGTACCTCTCGACGGGATACATCCATCGATATTGTACCGGTCCGGCTAACTTCGCCTCAGTTGCAAGATGAACCGTCAAGTGTATTATGATATCGAAGAATGACGGTGGGAAAATACGCTCAAACTTGCAAAGTATCAACGCAATAGAATTTTCTAGTTTATCCAGCGTCGCAACCTCCAGTGTTTTAGCACACAACTCCCTGAAAAAACAACATAGTTCGTTGATTACTAGACCAACCGAGTCGGGGAGAGAAGTCCTGAGGGCTAATGGAAGAAGGTGCTCCACGATAACATGGTGATCATGACTTTTCAGCCCATCGATCTTGCCCTTCACAATTTTTATTTTCTTGCTGAATGATCCTGAGAAACCTGTGGGGACTTTCAAATCATGCAACAACTGCAGGAATCTTTTCTTCTCCGGTTGTGACATATGATAAGCGGCATTGGGAAGTACAAACTTGTCCGGTTTACCCGCTACCGGTTTAGGGTGCAGTTCACTTCTTATTCCCCACTCTTGTAGATCCATCCGGGCATTCATGTTGTCTTTCGATTTCCCGTCTTTACACAGAAGCAAGTTAAGTATGTGCTCTGATACTCCCTTCTCTATATGCATGACGTCCAGACAATGACGCACTGAATTTGTAGACCAGTACGGAAGCTCGAAGAAAATGCTTAACTTGTTCCAATATTGTGGTTTGACCTGTCTCGTCGGATCCATCCCGAAGGTCACGTTATTGTAACCATCCCATTTAGCAGTCACGTCCTCTCCGGACAATGGGGATGGAGGCCCAAGAAGCTCCTGATGACCATCAAAGTGAACCATGTCTAACCTATAGGGGTGGTCTGGAGGCAGAAAACGTCGATGGCCGCAATAACAAACCTTCCTCCTAAAATTCAAAAATTTTGATGTTGTGTGTTCATGGCAATGAGGACATGCTTTGTGACCATGTACGGACCAACCTGATAGAATTCCATACGCAGGAAAGTCATTAATTGTCCACATTAAAGCCGCACGCAGTATGAAGGTTGTATTTGTGTTTAAATCATATGTCTCTACACTATCAATGAACAATGTTTTCAGCTCCTCGATCAGAGGTCGGAGATAGACGTCGATATTGTTCCCCGGTGAGTTTGGTCCGTCGATAAGAAGAGGCATCATAAAGTATGATTGGTCCATAGCCAACCAAGGCGACAGATTATAAATTATCATTACAACGGGCCATGTACTGTGACTTCCAGCCATATAGTTGAATGGGCAGAAGCCATCGGCAGCCAGTCCGAGCCGGACATTGCGAGGATCGCTACTGAATATTGCATGCCTCCTATCGAAATCCTTCCATGCCGGTGAATCTCTTGGATGGCTCATTTTTCCATTTTCGCTTGGAGGAGCACGGTGATGCCAAATCATTGCCTCGGCTGTTTTCTTGCACCTGAATAGCCTCTGTAGCCTCTGTGTTATGGGAAAATATCGTGCTATCTTCACAGGTATATCAGGCTTCTTATCAGAATCTTTCGGCTTATACCTGGCCTCTCCGCATGTTGGACACTCTTTCAAATCTGAATTCTCTTTCCGGTACAACACACAATTTTTAGGACATGCTTGAATCTTCTCGCACTTTAGACCCAAATCAGACATCATTTTCTGGGCTTCGTACCAGCTTTCGGGCACATTATTTCCCGGAGGCATAGAATCTTTCAAGAACGAAAGAAGCATTGTGAATGACTTGTTGCTCCATCCATTTAGGCACTTAATTTGGAAAAGTTGGACGAACCATGAGAGGGTGGAATACTTCGCATTCTCATAAATTGGTTTCCTAGCATCATTCATGAAATTTTCATATTTATCCGCACGCGGTCCTTGACCGGAAGGAATGTCATCTTCGGTACGAATAGATTCACCTAGGGCAGCCTCTACCATATCCTCCATTTCTTCTGATGGAAATAAATTTCCGTATCCTGCCGTATTACCGAATTCTTCTTCTTCTCCTGCCGCATTATCGTGTTCTCCTTCTTCTTCTACCGCAGTACTGCATTCTTCTCCTTCCCCGTGATATTTCCAAGTTGAATAAAGTCTAGTAAACCCATGTTTTACAATATGAAGCTCTGCCAATTCTACCTTCTGCCAGTACTTATTGCCACATCTATCGCACGGACAGAGAATCTTCTCTATTATGATCTTATTATGTGCTCGTGCAAATTCAAGGAAAGCAGCAACTCCTGCGACAAACTTAGGTTGCATACGTTGTTTCTAATCCACATACATCCAGTCCTTAACTCTGACGTACTCATGGGCCATGTAAGACTGAATAACATATAAATTGTAGGTTATGCTGACTATATTGAGAAATATAAGAACGGGATAGTTACTGACAAAGGAGAAAATCCGTGTATATGCTTTGTGTGTGCGTTTGTCGTTGAAAAGAATAAATTATCGCACGTTATGTTGACCGATAGACGGGGACTAAGTGGCGCTTTTAGTTTCATATATGGGTATCGATGGGAATATGAAGGTTTCATATTATCATATATTGGTTTTAACCCGAACATCTCGAATCGCTCTCTGATTATGCGTTTGTATGTATGTGTTCCGGCTGTCGGGGGTAGGCTTCTATCCCATTAAGAATGTATAGAGCGAACGCCCATCACTTGTGCTTTCAACCGTTTCGAGTAAATTTCGGCAGCACCTCCCCGCTGTTCTCCGAGTACACTGTAATAGAATAGATAATCATTTCAAAGCTGTGAAACAACGTTGAAATGAACATCTAATCTATCTTTGTACACGGAGAACCAGCGGAAAGATACCGACGAAATATCTCGAAAAGGATGAAAACACAAGTGAATGAAGGCGTTTGCTTTATACATTCTTAACTTGTCCACACGGGACAAATCTATAGGTTACCATACGATTGAATTTTCACGTCGCGTAGACTATACGACGGTTGTTAGTATCGAGCTATACTGTCCGATATTTAACAACCTTCGTATAGTTCTAGGTCACGACGAGCATCGCACGTATGTTAACCGATAGACGGGGACTAAGTGGCGCTTTTAGTTTCATATATGGGTATCGATGGGAAGATGAAGGTTTCATATTATCATCGAGTATCATATATTGGTTTTAACCCGAACATCTCGAATCGCTCTCTAATTATTCGTTTGTATGTATGTGTTCCGGCTGTCGGGGGTAGGCTTCTATCCCATTAAGAATGTATAGAGCGAACGCCCATCACTTGTGCTTTCAACCGTTTCGAGTAAATTTCGGCAGCACCTCCCCGCTGTTCTCCGAGTACACTGTAATAGAATAGATAATCATTTCAAAGCTGTGAAACAACGTTGAAATGAACATCTAATCTATCTTTGTACACGGAGAACCAGCGGAAAGATACCGACGAAATATCTCGAAACGGATGAAAACACAAGTGAATGAAGGCGTTTGCTTTATACATTCTTAACTTGTCCACACGGGACAAATCTATGGGTTACCATACGATTGAATTTTCTCGTCGCGTAGACTATACGACAGTTGTTAGTATCGAGCTATACTGTCCGATATTTAACAATCTTCGTATAGTTCTAGGTCACGACGAGCATCGCACGTATGTTAACCGATAGACGGGGACTAAGTGGCGCTTTTAGTTTCATATATGGGTATCGATGGGAATATGAAGGTTTCATATTATCATCGAGTATCATATATTGGTTTTAACCTGAATATCTCGAGTCGCTCTCTAATTATGCGTTTGTTGTGCATTCGTGTTGTATGTGTAACATGATTTTAAACCATTGAGATCAAGATTGATAGAACTGATCATCCTACATTGCAATAGCATTCATCAACCAAAAACTATTATTGCAATGGTATACATCTATAACAATCAACAATTAAAACTACAAATATAGGATACTGATATCATAAAGCGTTATGAGACACGTCATCTGCCACGTGTCGTGATCATGGAAATCGCTAATATTGAGCATCATCAAGATTAGATTATGATTTTGAAGCAAGTTATTGAGCATCTTGGATTGATTGTCAAGTGTTGATTTTTATTTCAACACTTGACAGAATGAAAATCATAAATACAGTTGCAAAATGTGTTCCTCACCCCCATAAAGTGGATCTTAACAATCCAGACAAGACCATTATTGTTCAAATTGCCAAGGTAGACATAATCTCAGCAGTTGTAGCGTTTTGAAAATCGTTTCGGTGAAATTTCGAAAAAATCGGTAAAATAAAGGGGTTTTCTGTAAAAAGTCAAAATACAAATATCTTATTATAAAATTTAAATATACATATTCTAGCTATGTAATTGCTATTATTTGGTGTTTATTGAGCCGCTAGTGAAATTTCAAATTTTCTGAAAAAAAATATTATTTTATTATTATTTTAAGCCGTCACTAATACATTTAATTAGGGAAAATTACAAATTGGAATGAGTTGAAACAAATTTTGTGCATCATAAAACATTAAATAAAAATTTGTCATGTGGTTTTTGGAATGAAATCATTTGCCAAAACGGTTTAGAAATTATTGAAGAAAAAAGGCTTTTTTTTAGCGTAAATGGATGTTTGGGGTATTGTATTTATCATTTTTCATCACCACACACCCGTACCCACACCCACACACCCCCATTTACTCCTCCCCTTAGCCAAATTCAGCAGCCCCCATTTTTTCTCCACTTGAATTTCAAAGGAAAAGAAATGATAGAAAAGAAAAGAAAATGGATGAATTAGGTGGACTTTTGACTTTATGTTGACTTGGACTTTCCTCCCTTGTATTTTCTCTACCTCCCTATCTCTCCTCACTCCCATTTCTGGCCGAAATTCTCCCCCTCCCAACAGCAGCAGCCCCCCCAAATCCCACTCTTTTCTTCATAAAAAAAAATCCACAAATCACTTCAAAATCCATGCAAATTCAAAATCTAAATCCAAATCCGACTCTTACCCATTATTCCTTAGCATTTCAAGCATGGATTGGGGTGACAAGAGAGCATTTTGGATGGCTAGATTTCAAATGGGATCTACAAAATTGTGGAGGTATAATGTTAACCTTGTAGTTAAATTGTTGATTAATATTTATGTTAGCTTAGTTAAGTGTTAAAGTGGTTGAATTGCTAGTTATAAATCTTCAAGTTAGGGTTTGGAAATTCTAGAATTTAGGTTTTAAAATCAAGTTAGGGTTTTGTGAGATTGGTGTATGGTTGTGTGATGTTTTTAGGCTCTTATGACATGTTAAAACAAGATTAGTAGCTAGTTGTTATTGGTTAGTTTAAAAAAATTTGTTAATTATGCTAAATTGTAAACTAGGGTTTTAAAATAAATATATTCTTGTGAGATAAAATTCAAATTAAGGTTTCATGTCATTATAAATATTATATTGAGTGGTTTAATGCTTTTAGTTCATGAAAATCCAAGCTAGATTGTAGTTTGTGCATTTTTGCTATAAAATTATTAAAATTTAGGTATTTTGTAAACTAGAATTTTAGGGCTTTTGGAATTTAATGAGATTAAATTATGGGAATTGTTTTTATGACTTATTTAAGATATTTAGAGAATATTGTGGCCGCTAGATTCATTTATACATCGAGTTTTGTACTAAAAACGGTGATTTGTGCTTGCTAGATTTTCGGAAAAATGACTTTTTAAGCAAAATTGAGGTTTTTGTGAATTTTAACCTAGTTTGTATTAAAATTAGTGTTCGTGAATGTGCAAATGAGTGTATTTGGGTTTTTCTCGATGGTTTGGCGGTTGTACGCCGACGTCGAGGGTTTTTGGGTTGATTTGTGAAAGCAACCATAGGTTTTGACCTATGTTGGATTCGTGCGTCGTTTTGATCATGAGTCAGATTTTAATGAGATATGGTGCGTTATGATATGTAGGTACCCCCATGTGGACTTCGAGACGACAAGCAAGCGCGTGGCAACGTCGGCACTGGCTAGCGAGGACCAGGTGAGTAGATTTATATCTACGGGAAGAAGTCGGGTGGATGGCGTATAGCACCCCCGCAGTCCGTGGTGGTGTATACAGATGCGTATACACACCAACAATTATTATATGTTATTTAGGATTAATAACGATGCTTAGGATGGATATTGGTGTGTTGGACTATTTTTAGTGTTGCGAACCCTAGGGTAGTGTTGCACTACACATACACACATACATACTTGCATACATTCCTATTGATATGTACTCATGGGATTCTTTATAGTTATGTGTTCACATGGGTATGGGACTATGTGTTCACATACGGATTGAGGATGATACTTGGGATTGAGCTGAGTCGATGAGATTCGATTTGAGGCCGTGAGATCGGTGATATAGCAGGGTTCGTATCTTAGATACGACATGACGTTGTAGCGGGTCCTTGACGTAGTGTTTCACACACGTCCATGCATACGTAGGCGATATCAGTATGGTACTATACGTAGATCAGTACCCCGATCATAATATTTGATAAAGAGGATACCAGGTGAATAGTATGATGAATGTGATATTGACCCGTACCCAGATTTGGGATGCCGTACGACAGATTTACGTACGAGCTATATTGATGATTGATCCGCACTCTTGACTTGGGATGCCTGATTATAGATATGGTATCGGATATGATATTGTTGAGGCGGGATCACCGACTATACATATACAGGTATGTATATGTATAGACTCAGATGATAGGCGGTTTCCTTACCTGTAGTTCAGCTTGTTAGTTCAGCCGTATAGTTTAGTGTAGTTGTTAGATTAGATTAGACTTCTTACCTATTTCAAAAACTAACGAATCGTGGGCATTTTTAAAGACAGCTCAAGGGAATCTACGGATATTTCAAAAACGACGTATCCTTTCATAAAAACACCGTAGCCCTATTTTCAAAACCCCATGATTCGTGTTATTTCAAAAGGCACCATTCGTAGGACTTATATTAGATTATTGTAGATTAGTTATCGTTGTGTCTAGTATTCAGCTCCCGCACATTATTGCTGTTCGCTCTGCCTCGCATATTTATTTTGCTGCATATTCCATTATTGATATCATGCTGTTAGGACACCAGCACCATTACCGATGATGCGTATGTACCACGTACACCTACTTGCCGGCTCACACACATCTTCATCGGTAATTGCCATGTCACGTACACTTTAGAGAATATAATTGCTTGACTTAGATTGTTAGCTGGTAGTTTTGACATGATATTAGTGTACTTCCCTTATATGCCATATTAGACATTGTAGTTATTACCTACCACTTCATGCATACTGTTATTCAGTTGTTCACGCCTAGTTCATTATCATTGACATATGCACTTGTGATGCTTTTTTGAGATTTATGATATTTCTGGATTTCGGGGAAAGCCGCAAAATTTACAACTTATGATCTTTTAAAATATAAAATGTTGCGGTTTTCTAGTGATGTAAAGTGTCGTCCACCATGAGTTTGCTGTGGTTTTGGAGATCCGTGTCGAGGAGTGGAGGAACCGTCACGGGTACATGGTGGACCCGGTATGGTACCCCGGGGCAAGAGGAATGTGGTGTTGACGTTGAGCCTGGCTGGGGAGCACTACCTACCGGTGATATTATCCGACGCGTCGGATATCCGGAGGATACCGTCGTGGTCTTGAGATGGATGGTAGGGGCCGGTCCGGACTGACGGCGCCCTGGATATTGAGATTGAGACATTGATATTTCGAGACAGTGAGATTTATGTTTTGTGTCGATGCTAGACACTGTTGATACTGATTTCATTATGATACCTCAGTTTAAAAATACGAAGGAAATCTCACTAATTTATGAAAACAGTTTCTTCATTACATGTATTCGGTTTCATGCATTCATACCTCATTCATACGATATATTGCTACCTGAGGCACCGACACGGGCACATGAGATTTCACTCGGTTAGATATTTACCCTAGCCTTGTTATAGGCTACATGTTATATACATTTTTGAGGCTATATTATGATCATTGACCTAGGATTGCGTTATTTATGCGATTTCTGTGCGTAGATATTTTCTATTCACGAGTTGGCAACTCACCCCCATTGTGCCCCAGTTTCTTGCAGGTTTGCCGTACAGGTTTCCTTACGGCTTTGCGGGCATAGTTTCATTCGGGTGATTTGCTAGTAGGTGGGTTTACTTGTATCATACTCCCATTATTTACCTTGTATGATATTATTCAGTTGTATCTAGTAAATTCCATCAACCAAACATGTATTTATTGAGTTAGAGACCAGTGTTGTTTATTCTTTCGACCTTAGAGTCGCTCGTTATATTTCTGGTGGTTTTGAGTTCCTTTTGAGTTTTGATCCTCGCCGTCGGCGTTGTATATTATATTGCTTATGTGGTTGTGACCGTCGATTGACGAAGAGCTAGCTCCCGCTTGGGGATGCCTTTTTATTGATTTCGTATACTATTCATGTTGTATCCCGTTTGGGAGCCAGTTTTTACAAAGGAGACTCTGCCGAAATTTTCAGTAAATTTTGATGTTCTTAAAAACCGCATAATTCGGCTTATGCTATTAAAACTACTTGTTTTAAATTGGTTTTCCTTCACTCTACTTCTTTTCTTGGTTTGGATTTCTGGGTTTTCGGTTTACTTAGATTACGTACGCCTCGAGACGTTTCGTAGTTTAAGTGCCGGTCATGTTCCGTACTTTCGGGACGTGACAAAGTTGGTATCAGAGCGTTAGGTTTTACCTTCGGAGTGTCGGATGACCCTTGGTTGATGGAATAGGTGACTAAAGTAGAGTGACGTATCGTTGGTATGTTCCGCGGCATATTTACGACACGCCACTCCACTTATGAAGCCTTAGGATGTACATTTCCTTGTTCAGTATTATATTCCTTCCTGATCTAGCCTCGTCGGTACCAGTTTGGTTTTGCTGCCACGATTACGGGCAGGGAGAGCTACTGCTAGAGTTGTGGTCAGCACGAGCTCGGCACGAACGAGGACTGACCAGGGCATGATTCCGGCGACACCCGATTGTGGAGAGGTGTCTTTTGACTGTGTTTCCACGCCACGAGCGTTTGGCGGATCGCCTTTATGAGATTTCTCGGACGTGCCGATCAGTATCAAAGGATTGGGCCACTGACAGAGGCCAACCAGATTTTGATGACCGTTGGTGTGTTGCTTATTCATGATGGTCGAGGCACTGTTCAGCGTGCAGACGAGCGAGCTAGTTATTGCTGCGAACGACGAGATATTGCCCCAGATGCTGGCGTTAGTGCAGAACGAGTTGTACTAAGAGATGATAGAAGGTCGCTAGTCATCGAGGATGAATGACTAGGACTTGTGGATCGTTCGCCTACCCCGATGCGAGGTCATCAGATAGATTGATTCCAGCTGGAGACGATTTCACACGGAGACGTTGAGAGTCGACAGAGACGATCGAATGTCAGCAACCTATTATTCCAAGTTTTAAGTAGTTGGAAAGACATGCAGGCAATTCTATGGTCCCTGTAGAAGAATGAAACCCTAACTCGACTTAATGACCGTGTGAAAGCCTTTGAACCTTCGGGTTTGCGGCAGTTCTACGGCGCCATTAGTGAGGCTTGGGTTTGCCCTTCTACGGCTGGACCACCGATGCTGTGGTATGTACTCGATACTATTAAACTGTGCCCAAGAGGTTGAGCTCTTGGGGGGGATTATGAGGTTTTGACGACTCGATCGGATGGCTCGACTTAATTCGGATGCTAGGTGGTGAGATACATTCTTGGGAGACTCCAGATACGAGGATAGCCGTTGGAGCTCAGTCCATGCAGCCGCGACGAGACGATTCCAAAGCAGACGACATTAGAGAAAAGTGGAGTAAGAGGTTCGCACCAGATCTAGATGAGATGACGTTCCACTCCGCCGACATCAGAGAGGCGTTGCGCATGCCGAGGCATGGTACTTGGACTTACCTTCCAGAAGGAGTCGCGATGAGTATGCAGTCGTTCCAGAGCAAGATGCAGATATAGGAAAGGACAATGACTTCCGAACAGTTGGCAGGGACAAGACATGGAAGAGACCGTGAGCAGGATTCCTTTCAGGACACTGCTGCAATGATACTTGCACCCAGGATCAGATGTATCACGTACATTCAGAGACCCAGAGGCCGACGCCAGTAATATGCTGTCTTACGAGTGGTCGCGATGATTGACCAAGAGATGACCAGAGAAGTGCCAGAACGGAATCGTCCCCGTTAGCACACCTGACAGGACCGATGAGCCGATGGACCGAAAGATTGGTAATTCACAGTGAAGACCTTGACCCAGGAGTGGTCATGGTTACGCACGCCAGCAGGACAGAGTTCATGATCATCGACGAGACGTCCCACTAGTGACCGCGACAGTTGGCCCGAGATTCTTAGAGGATGCACTTGAGCGGTACTATTCCGCCATTATCGATTTCGATGTTTTGGGTGATTTATTCGCATGATTTGATTTTGATGATTGAGAATTTACGATTCTTGCACAGTGTTGCACTTGATATCGTTTTCGTGCTTGGGTTTCACATGTTTGTGATTTTACGGTTTCAGACATTTGAGTTGATTTTGTGCGTATGCACGCACACGATTTCGTTCCTGCACTCTGTATAGTTTATATATGCTTGCAGTGCAGTGATACGCCTTTTGTGCACTTAGATGCACTGGACTTCGATTTCGATTGTGATACTCGATATTTGTTTTGTGCATCTTGTGCACCTGATTGATTTTGCGCACGTTCGGCGCTTGATATTGGATTTCATGATTTCGTGCACGATGGATGCACCTGATTTGAATTTTCGCGCATGTCTTGAGATGCGATTTTGGTGCACACCAGATTCACTAAATCGAGATTTTTCGTGCATGTCAGATGCACCTGATTTTGCTGTCAGGCACACATGTTTCCTACGACAGATGTTTCGTGCACACCCGATGCACTTAGATGTTGTTTCTGTGCGCATGTATGGCACATTCATGGATTTTGATTTCCGTGCGTACCAGACGCACGTAGTATTCATGTGCATATTTTGGGATTGATTTCTTATAGAGCAGTACGTTTTTATGATATTGCTATGTGTTTCCGTACTGAGCAGGACTAGTCAGAGGACAGTACCTGAATACATTTTGCATGCATTGATAGTTATTGAAGGGATTTCCAAAAAGCGAGCTATAGCCTCAGTATTTACCTACGTGTCTGATATGACACGAAATGTTTAAAACAAGGAGACCCTTCTAAATTGTTTCCAAAACGGCGGAACGTACATTTCAAACAAAGGTATATATGTATATAGTTATTTTCTTATGGTAGACGTCCGCCACTGTGCAGTGTTATACGCGTTGCACAGCGACTTAAAGAGATTTGGCATGCATTTCCTTCAGATACTTACAGATATAGATTCGATATTTACATATATAGTTTCGAGTTATATCATATTGGTTTGATTTGGATTTGGCATTGATGTCTTCTCCATGACTCCGATGATTGTGGGATGCTTGACGGAGTTTTGATTTGAGTTATATACTCATTTTTTTTCAAGCGCATGCACTGCGCTATGATTTGTTTTATGTATTTACAGTTTCGGAGCCCCGACGACTTGATGGTTTTTCTTAGATGTTTTAGTATTTGGGGGGTTTGAATTTAAATTCGGGGACCGAATTTCTTTAATTGGGGAAGATTGTAGCGTTTTGAAAATCGTTTCGGTGAAATTTCGAAAAAATCGGTAAAATAAAGGGGTTTTATGTAAAAAGTCAAAATACAAATATCTTATTATAAAATTTAAATATACATATTCTAGCTATGTAATTGCTATTATTTGGTGTTTATTGAGCCGCTGGTGAAATTTCAAATTTTCTGAAAAAAATATTATTTTATTATTATTTTAAGCCGTCACTAATACATTTAATTAGGGAAAATTACAAATTGGAATGAGTTGAAACAAATTTTGTGCATCATAAAACATTAAATAAAAATTTTTCATGTGGTTTTCGGAACGAAATCATTTGCCAAAACGGTTTAGAAATTATTGAAGAAAAAAGGCATTTCTAGCGTAAATGGATGTTTGGGGTATTGTATTTATCATTTTTCATCACCACACACCCGTACCCACACCCACACACCCCCATTTACTCCTCCCCTTAGCCAAATTCTGCAGCCCCCATTTTTTCTCCACTTGAATTTCAAAGGAAAAGAAATGATAGAAAAGAAAAGAAAATGGATGAATTAGGTGGACTTTTGACTTTATGTTGACTTGGACTTTCCTCCCTTGTATTTTCTCTACCTCCCTCTCTCTCCTCACTCCCATTTCTGGCCGAAATTCTCCCCCTCCCAACAGCAGCAGCCCCCCCAAATCCCACTCTTTTCTTCATAAAAAAAAATCCACAAATCACTTCAAAATCCATGCAAATTCAAAATCTAAATCCAAATCCGACTCTTACCCATTATTCCTTAGCATTTCAAGTATGGATTGGGGTGACAAGAGAGCATTTTGGATGGCTAGATTTCAAATGGGATCTACAAAATTGTGGAGGTATAATGTTAACCTTGTAGTTAAATTGTTGATTAATATTTATGTTAGCTTAGTTAAGTGTTAAAGTGGTTGAATTGCTAGTTATAAATCTTCAAGTTAGGGTTTGGAAATTCTAGAATTTAGGTTTTAAAATCAAGTTAGGGTTTTGTGAGATTGGTGTATGGTTGTGTGATGTTTTTAGGCTCTTATGACATGTTAAAACAAGATTAGTAGCTAGTTGTTATTGGTTAGTTTAAAAAAATTTGTTAATTATGCTAAATTGTAAACTAGGGTTTTAAAATAAATATATTCTTGTGAGATAAAATTCAAATTAAGGTTTCATGTCATTATAAATATTATATTGAGTGGTTTAATGCTTTTAGTTCATGAAAATCCAAGCTAGATTGTAGTTTGTGCATTTTTGCTATAAAATTGTTAAAATTTAGGTATTTTGTAAACTAGAATTTTAGGGCTTTTGGAATTTAATGAGATTAAATTATGGGAATTGTTTTTATGACTTATTTAAGATATTTAGCGAATATTGTGGCCGCTAGATTCATTTATAAATCGAGTTTTGTACTAAAAACGGTGATTTGTGCTTGCTAGATTTTCGGAAAAATGACTTTTTAAGCAAAATTGAGGTTTTTGTGAATTTTAACCTAGTTTGTATTAAAATTAGTGTTCGTGAATGTGCAAATGAGTGTATTTGGGTTTTTCTCGATGGTTTGGCGGTTGTACGCCGACGCCGAGGGTTTTTGGGTTGATTTGTGAAAGCAACCATAGGTTTTGACCTATGTGGGATTCGTGCGTCGTTTTGATCATGAGTCGGATTTTTAATGAGATATGGTGCGTTATGATATGTAGGTACCCCCATGTGGACTTCGAGACGACAAGCAAGCGCGTGGCAACGTCGGCACCGGCTAGCGAGGACCAGGTGAGTAGATTTATATCTACGGGGAGAAGTCGGGTGGATGGCGTATAGCACCCCCGCAGTCCGTGGTGGTGTATACAGATGCGTATACACACCAACAATTATTATATGTTATTTAGGATTAATAACGATGCTTAGGATGGATATTGGTGTGTTGGACTATTTTTAGTGTTGCGAACCCTAGGGTAGTGTTGCACTACACATACACACATACATACTTGCATACATTCCTATTGATATGTACTCATGGGATTCTTTATAGTTATGTGTTCACATGGGTATGGGACTATGTGTTCACATACGGATTGAGGATGATACTTGGGATTGAGCTGAGTCGATGAGATTCGATTTGAGGCCGTGAGATCGGTGATATAGCAGGGTTCGTATCTTAGATACGACATGACGTTGTAGCGGGTCCTTGACGTAGTGTTTCACACACGTCCATGCATACGTAGGCGATATCAGTATGGTACTATACGTAGATCAGTACCCCGATCATAATATTTGATAAAGAGGATACCAGGTGAATAGTATGAAGAATGTGATATTGACCCGTACCCAGATTTGGGATGCCGTACGACAGATTTACGTACGAGCTATATTGATGATTGATCCGCACTCTTGACTTGGGATGCCTGATTATAGATATGGTATCGGATATGATATTGTTGAGGCGGGATCACCGACTATACATATACAGGTATGTATATGTATAGACTCAGATGATAGGCGGTTTCCTTACCTGTAGTTCAGCTTGTTAGTTCAGCCGTATAGTTTAGTGTAGTTGTTAGATTAGATTAGACTTCTTACCTATTTCAAAAACTAACGAATCGTGGGCATTTTTAAAGACAGCTCAAGGGAATCTACGGATATTTCAAAAACGACGTATCCTTTCATAAAAACACCGTAGCCCTATTTTCAAAACCCCATGATTCGTGTTATTTCAAAAGGCACCATTCGTAGGACTTATATTAGATTATTGTAGATTAGTTATCGTTGTGTCTAGTATTCAGCTCCCGCACATTATTGCTGTTCGCTCTGCCTCGCATATTTATTTTGCGGCATATTCCATTATTGATATCATGCTGTTAGGACACCAGCACCATTACCGATGATGCGTATGTACCACGTACACCTACTTGCCGGCTCACACACATCTTCATCGGTAATTGCCATGTCACGTACACTTTAGAGAATATAATTGCTTGACTTAGATTGTTAGCTGGTAGTTTTGACATGATATTAGTGTACTTCCCTTATATGCCATATTAGACATTGTAGTTATTACCTACCACTTCATGCATACTGTTATTCAGTTGTTCACGCCTAGTTCATTATCATTGACATATGCACTTGTGATGCTTTTTTGAGATTTATGATATTTCTGGATTTCGGGGAAAGCCGCAAAATTTACAACTTATGATCTTTTAAAATATAAAATGTTGCGGTTTTCTAGTGATGTAAAGTGTCGTCCACCATGAGTTTGCTGTGGTTTTGGAGATCCGTGTCGAGGAGTGGAGGAACCGTCACGGGTACATGGTGGACCCGGTATGGTACCCCGTGGCAAGAGGAATGTGGTGTTGACGTTGAGCCTGGCTGGGGAGCACTACCTACCGGTGATATTATCCGACGCGTCGGATATCCGGAGGATACCGTCGTGGTCTTGAGATGGATGGTAGGGGCCGGTCCGGACTGACGGCGCCCTGGATATTGAGATTGAGACATTGATATTTCGAGACAGTGAGATTTATGTTTTGTATCGATGCTAGACACTGTTGATACTGATTTCATTATGATACCTCAGTTTAAAAATACGAAGGAAATCTCACTAATTTATGAAAACAGTTTCTTCATTACATGTATTCGGTTTCATGCATTCATACCTCATTCATACGATATATTGCTACCTGAGGCACCGACACGGGCACATGAGATTTCACTCGGTTAGATATTTACCCTAGCCTTGTTATAGGCTACATGTTATATACATTTTTGAGGCTATATTATGATCATTGACCTAGGATTGCGTTATTTATGCGATTTCTGTGCGTAGATATTTTCTATTCACGAGTTGGCAACTCACCCCCGTTGTGCCCCAGTTTCTTGCAGGTTTGCCGTACAGGTTTCCTTACGGCTTTGCGGGCATAGTTTCATTCGGGTGATTTGCTAGTAGGTGGGTTTACTTGTATCATACTCCCATTATTTACCTTGTATGATATTATTCAGTTGTATCTAGTAAATTCCATCAACCAAACATGTATTTATTGAGTTAGAGACCAGTGTTGTTTATTCTTTCGACCTTAGAGTCGCTCGTTATATTTCTGGTGGTTTTGAGTTCCTTTTGAGTTTTGATCCTCGCCGTCGGCGTTGTATATTATATTGCTTATGTGGTTGTGACCGTCGATTGACGAAGAGCTAGCTCCCGCTTGGGGATGCCTTTTTATTGATTTCGTATACTATTCATGTTGTATCCCGTTTGGGAGCCAGTTTTTACAAAGGAGACTCTGCCGAAATTTTCAGTAAATTTTGATGTTCTTAAAAACCGCATAATTCGGCTTATGCTATTAAAACTACTTGTTTTAAATTGGTTTTCCTTCACTCTAATTCTTTTCTTGGTTTGGATTTCTGGGTTTTCGGTTTACTTAGATTACGTACGCCTCGAGACGTTTCGTAGTTTAAGTGCCGGTCATGTTCCGTACTTTCGGGACGTGACAGCAGTTATTTACGGTTGCTAGCTTGTATTGCTTGTTGCTATTCTTTTTTTTTTCCTTGTCCTTTCTTTCTTTCTTTTTTTTGGGGGGTGGGGGGTTGTGTTTGAAAAGTTTTAACCAACTCACTGCTATTTCTAGACAATGCAGGAATATAACTAGTTTTATCCCCCAAAAGAAAGAGCTTCAGGCTTCATGAGTCAAGCGATGTGTACGTATAATTATAGGATTTTCTTGCTAGCGGTTCATTTACAACTATTCTTTAGTCTATATACCTAGCATCTGCTACTAGATATTACATCTTGCATCAACACCCTGCATGTTAAAATCAAAATCGATTATTTTTTTCTTGATCTTTTTCTGATTTTCTACCATCTGTGTCGAGTAAATTATGATTAACATTATATTTGTCAACTAATCAGAATAGCCATTCAACCAGCCCCACCGTAACCCTAACCCCAACCCCACTACCGTAACCCTAACCCCAGCCCCACTCCAGCAGCAGCCGAACCCCAACCCTAACCCTACCCCGACCCCGACCCCGACCGCCACCGCGACCCCTGCCCAACCCCAACTCTCGCGCGCGCAACCCAGACCCAGCCATGAACCCTAAGCCTAAAATAATCCAAAAATGCTTTAATTTACCTCGAGATTTATACCTGAACGGCTGCTGGTGGGATGGAGCGACGACGGTGGCGATTTGGCGACGAAACCGGCGGTGGCGACGACGATGGTGGCGACGAAACCGGCGGTGGCGACGACGGAGGCGACGGTGGCGACGACGGAGGCGATTTGGGGTTTTTTCTCGCGCGCGATTGAGAGAGAGAGAGAAAGTGAGCGTAGGCGATCGATCTGGGGTTTTGGTAAATAGATATTTACTTGCCCCTACGGATATACCCGTAGGTCCTTTGTTTGCGGCTCCGTAGGGGCAAACACCAAATTAAGAATTAATATTTTTATTCTTGGACGTCTGTGCCCGTAGGGGCAACCTTTTAGCCCTACGGATTAATCCGTAGGGCCAATTAAAATCTGCCCCAACGGATATGTTCATCCGTAGGGGCAACCCCCTATTTTACTAGTGGAGTCGTAAGGATCCCGCAGGTGTATTTTCTCCTTATGAGTCATGAGGACTCCTAAGTGTGTTTTTCCACTGTGAGTCATAAGGATCCCACAAAGGTTTGTTCTCCCCATGTATCGTGAGGATACATGAGTGGGTCTTCTCAATGGAGCATAATTCCAAAGGCGGAGACCAGCCGTGTAACTGGTGATTACGGTGGGGCATGAGGGTGATGAGAATTATTTGAGCCCGCGGATTGTATACAGTAGTCAATTTGGGGACTAACCGTAGGGCCGGAAGAATTTTGGGAAACTGAATTTTGGTTGGTGTCTGCATCGCCGCACTGGAATATGGTACCAGGAGAGACTCATCACTCGCCGTTTTTTTATATACCGCGATTGCTCTATCATTTTAGCTTTTCTTATCGCGAAAGTCGCGATTGCCCTATCATTTCGGCTATTTATTCACGGTTGCCCCATCATTTCGGCTTTATTTTCATTTTTATTTTTACTCGCTGATTTTTATTGCGAGTTGCCCCATCATTTCGGCTTTTCTTTATTTTTCTTTTATTTACACATTTTTTTTATACACACACATTTTTTTACATTCCCAGTTTAACGACTTAGAGGTCGACTGTTCCCAGTTTAATGATGTGGTGGTCGATTGTTTTCCGAGAAAGGCGGATATCTGAAAGAATCAGTTTCACGAAGAACTTCGGTCTCCGTTTGTATGAAATTGGCGGTCGCAGCTGGACTATTTGTTAACACGCCTTTAGACAGTTCTATCTCTCTTGCCTTGTATTGCTTTTCGACCCAATCTTTGAAGACAAAGCAGTCCTCGATGGCATGACCTATCACTCTGTGATAGGGGCAGTATTTGGGGCCGTCGGTCATATTCGCTTCCTGCGGTCTTTTTGACTCTAGCAGTTGTAGATCGTTCCTTAGGGCGTCTTTGAATATTTTACGGATTTTGTCCCTTCTGAAAGAATAGACCTTATCTAACTTCTCTTTGAGTGGAGATTCTCCTCCCTCTCCGAACACTCGCTTCCGAGGCTGGTTGGCGCTAGGCCCGCTCATCCCTTGCTTATTTCGGTTAGCCGAAGTGTTGAAAGATTCAGAATCATCAGAGTTTCAGCCTTTCCGATTATCATCCTTTCGGTTTCTCCAGGACCTATTGTTATTTTGGGAATCCGAGGAGGACTCCTGTTTTGAGCGCTCTAGCATCTGAACTTTCCTGGTCAGCTCTTGGAATGTTTTGAGACCCGCGGTGCATAGAAACGCGGCCATCCAATTGTTGAGATTTCCGACGAGGACACTGACAGATTGGTCCTGCTCTATCGACGGTTTGCATTTGACAGAGAGATTGCGCCATCGGGTTATAAAATCCGTGCTGCTTTCATTGTTCTTGGGCTTGGTCCTTACGAGCTCGGCAATGGTGATCTTATTGCTGACACTCATGAATCTTTGTCGAAATAAAGATTCCATTTGGACGAAAGTAGTAACGGAGCCATCCGGTATGCTCGCGTACCAGTCGAAAGCAACATCGGTCAAGCTATTAATGAACTGGCGGAGGAGAAGCGCATCATTTCCCCCAGTATTCCCGCATGAGGCTTTGAAGTGGGCGATGTGTTGATTCGCATTTCCTGTCCTATCGAATCTTCCGAATTTAGGGGTGACATAGCCAATAGGAAACTCTACCAGATCATACTGAGCAGGATATGGTCTCCTACTACTGCTGATATCTTTTTGCGCTTCGGCTTCGGCCACCAATGTTTTGAATTTGTTGGCAACCAAATCCATAATTTGATCTTGAGTTAGCGGGCTACTGTCATCGGTAGCCAAGACATTTCCCGAGATAGGATGCGACTGATTTTCATGCGGTTTGCCCACTTTTGGATTTGAGGGAATAGGCGTCGGCTGCATTGGGACACAGTTTCCCGGTTCATGAGCAGAGCCCTGGGCTTGATTGGGCGGCTGAGAGGCAAGTCGGGCAGTGAGCTGCAAGATGGCGTTCGTCAAGTCGTCAATTTTGGAGTAAAGTTTGACCATCTCCTTGTCTTTTCTTCTGAGCTGTTTTCGGAGCTCTTGGAGAAGTTGCTGCTCTGCGTTCTTGGGACGGAAGATTGGCTCATCTTCGCTTTCCGGGCCTGACTCCTCATGGACCGAAGGGTCTTTCTGCCTGTCATCCTCATCGAGAGGGTTTTCATCATCCAGTGGAGGCGGCTGTTCTTGGGAAGCGGCAACCACATTCAAGCCAGATTGGATTTGAGATGTGGTGGCCCCGTCCTTACTCTTGCTGCGTGTGCCCACCATGTAGACAGTGTGGACCTCATATCCAGTCGTCTCTTTCTCATTGGCGGGGAGCTTAAAGAAGACACCCGATCGAGCAGTGGTCAAGAGTACTGCTGGAGCTTGCTCAGGACGCGTTGTGGCTTTGTTAGTGTTGATGGCCTTGCCCCCAGCTGGGGCCAGAGAGAGTCGTTCAAACACCGATTTGCGTTTGAGTTGGGGCGCCTTCGAGACCACCACATTTGGCCTCTTGCCTTTCGAGACCGGTTTGTCTGTCACCGGGGCTTGAGGAGCTGGGATGGCGCCAATTGGCATGAACATAATAGAGCCAAATGGTAGCAGCGACTCCTCCCATTGTCGCCCAAGACTGTCCGGAAGGACCGTCCTGGAGTCTATCCTCATCGTGTTGGAGACGGGAGCTGAGTTCATCATCGAAGACATCGTCGGAAGGTGATTGCTTGAAAATCTGCATGAATAAGCATTAGTTTTAGTAAAAATACAGGTATGTATATTGATTGAGTTCGCATGAACGCTTAACCTGAAATATGGGAGGAGAGAATGGTTCCACCGGGCGTGCCAGAATCTGTAGGGTGTTTTTCGTCACCCCATTGAGATAGGAATACGCGTGTGCTTGTCAGGCGTACTACAGATTCCCCCTGCCTAGGGTAGGCTGGGGTTTAATGATTGTGGAGATCCGAATCTCCGGCAGCCGCGGACTAAACCGCCGTTAATTACCCCTCGCCTTTGGAGCGAGGGAATCTCCGATTGACGGGTTAAACTGTCCATGCGAACTCAATGTGCAGTGTGCATGCGATGTGTTTTGAAAGGGTATTTTGGATATGTCGGGGGCCACACAGAGTTCTAACAGGGACAATGTCGTAGAGTACGTGTGTGTGTAAATATGTATACACGTGTGTGTGTGAATATGTATACATATGTATATATATATGTATGTACATAAAAAGAGGGGGAAAAGACATCCATAGGATGCGTGGGGCCAGCGCCTTGAGCGTTGTGCGCTTAGGTGCTGTGCGCTTAGGCGCAAGCACACCACGTGTCGACACGTGGGCGCTTTGCGCTTGAGCGCAGGGCGCTGTAGTGCAAGCGCGCCACGTGTCGGCATGTAGGCGCTTTGCACTTCAGCGCCTGACGCTCGAGCGCAAGTGCGCCACGTATCAGCACGGGGGCGACTTGAGCGCTGGGCGCTTGAGCGCAAGTGCGCCACGTATCGGCACGGGGGAGACTTGAGCGCTGGGCGCAAGTGCGCCACGTGTCGGAACGGGGGTGACTTGCTCCAGAGCATTGTGCGCTTCAGCGCAAGCGCGCCATGTGTCGGCACTGGGGTGACTTGCGCTCGAGCGCTTGCGCTTGAGCTCGAGCGCTTGCGCTGGAGCACAAGCGCGCCACGTGTCGGCATAGGGGCGACTTGCACTCAAGTGCTTGCGCTTGAGTGCAAGCGCGCTACGTGTCGTCACATGGGCGCTTTGCGCTCGAGCGCAGGGCACTGTTGTGCGAGCGCGCCACGTGTCGGCACGTGGGCGCTCTGCGCTTGAGCGCTGAGCGCTTGAGCGCAAGCGCGCCACGTGTTGGCATGTGGGCGCTCTGCGCTTGAGCGCAAGCGCGCCACGTGTCGGCACGTGGGCGCTCTGCGCTTGAACGCCGGCGAGGAAAAGCGGCTTTTAGCCTACAAAGATTCTCGGAAGAGAAATCAGAGTGGAGTTGGACTCCTAAATGTGTTTTTGGGGTTAATGGAAGGGGTTCTTCTTCCTCCTCCTCTGTTAGCTGGATCTTGAAGATCAAGAGATGTGAGATCTCAAAATCTCTCCTTTTTGGGATCTAAAGACAGATCCAAGTTCCCCTTCGTGGGTTTGGTGGTGAAAAACTATCTTGTTTTTGAAAAGGAAGAGTAAAACTCTTGATTTAATTCAAAAGAAAGAAAAAGGTTTGAGACCTTCAGAAAAGGGAAAGAAATACAAACCCTAGGTTTTTTTTGAGAGAATGAAAAAGTGCCCTTTTATTCATCATCATGTTTCTTTTTATAGGCTTACATATTTACATATAGCCCCTTGGGCTTTGCAAAATGGCATTTTGCTCATTCCATGGCTCATGTGCCATTTCATTTTTGCACATAAGCCATGGGCTTACAAAATATTGGCTTTATACCCATTTTGCATACATTCATGTATAAAAAATTACATAAAAATTATTTATTACATGATTTTGTTGTTGGCATAGGGAGGCTGGCCGCGGGTTCGGCTTGGGCATGTGCCCGCTTGACTTGGGCTTGGGCCCACCTGGCTTGGGGTTGACCTTGACTTTGACTCGGTCAATCGGGGTGCAAGTATTTACCCCAACACTGACGATCTAAAAGTTGAATGAGTCTCATCGGCTTCTAAATGAGTCCAACCGGGTTATCCAAGCCAAGATGGATGAGATGAACGGCCTCTAAAACACTATGAAGAGGTTGAGGAACGCCATCAAGAAGGATGCTCAGGAGGCTTTAGATGCGGCAAAGCTTGTTGAGAGCTGAGCGGAGAAAGCCGTGGAGGAATACATGGCTTCTAATCAATTTTACCTTGATCTCGCCGAATCTGCGGCCGTCGAGTGGCACAAAGTTTTGGACGCCGTCAAGGAATCTATGCCAGAGTTCTTCGATGACAAGCTCCTTGCTAGATTCCTCCTCGCCAAGGAAGTACTGCAGGGGGAGGCGCCAAGCTGGCCGTGGGAGGCGAGGCTATCGGCGGAAGCACCAACTTTGAGGTTGCCGTTTTTGCCGCCGATGGTGGCGTCAAGTAGGGTGAGATCCTGGCCGATCGGGCGGTCTGAGCTATCCCCCCTTCACGATTTTTCTTGTATATATATTTTTTGGATTTTGTAAACCTCCAGCCATTTTTGTAAGGCTGAGGAGCCCACAATACCTTGTATATAACTTTGATTATATAAAGTATACATTTTTATTTGCTCAAATGTCTGATCATCCTCCAAGTACTTTTAGCTCGTAAGTCTTTTCATCTTGCAAGCACTTCAGCTCGTAAGTCTCTTTATCTTGCTAGTGTTTGGCTGGTGTCCACCCTTTCTAGATGATGATTGTTCATTGAGTATGAGTCGAATGATAGCCAAGTGTAAGAAAGTCGGTATCCTCCCTTTCCCCGGAGTCGAGGTGGCGATCATTCATCTAGTATGAGTCGAATGATAGCCAAGTGTAAGAAGGTCGGTATCCTCCCTTTCCTCGGAGTCGAGGTGGCGATTATGCATCAAATATGAATCGAACGATAGAAAAGTGTAGGAAGGTCAGTATCCTCTCTTTCCTCGGAGTCGAGGTGGCGATCGCGCATCGGGTATGAATCGAATGATAGCCAAGTTTGAATAGGTCGGCGTTACTCGATTATACCCGGTCGCCTCACGATGAGGGCTTTGAATCCACAACGTCTGTTGGGCAGGAAGCTACCCGCTGTGGATGGACCGAGCAGAAATCTACTCAGTGGCCTCACGATGAGGGCTTTGGATCCACAGCGTTGTTGGGTAGGAAGATACCCTCTGTGGATGGACCGAGCAGGAATCTCCTCGGTGGCCTTACGAAGAGGGCTTTAGATCCATAGTGTTGTTGGGCAGGAATCTACCTGTTGTGGATGAACCGAGCAGGAATCTACCTGGTGGCCTCATGAGGAGGGCTTTGGATCCATAGCGTTGTTGGGCAGGAGCTACCCGCTGTGGATGGACCGAGCAGGAATCTATTCGGTGGCCTCAAGATGAGGGCTTGGGATCCATAGCATTGTTGAGCGGGAAGCTACCCATTGTGGATAGACCGAGCAGGAATCTACTCGGTGGCCTCACAATGAGGGCTTTGGATCCACAGCGTTGTTGGGCAGGAAGCTACCCGCTGTGGATGGACCGAGCATGAATCTACTCGGTGGCCTCGTGATAAGGGCTTTGAATCCACAACGTCTGTTGGGCAGGAAGCTACCCGCTGTGGATGGACCGAGCAGAAATCTACTCGGTGGCCTCACGATGAGGGCTTTGGATCCACAGCGCTGTTGGGTAGGAAGATACCCTCTGTGGATGGACCGAGCAGGAATCTCCTCGGTGGCCTTACGAAGAGGGCTTTAGATCCATAGTGTTGTTGGGCAGGAATCTACCTGTTGTGGATGAACCGAGCAGGAATCTACCTGGTGGCCTCATGAGGAGGGCTTTGGATCCATAGCGTTGTTGGGCAGGAGCTACCCGCTGTGGATGGACCGAGCAGGAATCTATTCGGTGGCCTCAAGATGAGGGCTTGGGATCCATAGCATTGTTGAGCGGGAAGCTACCCATTGTGGATAGACCGAGCAGGAATCTACTCGGTGGCCTCACAATGAGGGCTTTGGATCCACAGCGTTGTTGGGCAGGAAGCTACCCGCTGTGGATGGACCGAGCATGAATCTACTCGGTGGCCTCGTGATAAGGGCTTTGGATCCACAACGTTGTTGGGAAGGAAGCTACCTGTTGTGGATGGACCGAGCAAGAATCTACTCCGTGGCCTCTCAATAAGGGCTTTGGATTCACAGCGTTGTTGGGTAGGAAGCTACCCGCTATGGATGGACCGAGCAGGAATCTACACGGTGGCCTCGTGATGAGGGCTTTATCATTTCTTTAGTATCTCCTTAGGGCGTCATTCAACCTTCCGTGACCTATATAGGTAGGAATGACAATGGTCGCAGATAGCATATGGCAACACCATATCGGGAAAGTGTGATATTCCGTGATTTGCGTCATTGTGTGAGTAAATCTCGGCCGTTGGAAGATTTTTGTTGAGGCTATAAATAACGAAGGCATATTGGTTTCTTTCAGGTCTTGCAATCCCTGAAGATGACCGGCCACGTGTATACCATCAGGAAGATCGTTTCTCATGATGATGTATACTTTTGTAACCTCGATCGTTCCGTGGAGACGTACGAGGCGGTGATAGGCCACCTCGAGGGCCACTGTGGGTGCCTGCTTCCCCGGCGATCTCCTCAACTTCAGGTGCTAATTTATGCAATATGGAAGACTTCCCCGGGTTTGTACAACACCCTATCTCTGCAGTTGATGGACAAGACATTCGACAAAATGCACACTATCCATGGGCTTGATCTGATCTCAAAACGTAGGCATGATTGCTCGGTGGACCTCCTTCTTGAGAGTTTCCAGCAAAAATTGGTCGTCGCATCTTGGTCGGCGGACGAGGATCCTGGGGAGTTTGTGGCTTCTAGGATCCGTGAGTACCGTCGGAGGGAGCGGGTCGAAGCTTCTTGGGCTCGGCTGGAGGAGCTTTCTTCGGTGTATCACCGACAATGTTTTCTTATTTCTCGCCCTCCTTTGGTGTAATTGTTGTAAGGCTGGGGAGCATATAATACCTCTTAATAAATAAATTTATGCTTTGTTGAGGTGCATTGTCTCTTTTTATCTCCTCGATACATGTTATACTTTTTTTTTAAAAACTTTGAGCTTGGAGCCGAGAAAAGAAACAAAGGGCTGGAGCCCCACGGTGGTGTAAAAGATCTCTTCTATGAGAGGATCTAGCTCAGGAGACTTTCACGACCCGAAATGGCACGCGACTGGCACTTGAATCATATGAAGTCTATAGGACCCCATCTAATTCAAGTAAGCCAAAACCCAGATATCTAAACCAATTTTAAAGAAAGTGTTTTGTTAAAATAAGCCGAATATGCGTTTTTAAAATATCGAGTCTTTTCTGAAAATTTCGGCAGAGTTTCCTTTGAAAATACTGGCCCCGAACGGGTACAACATGCATAATATGTATAAAGGCATCCCCAAGAGGGAGCTAGCTCTTCGTCAATTGACAGTCACAACCACGCAAGCAATATAATATACAACGCCAATGGGTAAGGATCAAAACTCAAAAGGAAACTCAAAATCAACATGAAAACCATAGTAATAAAACGCGCGACTCTAAGGTCGAAATAATAAACAACTGGTCTCTAAGTCTGAAATAAATATACAAGTTTGGTTAATGGAGTTACTAGATACAACTGAATGTAAATAAAATACAATGGTGGTCACGATGCAAGTGAACCCACCTACCAAAGCAAATCACCGGAATGGAAGCAGTGTGCCAGCAAAGCCGTAACGAAACATGTACGGCAAAACCCACAAGAAACTGTAGTACAACGGGGGTGAGTTGCCAACTCGTGAGTAGAAAACATCACAGAGCAGAAATCATATGTATGACTCAATCCTAGATCAATACGATCAATAATATATAATCTCAAAATGATAAAGTCTGAAGCATGAAAAGATGGCAAGGGTAAACAGCTATACATAAGTGTAATCCCATGTGCTCGTATTAGTGTCTCAGGTAGAAATATATCATGTGTATGAGGTATGAATGTAATGTAATGAAAACAGAATACATGTAAATGAAGAAACTATTTTCTTGTTTTAGTGAAATTTCTGTTTATATAAAACGAGGTATCATCAATGAAATTAACATAAATCAGTGTCTAGCATCGACACAAAATATAAATCCCAATATCTCAATATCTAGGACTCCGGCTATCCGGACTGGCCCATATCATAATATCTCAATACCTCAATATCAATATCCGGGGCTCCGGCTATCCTGACTGGCCCAACTCCGATCGGTATCCTCCGGATATCCGACGAGTCACAATACAATCACCGGTCATCAATGCTCCCCTGTCACAGGCTCAACGCCAATCAACTGCGATCTTCTTGTCCCGGGGTACCGTACCGGGTCCACCATGCACCCATAGACGGTTCCTACTCCTCCTCGAATTGGGTGTATGATATCGCTCAAGAGCCGAGAAAACTCATGGTGGACATATCTCAAATCATATCATGAGAAAACCGCAACTTTCATTTTAAAATAATAATCCGTTTTATAAAATCTTGCGGTTTCTCCAAATCCATAAATCTCATGGAAAACCCAAATCTCAAGAATAAAAGACAATGAATTTAAAAGTATTGGGCTCCGGCAAATACGGACTGGCCCTAAATAATAATGCATGACAGTGAATAATAATATGCATGAAATAGCAAGTACTAAATGTAATGTCTAAACTAGCATATAAAAGCAAGTACGCTAATGTCACGTCGAAACTATCAGCTAACAACCCATGTCAATGGAATAATATTCTCTAAAGTGTACGTGACATGGCAATTACCGATGATGATGTATGTGAGCCGGCTAGTAGGTGTATGTGGAACATACGCATGATCGGTAATGGTGTTGGTGTTCTGACAGCATGATTTCATTAATAGCATATGAAAATACAATATAAGCATGGAATGCGATGCGAGCAGCAAGAATATGCGGGAGATGAATAACAAATACAACAATAAGGAATATGCAATAATGTAAACGAGTCATACAGGTAACTATAGGTCTGAACTAACAGGCAAATAAAAAGGTAAGGAAACCGCCTAAAATCTGAGTCGATATATATATATATATATATATATATATATGTATAATAGTCTGTGATCCCGTCTCAATAGTATCCCATGCGATACCCTATATACTATGACATCCTCGAGTCAAGAGTGCGGATCTATTATCAATATAGCTCGTACGGTAAATCCATCGTACGGTATCCCAATCTGGGTACGGGTCAAATATCACATTTATCTCATTTCTCATATGGTATTCTTTTCATCATATATCATGATCTGGGGTACTGATCTACGTCTAGTACAATACTAATACCATCTATGTATATGCATGCATGTGCATGAAAACACCATGCCTAAAGGACCCGCTAAAATATCATGTCGTATCCCAAATACAAACCATATCACATCACCGATCTCATGGCCTCAAGCCCAATCTCATCAACTCATCTCCAATCCCAAGTACTATCGTTATAATCCATGTATATGTATATGTATATGTATATGTATATATATATACATAGTCCCATGCTTGTCACAACCCGAAGGTACGGAACGTGACTAGCACTTAGATTACGAGACGTCTAAAGGCGTAACGCAACCTAAGTCAGCCAAAGCCCAGAAAATCTAAACCAAAATCAAAAATAGTGAAGGAAAACCTTTTTATGAAAACGATTTTAAACCATTTAAGTTGTATAAATCCCTATTTTAAGAACATCAAAATTTTCCGAAAATTTTGGCAGTCTCCTTTATAAATACTAGCCTCCAAAATGGGTACAACAAGATATATAAACCTGTAATGAAATAATAGCATCCCCAAACGGGAGCTAGCTCTTCGCCCAAGGTGGATCACAACCACACACAATATATATGTAATATCAAGCAAATAAGCATAAGGAAACACAAAAATAAGGGGAAAAAACACGACGTCGGCTCAAGTGAGCTCGACCTCAGAGAAACAACATATACACAAATCTCTCAGTCTCATCACTAGGTCGCATATACAAATAAGAAGTGGTAGATGGAGAATACTAGAAACAATGATAGTACAAAAAAGACAAAAGTGTCATCGCAACCCACCTAAGAGCAATGTCGCGAGTTTGAGCAAAGAAGCCAAAGAAAAGATACGCCCGCCGCTACGAGGCTAGCGAGTCCGACCTGCAAGACACTGTGGCACAACGGGGGTGAGTTGCTAGCTCGTGAGTAGAAAATAACATCTAATAAGGCTATCGTAAGAATGCACGCAAATGCATCACAACATGTATGTCTAGATATGATGTAATGCCACTAGTTTGTATTCACATGAATGCAAAATCAATACTAAATCTTTAAGTGTTTAAATATGATGATCTCTGCATTATTAACATAAAAAAATATCTACACAATAGCAAAGGTACCATCAATGAAATCATTCGAAAACTGTGTCAAGCATCGACACCAAATATGGAAATATATCTGTCTCAATGTCTCATTATATCAATGTCTCAATACCTCGGCCTCCGTCAGTCCGGATCGGCCCATATCATCAAATCTCACGACAATGGTCGGTATCCTCCGGATATCCGCCACGCCAGACATCACCGGTAGGTAGTCTTCCCCTGCCAGGCTCATCGTCTACAACTCGATCTTCTTGCCCCGGGGTACCATACCAGGCCTACCATGTACCCAAGACAGTTCATCCACTCCTCGAATCGGGTCTCGAAATCCAAAAGAAAACATGAAAACTCATGGTGGACGACAAATACATCACGAGAAAACCGCAACTTTATATTAAAAATGATGATAATAAACTTTTGTTAAATTCTTACGGTTTTCCCAAAAATCCAGAAATCTCATCAATACTGAAATCTTCAAGAAAATCATAATACCCAACATGTTGTATATGATAAATGCTTATGATATCAAAAGTATGCAATGTGATTTATGGCTAGGACATCTATATAAGCAGGACGATGAAGTGAGGTATATACATGCTATGCAATTCAATATATCATGTATGATGCAAGTGTTTGATATTGAACTGAGCAAGTTCTACAGTGCTCGTGGCATGGCAATTACCAAAGGCATGTGTGTTCACATGAATAGTGCGTGTGCAACATGAGCCAATGGAAATGGTGTAAGTGTCATAACAGGTGATATCACACATGTGTATACAGATAACTAGAAAGCTATGCATATGAATGAGATGGTTAACTGAATAACTATGCATATAGTTTGCAAGTAATAAACTGATCCTAACTATGTGGCGCCTCGCACAATCCAGACGATTTCCCTATATATGTATACATCTACTCACCCGGACGCCTCGCTAATATGATCCAACTACCGCTTTGCCTTTGTGCGCCGCGTCCGATGTTTCCGCAACCGATCCTAAAATTGCATAACACACAACATAAGATTGCACCTCATGAAATGATGCAAGTCACAATATGAAAAGATCGACGCACACAAGTTAGGCACAACGTGCACTAGGTGCACGAAACACACACGAAAACCAATAAAACCATAACTATAATCGTCGTTTCGGAGCAACCGTCAAAACTAAAACCCGATTAAACCAAATTCCGCATTCGCACACCCTAAAAGTCGTAGAAGATGCTAATAGTATCGTTAAGATATCACAATTAAATCACCTCCTAAGTTTATGAAAAACCTAGTAAGCATTAACATTTCAATTTCGATGCAAACATCGCGAATTAACGATATAGCGGTCACAACATCGCACAAACATCTAAACTAACCTACTAGATAGCCATTACACTAATTTTAACCTACTTACAAAGCTTCAAACCCTAATTTTAAATCAAACCCCTTTTCTTGAATTTACTAAACAAGCAATTATACTAAATTTCACACTTTAAATTTCTAATTTAGCATAATTAAACTACAAATTAACAATTTGATTGAAATTATACCTCACAAGTTGAACCCTAGCTTGCACTTGACCTCTAAAGATGCCTCCTTTCTCCTTCTCTTAAACCAATTTGGGCTTGAGAAGGGATAGCATAAGTTTTTTTTTTTGAATTTGAGAAGAATTTTGTGGATTTCGGTGGATTTTTGAATGAATTTAGAAGAAAAGAAATGGGGGGAAATGGGGAAAACCTGCTGCAAGTGGCTCGGCCTGAGGAGATGAGGGAATGCGAGAGAGAGTTGTGTAGAATTTTCCATGTAAAAGGTATCTTTTAAACTTATTTAATGCATATCACATCAATTTTCTATTTAAAATTCCATTTTAATTTCATTTTGATTTATTTTTAAACCCTTAAAACTAAAATCTTGGAAAGTCTTGATACAATTTTTGTTACTACTAGATTTTAGTTTATAATGGTTCCTAAGTATGTAATTTACCCATTTAAATTTTTATTTATCACTAATTTAATGTATATTTAAAAGCTTAAAATAATATTAAAAATAATCAATTAAGGAAATTTTTTTAAATGACTAGAAATTTTTAAGTGACAATTAATTAACCAATTTATCGCAATTTCTTATCTAGATTTTGTATAATTAGGCCTATATTGAAAAATAATTATTTTGACATTTTACGGAAAATACTGTTTATTTTATCGATTATCGAAAAATTACCTAAACGAAATTCAAAGTGTTACAATCTTCCCCCCTTAAAGAAATTCGGTCCCCGAATTTAAAATTTAACTACACGTACCTCCAAAAAGATGGGGGTATTTCTTCCTCATCTCGTCCTCGGTTTCCCGGGTGACCTCCTCGCTGTTCGGACCACGCCAAAGAACCTTGACGGACGGTATAACCTTCGACCTCAATTTCTTCACCTGCCGATCAAAATGACCACCGGCTGCTCGGTGAATGAAAGATCGCGCTCCAGCTGGATCATCTGGTGCTGAATCGCATGGGAAGGGTCATGAAGGTACTTGCGGAGCATCGAAACATGGAACACGGGGTGAACATCTGGGAAGCTGTGCGGAAGGGCCAACCGATAAGCCACCGAACCGACACGCTCTAGGATCTCGAAGGGACCAACATATCTAGGACTAAGCTTTCCTTTCCACCCAAATCTCATCACACCCGTCATTGGAGAGACCCTCAGGAAAATATGATCGCCAACAGCGAACTCGAGTCGGCGACGACGCCTGTCAGCATATGATTTCTGCCTACTCTGGGCCGCTCTCATCCTGTCCCCAATCAGCCATATCTTTTCGGTCGTCTCATGTACGATTTGCGGCCCCAAAATACTGCTCTTCCTGAGCTCTGTCCAACACACAGGCGATCGACATCTCCTCCCATATAAAGCCTCAAAAGGTGCCATCTGAATCGTCTCGTGGAAGCTATTATTGTAAGAGAACTCGATCAAGGGCAAATGACGATCCCAGCTACCACCGAAATCTAAAACACAAGCTCTGAGCATGTCCTCAAGAGTTTGAATAGTACGCTCTGACTGACCGTCAGTCTGCAGATGAAAATCTGTGGTAAAACTCAATCGGGTGCCTAAAGCCTCCTGAAGTTTCTGCTATAATCGGCTGGTAAACTTGGTGCCCAGGTCGGACACGATGCTAGTCGGGACGCCATGCAGTTGCATGATCTCATCAATATAAACCTGGGCATACTGAGCAAATCCAAAAGTGGTCTTCACTGGAAGAAAGCGAGCCACTTTCTTCAGTCGATCCATAATCACCCAAATAGAGTCATACCCTCGACTGGTCCTAGGTAGACCCATAATGAAGTCCATGGAGACCTGTTCCCACTTCCACTCAGGAATGGGCAAAGGCTGTAACTCGCCGGCTGGCCTCTGGTGCTCGGCCTTGACTTGCTGACAAGTCAGGCATCTCGATACAAAGTCTGTAACATCCTTCTTCATCCCATCCCACCAGTAAACCTCTCTCAAATCACGGTACATCTTGGTGGAACCTGGATGAACACTGTACACTGATCTATGTGCCTCCTCAAGAATATCACGCCTCAGTCCTTCAGAATCTGGTACGCACAGTCGAGTCCCAAATCGAAGTATCCCCTGATCATCAATCACGAACTCGGAAACTCTGCCCTACCGAATCTGCTCGATAATCTGTAAAATATGGGCATCACCGGACCATGCCTCGCGAATATAGTCAAGTAACTGTGGGCATGCTCTAAAATGGGCCAGCTGTCCCCCTGTAGGAGTAAACTAGAACTTCACTCGACTGTCACATAAAACCTGCCAATCCACTATCGACTGCATCTATGCTGCGCTCAAACAAGATAAGTTACCTCCGGGCCTCCTGCTCAAAGCATCTGCCACCACATTCGCCTTGCCCGAATGGTATAGAATCTCGCAGTCATAGTCTTTCACCAACTCCATCCAATGGCGTTGTCTCAGATTTAGATCTTGCTGCTGAAAGATATACTTCAAGCTCTTGTGGTCAGTGAATATCTGGCACGACTCGCCATATAGGTAATATCTCCAGATCTTGAATGCAAACACCACTGCAGCCATATCTAAATCATGAGTGGGGTAGTTCTTTTCATGTTTCCTCAACTGTAGAGAAGCATACGCGATAACTCTATCGTGTTTCATCAATACATAGCCCAGCCCCAATCGAGAAGCATCACAATAAACCACAAAACCGCCTGATCCTGAAGGCAATGATAACACTGGTGCAGTAGTCAGACGAGTCTTCAACTGCTGGAAGCTATCCTCACATGCCTCGTTCCAATCAAAAGGAACCCCCTTCCGAGTCAACCCGGTCAACGGTGCAGCAATACGCGAGAAATCCTGGACAAAACGTCGATAATAGCCGGCCAGACCTAAAAAGATGCGAACCTCTGTAACTGATACCGGTTTGGGCCAATGCTGAACTGCCTCGATCTTCTTCGGGTCCACACAAATACCATCTCTTGTCACCACATGACCTAAGAAGTCGACACTGTCAAGCCAGAATGCGCATTTGGAAAATTTGGCGAACAACTGATGCTCCCTCAAAGTCTACAATGTGATACGCAAGTGCTGCTCGTGCTCCTCCCGGCTCCGAGAATATACCAAGATGTCGTCAATAAACACAATGATGAACTGATCAAGATACGGCCTGAATACACGGTTCATCAAGTCCATAAATGCTGCCGGGGCATTGGTGAGCCCGAACGACATCACCAAGAACTCATAATGACCATATCGTGTACGGAAAGCGGTCTTCGGAATATCCTCCTTCCGAACTCGCAACTGTTGATAACCTGACCGTAAATCAACCTTCGAGAAATACCCTACACCTTGGAGCTGGTTGAATAAGTCGTCAATGCGGGGTAGGGGATATCTGTTTCGCACAGTAACCCGGTTCAGCTGACGATAATCAATGCATAAGCGCATACTGTCGTCCTTCTTCTTAACAAACAGGACGGGAGCACCCCAATGTGACACACTCGGTCTGATAAGCCCTTTGTCAAGCAAGTCCTGCAACTGATCCTTCAGCTCTCTAAGCTCCACCGGGGCCATCCGATAAGGAGGTATAGAAATAGCCCCCGTGCCGGGGATCAAGTCGATGCAGAACTCAATCTCGTGCTCTGGCGGCAGACCAGGTAGCTCGTCAGGGAATACATCAGGAAACTCTCTCATAATAAAGACCTGGTCCAACGGAACCTCTATGGCGCTAGTATCACAAACATAGGCTACGAATCCCTTACACCCTTTCCGCAAGAGCTGACCAGCGCGAAGAGAAGAAATCAAGCTGGGAAGGGCAGCGCTACGATATCCTTGAATAACAAGAATCGGCTCACCAGGAAAACTGAATCTGACTGCCTTCTCACGGCAGTCCACAGATGCATAACAGGTGGCTAGCCGGTCCATACCAAGAAGAACTTCGAAGTCTAGCATATCGAGGAGAATCAAATCAACTGAAGAATCCCTCTCCTCGATACGAACATGACACGATCGACACACAAAACGAGCAACAAACGACTCGCCTACCGGAGTAATAACGACAAGCGGCTGATCTAACGAAGAAGACTCTCGGCCCAACCTCGGTGCAAAGTATGTGGATATATAAGAATGTGTGGAGCCTGGATCAAATAATACCCGTGCATCAAAAGAACATACTGGAAGAGTACCTGTCACGATGGCATTAGATGCCTGCGCATCCTGAGGAGTCAAATCGAATACTCGGGTGTCCACCACTAATAGCTGGCTGTCCTCTGCTTCTGCCTCTGCCTCTATCACCTCGTCCTTTCTGAACCGGACCGCCATGCCCACGATCTCTAGGAGCATTTGCCTGGCGTGGAGCATCATCAGGGGTAGGAAGTAAAGCTCTTTAAGGAGGTGGTGAAAGTAGTAAGGTCACATGTGGCACTGTCGCCGCGCTCTAGCGCCTCATGGTACAGTCTCTGACACGATGGTACTGACTCCCGCACCCGAAAACATCCCGGCGACGACTGCTGGGTCTGTGGATATGAACCAAATAACTGACCCCGTCTTAATCCTCTTCCGCCACCATCTCCCGGAAAGAATCCATCACGGTTTCTACCCACCTGCCGCTGGGCTGGCGTATCAGTACGAATCTGCTTCGGCCCAGAAATGACCGGAGTCTCAGAAATGCGCTCCTCCAAAAGTAGGGCTGCATCCATCGCGGCTGTGTATGTGTCAAAGTGATGGGTTCCGAAGGCAAGGAATAACTGTGTGGCAAGTCCTCGCACAAATCTCTTTATCCTCTTCTCTTCATTGTCCACTAGGTACAGAGCATATCAGGACAATTGAGTAAACTGTATATCATACTCGGACACTGTCATCCCAGGGGTCTTACACAAAGACTCAAAACTACAGGCTCGAGCATCTCGGACACTCTCCGGAAGAAAACGGGTAAGAAATGCAGCTGTGAACTCGTCCCAAGTCATAGGAGGTAAACCTGCAGCTCGGCCTCTCTCTACTAAATCGTACCACGTCTGAGTAAGGCCCTCCAGACGAAAACTCACTAACTCCACCCATCTATCATCAGAACACCTCAACGAACGACAAATCCTAGCCATCCTATATAGAAATTCCTGTGGGTCCTCTGTCGCATCCGTGCCGGTAAAGGCTGGAGGTCTCAGCCTCATAAACTCCTGTAGTGAAACGGGGATAGTCGCATGAGTAGCAGGAGTAACCTTCTGGGCAACAGGTACAATCGTGGTCTATACGGTGGGAGGAACGTCCTCAGATCTCTGTTCCCGAATGGACTCAACTAAAGATCCCATCATCTGTCGCAACTCCTGTATACCGGCCTCTAATCTAGCAATACGGTCTGGAGAGGGCGGATCAATACGACCCTGAGGGTTAGGCATATCATCCTGCTCGATCCACGCCTCAGACAAGCCTGCTCGAAGCTCATCCCTAGCGGCAGTCCGCTGAGCTCTCGTAGTCTTTGGCGACATCGAAGCTGGAATAAGAAACATGAGAGATAATAACGTTGCAATTGAATCAAGGAATATATGGAATCAAGAGGGGAAATACAAGCAATTATGTCCTAAGGTCACTTAGGCGGAGTACCGTATCGTAAGTATGCCGCGGAACATACCCACGCTACGCCACTCTGCTTAAGTCACCTACTCCATCTACCAAGGGTCGTCCTACACTCAGATTAGTAAAATCTATAGCTCTGATACCAACTTCGTCACGACCCGAAGGTACGGAACGTGACTGGCACTTAGATTACGAGACGTCTAAAGGCGTAACGTAACCTAAGTCAGCCAAAGCCCAGAAAATCTAAACCAAAATCAACAAGAGTGAAGGAAAACCTTTTTATGAAAACGATTTTAAACCATTTAAGTTGTATTAATTCCTATTTTAAGAACATCAAATTTTCCGAAAATTTCGGCAGAGTCTCCTTTGTAAATACTAGCCCCAAAATGGGTACAACAAGATATATAAACCTGTAATGAAATAATGGCATCCCCAAGCGGGAGCTAGCTCTTCGCCCAAGGCGGATCAGAACCACACGCAATATATATGTTATATCAAGCAAATAAGCATAAGGAAACGCAAAAATAAGAAGAAAAAAAACACAACGACGGCTCAAGTGAGCCCGACCCCAGAGAAACCACATATACACAAATCTCTCAGTCTCATCACTAGGTCGCATATACAAATAAGAAGTTGTAGATGGAGAATACTAGATACAATGATAGTACAAAAAAGACAAAAGTGTCCTTGCAACCCACCTAAGAGGAATGTCGCGAGTCTGAGCAAAGAAGCTAAAGAAAAGGTACGCCCGCCGCTACGAGGCTTGCGGGTTCGACCTGCAAGACACTGTGGCACAACGGGGGTGAGTTTCCATCTCGTGAGTAGAAAATAACATCTAATAAGGCTATCGTAAGAATGCACGCAAATGCATCACAACATGTATGTCTAGATATGATGTAATGCCACTAGTATGCATTCACATGAATGCAAAATCAATACTAAATCTTTAAGTGTTTAAATATGATGATCTCTGCATTATTAACATAAAAAAAATATCTGCACAATAGCAAAGGTACCATCAATGAAATCATTCGAAAACTGTGTCAAGCATCGACACCAAATATGGAAATATATCTGTCTCAATGTCTCACTATATCAATGTCTCAATACCTCGGCCTCCGTCAGTACGGATCGGCCCATATCATCAAATCTCACGACAATGGTCGGTATCCTCCGGATATCCGCCACGCCAGACATCACCGGTAGGTAGTCTTTCCCTGCCAGGCTCATCGTCTACAACTCGATCTTCTTGCCCCGGGGTACCATACCGGGCCCACCATGTACCCAAGACGGTTCATCCACTCCTCGAATCGGGTCTCGAAATCCAAAAGAAAACATGAAAACTCATGGTGGACGACAAATACATCATGAGAAAACCGCAACTTTATATTAAAAATGATGATAATAAACTTTTGTTAAATTCTTGCGGTTTTCCCAAAAATCCAGAAATCTCATCAATACTGAAATCCTCAAGAAAATCATAATACCCAACATGTTGTATATGATAAATTCTTATGATATCAAAGGTATGCAATGTGATTTATGGCTAGGAAATCTATATAAGCATGACGATGAAGTGAGGTATATACATGCTATGCAATTCAATATATCATGTATGATGCAAGTGTTTGATACTGAACTGAGCAGGTTCTACAGTGCTCGTGGCATGGAAATTACCAAAGGCGTGTGTGTTCACATGAATAGTGCACGTGCAACATGAGCCATTAGTAATGGTGTAAGTGTCCTAAGAGGTGATATCACACATGTGTATACAGATAATCAGAAAGCTATGCAGATGAATGAGATAGTTAACTAAATAACTATGCATATAGTTTACAAGTAATAAAGTGATCCTAACTATGGGGTGCCTCGCGCCATCCAGAAGATTTTCCCATAGATATATACATCTACTCACCCGGACGGCTCGCTAATCTGATCCAACCACCGCTTTGCCTTTGCGCGCCGCGTCCGATATTTCCGCAACCGATCCTAAAATTGCATAACACACAACATAAGATTGCACCTCATGAAATGACGCAAGTCACAAAATGAAAAGATCGACGCACACAAGTTAGGCACAACGTGCACTAAGTGCGCGGAACACACACGAAAACCACTAAAACTTTAACTAGAATCTTCGTTTCGGAGCAACCGTCAAAACTAAAAACCGATTAAACCAAATTCCGCATTCGCACACCCTAAAAGTCTTAGGAGATGCTAATAGTATCATCAAGATATCTCAATTAAATCACCTCCTAATTTTATGAAAAACCTAGTAAGCATTAACATTTCAATTTCGATGCAAACATCGCGAATTAATGATATAGCGATCACAATATCGCACAAACATCTAAACTAACCTACTAGATAGCCACTACACTAATTTTAACCCACTTAAAAAGCTTCAAACCCTAATTTTAAATCAAACCCCTTTTCTTGAATTTACTAAACAAGCAATTATAACTAAATTTCACACTTTAAATTTCTAATTTAGCATAATTAAACTACAAATTAACAATTTGATTGAAATTATATCTTACAAGTTGAACCCTAGCTTGCATTTGACCTCTAAAGGTGCCTCCTTTCTCCTCGTCTTAAACCAATTTGGGCTTGAGAAGGGATAACATAAGGTTTTGTTTTGAATTTGAGAAGAATTTTGTGGATTTCAGTGGAGTTTTGAATGAATTTAGAAGCAAAGAAATGGGCGAAAATGGGGAAAACCTGCTGCAAGAGGCTCGGCCTGAGGAGATAAGGGAAAGTGAGAGAGAGTTGTGTAGAATTTTCCATGTAAAAAGTATCTTTTAAACTCATTTAATGCATATCACATCAATTTTCTATTTAACATTCCATTTTAATTCCATTTTGATTTATTTTTAAACCCTTGAAACTAAAATCTTGGAAAGTCTCGACACAATTTTTGTTACTACTAGATTTTAGTTTATAATGGTTCCTAAGTATGTAATTTAACCATTTAAATTTGTATTTATCACTAATTTAATATATATTTAAAAGCTTAAAATAATATTAAAAATAATTAATTAAGGAATTTTTTTAAATGACTAGAAATTTTTAAGTGACAATTAATTAACCATTTTCTCGCAATTTCTTATCTAAATTTTGTATAATTAATCCTATATTGAAAAATAATTATTTTGACATTTTACGGAAAATACTGTTTATTTTACCAATTATCGAAAAATTACCTAATCGAAATTCAAAGTGTTACAATACCCATGTGTGTGTGTGTGTGTATACATATCCCCATATGCGCACATGTAAAATAAATGTATGCATGTGTGTGTGTGCGTGTGGTGTAATCTCTAATCTAGGGTTTCGCAACTAACGCTAAACTGTAACATTAACTTTTAAGTACACTAAGCTAACCCATGAACACTTATCCCTATCAGGATAAACAGTAAACTCATAACAACATATAACACACACACACACACACACACACACACACACACACACACACACACACGTATTCGTACACATCACTACGAAACTGCGGGGGTGCTATACGCCATCCACCCGACTTCCCCCGTAGATATATATCTACTCACCTGATCTTCGCTTGCCAATGCCGACGTCGCCACGTGTTTGCTTGTCATCTCGAAGTCCACGTGGGGTACCTACATATCACATATAGCATCGTAAATGAAATCATGCACGAAAACCAAAATGTCGCATGAATCACCCATAGGTTAAAACCTATAGTTTACGCTTGCAAGAATAACCAAACAAACCCCCGTCGTTGACGTTCAAACGTCACACGGCGGAACACAAAAACAAATACCAAATTCTAGTTCATTAAAACCCGCAAAACGAATTAAGAAACTTGAAAATTTGTTCCAGATTTTACCCTAGGTCAAATTGGTCAATTTTGCACATGTAAAGGGTCTAGTTTACTGGAGATGGAGCCACAGGACAAACACGAGACAATTCCAACCCACCCTGGCCGCAAATTGCGGCCAGATGGAATAAATCCGCGGCCCAGGTGAGGGTGTAGGGGCTAGGGTCTTGGGTAAAGCTTCCTGGGTGCTTGCTTATCTCTCGGTGTTTGCTAAATAAATTTCAGAGTCCCCGGGTGTTAGCAGATTTCAATTTCCCTACACAATTCTCATAAAATACGAATATCGGGAATTTCTAAGTTCGCTAATTGGGGTTTGTCTCTGGTTTGGTGTCCAAATACTATCACTTGGGGGGGTTTATGGTCACTAATAACTCAATTACACTATCACAATCAAATCAAACCCTAACCCTAAACTTGGAATTTCCAAACCTCACTAAACGTCGCATAATCACTTCTAAACATGCATGGAAGCTAAAGTAAACCGAATACAACACTAATGGTTCAGAAATTATCTCATTTGGCAACTCAAGAATTTTCTTGAGTTGCCCCAAGTGTCCAAAATCCTTGGTTTCTTGGTCCAAAGTGTAGCTTGTGAGCTTGTGCACATTTTTAATGAAGTGGGGATGAGGTTTTGAGGTTGTTTTGGTGTTATTTTGAGAGGATGAAGAGGAGGTGGAGGTAAGGCAGCCATGAGAGAATGAGGGGAGGAAAATGATGAAGGAATGAAGAGGGAATGGGAGCCTTGGTCCAAGGTTTGACCTCTCACCCTCTCTCTCTCTCTCTCATGCCCATCCCTCTTTTCTTTCATTATTCCATTTTCTTTTGTTTTCTTTTGTTTTGTTTATCTTTTCTAATTTTAAAACAAGAATGCATGAAGAAATAAAGAAAAGACATGGTGTAAAAATGTAACAAGTGTTGGGATTACATAGCACCTAGCCTAGGGTTTGCAAGCAGCACACATGCAACAACAAAAAATCAAGGGGGTGCTAAGCAATCAAACTAATAATCATGCTAGAAAACTAGGGTAACCAAAACAAGTAATCTACATTACAAAGAGAAGTGAACGAAAATACAACCTTTGTCGATCCGGTCCTTCACTTCTAAAGCTCCGTGCTGATGTCCCTTCACTGCGATCATCGAGATCCCAGACTCTTGTATTGAATTCCCCGGAGAAATGAACAAGATTGCTCGTAGTCTTTGAGGCCGAAGATGATCTACGTCGAGGTGACTCAAACTCAAGCTAACCCTTCACTAGGTCAAGAACTTTGTGAAGAGAACACCCTAAACTAAATGGAAAGTAGTAGAGGATGATGAAATAGGAAGTGGATTCACTTTAGATTTTGTTTCTCACTTGATTTCTTCACTTAGAAAAATCTAGCAAGGTTTTTCTTTTGGATGATGAAGAAGAATAAGAAAAATAAAAACTCAAGTGATGTGAATTATGATCAATTATGCCACCATGGGTGAGTTAGTATCATCCACTAACCTTTGTAGAGACTAAACCATGGTTTAAGCTAATGGTTTGGTTAATAAATATCTTTAGTAAAACAAAGTGTGTACACTTTGTCAAATATGCTTTAAGCTTCATGAAGCTTCAAGTCAAGACAAAGAAAACCACCATTTTGAATTACAACAGAAATAAAAACCCTAACCATTATCTTAAATATTGTGTAAGTCACACACACACACAAGATTGCATGTATCATCAAGCATGATACAATCATGTACACAAACATATATCACATATAAATTATGTGCACATCAAGTGAGAAATGCAATCTTAAGTGAACAAATACTAGTTAATGTAAACAATATATCAAATATATAATTATACGTTAAATCATTAAAACAACACTTTATTTAATGATCTGGTCATATCGCATATAACCGACTAATATCTAGTGTATCAATATATCGAAACACTTGATTCGGTAACCCGGCTATATCGCATATAACCGACCGATGATACAAATCATAAGAATAGAATACAGTATCACATAATAGTATTATTCTTGGTCCCGCACATATCTCATATGCGCTCCTATTTCGTTTCGCCTGAGCTAGGAAATCTTTGTGTAGGACTCTAAAGACTCGTCAATACGCCGGCAGTAGGTGATGATCATATCAGACACCCACAAGCTGCAAGCGGTCTGCTAAACGTAACGACCACCCGGGAATTGAGCGATCAAAAGATCAACGAGCAAGCCTTCTCATACTCCTGCGAATCCAATCAGTAACACTTACCTCACAGTCCGGTCTGTTCGTCTAATATGTCGCATATCTCGCCTAGGGGTGGTAAACGTCAGACCCCAGTAGCTTGATAAGTCATGCCGATGTAAGGTCCATAATGGTCGTGAAACTACTGATAACACTTACCAGTAAATCACAGCAAGCCTGGCCAGGGATTTCCAGTTATGGCCAGTCGAGCATAGCACAACATCAACCCCCAATACCGGGAGAGACGAATCCCCTCCTATCGCTCATTGCCTCCATGTGACTCGGGACTGTACCCAAAAACCACCTGTTTGCACGACTCAGTAGAGCCGTAGTAGGGTGGAAATCAAAGCACAGTGGGAGACACAAAAGACTCTATGGCGATCTCGGGTCAACAGACTAAGCTGTACCAGTGTCACCAGAGAACTGCCATCTGACGTGAGGTAAAATACCATCTGGGAGTTCTCGGCGAGTCCGTTCAGTGTACCCAGTCTCCACTGAGCACCCGTATACCATCTCTAATGTCAAACACTAATGGGTATGGGATCATCCATCGCCCATCACATGGGTCGAGATGATATACGCTAGTTTACTCTGGAATATCGATGCCCCGTCTTGATATTCCCACGACTAAGAACATTGAAGGATGTACTCATGGACTACCCAGGCCCTACTAATATGATCTGCATCATAATCCTGGAAGTTGAGTACACATCCTAAGGGCTTTATCAACATGTAACAGAGAGACAGTAAGTATACATATTAAGATAAAAATCAACCAGATAGCATACTATCATATCGAGCAAGAAAGTCCTCCCTATATATGTCCTAGCATCCACTACAATATACATCTCATGTACAGTAATGGCCTCTAGGGCATACATATAACTAATAATCTCCCACTTGCACTAGGGCCATCATGTAGCAGTGGTTGTAGTATCTCATACTCAACCATCCCATAAAAGTCTCTCTCTGGGAAAAGGCCTTTGTGAGTAGATTCGTTGTGTTGTCCTCTGAGTCTACTCTCCTAACCTCGATCGCCCTGGAGATCAGCAATCTCCATGATCAGGTGATACTACCTCAGAATATGTCTGGGTCACTGATGGGACCGGGGTTCCTGGCCAAAGCCACACCTCCATTGTCACACAATGGTAGGAACCTTGTTCATCTCATGAAAAAATATACACCAAGACAGCCTTTTTGGTAGCATCTTAGATAGCAATGTCTTCAGCCTTTATCGTCTAGTTTTCCACGGTATCTAGCTTGGAACTCTTCCAACATACAACCCCTCCGCTGAGGGTAAAGACAATGCCTGCGACTGACATTCAGTCATCCTTACCACCCTCGAAGTTATCCAGTGATTCTCCCCAGGATCGATTGATACCATCTCACTACACCTAGTGAGAATCCTAACATCCATTTAGATCTATCTCATAGATCCAAAATCCAGGATTTAGAAGGTATCACCTAGATCCTACATAGAGAATCAATGTGATAAGAGGAGATTGACCGTACGTAGTATATGAAACTCATTTCCTATCAAGAGTATGTCATCTACGTACTATACGAGGATGGCCACCTTACTCTCTACTACCTTTTTGTATATACAAGGTTCATCTACCATTTTGATGAAGTGAAACATTTTGACTACCACATCAAAACAGACGTTCCAACTCCGCGATGCCTGCTTTAACACATAAAGCAACTTGCACATATTTCCGCTGCTCCCACTGTCTACGAAGCCCTCTGGCTGTTACTTATAGACGTTCTTTTCTAAATCATTATTTAGAAAAAGCAGTCATGACACCCAACCACCAGATATCGTAGTCATGGTATGTAGCTTGGCAAGTAGGTTCCGGATGGACTTAAGCACAGCCACTGGAAAAGGTTTCATCATTATCCACGCCTTGTCGATGACGAGAACCTTTAACAAGTCTAGCTTTGAAAGTCTCAACTTTTCCATCTACATCAAGTAATTTTCTTAAGATATACTTGCTCCTGATAGGGATTTAACCCTTCAGATATAGAAACCAAAGTCCATACTTTGTTGGTGTACATGGATTCCATCTCAGAAAGCTTAGCATCCAGCCATTCTAACAGAGTCCCCACTTTTGATGGCCTGCTCGAAACCAGTTGGTTCATCATCTCATGATGCAATCCTCCCTCCCACTGTCATCAAGAAACTGAAGTATCTCTCATGCGGATGAGGAACCCTACCAGATCGACGGAGAGGCTGAGGTTCGTCAGAAACTATTGAATCCTTATTCAATAGGTATGCAACTTCATAAGTGCATAACCCCCAAAAAGGAAACAGGTAACTCAGTAGACTCATCATAGAGCGCACCATATCTCATAGGGTGCGATTGCTCCGCCCCGATACACCGTAGTGATGTGGTGTATACGGAAGAGTAATGCTGAGAGAGAATCTCATTCTCCTTTAGAATATTCCAGGATCTCCATGCCTAATTATTCTCCTCCCTGATCACATCAAAGGACATAATACTTATACCTGTATTGGTTCTCTACTTCTATCTTATATTCTTTGAATTTCTCAAAAGCTTCAGATATGTGTTTCAACAGGAACATGTGTCCGAATCTTGAGAGATCATCAGTGAATGTAAGGAAGTATAAAGAACCAGTCCTGGCATATGTAGACTGGGGACCTTCATACATCATCATGTATTAGTCCCAAGAATTCACCAACTCTTTCTCTGTTTCAAGTAAACGGAGTTATGGTCATTTTATCGTTGTGACGTGACTGGCAAGTTTCACAAGATGTAAATTCAAACTGATTTGAATATGCATCTTAATGTAACTTAGCTAGTCGGGTCGCATTGATATGACCTTGTCTACAATGCCTCAAGAAAGATTCGTTCATTTCTGAACTCTTCCTCTTGTGTGTGTTTTGTACATTAAGAACTGTGGTTTGATTTAGAACGTATATGCTTTTAGATAACGTGCCTAAACCGATCAACACTTGATATAGGAAATGTTCAAAACATTATCCAACAATACAAAATTATATCCTTCTTTACTAAATAAAGAGACTGATACGATGTTGTATATCAGGTTCAGTATCTAATAACATTCGTTCAGAATCAATGTATTTAGTAATACAGGGTGATAACTGCCAACACCTTGGCTGCAACAATTGCACCGTTTCCAACTCTTGAAACTTATCATCCGTTCTCAGTTCTCTACCTATCTGTAGCACATGTAATAGATTACATATCCGGGATCCTGATCCGGTATCAAATACCCAGGAAGTAGTGGATACTGAGAAACAGTTTTATGTAATGAACACACCCGAAGAAGATACATCATGATGCACTTTCTTCGTTTGGACAACATGGGAATCCTGGTATTCCCCTAATTCCTTCTCGGTCTTATAACAATTACAGGTTGGAGCGGGACCAACGTTCCCCAGTTCAGTATAACAAGTGGGTTCGGTCAATACATCCAAACTATTATCTTGATTAACGCGTGACATGGTCGCTACCTGGAGAGAGAGAGAAGAAAACACTCTGCGTGCGCTCTTACAAGATTATATTGGTTATATATTTTATCTAATCAGGATGGCTCCCACTGTTTTTATCAAATCTTCCTTCAAACCTTAAAAGGAAAGACTAGCTGGGATTAATTACACTCTACAAGTTCGCCAATCTTTCAGCCAGGCTGGTGCCGGTACTTTGAGGGAGGTTCCCCATGCTTTTGCACGGACCTAATTAAAATAAACCTCGTTTTCCCAGGGGGCGTAACCCCGTTGACACCTTTCTAGACACCTACTTGATCGGCTAATTGTAAAGTGCAAAACTCTCCCAGGAGTAACAATTACTCGCAGTGGGTATCAGGATCCAACTATCATATAGAAGGTATGCAATCTCATTGCAACTTTCAACACTTGAAACTCCCGATAATGGTTTTTACCGCTAGTATTAATGACCTTAACTATGGTCAACAAATCATAAGCACTAGTCAAGCTCTACCAGTTATTTCGTGATTAATTAGACCCACCCACATAACCCTTAACTAAGGTCAACAAAGTCACATGACTGTCCTAACTAATCGCACCATATGCTGTGTAGGAAGACATCACCTAGCTACCATACATTGTGCCTTAACTAAAGTCAACAAATACAATACGAATACTAAGTACTCTACTTCCTAAAATGGCGGAGGGTTGCGGATGGTTTTTAAGAAAACCTTTAATGCTTTGAACTTGATCTCGTCGCAGAATCAAATGGTTTAAAATGGAGTGTTTTTGAGGCTTTTGCTAGTTTTGCTAAAGAGGTCACTCCCGGTGAAGGGATCTCGGCTCTTTCCTCGTCGAATGAGGTGCAGGATATTCACAATACTACTATGCAAAGGAAGAACTAGAAAAGCACTCAAAAGACAAAACCGAGGGTTGTAGCATCTGCTAGTTATTGCTAAAGAGGTCACTCCCGGTGAAGAGATCTCGGCACTTTCCTCGTCGAACGAGGTGCTGGATATTCTACAAGGAATACCGCTAGGCAAAGCAACAACTAGAGCTTCCTAATTTTTGAAATTCGATTCCACAACATCTTTTAAGTTTATTTTCTTTCATTAATCTCATTAATGAATGTCCTATCATTTAAGTCACCTAAACATCACAGATAAATACAACATATGCTTATGCCATCCGCATTCGCCTCGATGCCCCGTCATGCACCGTTAGGTTAGGTAACTAACAGCAGAGCGGGGCAGGGCTAGCGCGGGTGAAAAACATAAGCAACGTCTATATATAATATATCATATATACTATATACAGTATCTATATCCACATATCAAATGATCACATCACAGATAACGCAGCAGAAAACAACATATGAAATATTGGATATACTAGGATGTCCGTGTTTTATTTTGAGCCAGTATAAAACACGGATTCCACGGTCGTGATGAATAGCCAATCCCATACCCCTAGACCGCTACGAGAGCGACAAGCAACCCTACCAATTCTAGAGTTTGGAGACCCGGACACGACACCTCGAGATGGTCTCCCACTGGACTCTAGAACTCGGTTACTTGTGCTCCCCTCCTTGGGTCTATCTTAATGCGGAAAAGTAAATAATATAAATCAACGGTGACATCATCCTCAACCCGGAAGTGCCCCAATAAAAGAATTTTATATACAAGTTTTTACATGAATGAAAATAAAAAACACTCATCTCACATAAAAACTCCCGGCTATTCAAACTTGATGATCCAATATAACATATCCAGCAACACATAACATCACATATCATCAATGTAAGTAAATATGCGTATCCCAATTATCATTGACGTATAGCAACGAAACCGGCGATTCACCACATATTACACTTACGGTCGCAGAAAACGAAAACTACAATAGTTGGAATCCGCAACCACCATAGACATCATAAACTCGTAATATCTCATATTGCGGATTTCATGCCTAACAATATGAATTCCTTAGACATCGGATGCCTAAAAATTATAAACCCCGCATTTTAGTCTCGATATTGAAAACACTTTCTAATAATTAGTCGGGCAACTCAACAAGATTCCTGACATCCCGATCGAATGCTCGTCGGAAACTTTAGTAGACGGCCGCACCCCCCGATACCGACGATGAAGTGCACTTAGGCGGAACACCGCGGCCACGAACACCCAGACAGATGCTTTTTGGCAACGGAGTTCTCCTACAGTCACTTGGTCGGGGTTATGGGGAGTGGCTATCTAGTAATGTTACCCGGCGAGTATCCTAATACACAAAGTGATTGCGACGGACTTTTGATCGCATCAAAATCCCGTAGCAACTGATCAAATGAGACTAAATTGCTAGACTTATAAAATTCAAATGTTGTTGATTCCAAGTATTGTATCACAATATACCAGACGATGTTAAATGTTTCAAGCGAATCAAATAACACCCTCATCTCCCAATGAGCTCAACACTTGAGCGAAGTTAAAGTACCCAAAACGTGCCACAATACCTATGATCCAGCCGTAGAAGGGTCAAATCAACGCCACCCCTATGACACCACGGAACTATGGTGAACCCTAGGGTTCAAGCCGTGTTTCCGAGGGCAGAGAATCGAGTTATGGTTTATGTTCTTCTATAGGGCCTATAGAGTTACTTGCACGAACATTGAATATAATTAACTTGGAAAAATTCCAACACTTGGAAATTTCAGATGGGGTCATGGGGTGCTGTTTGAAATTCATTCGAAGTGTTAAATATAGCCTAGGTTACCATTACGATGCTAAAAAAAGTACGAATACGAAATACTCCGCAAAGAGTCCATAACTGACTTATCATCACATGAAAATCTGGACTACCCAAACAATACCAGAAACCTGTTCACACCATAATATTGTATTATTATATTCCCCATTCTTATTCTTTTTATAAATAAACAGGTGCTTTTGACCCATGTCTGCTACATATTACAGGTTACAGGTTCTTGGCGCGAAAACAGTGAAAAACACAAAAGACGACACAAAAGAAGGACTTTTGACCAACAATTAGGAGGATCTTAGTAAAGCCCAGCAGAAGAACGCTTCACCACCAACAAGGCAACGCAAGATCCAAATTTGAAAGAAAGACGGTTAAAAGATCCATTACAAAGTGTTCACTGAAGATCTGGAATTAATATAGAAGCCCAACTGATAAAAGGAATAAAGAATAAAGAAGCCCAGAGTAACCTAAAGAAGCCCAGGAAAAACAATCAGATGAACTCACCATTGGGCCGCGGAACCGCGGCCCAAGCGCACCATTGCCGCGGTTCCGCGGCCCTTTAAAGCCTTCATGGAAAGAAAATTTGACCTAAATGTTCTGAAGGCTATGGAAAGATTTTCTGGGGGTATATTTGTAATTGTAGACATGCGGTGCAATTGTAAACCTAGGGTTTCTATGTCCTATAAATAGAACCCAAAAGCTTTGTATTTTCTTATGCCTCCCTTGAATGAGTAAAATTTAGAAATCTTTTGGAGAGCATCGGTGTTTCTTCTCCATTCAGAAATTCAGATCTGACAACCCTGCATGGATGATTGGAGGGATGCATCTGTAAGTAATTTAATTTCTTGCCTTAGTGTAGATTTAAATTTCTTGCCCTAGGTAGATTTAATTTCATGCCCTAGGAACTTGTTTAGAGTTAGCTTTAGGGAAGGATTTTGAGAGATGAGATCTCTCATCTCTTTCTTACCCACCAAATATTTACAATAGGACTCCATGCATACATGCACATACCGCTCCCTACGGCACTCTATCCCTCGAGGTAGCGGTGATACCGTAGTATAAAGGCCCGGGTGTGATGTTTTCCATGGAGGTTAGGGTAAGGATCTCTAAAAGAAGGATAAGAACCTAGAAGAAGGAACACCTTCCCGAATGGATCCAATCCCCTTTATTGATAATTACCATAACTCCTCTTAGATCCTAATCTGGGTATAGAAAGCGTTGAGATTTATTTACATTTCCAAACCATTCCTAAACCTAACCCTAGCAAGATTTAGATCTAGATTAATTTAGTTTTTAGATAGAATCAATTTTTAGATTTAATAATTAATCCGAACACCCTTCGGAATTAACTCGTAAGCGCGAATCGGAAATTCACAACATCCCTGTGGACCGACCCGTACTCACCGGCTAGCTTCATGCGACGCCGTTCTTGATTGCGGTTAACAAATATTTTTGATCTATCTTTTAGAAAGCGCAAGCACGCTAAATCTACCAATCAAATGGCGCCGTTGCCGGGGATGGCGTAGAACTTTCCTTTTCGCAATTTCGGGTTAATCATAAAATTTAAAAAATCATAAAAATCTGAAAAATCCAAAAAAATTATAAAAATATATCATCTGTTATTTTTGGAAAGGGTATCTTTGTGTGAATTTTGCAGGATCTACGCACAAATTCGGATTTGGAAATCTACAGAAAGCGAAACAGAAAATAAACGATCCTATCAACAGAAGATTGCAACAACAGAGGAACAGAAAAAAATTTAGAGGACTGAGTCAACAAGTCAACCGCGCGATCTGGTGGAGAGCAAAAAAAAAAAAAACTGTGGCTCTTTCCGACCTTGGGACTGCCGCGGGACACCACATCTGGCCGCGGAACCGCCGCGGCCTAGTCGGTTCCAAAAAAAAACAAAAAAAAACAAAACAAAACAGGGTGCAGAAGCGCGGTAAAAAAAAAAAATAAAAAAATCTGTAAGTCTTCTGATCTCCTCCTCTGCAAATCTCTGATATATCTTCTGAAAATTCTCTTGCAGGATTCTTTGCGCTTAAAAAAATTCTTGTCCTTTCCAAATAACAAATCTTATGCAGGATTCGTTGCGCTATGCTTAAAATAATAATTGATTGCAAGTGATTTTTTCTGATTTGCATATCCTTAATCTTTTTGCTAAAAATATCTTTCCAAATAAAGAGCAAGAGAAGAAAAAGAAAATTTTAATTAGAAAACTTACAAACTTTGAAATTCATAGAAAACAAAGATTTGATTGAAAGTGATTTACTGTTTCGCATATCTTTAATCGGATTTTAAGGGGATTTTGACCAATTCAGATTGGGTGGGGATTTCATCACCCTTCCCAGGACCCCAGAAATCACATAAAGCATTTTGCATCGACCACAATTAATAAAAAATACTAGACTCGGCCCTAAGGAAATCGAGCTCAATAGGAAAAGGACTAGTATAGGCATCGACCGTTTATCCTAACTGATTTTGCAGTGTCTAGGCTAGTGGTTTTTAATTAGGCCCACTGGCATGGTGGTTCCTTCCCACTTACCTGGCCGCAATTGGCGGTGAAGAGGCGGTTTGAGGTCCTATTTCTAGCCCTTTGGAACAGTTAGGAGCTGTCTAGCTGACCTAGGTGACCCAAGATCTCGGACTGATTGTGCATTTCTGGTTATTTGCATTTGTGTCTTAGCCCTTTATCGAAAATTTTTGCAAAACAAATAAAAAAGAATAATAAGAGGAATTTAAAAAAAAAAAAAAGACTTGCAACTTTTGTCGCTGAGAAATCCTTGCACCACCTACCTTCTTCATCTTCTCTTTCTTCTATCATGGGTACCCCACATAATAAATCACTTGCCGAACTTTGGTATCCCGAACCTAATTTTGCGTCGTTCGGCAATTTGTTCGATCAATTTAAAGACGATCCTTCCATGCCTAAAATATCTTTGAAAGATCAAATAGAGGCGTCTAGGAGAAACAATTTGACTTTTCAACCCACTTTGTGTCAACCAAGTCAATCTTTACCACCTCCATATGTTGATACCACTTTTTCAAGTCCTTCTGTCACTCCTAAGCCGATGTCCATTGCTGAGCATATTGCTCAATCTCGCGGCCGATCTTTCACCCCTCTCCACACATCTAATTATAGGGATCTGCACGACTATTCACCTTTTTATCCATATGTTGACCCTACCCCTGTCCAATCACCCACTTCCTACCAGTCCTACCCGACTTTTCCACCGTCACTAGACAATGTTTCTACACAGCCATTAGGGAGTTTCACATATCCAAACAATTTCGAATATTTTACCGAAACCCCCTTACCACCCAAGTCTAGTTTGGAAGAGGCGTTGGAGGCGTATATCGCAGCAACAAACAAAATGGTTAAGAATGTGGAAGCGTCCGTGGCCACCCTTATGCAACCTGCTGAACCGGTAGCTAGTTTCCAACTAGCTCCAAATTTTCCAATGTATGAGGAGGCGGTTGGACAGAGAGAGAATGTGAGAGGATTCCAAATCAAACCTACCCATACCCTATTGAATCCAACAACTCCAATTTTCAAACATGTGTCCAAAATGATGCGTTGTGTGATTTTGTAGTGCTTGATTTGCCAAATTGTGAGGAACTCCCTTCGAGTGAAACAGCACCTAATCCGTTTGACCTTTACACTTCCACTTTAGAACCTACATTGATAAACATCCATGCTTTTGAGGAGGTGTCTAAAGATATTGACTTTCACTTGATTGAGGATATAGACGCCGGGAATATTTCGGATGATGAACCTGTCGATTTAATTGAAATTTTATGTTCAAATCATCATCCCGAGTTATTAAATGTTTCTCCCGAATCTCATATGCGTCTTGATTTTGATGATAATGGCATGGATGAGTTGAATATTGAGGAGAATTATGAGGATAATATTGAGAAGAGTGGTGAGGATCATATTGAGGTTGAACCATTTTTCTTTGATGCGTCGGATTTTCCAATTCATCATCTTGAACCTTTGCCTAAATCACCTTCCCTCTTTTCCATCGTTCCGACCACGCCTCATTTCACGCTTGACGACTGTGAGCTTGAAAACTTTTCCTTTGAATCTAACACAGTTCCCACAGCCGATGACACTTACGAGTGTTTCACTTTTTCGGACGATGTTGAAGTCTCACCGCCCGAGTTTGAGTCCTTTGCATTTTCAGATGAGTTAGTTAATCCATTAGACTCGGTTGCTTAAAGTCGTTTCGAACCATTGATGGAATCTTTCCAGTTCGACACAGTTTACTACGGTGAGAATGAGACCATCCCTAATTCACTCCCTTTCGTCTTTCCCATTGTTCCAACCGAACAAATGACCGTTACGCTTTCATCTCCTATACCAAGTTCGGCGTACCCATGTTTTCTTACGAATCTTGAGGGATTTGACCCCATTTCCCGACGGGTTGATAGGTTAGCGCAATCGCTTATAACATATCGGTCATCACATATTGCGCTAATTTATTCACTCAATTTACACCCTCAAGATTGTACTCCACTTCCTTCTTCTTTTCGCCATTCTTCTCACCCACCGAGACCATATTCTACCATTCTTCTTTCTACACGGTCTCGCGTGTTTCTCATTTTCTTACACCAACTATACCATTACCACGATAAGATTTTTGAATGGTTGGTGCTAACTTTTGGCTTGTGCAAGGCCAAGCTTAAGTTTGGGGGAATCTTTGTATATATGTATATATATATTTGTTTTCTTTTTCTATAAAAAAATTAAAAAAAAATTCAAAACAAAAAAAAAATTATAAATAAATAAACAGGGGAGTGCCGGCATTTTTACACTCTTGGTTTAGCATGACAGTGAGGACACTGTCAAGTTCAAGTTTGGGGGTATGCTCGGTACGTCTTCTTCCTTCGCATTCATTTGTACATATTTTTGCATTTGCATACTTATTTGAAAACCCATAAAAATTGAAAAATTTCAAAAATTATAAAAATTATTGTATTCAACTTTGGCTTATTTGACTAGAGTTTGACAGATAGGTTAACTAGCTAGGAACAACTAGATCTTTGACTTAGTAAATTAAAAACCCTAAAAATAACCTTCCTTAAAGTTTAACGGTAGAAAGTATATGCCTTGTAGTTTATTTAGAAATAGGCAAATTTTGGGTTCACTTCTTGGGCTAAGTCAAAATGAGGGAAGAGTATAAGTTTGAAAAATAGTTCCTAGCTTAAGTCTAGATTCTGAAAATGTATACCCTACAACTTGCACAATCACGCACCTTGAAACTTGGAATAGTAGAAGAGACCTTGAAATGCTCTTGTCTAAAGTCCTTAGTACAATGGAAAAAAAAATAGAGAGAATAAAAAAAATGGACACTGGTTTTTGGGATTACTTAAGGCTGCAAAAATAGAAAAATATTTAGTGAGGGTGCTTCATCACCTAGTGCCTTAGACCAACTGGTTTGGGAGTCACTGCTAAAGCCTTGGGTGTTGCAAAACTAGGAAGTACGCTTTAAAGTGCTAACGCATCTTGTAATCGGTTGTTGGTACCTCAAGAAGTATTAACGGTCGCATGAAGGATGTGTAAGCGAAATTCAATTAAAAGTTCACTAATTAATAAGTACATTGGACAACGGACGAGAGCATGATTGCTTGATTTGAATTTCCAAGTGTAGGGGTGATTTATACACACTCGTGGGGGTATGTGATTGGAATTTAGATGAGAGAGAGGAATGAAGAATAGAACTTGTATCTTTAGTAGAGTTGATAGAAATTCCTAAGTGGAGATGGAACCCTAGAAGGAAAACTTAAGAAATGCCGAAAGCTAAGTAGGTCTGCAGAACATATATAATCTTAAGTTAGATGATGAGGAAGTGTGAAGAATATGGGTGGATAATTTATGAGTCGACGATAATAGAATTCCTTGTTAGAAAACCTAAATGAAGAACAAAAGTCAATGGGCCGAGTTGATAGGATTTTGTGGGTAGTATCCGCTGAAAACCCTCAGGAGACAACACTCCTCCTACTAGGGACACCTAGAGGTTTAACGGCTTGTTGCACGTGCTCAGTGCAATCGCGTTTCCCTGCGAAAGTGCGGTTAGGTTTTTTGTAATGAATAAAAAATAAGTTTGCTCGAGGACGAGCAAAAGATAAGTTTGGGGGTATTTGTTCACACCATAATATTGTATTATTATATTCCCCATTCTTATTCTTTTTATAAATAAACAGGTGCTTTTGACCCATGTCTGCTACATATTACAGGTTACAGGTTCTTGGCGCGAAAACAGTGAAAAACACAAAAGACGACACAAAAGAAGGACTTTTGACCAACAATTAGGAGGATCTTAGTAAAGCCCAGCAGAAGAACGCTTCACCACCAACAAGGCAACGCAAGATCCAAATTTGAAAGAAAGACGGTTAAAAGATCCATTACAAAGTGTTCACTGAAGATCTGGAATTAATATAGAAGCCCAACTGATAAAAGGAATAAAGAATAAAGAAGCCCAGAGTAACCTAAAGAAGCCCAGGAAAAACAATCAGATGAACTCACCATTGGGCCGCGGAACCGCGGCCCAAGCGCACCATTGCCGCGGTTCCGCGGCCCTTTAAAGCCTTCATGGAAAGAAAATTTGACCTAAATGTTCTGAAGGCTATGGAAAGATTTTCTGGGGGTATATTTGTAATTGTAGACATGCGGTGCAATTGTAAACCTAGGGTTTCTATGTCCTATAAATAGAACCCAAAAGCTTTGTATTTTCTTATGCCTCCCTTGAATGAGTAAAATTTAGAAATCTTTTGGAGAGCATCGGTGTTTCTTCTCCATTCAGAAATTCAGATGTGACAACCCTGCATGGATGATTGGAGGGATGCATCTGTAAGTAATTTAATTTCTTGCCTTAGTGTAGATTTAAATTTCTTGCCCTAGGTAGATTTAATTTCATGCCCTAGGAACTTGTTTAGAGTTAGCTTTGGGGAAGGATTTTGAGAGATGAGATCTCTCATCTCTTTCTTACCCACCAAATATTTACAATAGGACTCCATGCATACATGCACATACCGCTCCCTACGGCACTCTATCCCTTGAGGTAGCGGTGATACCGTAGTATAAAGGCCCGGGTGTGATGTTTTCCATGGAGGTTAGGGTAAGGATCTCTAAAAGAAGGATAAGAACCTAGAGGAAGGAACACCTTCCCGAATGGATCCAATCCCCTTTATTGATAATTACCATAACTTCTCTTAGATCATAATCTGGGTATAGAAAGCGTTGAGATTTATTTACATTTCCAAACCATTCCTAAACCTAACCCTAGCAAGATTTAGATCTAGATTAATTTAGTTTTTAGATAGAATCAATTTTTAGATTTAATAATTAATCCGAACACCCTTCGGAATTAACTCGTAAGCGCGAATCGGAAATTCACAACATCCCTGTGGACCGACCCGTACTCACCGGCTAGCTTCATGCGACGCCGTTCTTGATTGCGGTTGACAAATATTTTTGATCTATCTTTTAGAAAGCGCAAGCACGCTAAATCAATCAATCAAAACCCCAAAATATGAATTCTAGAGCACTAGAGCAATACGAGGAGGGAAGGAGCCAGTACGGCCGGCGTCGCCAGAAAAGGAGGCCCCATCGCCGGATTTAATCCGAGCTCCCCTTCTCGTATTTCGCGTGTGTTCTTAGAATACCATAAATGCCACTCTACAGTTGCTAAATTTTTTTTAAACCATCTTTTAAAATATTTCCAGAGAGCAATTTTCAAGGTTTCTAAAATCGTATTTTTGCGGAGTTTTTCGGTTTCGTATTGTCTTAACATCGTCTAAGTTTCTAGTTAGGCTCTGATAACATGTTGGGATTCCTTAGCACTTAGCCTAGGGTTTGCAAGTATCACACATGCCACAACAAAAAATCAAGGGGGTGCTAAGCAATCAAACTAAGAATCATGCTAGAAAAGTAGGGTAACCAAAACAAGTAATCTACATTACAAAGAGAAGTGAACGAAAATACAACCTTTGTTGATCCGGTCCTTCACTTCTAAAGCTCCGTGTTGACGTCCCTTCGCTGCGATCATTGAGCTCCCGGACTCTTGTATGGAATTCCACGGAGAAATGAACAAGATTGCTCGTAGTCTTCGAGCCCGAAAATGATCTACGTCGAGGTGACTCAAACTCAAGCTAACCCTTCACTAGGTCAAGAACTTTTTGAAGAGAACACCCTAAACTAAATGGAAAATAGTAGAGGACGATGAAATAGGAAGTGGGTTCACTTTAGATTTTGGTTTCTCACTTGATTTCTTCACTTAGAAAAATCTAGCAAGGTTTTTCTTTTGGATGAAGAAGAAGAAGAAGAAAAATAGAAACTCAAGTGAAGTGAATTATGATCAATTATGCAACTATGGGTGAGTTAGTATCATCCACTAACCTTTGTAGAGACTAAACCATGGTTTAAGCTAATGGTTTGGTTAATAAATATCTTTAGTAAAACAAAGTATGTGGACTTTGTCAAAGATGCTTTAAGCTTCATGAAGCTTCAAGTCAAGACAAAGAAAACCACGATTTTGAATTACAAAAGAAATAAAAACCCTAACCATTATCTAAATTATGGTGTAAGTCATACACACACCCAAGCTTGCATGTATCATCAAGCATGATACAATCATGTACACAAACATATATCACATATACATTATGTGCACATCAAGTGAGAAAAGCAATCTTAAGTGAACCAATACTAGTTAATGTAAAGTAATATCAAATATATACTTATACATTAAATTATTAAATCAACACTTGATTCAATGATCCGGTCATATAGCATATAACCGACTAATATCTAGTGTATCAATATATTGAATCAACACTTGATTCGGTAACCCGGCTATATCGCATATAACCGACCAATGATACATATCGCGAGAATAGAATACAATATCACATACTGGTATTATTCGCGGTCCCGCACATATCTCATATGCGCTCCTATTTCGTTTCGCCTGAGCCAGGAAACCTCTGTGTAGGACTTTAAAGACTCGTCAATACGCCGGCAGTAGTTGATGATCATATCAGACACCCACAAGCCGCAAGCGGTTTTCTAAACGTAACGGCCACCGGGGTATTGAGCGATCAAAAGATCAACGAGCAAGCCTTCTCACCCTCCTGCGAATCCAATCAGTAACACTTACCGCACAGTCCGGTATGTTCGTCTAATATGTCGCATATCTCGCCTAGGGGTGGTAAACGTCAGACCTCAGTAGCTTGATAAGTCATGCCGATGTAAGATCGATAATAGTCGTGAAACTACTGATAACACTTACCAGTAAATCCCAGCAACCCTGGTCAGGGATTTCCAGTTATGGCCAGTCGAGAATAGCGCAACATCAACCCCCAATACCGGGAGAGACGAATCCCCTCCTATCGCTCATTGCCTCCATGTGACTCGGGACTGTACCAAAAAACCACCTGTTTGCATGACTTAGTAGAGCCATGGTAAGGTGGAAATCAAAGCACAGTGGGAGACACACAAGACTCTATGACGATCTCGGGTCAACAGACTAAGCTGTACCAGTGTCACCAGAGAACTGCCATCTGACGTGATGTATAATACCATCTGGGAGTTCTTGGGGAGTCCGTTCAGTGTACCAAGTCTCCACTAAGCACCCGTATACCATATCTGATGTCAAACACCAATGGATATGGGATCATCCATCGCCCATCACATAAGTCGAGAAGATATACGCTAGTCTACTCTGGAATATCGATGCCCCGTCTCGATATTCCCACGACTAGGAATATTGAAGGATGTACTCATGAACTACTCAGGCCCCACTAGTATGATCTGCATCATAATCCTGGAAGTCGAGTACACATCCTAAGGGCTTTATCAACATGTAACAGAGAGACAATAAGTATATATGTTAAGATAAAGATCAACCAGATAGCGTACTATCATGTCGAGCAAGAAAGTCCTCTCTCTATATGTCCCAGCATCCACTACAATATACATCTCATGTACAGTAATAGCCTCCAGGGCATACATATAACTAACATCAAGTGCTAAAAATGTGACATGGTGCACAAATCCGGCTTAATACAAGATTAATGATATTTAATCGTGATTAGCATTAAAATAGAATATAATTAATCTTATAGATTTATAATTTGCTTAAATCATATAAAACACCTTCATTTCCGTAATTACTATGATTTTCCAAATATTTTCCTTTTTATCAGTATTTAATTATACCGCATATTAAAATATTCATAATATTAATTATTAAATTATAAAAATTCCCAAAAATAACATTTTATTTTTCTGAAATATTAAAGAGACTTAATTAAATGTCAGTAGGAATTACATTATTTCAAAAGAGAGTACATGTTTATTTATACAACTTAAGTTTTTTGGCGTTATAAGACCGAAGAAAATTACGCCCCCAGCGCCCTGCAGGCGGTATGCTCCATCGGGCAACGCTTCTGTTACGAGGAATGGTCTGTCCCTCTTCGGGGAGAACTTATGTAGTCTCCCTTGGTCTACGAACTTGTTTCTTCATAAGACCAGATCTACCATCTTTAAGGCCTGATGTTTAACTCGGGCATTGTAGTAGTGAGCGGTTTGCTGCTGATAGGCGGCTGCACTGATTTGCACTCGATCTCGCTTTTCCAATAGGACGTCTAAGTTGCTTCGGAGCGCCGAGGTGTTAGCTTCATTGTTGAAGTGTTCAAACCTATAACTGGGCAGTCCAATCTCCGCGGGGACCATCGCTTCGGCGTCGTAGCATAGGCTGAATAAGGTTTCTCCCGTGGGATTTTTCCTCGATGTCCATAATGCCTATAGCACTTGCGGCAGTTCCTCAACCCAGCAGCCTTTCCTTCCTTCGAAACGGGCTCTGAGACCGTAGATGATGCCTCGGTTCTCTACCTCGGCCTGCCCGTTGCATTGAGGATGTACGACCGCGGAAAACTTCATCAATATATGGCTGTCGCTGTAAAACTCTTTGACTTTATCGTTTTCGAAGGTGGTCCCATGGTCGGTAACTATGCACCTCGGGATCCCAAATCGAGATTATGTTATTCTGTATGAACTTTATCGTAGAGGCGGCATCCGGTTTCCTGATGGGTACGGCCTCTATCCATTTTGTGAAATAGTCCACAGTGACAAGGGTGTATCTGTGCCCGCCCGTGCCGGTGGGGAGTTGGCCTACCATATCCATCCCCCATTATGCAAACAGCCAAAGGGAACTGAGTGGAGTTTGTTCGGTGGTGGGGAGACGAGGTATGATGCCGAAGAGTTGGCAGTTCTTGCATCTTCTGACCAGCTTCTCGGCATCCTGGTGTATTCTTGGCCAATAGTCCCCTTGTAGTAGTGCCTTTTGGATCAGGGTTTAGGCCCCTTGATGTGCTCCCCGACCCCTTCATGTATCTCTCGCAGAACGTAGTCAGCCTCATGGGGGTTGATGCACCGGAGCAGAGGCCGAGTGTATGATTTCTTGTACATATTTTTGTTGCTCCAGACGAAATGGCGTGCTTTGGCCCGAAGCCGGCGAGATTCTCCTTGGTCTTCGGGATGTACACCGTCCTTTAGGAACTCTATGAGGGGCTTTCTCCAATCTTAGCCTTCTACTCGATTTGTGTAGATCTGGAGTGTTACCTCTCCGTATTCTATGCTGAGCCGTGGCAAGACTTCGAAGTGTATATTTCTTTTATGGTTGGCCGAATAGGAAGAAGCGAGCTTGCTCAAGGCGTCGGCTTGGGTGTTCAAGTTCCTGGGAATCTGATCCACATGGACTTCGTCGAAATTTTTTCGAATCCTTTTTACTTTGGCAAGGTATTTTATCATGAGTGGCTCCCGGGCTTCGAAACGCCTGGTTCCTTTGCCGACGACCAGTGCGGAGTCGCTGCAAACTCTGATGGTCTTCAGCCCTTCCCCGGAGGCAATTCGCAGTCCTGCCAACAAAGCCTCATATTCCACGGCGTTGTTCAACACTCTGAACCCGAGCTTTAAAGAGTATTCCATTTCCGCTTCATCCAGGCCGCGGATGAGCAGGCCAGACCCGCTCCCCTCTTTGGTAGAGGATCCGTCCATGTAGAGCACCCATTCCGGGATGGGGTCGGGTACCACTTTGACTGAGGGACGTAGTTCGAGGCCCTACGCTACCGTTCCTTCTTTAACGACAATAGTGCATTCGACAACGAAATCTGCTAAGACCTGGGCTTTGATGGCTTGTTTGGGGCGGTATTTGATATCGAATTGGGATAATTCCCACCTCCATTTCTCCAGACGACCTGACGGCTCGGGGGAGGTGAGAATAGACCCTAAAGTTCACTCGGTGAGGACGAGGATTGTATGCGCTTGGAAATAGTGTCAAAGTTTTCTGGAGGCGACGACAAGTGCTAGGACTTTTTTCTCTGTGGCCGTGTATCTTGTTTCTACATCCTTGAAAACATGGCTCACGTAGGAGACTGGCTTCTGTATGCCTTCGCATTCTCAGATAAGCACCTGTTGGGTTACGGCAGCGCCCCGGCCAACAATCCGTGGCCAAATGCGGAACAAAAATTTTATAAACTGGCACTACCACAACCCGATACTCTGATCTACCCTAAACCCTGTACTAGCAATATGTAACAAGGAGTTAGAATGGTTATACCGAGTTGATCCGTGTCCTTCAGTCTTCAACCATCTTCCTAAGCTCCAAAAGGCTCCTTGATCAAGTTTGATCTCCGGTCTCCCCCATCGAAGACGATCCACCTTGAGAGTGTGTAATACGGGCTTGCCCCTCAAAATCGAGGCAACTCAAGTATCTAGTTTGCTAGCCTAGATAGCCAAGATGAAGTAGATAGTGTGTAGAATTACTTTGTCTCAAAACACCCAATATTTCTCAACACATGAGGCTTGATGGATGGAGGAAGAAGATGAAGCCATGAGGATGAGAGAGTGTAGCAAAAACTAAGTCAAGAAAATGGCTAAGTGTTGTGAGATATATGAAGCATTCTAGCAACTAAAGAAAATCTCATCCCTTCAAAATATCTCACAACCACACATAAAATCAAGCATGCCATAATAGTGTTTCTATGAGTCACCCCATGAGTCACCATGTGTGCCATGCTTCATTTAAAGTCATGTCCACCTCATCCTCCACCTCATTAAATCATTTATCAAAAAATGATTAAAACTAAAATGAGGTGGTATTTTCTAGAAGTATCTTGTGATGAAATTACAAGAATACCCATCATCCGTATATACATACCCGTATCCGTATTCCGAAAAATACGAATCCAATAAGACGAAAATAATCCAATAATATAATACTAGAATCCGGCTTAAACCAAAGGCTCTAGTATTATCCCTCCGAATCATGACATGTGCACAAGTGCACGTATATGTTCGAACCCTGCCATAAAACCATACGGCCTCTACAACGTTTCGTCCGAATCAGGGAACCCTCTATGTGGGACTCTAAAGACTCTTCAATACACCGACAGTGGGTTTAACCATAAGCACATCAGTGGCTCTAGCTGTACGTAACGGCGGCCCAGGTATTGAGAGAAAGGGAGGCCGACAAGCGAACTCATCCTGAAACCCTATTGAGCCTGGCAGTGACAATATCCGTACAGTTCGGTCCGTTCGTCTATGAGTATCGCATATCGAGTCTAGAGGAGTGGATAAAGTTAAACCCCTAATAACACGACATTTAGTGTCGGTATGAAGCCTATCACCACCTAAGAAAACTACCGATCCTAAATCGGTAATTCTCGACTATCTTAGCCAAGGATTTCTGGTTATGGCCACCCGTGCTCTCCGTGACATTAACCCCCAATACCGGGAGAGACGAATTCCCTGACGATCCACTCACTACATCCATGTAGCTCGGGACTGTACACAACTAAAACCTGTTTGCAAGACTCCTTTGAGCCGTGGTAGGGTAGTAATCAAAGCACGGTGGGAACTCACACTAGACAAATGATGATCTCAGGTCGATAAAATAACCTATACACATGTCATCAGGGAACTGCTATCTGACAATAGGTATAATACCAACTAGCATGTTCTTGGCGAGTCCGTCCAGTGTACTCAGAACCCAATGAGCACTTGTATACATCTTAGGTGAACCAACTGATACCAATGGCTTGTGAGATCGGCCACCGCCCCTAGTTGGGGTCTCGATCCGTATACACTAGTCTACTCATGGAGTATCGATTCCCAGTCTCGAAACTCCCACGACTAGGGACACTTTAAGGATGTGCTTATAGACCACCCAACTCTCATGTATATGATCGCCATCATACTGCTGGTAGTCAAGTAAGAATCCTAAGGGCTCTGTCAACATATAATGGTGATCTGTAATGTCACCGGAAGCATGTACACAATGATAAAGACAAACCAGATAGCATACTATCATCTCGAGTAAGACTGTTCTACCGGTATAGGTCATCCCTCAATCATTGCAATCACGTGCATGCGATCTAATTATTGACTTGAAGGCACAATAGCCAACGATCTCCTACTTGCACTTATGGCTAATTATTGCGATGTCACATACTCATAGTCCATGTGATACCGAACACCCAACTCCTCTACTAATCAGTTTTACAAAGCTCGTTTGTAAAACTTTTGCATTCGAGAAATAGCCCCAGTGAGTAGATCCGCTCTGATGTTTCTTTCTATATCTCTCTTTATCTCAAGTTCACGGAGAAAACCATCTCCCGAAATGAGCAATACCTGTCTTAGAATACATTTGGATATCTGATGGGACCCAGTTCACAAATGAACTCCAAATCCATCAAACTTCTTAGAATGTACCGTCAACTGAATTTAAACAGTATCCTGCGCCATACCTCCCTCAGTATCCGCTTGGACCACCTGTCCAAACTACTGCCCCTCGTCAGAGGGAAAACTATAACTCTTGATAGTCACTCTGTCATCTAGGCCACCTTAAAAGCCTGGAATGATAACTGTCTCCCGAAAGAGATTGTCGTTATCATATCCCTAGAACATATACTTATGTTCATAAAATACTTCTGAACGTTTCTCCACGATTGGATTAATATATCAACTTATTGCAGCTAGTGCAAAAACAACATCTGGTGTGGTACTTGACATCTCATGATCAACTCAATTGCCTAAGCAAGTGATATGCCAATCATGCACATCCCTCTCCCCTTTAGTCTGTAGGACACCTTTAGAGAGGGTGACTTCATCACCTACAGGTACACTACCATGCCAGGAGTCGTCCATTCTAAAACACCTTTAGAATAGTGTCAAAGTACCCAGATTGGGAAACTATCCAAATCTAGATCTAGTAACCAGAATGCCTGATATTATATCCATATCCTATGTGGATAAACCACTGTGTGACAACCACAGTATAACCGATCGTAGTATAAGAATTTCACTTCCTATTATGTGTATGTCATCCAAATACCAGAACATCACACCCTACTACCTTTTTAACAGATCCATCTTCCATTCTGATGAAGTAAAAGCCTATGACTGTCACACCAAAAATAGATGATCTATCTCCGCTATATCCGCTTTAGTCTATAAATAGGCATAAGCTACGTGTCCACTATACTTCCGCTACTCCCACTGACTACAATAACCCTCTGGCAGTGTCATATACACGTGCATTTCTAAAGCTAGTTTATAACGACGCTATATTCATCCTCCTACCGGGTCTCATAGTCAGGAACAACAGTAGTGTTAAGTCTTGGTAAACAAGAACCTCCCTGTCACCGTCTTTGAGGATACTGAAGTACCTTTCGGGCGCCTGAGGTTACCCACCATATCTTCGAAGTGGCTAATGGAATGTCAGAATTGAATCTTTATGTCCTATTAAATTTTCAGTAATCGTTTGCGGTTCTGGAATCACTTCCAGTTCTACCATACTCCCACTACTGTTTTCTGAAAAAGTCCATTTTACTAAAACCGTGGCGAGTCAAGAACAATATCACTATTGATCTTCCAGATGGTAGAAAGTCAACCCCTGTCATAGCCCGGGTTAACCCACAAACTGCCATTACAGAAACGTGCCTTGAGTTATCCAGAATCTAGTTTTAAGCATAAGCCGGACAACTCCATATATCTTAATATCGTTAAGATATGAACCATTCTATATATAATATAGAAACAGATGCATTGATTTAATTGGAACCAGATTCAGATCATGCTGCTGTCTCCAGTGCATGTTAACTAAATGGAGAGAGGTCGATCAGCATTACTCAACTTAGGAGTGCATTCAGATATGAGTAACCTGAAAAAGAAGCAAGTTCTCAAAACCATTACTATTAACTGAATGCCATACACAAGTATCTACATTTTTGATCACCTTGAAGAATCCTAATACTTTCAACACATGGTTCTCTGCTTTATTCTTGTACCTATAACTTCTCAAACTTGGACTTTGTATTTCTACGAAACACTTGTCTAAAACTGGAGAAGTCACAAGTAAACAGAATATAGTACGAGTATCAGCCCCTTTTTCCTAATGGACACTTGACAGCATACAATACTTTGTATAAGTCCCCTGAGTTGAATAACTCAATCCCTGTGCGTCGTAGGTTGAAAACTGTACTATGGTTAAAAAGAATTATACCGCTGTTCAATGCTCCTTACCTAACCATCAACAGATATAGGTAAATGTCATGGACATAATTTCAAAAACTTATATCTCACTTTATATAATATACGTACAGATATATCAGTTTGAAATTGGTGCATGACAACGGATATTCAAAACCAAATATTTGCCGTCAGGCAAAACCCCAGGTATTTCCTCAAATATCACCAATTACAACGAATTCCGATACAATGAGGATGATCACCTAATTCCCAATAACTTACTCCCACTCTTCATCTGTAAAACCATACAGATGTGAGAATCAAACCTGGTAAATACATACCCTGGAGTAAGAACCTAATTAGGAAATCAGTTTTCAATTAACAACGCATGGTGAAACTGAAACATGAAAATGTTTCGAAGGGGTATCCGGGTATTCCTAGTAATGCCTCTTCCACTATCAAGATTCATGATTATAACCGTATATTTCCTGGCCATCTCTCCAAATCCCTTTATTTGTCTTTACTTATTACCTTCTGTACACCACCCTTAGGCTAAATAGATTTCTTCCTTCCCTACCGTTTGGCACCAGCCTATGGTTTGGAAGAAGACTATCCAATAAGCGTAATAGGTGTACTCTCCTAATCCTAAGAGTACTCGTAATTTGAGACAAGGTAATGATAAAAGACAACCTGAATAATCCTATTCAGTTTCTCCTGAACCGAAGAAATACAAAGGTGAAGTAGGAGTGGCGATGAAATATGTGGTTTGGTCGTGAATGATAGCAGTCGCAATTTACTTTACCCTCTTTCTAATCCTTTTATTTGTCTTTACTTATTACCTTCTGTACACCTTACTTAGGCTAATTGGTTTTCTTCTTTCCCTACCTTTCGACACCTGCCTATGGTTTGGAAGAAGACTATCCAATAAGCGTAATAAGTGTACCCTCTCCTAATCCTAGGAGCCCTTGAAACCTGAGAGAAGGTAAAAGGAAAATACAACTGAATAGTCCTATTCAATTTCTCCAAAACCGAAAACCATCCTTGAATCTGAAACAAGTTTCTTTAAGTTCGTATGTAACTATACGATGATCATATCCAATAAATATGTGGATCTTCATAGTGATACAGAATGTTCCAGAGAAAAGCAAAGGGTAAAAGTAGGAGTGGCAATGAAGTATGCAACTCTGACAATCCAAAAGCCAGTGAATTTTAAGAAAGTTCGGTTAACTTTGTTACTGAGTTATAGTTTAGGGCGGGTCATAGTCGCAGCCAAAGAGAGAGAGAGAAAAGAAACACTCAACGTACACTCTAACCAAGATCAGAATGGTCAATCACTTTATCTAATCAGGATGTCTCCCACTGTTTCCTCAAATTCTTCTCCAAACATGAAAAAAGAATTAGTCGGGATCATCTAAAATCACCCAAGGAGTAAACCAACTCATCAGTGGGTATCGGGATCCAACTATCATCGCATAATAACCTGATGGAATCCACTCAAGTTATCACACTCCAGAAGGTATGCGCATGCCTGGAAAGTTTTCTGTATGTTTGAAACTCCCGATGTGTGTTTTTAGCACAAGCGGCTTATGACCTTGACAGAGGTCAACATATCATAAGTCGCAAGTCAAGTTCAACCCGTCATTGTCCTGGATTAACTTAACCACTCGCATGAGCCCTTGACAGAGGTCAACATGACCGTGCGACTGTCCTAAATAATCATATATCTATGCAACAAACAAGCGTTACCCAGTTACCAAGAACCGTGCCTTGACAGAGGTCAACATACACAACATGAATACTAAGTAATACATGTACGAAATGACAGAGGGCTACGACAGGTTTTTGGCGAAAAACCTTTAACGTAATGAACTTGATATCGTTGAAGGAATCCAAGTGGTTTTACAAATATATAGTGGCGCAAACTTTTACTAAAGAGGTCACTCCCTGTGAAGGGACCTCGGCTCTTTCCTCATCGAATGAGGTGCAGGATATTCCTAACCGAATACCACGATGCAAAGCAAAATAAAACGACTATAGTGAAGTTATTACGCTGACACAAAATTTCGATCAAGGGGTCACTTCCGATGAAGGGATCTCGGCCCTTGCCTCGTCGAATGAGGTGCAGGATATTCCCAATCGAATACCACTGTGCAAAGGAAAATAGAATGTCTGTAATGTTAGTTTTTAAAAAATTTAGTTCCAACAACATCATACATAGGTTTTATTATCCTTGCAATGATCAGAATCAACACAGTCCCATCAATTAATCACACCAGAAAATAACGAAAATATATGATGTACATATATGCCATCCGCATTCGCCACTGGGTCCCGTCATCACCCGTTAGGTTACTTAACTAACGACAGAGCGGGGACTGGACTAGCGCGGGTGCAAAACATATACAACATTTACTAGTATATATATAAATATATATACAACAATCATCCCAGGCATGATATAAAGTAACATCACAGAAGCATCACATAAGCAACACAGAATGGTGGATAATCTGGAGCCCCGGATTTCCTTTGAGCCGCAACTGAAACCCGACGTTCCCCTATCGTGTGGATAGTCTGTGCAATGAAAACCTAGACCCCTAAGAGCGCGGTAAGTTACTCGCCAAAACCAGAAGCGAGGCAGCCCCCTTCAGCAAAGTGAATGGGCCACGCACCACTTCACGGAATCCGGTAACTTGAGCACTCCTCCTTGGGTCAACCTGTACCCCCTACGAGTGTGGTGAATAGCCCGCCAATTCTAGAGTGAGGCCCCCTTCCTTCTCAACGCCATGAGATGCGGACCCGTTGCCCTCTAGAACTCGGCTATTCGTGCACTCTACCGCGGGGTAATCCTAGTACAGAAAAGAAAATAATATACAAGGGTGACATTGACCTCAACCCGGTCGTGCCCCAAACAAATAATATATAAGCTGGCAGTGATGTCAGTCCACACGTCGGACGCTCGCCCCGCAATATCAAATGTACAAATAAAATTAAACTGTACTAACATTGCACCCAAGCTATCCACCACGACGATCCAACCACAATCACAGCACAACACAGAACATCAACGTGAATGTCACGTTCGCAAAACCCGTCTAAAAGAACATATAGCAATTAGATGAGTTGTACTGCTCGAATGACATTCACAGTCGCAGATAACAATGTATGTACTGATAAACATTTAAACAGTGTTAAAAAATCGACTTTGAAACACCCCGAATTGCCCCTGAACAACAGATAACACTATATCTAAAATGGGTAAAACAAGCAATACCACTGAACCAATATTCCAGAGACCAGACAACACCCTGTAGGGATCCTAGGCACTCTAGTGGAGTCTCACAAGTGATCAAACATGCACAAATCAAATTTTACAAGTGCCTACAAACCCTAATACGGATCGTTAACCAGATAAATAGGCGAAGTAAGCAAGTAATCGAATTAAATGCTAAGGGAAAGTGACTACAACCTTTGTAGATCCGGTCCACCACCTCCTAGGCTCCGTGATGAAGTCCCTCCACTGTCCAAAATGAACCCATGACTCTAGCATCGGTATCATCGAAGAATGGGCGGGCTTGATCGTCGGTTCGATGCCGAAAATGATCTACATCGAGGCATCACAAGAACAAGCTCCAACTTCACCAAGCCATGAAAACTTGTGAAGGAAACACCCTATACAAATTGGCAAGAGGTAGAGGATGAAGAAATAGGAAGTGGGTAGACTTTAGAATTGGATTTCTCACTTGATTTCTCAAGTTGCCATTGGTGTAGAAAGCTTTTCTTCATGTTGAAGAAGATGAAGAAGAAGAAGAAGATATGATAAGTTGATTTTTTAAAAAAGAAAATAAATGAATACTTATCATTTCTTCAACCATGGTTTAGTGTAGAGGCTTAACTAAGGTTAGATGAGTGGTTAGGGTTAGGCATGAGACAAGAATGGTGACTAAGTCAATGCTTCATGAATCTTCAACTAAAAACAAACATAGCCACCATTCATTTCTCTTTTTCTTTTCAAATGAAACAAATAAAATAAATAAATAGATAAATGAATAAGCAAATGAAATGATACCCTAACCACTCACTAACCATGGTTCAATACTTTACACAAAACCAAGCAAGAATGTATCATCAAACATGATACAATCATGTGCACAAAATATATCACATATACAATGTGCAATACAAGTGAGTAAGTCCATTTAAAGTGAACCAATACTATTTAATGCAAAGTAATATATCAAATATATAATTATACATTAAATCAACACTTGATTTAACGATCCGGTCATATCGCATATAACCGACTAGTATCCTATGTATCGGCTTATCGAATCAATCCTTGATTCGATAACTAGGTTACATCGCATATAACCAATCGATACATTCATCACGAGAATGGAATACGGTATCACATACACGCATTAGTCTCGGTCCCGCACATATCTCATATGCGCTCCTATTTTGTTTCGCTTGAGCCAGGAAACCTCTGTGTAGGACTCTAAAGACTCGTCAATACGCCGGCAGCAGATGATGATCATATCAAACACCCACAAGCCGCAAGCGGTCTGCTAAACGTAACGGCAACCCGGGTATTGAGCGATCAGAAGATCGACGAGCAAGCCCGCTCACACTTCTGTGAATCCAACCAGTAACACTTACCGTACGGTCCGGTCTGTTCGTCTGATATGCCGCATATCTTGCCTAGGGGTGGTAAACTTCAGACCCAAATAGCTTGATAAGTCATGCCGACGTAGGGTCCATAACATTCATGAAACTACTGATAACTCTTACCAGTATATCACTGCAACCCTGGCCAGGGATTTCCTGTTATGGCCAGTCGAGCATAGCACAACATCAACCCCCAATACCGGGAGAGACGAATCCCCTCCTATCGCTCATTGCCTCCATGTGAATCGGGACTGTACCCAAAAACCACCTGTTTGCACGACTCAGTAGAGCCGTGGTAGGGTGCAAATCAAAGCACAGTGGGAGACACACAAGACTCTATGACGATCTCGGGTCAACAGACTAAGCTGTACCAGTGTCACCAGAGAACTGCCATCTGACGTGAGGTATAATACCATCTGGGAGTTCTCGGCGAGTTTGTTCAGTGTACCCAGTCTCCACTGAGCACCCGCATACTATCTTCGATGTCAAACACCAATGGATATGGGATCATCCATCGCCCATCGCATGGGTCGAGAAGATATGCGCTAGTCTACTCTGGAATATCGATGCCCCGTCTCGATATTCCCACAACTAGGAACAATGAAGGATGTACTCATTGACTACCCAGACCCCACTAGTATGATCTGCATCATAGTCTTGGAAGTCGAGTACACATCCTAAGGGCTTTATCAACATGTAATCAGAGAGACAGAAAGTATGCATGTTAAGATAAAGAGCAACCAGATAGTGTACTATCATGTCGAGCAAGAAAGTCCTACCTATATATGTCCCAGCATCCACTACAATATACATCCAATGTACAGTAATGGCCTCTAGGGCATACATATAACTAACAATCTCCCACTTGCACTAGGGCCATCTGTAGCAGTGGTCGCAGTATCTAATACTCAACCATCCCATATGAGTCTCTCTCTGGGAAAAGGCCTTCGTGAGTGGATCCGCCGTGTTGTCCTCTGGGTCTTCTCTCCTAACCTCGATCACCCTGGAGATCAACTATCTCCATGATCAGGTGATGCTGCCTCAGAATTTGTCTGGGTCACTGATGGGACCAAGGTTCCAGGGCCGAAGCCACACTTCCATCGTCATACAATGGCAGGAACCTAGTTCATCTTATGAACCAATATACACCCAAACTGCCTCTTTGGCAGTATCTTTAATAGCGATGTTACCAGCCTTTATCGTCTAGTTTGCCACGGCATCGAGCTTGGAACTCTTCCAACATACCGTCCCTTTACTGAGGGTAAAGACAGTGCCTGTGACTGAAATTCAGTCGTCTTTATCACCCTGGAACACTTCCAGTGATTCTCCCCAGGATCGATTGATACAATCTCACTATACCTAGTGAGAACCCTAATATCCCTTTAGATCTATCTCATAGGTCCAAATCTCAGGATTTAGGAGGTATCATCTTTATCCTATTTGGAGAATCCTTGTGATAATAGGAGATTGACCGATCGTAGTATAGGAAACTCTTTTCCTATCAAGAGTATGTTGTCTACGTACAATACGAAGATGACCACCTTACTCTCTACTACCCTTTTGTATATACAAGGTTCGTCTACCATTTTGATGAAGTCAAACAATTTGACTATAACATCAAAACAGACGTTCCAACTCCGCGATGCCTGCTTCATTATGTGAAGCAACTTGCACACGTTTCCGCTGCTCCCACTGTTTACGAAGACCTCTGGCTGTGTTCTTATTGACGTTCTCTTCTAAATCAGTATTTAGAAAAGCAGTCATGGCACCCAACCGCCAGATATCGTAGTCATGGTATGTAGCCGTGGTAAGTAGGATCTGGATAGACTTAAGCATAGCTACTGGAAAAAGGTTTCATCATTATCCACGCCTGGTCGATGACGAAAACCTTTAACAAGTCTAGCTTTGAAAGTCTCAACTTTTCCATCTACACCAAGTAATCTTCTCAAGATATACTTGCTCCTGATGGGGATTTAACCCTTCAGATATAGCAGCTAAAGTCCATACTTTGCTGGTGTACATGGATTCCATCTCAGATCGCTAAGCATCCAGCCATTCTTACAGAGTCCCTACTCTCGATGGCCTGCTCGAAACTAGTTGGGTCATCATCTCATGATGCAATCCTTGCTCCCACTGTCATCGAGAAACCGAGGTATCTCTCAGGCGGATGAGGAACCCTACTAGATCGGCGGAGAGGCTGAGGTTCGTCGGGGACTATAGAATCCTTTGGTTCTGTCAAATCATCAACTGCAGTTTTGTATAGCTGGAACCTTTCCAGTTCTACAGAACTGATCCTGCCTCGATCTTGTCCGGATTTTGCTTTAAACATAGGCCGGACAACCCCAAATCTTAACTCGCTTAAGAGATAGGATCTTCCCACACCATATCTTATATGGAGTGGTAGGCAGTGATTTGATTCAAACCTAATTCAATAGGTATGCAGCTTCTCAAGTGCATAATCCCTAAAAGGAAATAGGTAACTCAGTAATACTCATCATAGAGCACACCATATCTAATATTGTGCAATTGCTCTGCCCTGATACACCGTTGTGCTGTGGTGTATTCAGAGGAGTAACACTGAGAGAGAATCTCATTCTCCTTTAGAATAGTCCAGGAATTCTATGCACAAGTATTCTCCTCCCTGATCTTATCATAGGACATAATACTTATACCCGTATTTTGGTTCTCTACTTCTAACTTATATTCTGTGAATATCTCAAAAGGTTCGGACTTATGTCCCAACAGGAACATATGACTGAATCTTGAGAGATTATCAGAGAATATAATGAAGTATAAAGAACCAGTCTTGGCATGTGTAGACAGGAGACTTTACATACATTATCATGTAACAGTCCAAAGAGTTTACTAACTCTTTCTCTGTTTCTAATAAACAGAGCTATGGTCATCTAATCTTTGTGACATGACTGGCAAGTTTCACAAGATGTAAATTCAAACTGATTTAAATAGGCATCTAAAATGTAACTTCAGCCAGTCGGGTCGCATTGATGTGACCTAGTCTACAATGCCTCAAGAAAGATTCGTTCATTTCTGAACTCTTTCTCTTGTGTGTGTTCTGTATATAAGGAACTGTAGTTTGATTTAGAACGTCAATGCTTTTAGATAACGTGCCTGAACCGATCAACTTTTGATATAGGAAATGTTCAAAACATTATCCAACAATAAAAAATTATATCATTTCTTTACTAATAAAGAGACTGATATGATTTTGTATATCAGGTTCGGTATCTAATAGCATTTGTTCAGAATCAATGTATTGGTAATACAGGGTGACAGTGACCAACAGACTTGGCTGCAACACTTGCCCCGGTTTCTGTCTCATGAAACTTATCACCCGTTCTCAGTTTTTCTACCCTTTTATAGCCCTATGTAACAGCTTACATATCTGGGATCCTGATCCGATATCATATACCCAGGATTCAGAGGATACTGAGAAACAGTTCTTTGTAATGAACATACCCGAAGGAGATACATCATATGCACTTTCTTCGTTTGGGCGGCATAGGAAATCTGGTATTCCCCTATTTCCTGCTCTGTCTTATAACAATTATAAGTTGGAGCGGGACCAACGTTCCCCAGCTCAGTATAACAAGCTGGTTCGGTCAAAATTCCGTTTTATTATCTTGATTAAGGCGTGATATGGTCGCTACCAGGAGAGAGAGAGAAGAAAACACTCTGCGTGCGCTCTTGCAAGATCAGATTGGTTATATATTTTATCTAATCAGGATGGCTCCCACTGTTTTTATCAAATCTTCCTTCAAACCCTAAAAGGAAAGACTAGCCGGGATTAATTACACTCTACAAGTTAGCCAATCTTTCAGCCAGGCCAGTGTCGGTACTTTGAGGGAGGTTCCCCGTGCTTTCGCACAGACCTAATTACAGTAAACCTCGTTTTCCCAGAGGCGTAACCCCGTTGACACTTTTCTAGACACCTACTTGATCGGCTAATTGCAAAGTGCAAAACTCTCCCAGGAGTAACAATTACTCGCAGTGGGTATCGGGATCCAACTATCATATAGAAGGTATGCAATCTCATTGCAAATTTCAACACTTGAAACTCCCGATAATGGTTTTTACCCCTAGCACCTATGACCTTGGCTAAGGTCAACAAATCATAGGTACTAGTCAAGTTCTACCCGTCATTTCGTGATTAATTAGACCTACCCACATGACCCTTGGCTAAGGTCAACAAAGCCACATGACTGTCCTAACTAATCGCATCATATGCGGTGTAGGAAGACATCACTTAGCTACCGTACACTGTGCCTTGACTATGGTCAACAAACACAACACGAATACTAAGTACTCTACTTCCTAAAATGACGGAGGGTTGCGGCTGGTTTTTGTGAAAACCTTTAACGCTTTGAACTTGATCTCGTTGCGGAATCAAACGGTTTTTAAATGGAATGTTTTTCGGAGCTTTTCTAGTTTTGCGAAAGGGGTCACTCCCGATAAAGGGATCGTCGGCCTTTCCTCGTCGAATGAGGTGCGGGATATATCATATATATCGCTGTGCAAAACAGAAACTATAGAAGCTATCAAAAGACAAACCGAGTGATGTAGCATCTGCCAATTATTGCTAAAGGAGTCACTCCCGGTGAAGGGATCTCGGTCCTTTCCCTATCGAATAAGGTGCAGGATGTTCTACAAGGAACACCACGATGCAAAGCAAGAACTGTAGCTACCTGTTTTATTTTGAAATTCGATTCCACAACATCAATTAGGTTTATTTTCTTTCATTAATCTCATTAATGAATATCCCATCATTTAAATTACCTAAACATCACAGATAAATATGACGTACACTTATGCCATCCGCATTCGCCTCGATGTCCCCTCGTGCACCGTTAGGTTACGTAACTAACGGCAGAGCGGGGCAGGGCTAGCGCGGGTGCAAAACGTAAGTAACGTCTATATAATATATCATATATACTATAATATCTGAACAGAGCACAGAACATCGCATGATCACATCACAGATAAAGCACAGCAGAAGAAACATATGAAATATTGGATATACTAGGACGTCCGTGTTTTCAATACGAGCCAGTATAAAACACGGATTCCACGGTCGTGATGAATAGCCAATCTCACACCCCAAGACCCTTATGAGAGCGGCAAGCAACCCTACCCATTCTAGGGTTAGGAGACCCCGACTCGACTCCTCGAGTTGGTCTCCCACTGGACCCCAGAACCCGGTTACTTGTGCTCCCCTCCTTGGGTCTATCCTAGTGCAGAAAAGTAAATAATATACATCAACGGTGACATCTTCCGCAACCTGGAAGTGCCCCAATAAAAGAATATTACATACAAGTTTTTACATGAATGAAAATGAAAAACACTCATCTCACATAAAAACCCCCCGGCTATTCAAACACGACGATCCAATATAACATATCCAGCAACACATAACATCACATGTCATCAACGTAAGTAAATATGCGCATCCCAATTGTCGTTGACATATAGCAACGAAACCGGCGACATCACATATTACACTTACGGTCACAGAAAAGAAAGTGTAAAACTACAACAGTTGGAATCCGCAACCACCTCAGACATCGCATGCCTGACCAAATGAATTCTTTAGAAATCGCATGCCTAACAATTATAAACCCCGCATTTTAGTCTCATTATCGAAAACTCTTTTCAATATCAAGTCGGGCAATTCAACAGGATTCCCGACATTCTGATCGAATGCTCGTCGCAAACTTCAGTAGACGGCCGCACCCCCGACGCCATCGACAAAGTGCACCAAGGCGGAACACCGCTACCGCGAGCACCCGAACGGATGCTTTCGGCGATGGGGTTCTCCTACGGTCACTTGGTCGGGGCTATGGGGCGAGGCTGTCTATTAAGTTTACCCGGCGAGTATCCGCGTACGCTACGTGATTGCGACGGAATTTTGATCACATCAAAATTCCATGGCAACCGATCAAGTGAGACTAAAGTGCTATGTTTATAACATTCATCAAGTCATCTCATAACCTTTTAGGAATTCCAAGTATTGTATCACATTCCGGATAAATAGAAAATGTCAAACTTTTCGATCGAACAATCGAACACCCAAGTTTTCCCGATACAGCTCAACACATGAAATAAGTCTAACAACATTCAGTTCGTGCCTCAGTACCAACGGTCCAGCCGTAGAAGGGTCAAGCCAACGCCTCACATGTGGCACGCCGTACTGCCCCAAACCCGAAGGTTCAAAGGGCAGTTCAAGACGGTCACATAATCGAGTTAAGGTTTGTTGTCTTCTAGAGGGTCCATCGCGTTACTTGCACAACTTAGAACGTCGTTAAACTACAGAAAAATCCAACACTTGGAAATTTCCCGACAGGGGAAAAAGTGGGTATTTATATCCGGTCGAACTTTTTAACATATTCTAAAATTACCCGGAAAGCCACACCGACAAAGTTAGACAGTCCGATCGAATATACAGAGTTCCCAATACAAGCCAGAAAATAAAACTCTGGAATAAATATTAAAATATTCCCAGAAAAACCAACACCAGAAACTAGGAGTTACTGTGCAAACAGTATTGGGCATTGTGACTATACTGCCGCGGAACCGCCGCAGAAGCCATGCTTCTGCCGCGGTTCCGCCGCACTCTTGTCGAATCATGGACACGTGTTGCACAGTAATTCTTAGGATTCCCTGCTAATTTTTCTGGATATTTTTAATTTCGAAAAATCCACATTTTACAGAAAAGTCCAGAGAGCATTTTTCAAGTCGGGTTTTGGGTCGATCGGACTTCTGATTCCGTCGGGACTTCGCCTAAGGCTCTAGCTAGGCTTTGATACCACTGTAGGGATCCTAGGCACTCTAGTGGAGTCTCACAAGTGATCAAACATGCACAAATCAAATTTTACAAGTGTCTACAAACCCTAATACGGATCGTTAACTAGATATATAGGCGAAGTAAGCAAGTAATCGAATTAAATGCTAAGGGAAAGTGACTACAACCTTTGTAGATCCGGTCCACCACCTCCTAGGCTTCGTGATGAAGTCCCTCCACTGTCCAAAATGAACCCATGACTCTAGCATCGGTATCATCGAAGAATGGGCGGGCTTGATCGTCGGTTCGATGCCTAAGATGATCTACGTCGAGGCATCACAAGAACAAGCTCCAACTTCACCAAGCCATGAAAACTTGTGAAGGAAACACCCTATACAACATGGCAAGAGGTAGAGGATGAAGAAATAGGAAGTGGGTAGACTTTAGAATTGGATTTCTCACTTGATTTCTCAAGTTGCCATTGTTGTAGAAAGCTTTTCTTCATGTTGAAGAAGATGAAGAAGAAGAAGAAGATATGATAAGTTGTTTTTTTAAAAAAGAAAATAAATGAATACTTATCATTTCTTCAACCATGGTTTAGTGTAGAGGCTTAACTAAGGTTAGATGAGTGGTTAGGGTTAGGCATGAGACAAGAATGGTGACTAAGTCAATGCTTCATGAATTTTCAACTAAAAACAAACATAGCCACCATTCATTTCTCTTTTTCTTTTCAAATGAAACAAATAAAATAAATAAATAGATAAATGAATAAGCAAATGAAATGATACCCTAACCACTCACTAACCATGGTTCAATACTTTACACAAAACCAAGCAAGAATGTATCATCAAACATGATACAATCATGTGCACAAAATATATCACATATACAATGTGCAATACAAGTGAGTAAATCCATTTAAAGTGAACCAATACTATTTAATGCAAAGTAATATATCAAATATATAATTATACATTAAATCATTAAATCAACACTTGATTTAACGATCCGGTCATATCGCATATAACCGACTAGTATCCTATGTATCGTCTTATCGAATCAATCCTTGATTCGATAACTAGGTTACATCGCATATAACCAATCGATACATTCATCGCGAGAATGGAATACGGTATCACATACACGCATTATTCTCGGTCCCGCACATATCTCATATGCGCTCCTATTTTGTTTCGCTTGAGCCAGGAAACCTCTGTGTAGGACTCTAAAGACTCGTCAATACGCCGGCAGCAGATGATGATCATATCAAACACCCACAAGCCGCAAGCGGTCTGCTAAACGTAACGGCCACCCGGGTATTGAGCGATCAGAAGATCGACGAGCAAGCCCGCTCACACTTCTGTGAATCCAACCAGTAACACTTACCGTACAGTCCGGTCTGTTCGTCTGATATGCCGCATATCTTGCCTAGGGGTGGTAAACGTCAGACCCCAATAGCTTGATAAGTCATGCCGACGTAGGGTCCATAACATTCGTGAAACTACTGATAACTCTTACCAGTATATCACTGCAACCCTGGCCAGGGATTTCCTGTTATGGCCAGTCGAGCATAGCACAACATCAACCCCCAATACCGGGAGAGACGAATCCCCTCCTATCGCTCATTGCCTCCATGTGAATCGGGACTGTACCCAAAAACCACCTGTTTGCCGACTCAGTAGAGCCATGGTAGGGTGGAAATCAAAGCACAGTGGGAGACACACAAGACTCTATGACGATCTCGGGTCAACAGACTAAGTTGTACCAGTGTCACCAGAGAACTGCCATCTGACGTGAGGTATAATACCATCTGGGAGTTCTCGGCGAGTCCGTTCAGTGTATCCAGTCTCCACTGAGCACCCGCATACCATCTTCGATGTCAAACACCAATGGATATGGGATCATCCATCGCCCATCGCATGGGTCGAGAAGATATGCGCTAGTCTACTCTGGAATATCGATGCCCCGTCTCGATATTCCCACGACTAGGAACAATGAAGGATGTACTCATTGACTACCCAGGCCCCACTAGTATGATCTGCATCATAGTCCTGGAAGTCGAGTACACATCCTAATGGCTTTATCAACATGTAATCAGAGAGACAGAAAGTATGCATGTTAAGATAAAGAGCAACCAGATAGCGTACTATCATGTCGAGCAAGAAAGTCCTACCTATATATGTCCCAGCATCCACTACAATATATATCCAATGTACAGTAATGGCCTCTAGGGCATACATATAACTAACAATCCCAAAATACGAAGCCCAAAATCCAAAACATGGCCAGCCAGCTCGGTTTTTCTGAGCATATGCTCGGGTCAAAACGAGTGGAATGGGTTTGTATTTGGGGTATGTTCTAGTGGTCATTCAAGTAGTCTTCTGTAGTTGCTCAAATAATTTTTTGAAGACTTTGAAAAACAACAGAGACTGGAATCAGCAGTGCACAGTTTTGGAATTGTTTCGATTTCGATACTTTAACATTGTCTAAACAAGCTAGCTAAGGGTTTAAGGTTTGGCTCTGATACCATGTTGGGTTATGGCAGCGCCCCGGCCAACAATCCGTGGCCAAATGCGGAATTTTTTTTTATAAACTGGCACTACCACAACCCGATGCCTGGATCTACCCTAAACCCTATACTAGCAATATGTAACAAGGAGTTAGAATGGTTATACCAAGTTGATCCGTGTCTTTTGGTCTTCAACTATCTTCCCAAGCTCCAAGAGGATCCTTGATCAAGTTTGATCTCCGGTCTCCCCCATCGAAGACGATCCACCTTGAGAGTGTGTAATATGGGCTCCCGCCTCAAAACCAAGGCTACTCGAGTATCTAGTTTGCTAGCCTAGATAGCCAAGATGAAGTAGAGAGTGTGTAGGATTAGTTTGTCTCAAAACATCCAATGTTTCTCAACACATGAGACCTTATGGGTGGAGGAAGAAGATGAAGCCATGAGGATGAGAGAGTGGAGCAAAAACTAAGTCAAGAAAATGGCTAAGTGTTGTGAGATATATGAAACATGCTAGCAACTAAAGAAAATCTCATCCCTTCAAAATATCTCACAACCACACATAAAATCAAGCATGCCATAATAGTGTTTCTATGAGTCACCCCATGAGTCACCATATGTGCCATGCTTCATTTAAAGCCAAGTCCACCTCATCCTCCACCTCATCAAATCATTTATCAAAAATGATTAAAACTAAAATGGGATGGTATCTTCTAGAAGTATCTTGTAATGAAATTATAAGAATACCCATCATCCATATATACATACCCGTATCCATATTCCGAAAAATACGAATACAGTGAGACGAAAATAATCCAATAATATAATACTAGAATACGACTTAAACCAAAGCCACTAGTATTATCCATCAAAATCATGACATGTACACAAGTGCACGTATATGTTCGAACCCTGCTATAAAACCAAACGGCCTCTACAACGTTTCGCCCGAATTAGGGAAACCCTCTGTGTGGGACTCTAAAAACTCGTCAATACGCTGGCAGTGGGTTTAACAACAAGCACGTCAGTGGCACTAGCTGTACGTAACGACTGCCCAGGTATTGAGAGAATAGGAGGCCGACGAGCAAACTCATCCTGAAACCCTACTGAGCCTGACAGTGACAATATCCATACAGTCCGGTCTGTTCGTCTATAAGTATCGCATATCGAGTTTAGGGGGTGGATAAAGTCAGACCACTAATAACACGACATTTAGTGTCGGTATGAAGCCTGTCACCACCTGAGAAAACTATCGATCCTAGATCGGTAATTCTCGACTACCTTGGCCAAGGATTTCTGGTGATGGCCACTCGTGCACTCCGCGACATCAACCCCCAATACCGGGAGTGATGAATCCCTTGACGATCTGCTCACTGCCTACATATGGCTCGGGACTGTACCCAACTAAAACCTGTTTTCATGACTCCTTTGAGTCGTGGTAGGGTAGTAATCAAAGCATAGTGGGAACTCACACGTGACAAATGACGATCTCAGGTCGATAGACTAACCTGTACACATGTCACCATGGAACTGCTATCTGACAATAGGTATAATACAAACTAGCATGTTCCCGGTGAGTCCATCCAGTGTACTCATAACACAATGAGCACATGTATATATCTTAGGTGAACCAACTGACACCAATGGCTTGTGAGACCGGCCACTGCCCCTCATCGGGGTCTCGATCCGTATAAACTAGTCTACTCATTGAGTATAGATGCCCAGTCTCGAAACTCCCATGACTAGGGACACTTTAAGGATGTGCTTATAGACCACCCAACTCTCACGTATATGATCTTCATCATACTGCAGGTAGTTAAGCAAGAATCCTAAGAGCTCTGTCAATGTGTAATGGTGATCTGTAATGTCACCTGAAGCATGTACACGATGATAAAGACAAACCAGATAGCATACTATCATCTCGAGTTAGACTGTTCTACCGGTATAGGTCTTCCCTCAATCATTGCAATCATGTGCCTACGATCCAATAATTGACTTGAGAGCACTATAGCCAACAGCACCGAGCCCGCAGCTTGGTCGGAGACGGCTAGATATAATAATAGCTCATCGCCCTCAACCGGTCGGGTGAGTAGCGGGGGAGTTATTAGGTGTGCCTTAAGTTGTTCAAAAGCATCCTGGCATTCCTCAGACCATTCGAACTTAGGAATTTTCCTTAGAGCCTTGAGAACGGGAGGCACTTCTCTCCGGATCTGGACATAAAGTGGCTCAGGGCAGCCACCCTCCCCGTGAGGCGCATGATGTCGACATTGCTCTTGGGGGTTGTCATGTTGAGGATGGCGCTGATCTTTTCTGGGTTCGCTTCGATTCATCGATGGGTAACCATGAACTCGAGGAACTTCCCACTGGTGACTCTGAATGCACACTTAGCTGGGTTCAGCTTTAATTTGTACTTGTGCAAGACGTCGAACATCTCACCGAGGTCTATAGTATGCCCGGTGAGGAGACGGATTTTACGAGCATATCGTTGATGTAGACTTCCATGTTTCTCCCAATCTGTGGTTTGAACAGTTTGTTAACCAGGCGTTAATACATGGCCCCAACGTTCTTGAGTCCGAAGGGTATCACTTTGTAGCAGTATACCTCCCGATCCATGGTGAAGACTGTAAGTTCTTCGTCGGCCGGGTTCATCCGGATCTGATTGTAACAGGAGAAAGCGTCCATAAAGCTTAGTAGTTCGTGGTCGGTCGAACTGTCCACTAGTTGGTCTATCCAAGGAAGTGGATAGTTTTCTTTGGGGCAAGTTTTCTTCAAGTCCGTGAAATCGACGCACATGCTCCATTTCCCCTTTGCTTTCTTGAACATGACTATGTTCGCCAGCCAATTTGAGTAGTCCAGATTCCTGATGAAGTTGGCTGCAAGCAATTGATCAACCTCGTCTTCTATCGCCTTTTGTTTGACCGGCGCAAATCTTCTATTCTTTTGTCGGACGGGTCGGTCTTTCGGGTCGACCCCGAGATTATGGGAGATCATTTTAGGGTCGATCCCAGGAATGTCTACTGGTGTCCATACGAATACGTCCGAGTTTCCTCGGAGGAAACAAATCAAGTCTTCGCGGTGGTTTCCTATCAAGAGGGAGCCGATCTGGACTGTTCGACCATCGACTCCTTCTATGAGGGGAACTTCCGTCAATGCTTCCACCGGGGTGCTTTGAATTTCCTTTTGGTCGTTGCGTGTATTTAAGGACCCCTGGAAATCATGTGCGTTCTCAAAATCGTCATCCTTCTCTCCGGCGGGGGACGTCGAGGCAAGGCAAATCTTGGCAGTTTGCTGGTTCCCGTAGGCCCGGCCTATCCCCCTTGATATAAAGGGAATTTGATCGCAAGGTGATAATTCAAAATTTGATCCTGGAGGGAATTCAAGTTAGGGCATCCCAGAAGAATGTTATAGGATGAAGGGACTTTAGAGACGAGGAACTTCACCGGTATGGTTCGCGTATTGCCTGCTTCCCCAATGTTGAGGAGGAAGGTGAGTAACCCCTTGGCCGGGATGGAATGGTTTGTGAACCCAGAGAGGACGTGGGAGGTCGGCCGAAGGTCGGATAGTCCTAGCCCCATACGCTGAAAACAGTAGTGGAACAGGATATCCGCTGAGCACCCTAAATCGACCAAGATTCTCTGGACCTCGTAACGGTGGACTCGGGCCATTATCACGAGAGGTTCATTGTGAGGAAGAGATATGCCGTGGAGGTCTTCATCGGTGAAGATGATCGGTTCGTCCTTCCTACACCTCTTACCGGGTGGATTGCTTACACCTTCGAATGGGAGGAGGTGGTGGTTCTCCCCGTTTTCTCGGGCATGATCTGAGGTAACGACCATGATCTGCCCAATCGTTAATTCCCCGGGAGGAGTTTGGACTTTTTGCTCCCGCTCTGCCTGCCGCTTGTTGTTCATATCAGAATTTTGCATTATTATATTCCCCATTCTTAATCATATTACAAATAAATAGGTGCTTTTGATCCATGTCTGCTACATAGTTGCAGGTTACAGGTTCTCCGAACAATACAGTGAAAATGGTGAAAAGACGCTACAAATGTGAGACTACGACCAACAAATAGATGAATCTGCAAGATGCCGCCTACCAGTTTGAGGAACAAACGAAGATCAGCAAACAGTTCAATATACAAAGTACAAGGGAAGCACAAGATTCAAGACTTCAACGCGAAGCTAACGGTAAAAGTCCATAAATTCCTCACTGTTGAAAATCTGAAAGAAAGTAGAAAAGATTCTGAGAAACCAAGTGAAGAAAACAGATAGAAAAAGCAACTTGAAGCATCACAGAAGAAATGAGCCCAATAGCCCATCAAACGGCCACGGAACCACGGCCAAACAAGGCTTCTGGCCGCTGATCCGCGGCCGTGCAGAGCACGTGTCGGTGCGTGTCGGTGGGAGTCGGTGCATTGACCCGGCTTTCTTTGGTTAGTATTGTAATTTCAGATGTGGATCAGATGAAAAACCTAGGGTTTCTCCTATCTATAAATAGGAAATCCTACAGCCTCTTCCAGGTGTGCCTCTTTTGGGTGCCTCTTTTGAGATGCCTCTTTTTATTTTCTAGATTAAATTTTAATTTCATTGTAATCGTCATGAGGTCATCAATAAAGGTATGTTTTATCTCGCATTCTTTTTATCCGAATTTTATTTTTCTGCAATTTTTTATCTGTCTTTATTTATCTGCAAGTTAATTAGGTTATTAAAAGAAAATTATAAAAATGAATTTCATTGTAACATCCTTAATGAGTGAATAATTACTCACTTGTTAGGGTTAGGATAGAAAAGGTTTGAGAGAAGGAAATCTCTCTCTCTCCTTTCTTTGCCTAAATAATTTTATTTAAAGGACTCTCTTTAAATCAACCACACACCGCTCACTACGGCACTCTATCCTACAAGATAGTGGCGATTCCCTAGTTAGACCGGTTATGGTTGAATTAACCAGATATTAGGGCTAAGAGCCAAGAACGTACGGACAAGGACCAAAAGGAAGAAACTTAGTTTCTTCCTGGTCGTGCTAATCCCCGTTGTTGACTATTACCCTAACACCTAAATTCTTAATTAGGGCATTGATAGAAGCAAAAAGAATCCCTTTTTCGAATTAGCCTAATCCTAACCCTAGCAAGCCTTTTAATCAATTTAATCTCATTCTTAGATCGTAAAACAAAACCCGACTTGATCGGATTAACTCGTTAGAACATAAAGAAAAGGAATTCATCTCCCTGTGGACCGATCCGTACTCAACCGGCCAGCTACCAAGCGACACGGTTATTGATTGCGGTATATTCTTAACTTTGATTTTAAAACGCACGCACACACAATAAAAAACCGATTAATCAAATGGCGCCGTTGCCGGGGAGACGGTAGTCTTTTTCTTTGTGTAATTTCGGGTTAAAAAATAAAAAATAAAAAAATAAAAATTATAAAAATTGAAAAATTTTAAAAAATAAAATAAAAATTCATCTTGTTCTTTTTGAGAGGTATTGCATGAATTGCGCAGGAAAAGAAGATGGACTGATTCAGATCTGGAAAAAACCAGTGAACAAATCAACAAACAGATGATCTGAACAGGGGAGAATCACAACATACAACAGAAAAATTTTGGAGATCCAAACCAACTTAACCACTGCGGAACCGCGGCGGATTCAAGCGTTTGACCGCGGAACCGCGGCCAACTGCTGACGTCAGCACCCCAAAATTTTCTGTAAGTATTTTTGTCATCTCTTCTACCCTGAGCTCCACTGAAATTTTTTTCCTGCAAGGTTGTTTGCGCAAAATCTTTCTCCCTCTCCAATAAATTGTTTTTATGCAGGATTCTTTGCGCTGCAAAATAAAAAAAACTGCAAGTGTTTTTGGTGTGTTAACTGCTTTGCATAATTAATACGGACTTTTAAGGGGCTATAACACTAATCCAGTTTGGGTGGGGATTTCATCACCCTTCCTAGGACCCCAGAAATCACAAAAACAATATGCATCAACCTTCGAGTTAATAAAAAAATATTTAGACTCAGCCAATAAGGACCGCCGCGCTCATTAGGACAAAGGAAGGCTGTGGGCAATCGGTCGTTTATCTAAACCTGACTTTGTGGTGCCTATGCTAGACAAGTGAGAAAGGTAATTTTAAAAGGCCCGTCTCACGGTGATTCGTGAGCGGAACCCTCCTTTCTTGATTTGTGCTTACCTGGCCACAATTGGCGGTGAAGAGGCGATTTGAGAGATATCTCACAACTTGTCCTTTGGAACAGTTAGGAGCAGTCTAGTTGACTTAGGAGACCCTAGCTCTAGGCTTGATTGTGCATGTATAAATTGTGATTGTTCGAAATTGTGTCGTAGTTCCGTACAAACTTTTGCAAAACTCTTTCTAAAAAAAACGCTTTCAAAAATTTCAAAAGTCCAAAAACAAATAATTTTTTTAATGTCTGCTTTACCAAGTTCGACGTACCCATGTTTTCTCATGAATATTGAGGGATTTGACCTCATTTCTCAGTGGGTTAATAGATTAGCACAATCGCTTTTTACATATCGGTCATTACAAATTGTGCTAATTTATACACTCCATCTCCACCCTCAAGTTCGTTTTCAACTTCTTTCTCCCACTTTCTCAGGTTCCTCTTCTATTCTTCCTATAATTTCAGTGAGTGTTATTGAATCACAATCCGATAATTCATGTTTGATCATTACAGAAATCCAACTTGATTTGGATACTTTTGAAAATGAGGTAGATGAGTTTTTCGAGTCTCCTACCTCTATAATTTTTGACAAATCAAGTATGATAAATTCTGGTACAAAACTTACTGACAACAAAATGTTCAACAATATCAATAAGAGTTTTGAAGAACTTTTTGCTGCCGAACTTGCATTCCTAAACGACACGGATTTTTTGATTAATCAACCCCCACCTGAAGAAGTCAAACCACCACCATTTCTTTGTCCCTTCCGCCATTCTTCTCCTCCACCGAGACTGTATACTGCTTCTATCTTCACATGATCTCGTGTGTTTCTTATTTCTTTTCTCTACACTCCAATCTTTCACCAACCACACCATTATAACGATAAATTTTTTGAATGGTTGGTGCTAACCTTTGGCCTGTGTAAGGCCTTGTATAGCTTGATACGGTGTTTTTTTTCTCCTCCCTGACTCTGAACTTTAATGCTTCAGCAGTGGAAACATTGTTTCACTTAAGTTTTGGGGGGGCCCTTTTGTATGTATATATTTTTTTCTTTTTCTGTTAACAATAAATAAATAAATAAACGGGGGAGTGCCCACAATTTTGACCCTCTTGGTATAGCTTGACAGTGAGGACACTGTCACGTTTAAGTTTGGTGGTGTGCTCGGTAAGCTTTCTTCCTTCGCATTCATTTGTATAATTTCACATTTGCATACTTATTTTAAAACCCATAAAAATTGAAAAAAATTAAAAATTATAAAAATTGAAAAGTTCAACTTTGGCCATATTTGACTTAAGTTCAACATGACGGTTGAATCGTAGGGAAAAACTAGATCCTAAACTTAGTAAATTAAAAACCCTAAAAATAACCTTTCTTAAAGTCTAATTGTAGAAAATATATGTTCTTATAGTTTATTTAGAAATAGGCAAATTTTGAGTTCAGTTCTTGGGCAAAGTCAAAATAAGGGAAGAGTATTGAATTTTTATTTGAAGTGTAAGTCTGAAAAATAATTCTGAACCTTAAGTATAAATTCTGAAAATATATACCCTATGAAAGGTCTATGTTACCCACCCAGGTACTTTCGGGGAGGTGGAAAGAGTAAAAATCGAATTTTTCTCACAAGGAAATATAGACAAACCATGAAAGATCTTTGCTAAACAAAAAATAACAAACTAAATTGGAGTTTTTAACTACTAGGTTAGATGATTATACCTTTGTCTTGAACTCCTTCTCTTCTTATGTTGCTTCCTTTTCTTGTGAGCTCCTTTGAGTGGTGTAGACGGCTCCTCCTCTTCGTCTTCTCTTTGCCAAAGAAAGATCCACCCGAAGGCCTCTACCTTGAGCTCCTACCCCAACAATGAAGTAACTAGAGTGCTTGGCTTGCTAGACTAAGAACCCTAGAGTGAGTAGAGAGATGGTTTTGTGGTTTGATCTCACAAAGCTCATGGTTTTCAACTCATGAAACAAGAAAGCTTTGAGAGAGGAAGATGAGAGATCTTTCAGGAGAGAGAATGTGTCATGATAAAAATGAGGAGATAGCTCTCATATCAACAAAAAGAAAATGATAATTTTAATTAGGATAAATTGTCATGGTTGATGTTGATTTGACCATTATCATGTCACAATTAATGCTACGGATGCTCATAAAAATATCTAAGTCAACATGGGTCAACTTAGTCAAATGGTCAAACCAATTAACCATGATACAATTATCTCTAATTAAAACTCATTAATCAATTTCCTCCATCTCATTATGGTTTTAATCAAGTCAATGGTCAAAACCGTAATGAGGTTCCTCTGCCTCTGTCAACTGTATACACACCCGCATCCGTGTTCCGTGGAACACGAATACAATGAGACCGAACCAACCCAAAACCAAATACTAGGATCTGGCATAAACTAAAGCCCACTATTATCAACTGCCCGAACACCGAACACGCACAAGTACGCATATGTGAACAAACCCTGTCGTAAAACCATACGATCTCTATCTCGTTTCGTCCAAAGGTGAACAACCCTCTGTGTGGCACTCTAAAGACTCGACACTACGCTGGCAGTGGGTTTAACAACAGGCCGCAAGCGGTACTGGCTGTACGTAATGGTCTCCAGGTAGATGCCGATAAGAATACCGATGAGGTGAACCCATCCGAACTCCTAGTAAGCCTGAATGTGACAATCTCCGTACAGTCTGGTCTATTCGTCTAAGAGTATCACATGTCGGGCCTAGGGGGATGGTAAATGTCAGACCCCTAATAGCGGTACAAGTCGTGTCGGAGTGTAGCCCAGAACACCCTGAGAAACTACTGGAAACACTACTAGTAAATCTCGCTTGCTCTGGCCAGGGACTTTGTGTAATGGCTCTCCTAGACACAGCGCGATATCAACCCCCAGTACCGGGAGAGATGAATCCTGTCTAACCGTCACTGCCTCCAAGTGCTTCGGGACTGCACCCAACTACTACCTATTTGCACGACTCAATATAGCCATGGTAGGGTAGTAATCTAAGAACAGTGGTAACACACTCGAGGCGAAGTGACAGTGTCAAGTCAACGGACTAAGCTGTACTCATGTCACCTGGGAACTGTTAACTGACGACAGGTATAATACCAACCAACAGTTCCCGACAAGTCCTGTCCAGTGTACTCGTAATCTAACGAGCACCTGCATACCATCTCCAGTACGACGTACTGATGGCTGTGGGACAGACCATCTCCCCTGCTGGGACAAGAAGCGTATGCACCAGTCTCCTCTGGAGTATCGATGCCCTGTCTCGATAATCCTACGACCAGGGACCTGTATAAGGATGTGCTTATAGACTACCCAGCCCCCACTAGTGTGATCGCCATCACAACACCGGTAGTCAAGCAAAGATCTTAAGGGCTCCATCAATATGTTAAAAGAAACATATACACATATTAAGATAGAAACAAACCAAGTAGCATACTACTATATTGAGAAAGACTATCGTAAACCCGTATATATATGTGTCCCAAGCTTCCAAAATGTAGTATACAAACCAGTACTATACAATAATGGCCTGTAGGGCATACATATCAAACAATCTCCCACTTGCACTAAAGGCCAGTAATTGGTGTACCGCATACCCAACGTCTGCACTATGGCCAGCTGCTGGCGTACCGCATACCCAATAGCTCAAAAAGTCACTCGAACTGTGTTTGAGGGAGGGCCTTTTTGAATGGATCCGCCGTGTTGTCTTTTGTGTCCACTCTCCGTACCTCGATCTCCTGGCGATCAATGATCTCCCTGATTATGTGATACCGCCTTAAGACGTGTCTGGACTTCTGATGGGACCTTGGTTCCTTCGCTAAAGCTATAGCTCCATTTTTATCGCAATACAAAGGTATTGGGTCAACAATGGATGGAACCACCTGAAGTTCACTAATGAACTTCTTCATCCAGACCGCCACTTTTTCGGCATCGCTTGCAGCAATGTATTCATCCTCCATCGTCGAGTCTGCGACGGTATCCTATTTGGAACTCCTCCAACACACCGCCCCTCCGTTGAGGGTAAACACAAAACCCGAGACAGACTTGTTGTCATCCTTGTCACTCTGGAAGCTTCAATCGGTAAAGGACTCGACCCTGAGGTCTCCATTACCGTAAACCAGGAACATCTCCTTAGTCCTTCTCAGGTACTTGAGAATGTTCTTCACTGCCGTCCAGTGGTTCTCACCTGGGTCTGACTGATACCGGCTCACCACGCTTAGCGCGTAAGCGACATCTGGTCTTGTACATAGCATCGCATACATTATAGATCCTACCGCCGAAGCGTTGGGTATAGTGCTCATGCGAACCCTCTCCTCGTCAGTCTTGGGAGACATCTTCTTGGAGAGGGCGATTCCGTGCAATGCGGGTATATTACCATGTTTGGAATCTTCCATACTAAATCTCTTTAGTACGATCTCTATGTACCTGGACTGCGAAAGTCCCAGTAATCTCTTGCATCTATCTCTGTAGATCTTGTTCCCCAGAATGTACGAGGCATCACCCAAGTCCTTCATGGAGAACCGTTGTGACAAGAATAGCTTGACCGATTGTAGCATAGGAATGTCATTTCCTATCAAAACAAAGTCATCCACGTACAAGACTAGGAATACGACTGTTCGTCCTACAATTTTCTTATAAATACAAGGCTCATCCTCGTTCTTGATGAAATCAAATTCCATGATTGCTTCATCAAAGCATATTTTCCATCTCCGCGATGCCTGCTTTAATTCATAAATGGATTTAAGAAACTTGCACACCTTCCCGCTGCTCCCACTGTCTACAAAACCTTCTGGCTGATCCATATAAACGCACTCTTCCAAATTGCCGTTTAGAAAAGCCGTTTTTACGTCCATCTGCCAGATTTCATAGTCATGGAAGGCAGCAATGGCAAGTAGGATCCGGATGGATTTGAGCATAGCCACTGGAGAAAAAGTTTCGTCATAGTCCACACCAGGTCTTTGACGAAAACCTTTTGCAACGAGTCTAGCCTTATAGGTTTCCTCCTGCCCATCTACACCAAGTTTTCTTTTGTAGATCCATTTGCATCCAACGGGTTTTACCACAGGTGGGGCAATATCCAAGTTCCACACTTTATTGGTGTACATGGACTCCATTTCGGATCGAATAGCATCCAGCCATTTATCAGAGTCCCTAATGATAATGGCCTGACTGAAACCGGTAGGGTCATCTTCTTCCAAGATGCAATCCTCTCGATCCCCGTCTATGAGAAAACCGTAGTATCTCTCGGGCGGATGAGAAATCCTACCAGATCTGCGGAGTGGCTGAGGTTTGTCTGGGACTATTGAATTTTCTGGTTCTACTAAATCCTCAGTTTGAGTTTATGGATCTGATATTTCATCCAGTTCTACCGTGCTCCCACTTATTTCTTTTGCAAGAAATTGCCACTCTAAAAAGGTGGTGCGACGAGCAACGAACACCTTCTGTTCCTCAGTGTGGTAGAACAGATATCCCAGAGAATTTCTAGGATATCCCACATACTTGCACAATACTGATCGCGCCTTAAGCTTGTCCGGATTTTGTACCTTTACATAGGCTGGACAATCCCATATCTTAATACGTTCAAGATATGGTCTTTTACCACTCCATATTTCATATGGAGTCTTAGGCACAGATTTAGACGGAACATGATTCAGCAAGAATGCTGCTATTTCTAGCGCAAGTCCCCAGAATGAAAGAGGTAACTCAGCATTACTCATCATGGATCGAACCATGTCCAATAGGGTACGGTTCCTCCGCTCCGATACGCCGTTGTGCTGTGGTGTGTACGGAGGAGTAAGCTAAGAGAGAATTCCATTCTCTTTTAAGTAATCTAGGAATTCCGTGCTTAAGTACTCCCCTCCTCTATCAGACCGAAGGATCTTGATACTTTTGCCAGTCTGGTTCTCTACTTCATTTCTGAATTCTTTGAATTTCTCAGAAGTTTCAGATTTTCGTTTCATGAGATACACATATCCGAACCTAGAGAGATTGTCAGTGAATGTGATGAAAGACGAGAACCCTCCCCTTGCATGTATAGACATTGGACCACACACATCACTATGTATGAGTCCCAAGAGCTATGCTGCCCTTTCTCCATGTCCGGTGAACGGAGATTTGATCATCTTTCCTTTGAGACAAGACTGACAAGTTTCATAAGATGAAAATTCGAACGTATTCAAGAGTCCATCTTTATGCAACTTACTTAGTCTTTTCTCTCCGATATGACCAAGTCTACAATACCACAAGTAGGATTCGTTCGTATTTGAACTCTTCCTCTTGCGTGTGTTTTGTACATTGAGAACTGTATTCTGATTTAGAACATAGATACCATTATACAGTGTACCTTCTGCAACCTGTACCTTATCAAGGTAAATATTCATGATATTTCTATCAAGAACAAAGTAATATCCATATTTATCAAGTAAAGAAACTGATATGATGTTGCAAACCATGGAAGGTACATAGTAGCAATTGTTCAAAATCATAGTATTGCCATTTGGCAACACTAGGTGATATTCACTGACGGCTGGAGCATTAACTTGTGCTCCGTTCCTTATCCTGAGGGACATATCACTAGGTGCAACTTTCCTACTTTTTCTCAGTCCCTACAATAAATTACAGATATGAGATCACGATCCGTTATCTAGTACCCAGGAGGCAGGACTGACCGAAAAGCAGTTCTCAATTACAAGAACACCTGAAGTAGATGCAATAGTATGCTTCTTCTTCAACTGGGTTTCCCTGGAATCCATACAATCCTCTTTCCCTTGCTCATACTTATGACTGTTGTCATAAGTTAGAGCTGAACCGACGTTTCCCAGCCCCGAATAAGAATTCGGTTCGGTCAAGCGATACATATTATTATCTTGGTTAGGGCGTGAAATGGTTGCTACCTGGAGAGAGAGAGAAAAAAAACACTAAGCGTGCGCTATTGCAAGATTAGATTGGTTATTAATTTATCTAACCAGGATGGCTCCCACTGTTTCGTCAAATTCTTCTTCAAACCCAAAAAGAAGAACTGGTCAGGATTTAATCACACGTCACAATACTTGCTTAACCTTTCAGCCAAGCTAGTGTTGGTACTTTGAGGGAGGTTTTCCAACGCTTTTGTGAAGTTTCTTAATTACATAACCTCTTTTCCCGGGAGGCGTAGCCCCGCTAACACCGTTCTAGACACCTACTTGGTTTATTGCATTGACTGTTAAGTAAAATAATCTCCTAAGAGTAATCCAACTCATCAGTGGGATCGGGATCCAACTATCATTGTGTAATGACCTAGATGGAATCCACTCTAGTCACTACACTCCAGAAGATATGCTAAATCTGCAAGTTTCCTGTATGTTTGAAACTCCAGATTTGGTTTTTGCCCCCAACGGTTTATGACCTTGACAATGCCAACATATCATAAACCGCTAGTCAAGTTTGGCCCGTCATTATCTTGATTAACTTAGACCCACCCGTATATCCTTTAACAATGCCAACATAGCTATGCGACTGTCCTAAATAATCTGAAAATAAAGCTGCAAACAAGCAATACTCAGCTACCGATCACTACGCCTTGACAATTCCAAAAACACGTAGCTCGAATACTAAGTAGTACTTGTAGGAAATGACGGAGGTCTACGGCTGGGTTTTTGGCGAAAAACCCGTTAACGTAATGAACTTGATATCATTGAAAGAACCTGATTGCATTTTTAAATATATAGTGGCGAAAAATTTTGCTAAAGAGGTCACTCCCTGTGAAGGGATCTCGGCTCTTTTCTCGTCGAATGAGGTGCAGGATATTCAAAACAGAATACCATGATGCAAAACAAGAGTAATCGACTATAGTGAAGTTATTACCCTGACGCAAACCTCTATCCAAGGGGTCACTCCCGATGAAGGGATCTCGACCCTTGCCTCGTCGAATGAGGTGTTGGATATTCATAACCGAATACCTCTGTGCAAAACAAAAGAGAACGTCCTTGCAATAACAGCTTTTTTTGAAAATTGTTCCAACAACATCTTTTAGGTTTGTTTTTCTTTGCATTAATATAATGCGTCCCATCAATTAATCATACCATTGCAGAAAACAACGAAAATATAACGTACGCTTATGCCATCCGCATTCGCCACGGGGCCCCATCATCACCCGTTAGGTTACTTAACTAACGACAGAGCGGGGGCTGGACTAGTGCGGATGCAAAACATAAGCAACGTCTACTAGATATCATATATAGATATATACATTCGTCAGACCCAATGATAGTCATTCCAGATCACAGATGAACACATTGGATATATTAGGAATCCGCGTTTCATTCAAGCCTGCAACGAAAGAAGGATTACACGGTTGTGATGAATAGCGAAGACCCCACCCTAGACCCCTATGGGTGCGGCAAACTACCCGCCAAATACCCGAAGTGGAGCAGCCTCCCTCAACAAAGTGAGTAGGCCACTCGGCACTTCAAAATACCCGGTAGTCTGTGCACCCCACCTTGGGTCTATCATTGGAGCAGAAAACAGTAAAAGAAATAATATACAATGGTGGCTACAACCTCAACCCGGATGTGCGACCATAAAATAATATTACATCATATTACAATTTACAACAAAAGAATGATAAATAAACACTCATCTCATATCCCCGGCTATTCATCCACGGCGATCCAACAAGTTTATATACACAATCCAACATCACAGATTACAAATATGTACAACCCCCACTAATCGACGTATAGCGATTAGTAGACGTTCAGTACATATATCACATTACATATATTATCCAATTAGCTAAAGTTTATAGAGCTTCGATCAAAAACTGTATTTGAATCTACCCCAAGTGAAATCCAATACTCTGACAAATCTGGGCAGAAACAAAACTTCCCAGAATACACAAAACCAACACAGAGAACCCTAGAAGAATTTTGGTGCGCTGCCGAGTTGACTCTGCCGCGGATCCACGGCGGATCGCTTGGATCGGCCGTGGATCCGCGGTCTTATGAGCGATTCAGGCGCCCAAAATTATACAGTTTTCTCTAAAAAGCCTGCTTGTATTTTTCAGGTCTTTGAAAATATTTTTAGGCTTGTTTTCAAAACCGACAGAAAATACAAGTTTTGGTGTGTTTTCGGGATTTTTTTCGTGATCAAAGTTATAACGACTTTGCTAACATGTTAGTTGTTGTTTAGCTAGGCTCTGATACCACTGAAAGGTCTATGTTACCTACCCCGGTACTTTCGGGGAGGCGGAAAGAGTAAAAATCGAATTTTTCTCACAAGGAAACATAGACAAACCATGAAGAATCTTTTCTAAACAAAAACTAACAAACTAACTTGGATTTTTTAACTACTAGCTTAGATGATTATACCTTTGTCTTGAACTCCTTCTCTTCTTGTGTTGCTTCCTTTTCTTGTGAGCTCCTTTGAGTGGTGTAGACGGCTCCTCCTCTTCGTCTTTTCTTTGCCAAAGAATGATCTACCCGAAGGCCTCTACCTTGAGTTCCTACCTCAACAATGAAGTAACTAGAGTGCTTGGCTTGATAGACTAAGAACCCTAGAGTGAGTAGAGAGGTGGTTTTGTGGTTTGATCTCACAAAGCTCATAGTTTTCAACTCATGAAACAAGAGAGCTTTGAGAGAGGAAGAGGAGAGAGCTTTCAAGAGAGAGAATGTGTCATGATAAAAATGAGGAGATAGTTCTCATATCAACAAAAAGAATAATGATAATTTTAATTAGGATAAATTGTCATGGTTGATGTTGATTTGACCATTATCATGTCACAATTAATGCTAAGGATGCTCACAAAAATATCTAAGTCAACATGGGTCAACTTAGTCAAATGGTCAAACCAATTAACCATGATACAATTATCTCTAATTAAAACTCATTAATCAATTTCCTCCAACTCATTATGGTTTTAATCAAGTCAATGGTCAAAATCGCAATGAGATTCCTCTGCCTCTGTCAACTGTGTATACACACCCGCATCCGTGTTCCGAAGAACACGAATACAATGAGACCGAACCAACCCAAAACCAAATACTAGGATCTGACTTAAACCAAAGCCCACTAGTATCAATTGCCCGAACACCGAACACGCACAAGTACGCATATGTGAACGAACCCTGTCGTAAAACCATACGACCTCTATCTCGTTTCGCCCAAAGGTGAACAACCCTCTGTGTGGGACTCTAAAGACTTGACATTATACTGGCAGTGGGTTTAACCACAGGCCACAAGCGGTACTAGCTGTACGTAAAGGTCCCCAGGTAGATGCCGATAAGAAGACCGATGAGGTAAACCCATCCGAACTCCTACTGAGCCTGAATGTGACAATCTCCGTACAGTCCGGTCTGTTCGTCTAAAAGTATCGCATGTTGGTCCTAGGGGGCGGTAAACGTCAGACCCCTAATAGCAGTACAACTCGTGTCGGAGTGCAGCCCAGAACACACTGAGAAACTACTGGAAACACTACCAGTAAATCTCGCTTACCCTGGCCAGGGACTTTTTGTAATGGCTCTCCTAGACACAGCGCGATATCAACCCCCAATACCGGGAGAGACGAATCCTGTCTAACCGTCACTGCCTCCAAGTGCTTCGGGACTGCACCCAACTACTACCTATTTGCACGACTCAATAGAGCCATGGTAGGGTAGTAATCTAAGAACAGTGGGAACACACTCGAGGCGAAGTGACAGTGTCAAGTCAACGGACTAAGCTGTACTCATGTCACCTAAGAACTGTTAACTGACGATAGGTATAATACCAACCAACAGTTCCCGACGAGTCCAGTCCAGTGTACTCGTAACCTAACGAGCACCTGCATACTATCTCCAGTACGACGTACTGATGGCTGTGGGACAGACCATCTCCCCTGCTGGGACAAGAAGCGTATGCACCAGTCTCCTCTGGAGCATCGATGCCCTGTCTCGATAATCCTACGACTAGGGACCTGTATAAGGATGTGCTTATAGACTACCCAGCCCCCACTAGTGTGATCGCCATCACAACGCCGGTAGTCAAGCAAAGATCATAAGGGCTCCATCAATATGTATTAGCGATATGTTAAAAGAAACATATACACATATTAAGATAGAAACAAACCAAGTAGCATACTACTATATTGAGCAAGACTGTCGTAAACCCGTATATATATGTATCCCAAGCTTCCAAAATGTATTATACAAACCAGCACTATACAATAATGGCCTCTAGGGCATACATATCCAACACCCTAGAATTAGCACATACACGCACCTTGAAACTTGGAATGGTAGAGGATACCTGGAAATACTCTTTTTTAAAATCCTTAGTATGAAGGAAAATAAAATAAAAGTACAAGAGTGAATAAAAAGATATAAAATATGAGCATAGGTTTTGTAATTACTTAAGGCTGCGTAAAATGAAAAAAAAATATATAGCAAGGGTGCTTTATCTCCTAGTGCCTTAGACCAACTGGTTTGGGAGTCACTGCTAAGCCTTAGGTATTGCAAGACGAGGAGTTACGCCTAAATGCGCTAACCCATTTTATAATCGGTCGTTCAGTACCTCAAGAAGTATTAACGGTCGCATGAAGGATGTGTGAGCAATTTCATCTAAAATTCACCAATTAAAAGTACTTTGGACGATGGACAAGAGTATGATAGGTTGAATTGAATTTCCAAGTGTAAGGGTGATACATACATACACGTAGGGGTATATGATTGGGGTTTGGATGAGAGAAACGAATGAAAGATAGGGCTTATACCTTCAATAGAGATGATAAAAATTCCTAAGTTGAGATTGGACCTTAGAAGGAAAATTCAAAAGATGCTGAAAATTTAATAAATTTGCAGAACATATACGATCTTAAGTTAAATGATAAGTGAGTGTTAAAAATATGGGTTGATGATTTCTATGTTGAAGATAATATAAATTCTTGCTAGAATACTGAATTGAAGAATGAAAGTCAACATGCCAAATTGATCGGATTTTGTGGGTAGTATCCGCTAAAAACCCTCAGGAGACAACACTCCTCCTACTAGGGACACCTAGAGGCTTAACGGCTTGTTGCACGAGCTCAGTGCAATCGCGATTTCCTGTGAAAGTGAGGTTAGGTTTTTTCGAGAATAAATTGGCTTTGCTCGGGACGAGCAAAAGATAAGTTTGGGGGTATTTGTTCATATCAGAATTTTGCATTATTATATTCCCCATTCTTAATCATATTACAAATAAATAGGTGCTTTTGATACATGTCTGCTACATAGTTGCAGGTTACAGGTTTTCGGAACAATACAGTGAAAATGGTGAAAAGAAGCTACAAATGTGAGACTACGACCAACAAATAGATGAATCTGCAAGATGTCGCTTACCAGTCTGAGGAACAAACGAAGATCAGCAAACAGTTCAATATACAAAGTATAAGGGCAGCATAAGATTCAAGACTTCAACGCGAAGCTAACGGTAAAAGTCCATAAATTCTGCACTATTGAAAATCTGGAAGAAAGTAGAAAAGATTCTGAGGAACCAAGTGAAGAAAACAGATAGAAAAAGCAACTTGAAGCATCACAGAAGAAATGAGACCAAAAGCCCATCAAACGGCCGCGGAACCACGGCCAAACAAGGCTTCTGGCCGCGGATCCGCGGCCGTGCAGAGCACGTGTCGGTGGGAGTCGGTGCATTGACCTTGCTTTCTTAAGGTAGTATTGTAATTTCAGATGTGGATAAGATGTAAACCCTAGGGTTTCTCCAATCTATAAACAGGAAAGCCTACAGCCTCTTCTAAGTATGCCTCTTTTGGGTGCCTCTTTTGAGATGGCACTTTTTATTTTCTAGATTAAATTTTAATTTTCTTGTAATCGTCAAGAGGTCATCAATAAAGGTATTTTTTTTATCTCGCATTCTTTTTATCCGAATTTTATTTTTCTGCAATTTTTTATCTATCTTTATTTATCTGCAAGTTAATTAGGTTATTAAAAGAAATTTATAAAAATGAATTTCATCGTAATATCCCTAATGAGTGAGTAATTCCTCACTTGTTAAGGTTAGGATAGGAAAGGTTTGAGAGAAGGAAATCTCTCTCCCTCCTTTCTTTACCCAAGTAATTTTATTTAAAGGACTCTCTTCAAATCAACCACACACCGCTCACTACGACACCCTATCCTACAAGATAGTGGTGATTCCCTTGTTAGACCAGTTATGGTTGAATTAACCAGAGGTTAGGGCTAAGAGCCAAGAACGAACGGACAAGGACCAAAGGGAAGAAACTTAGTTTCTTTTTCGTCGTGCTAATCCCCGTTGTTGACTATTACCCTAACACCTATATTCTTAATTAGGGCATTGATAGAAGCGAGAAGAATCCCTTTTTCGAATTAGCCTAATCCAAACTTTAGCAAGCCTTTTAATCAATTTAATCTCATTCTTAGATCGTAAAACAAAACCCGACTTGATCGGATTAACTCGTTTGAACATAAAGAAAATGAATCCATCTCCCTGTGGACCGACTCGTACTCAACCAGCTAGCTACCAAGCGACACCGTTATTGATTGCGGTATATTCTTAACTTTGATTTTAAAACGCACACATGCACAAAAAAAACTGATCAATCACTTGTCCCGTAAGTATTTCTCTAGGTGACCGGAGCGAATCAACTTTTCGATGTAGTCACAGAGTTGTTTGCAGTTCTCAATCGGGTGACCCTGTGACCTGTGGAAGGAGTAGTACGGGCCGCGGATATGCTTGCCCGCTCTTTGGGTAACTGGTGGGAGCTTAAAGAACCTCTCACCCTTAGCTTCCTCCAGCAGCTCGGTCTGGGAAATGTTTAGCGGAGTGTACTGCTAGAACTTTGGGGAGTAAGGTTTCGGATGGTCGACTTTCCTTTTCTCTTCCTATCCCTTTTCTTTCGGTCCATTTGGTCGGCTCGGGGCAGATTTGAGTTCACCTCCGACTCGAGATGGATCTCTCGCTCAGTCCAGGCTTTCACTATAGCCATAGTCTTAAGTTGCGCTAATGCAAAAGAGCGGAGCCACTCTTTATGCCTAAGACCCGACCTCAGTGAGGTGATAATTGTTTCATCACGGTGCTCAGGAACCTCCAGGAGGGCCTTATAGAAACGAGTGACATGCCCTTTGAAGGATTCCTTATCTTTGCTCTTAACAGTGAACAGATAGTCGACCGTCCTTTTCTGTCGTCGGTTTCTGACGAAATGACCGAGGAATTGGGTAGCCATCTCGTCGAACGCCGAGATGGAGAGCGGCGTGAGACATCGAAACTAGTCCCGGCCAGCCCGGATTAGGGTAGTTAGGAAAGCTCGGAATTGAGCCGCGTCCGAGTTATCTTGGAAGCTCATTCCTGCCGTGAATACGTCCAAGTAGTCTTTCGGGTCGGATTTCCCATCGAAGATGGCCACTTTGGATGGCTTGTTCCTGGACGAGACATGCTTGGCCAGCGGCTCTTCTATAAAAAGCTTTGTGAGCGAATCAACGGAATACCTAGCCCCTTCGCCAGGCATGTGGTCATCTCGTCGTATGCCTTTGATTTTCTTTTCGAGGGCTTCAAGCCGGTGGTGGTACCCCAAGGATTATGCATAGTCAGAGTGGTGGCTACCCCCGCTCCGGGTCTGCGCGGTGGTGCTGTTTCGATTCCGCTCTATCCAATTTCTTGAATCCACGGGAGAGGCCCTTCTTGAGTAATCCCAACGTTCACCATTTGTGTAGTCTCGGAAAGTGTGGGGGCGTCGGTCATGCTTAGAATACGAACTGACCGACATCTCCTCAGAGGGTGAGAGCGTGCGGTGAATGTCGGAGCGACGGCCTAGTCCCTCCTGAGATCGGGGTGTGGAGCTGTCCGACGCGCAGCGGGTCATGGAATCATTCACCGCATACGGGTCATGGTTGCTGGAATCGGCGCACTACCCTCAGTGACGCTGAGATGAGCGTGAGCAAGATCGAGGGCCTGAGCTTGCCCATCTGTCCTTCTGCGGACGTCGTTATCCGGGGGACGGGGATTTGTGGCTTGATGAGTAGGGCCCGCCATTTGAACGCGGACGAGCGCATCCACCAGAGCTGTGAGTCTATCGATTCGGACGGATAAGGTGCCGATGACATTAGGAGGAGAAGGAGAACCGCTCCTGCCTCCGTTATGGATGGGAGGCGGCTCGTATTGGGAACGTCGTGGTGGTCGCTCGTCATCAGGTCGAGAGCGGAAGATCAAATTTATGGGTGGAGAAGCTTCTGAAAGTTCCCACAGATGGAGCCAACTGATGAAGGTCGTGATCTCCCTCAGATGTTGTCCTCCGTCGATCTAGTAGCGAGTGTGTCACGACCCGAAATAGCACGTGACTGGCCCTTGAATCATATGAAATCTATAGGACCCCATCTAATTCAAGTAAGCCAAAATCCCAGAAATCTAAAACCATTTTAAATAATAAATGAAGGAAAACTAGTTTTAAATAAGTGAAGAAAACATGTTTTAAAAACAAGGTTTTTAAATAGGTAAGCCGAATATGCATTTTTAAATACTCAAATCTTTTCTGAAAGTTTCGGCAGAGTTTCCTCTATAAATACTGGCCCCAAACGGGGTACAACAAGAATAATATATGCACAATGATAAAAGGCATCCCCAAGCGGGAGCTAGCCCTTCGTCAATCGACGGTCATAACCACGCAAGCAATATAATATACAACGCCGAAGGGCGAGGATCAAAACTCAAAAGGAAACTCAAAATCAACAAGAAAGCCATAATGTTACAACGCGCGACTCTAAGGTCGGAATAATACACAACTATTTTTCTAAGTCTGAAATAAATATACAAGTTTGGTTGATAGATTACTAGATACAACTGATTAAAATAAATACAAGGGTGGTCACGATGCGAGTGAACCCACCTACCAAAGCAATCACCCAAAAAGGAAGCAGTGTGCCAGAAAGCCGCAATGAAACCTGTACGGAAAAACCTGCAAGAACTATGGCACAACAGGGGTGAGTTGCCAACTCGTGAGTAGAAAACATCACAGAGCAGAAATTGTATGTATGACTCAATCCTAGGTCAATACGATCAGTAATAATATATCCTCAATATGAATAATTCTGAAGAATGATAAGGTGGCAAGGGTAAAAATCTATACATTAGTGTAATACCAAGTGCTCGTGTCAGTGCCTCAGGTAGCAATATATCATAAATATGAGATGTGATCAATGTAATCAATGTCTGTATACAAGTGGATCTCGTCCACGTGTCATCCAATGACATAAAATATCATACATGTAAATATCATAAAGCGTATGCATGGAAGTATGAGGATATAAATCAACATGTGTCCCTCGCGACACATCAAAATCATGGGACCTGAGTGTCTAGCATCGACACTCGAAAACATCATGAAACCCGTGCCCAGCATCGGCACGTAAATCCTCATATATATAGGGCTCCGTCAATCCGGATCGGCCCACGGGCTCCGTCAGTCCATATCAACCCATATCATCTCTCGACTCCGGTCGGTATCCTCCGGATATCCGCCGAGCCCAAATACTATCACCGGTAGATAGTGGTCCCTCTGCCAGGATCATCGCCTACTGCACGACAGATCCGTTCTCGCCTCGGGGTACCATACCGGGTCCACCATGTACCCGCAATCGGCCTCATCCAGCTCCTCGAATCGGGTTTCACATGTCACACGTCTCAGAACCGAGAAAACACATGGTGGACGCACTGAAATATCATATCAAGATAAACCGGGATTTTTAAACAATGCATAATTTCTTTTAAAATGACCACGGTTCTCAAATCCAGAAATCTCATGAAAACGACATATCTCAATGCGTAAAATCTTAAGGCATGATGTATGCGACATATGATATAAATGTAAGCATATCCGTATATCATGCAATATAAAACGGTAATATGCACATATCGAGGGAAACCCCCTCCTCTAAAATGAATCAGTTTTAAAATGTATCTTGCGGTTCCCAATTCTCCAAAATCAAGCCAGAATCATCTATGTATGTGCAAAAACGTATGTACGCAAGTATGGGTGTACAATATGTGTGTACGCCAATATGGATGTACAAGTAGTCATATCCTGATGCAGCAATACTACTGTGTAGTGACATGGTAATTATCGATGATGAAGTGTGTGAGCCGGCAAGTAGGTGTACGTGGAACATACACATCATGCATAATGGTGCTGGTATCCTGACAGCATGGGTTTAATATAACAATAAACACATTTACACAGGCAATGCGATGCGAATAGCAAGAATATACGGAAATCGAATAATAAACGCAAAAGTGAAGAATCTACATCAATATATAAATGTCATACAGTTTTGCCATTTGAAATAAGACGAATCGGGGTTTTTAGAAAAATAAGGGCTACGGTGTTTTTAAGAAAAGATGCGTCTTTTGAAAATATCCGTAAAATACCTTTGCCTGTCTTTAAAATACTCGCGATTCGTTTGTTTTGAAATAGGTATGACTCGGGTCTAGTCTAACATCTACTAAGTAAACTACGGATCTAACTAACAAGCTAATCGAAAGGGTACGGAAACCACCTAAATCTGAGTCGATATATATATACATATATAATAGTCGGTGATCTCGCCTCAATAGTACCGTGTACGATACAATATATCATATGTCATTCTCGAGTCAAGGGTGCGGATCTATCATCAATATAAAGCTCGCACGGTAAATCCACCTTACGGCATCCCAAATCTGGGTACGGGTCAAAAATCACATTCATCTCATCATTTATTTGGTATCCTTATCATCATCTCTCATGAACTGGGTACTGACCTAAGATCGCACGGTAAATCCACCTTCAGGGAGTGTGGACCGGGAAGGCTAGTGATTACAGGCGGTTTCATATATTTGGATGCCAAGCTTATGTTCAACAGAAAAGCGCTAAGTTAGAGCCGAGAGTCAGGAAGTGTAAGTTCCTAGTGCCCTCGCCGCGACAACCACGGCCGATGCGGAATCGAAAAACAAAAATTTACAAGAGGGAAACTAGAAACAAAAAACTAGCGATCGATCCAAACACGAAAACTAGAAAACTAGTAAGTAAAGGTTAGAGAATATAACCTTCGACGCATGTTCACCCAATCGTGGAAAACCCCTCCAAGCTCCTTGTAGGTCGTCGGGAAAAAACTTGAATCGTGACCGTCCTTCCCGAAGATGATCCACTCAAGAGAACCGATCCAACCTCTGGCTTTACCCAGTGAAGCAACCGACGCTCTAAGCTCGCTACAAATAGAGAGTGGGGATGTAGAAATATTTTCACTATCTTTTTTTCTATAATTTCTAAGCTTAAGAGAGTTAGAAGAAGAATAAGGATGGGGTGAAAAAGAAGTAGCCATGGCAAGAAAAATGGCTAAGTGTTGTGTGTAGGAAAAAAGAATCAAGGTAGAAAAGAGTGGCTACAAAATTTCCCACCATACTAGAATAGTAAAACCAAATGATTTTTTGAATATAAAATCAAAACCATGCCTCTCTACCATGTTTCTTTACACCTCATCCTCCACCTCAATTTTGATTTTCTTTATAAATAAAAATCAACAAATGAAGTGTCTATCAGAATAAATTCCGTATAAATACGAAATACAACTCGGTATACGTATCGAAATACATATACGCGTAAAAATACGAATAGCCAAGAGAGAGAAAATGAACAGTGAACGATAATACTAGAATACATACATACATACATACATACATACATATATATATACATACATATATATATATATATATATATATATATATTAAAAATACATATATAAACAATTGAATCAAAACCTAATTTAATAATCCGGCTTAATTCTAAACCGCTAGTTGATTGATGTAAATTCGGATGTGTAGTATGAATCAATTCAAAAGGTCCTAAAATGGTACCATTTGATTGAAACTGTTTCTTGTGTCAGTATTCAGAAAATTTATAAAGAACTTCACAACCAAAAAATATTTTGACCGCAATCAAACTACGGTGTCTGATGTAGTTTGTAGTGAGTGCGGATCGTCCACAGGGATTGCACGATTCGTTTTTATGATATGCTTGAATTGAAAACTTAATTGACAAGAAAAGAAAACATGATTCAAGAATTTATCAATTGATTCAGGTGTCACGATATTTAATCAAGAATCAAGAACTGATAAACAATCAAGAATTGGGTTTCGATAATATTTTTCCAATCAACAGTCAAGAATCTAAGAGAGGCTCGTAGGAATCTATCGGATCGATAGACGTGATGTAATCTAAAGATATCATGTTCTTGTCCTTCGAAGGATTGATACTAGATTGATGATAATCGACGAGAGTTGGGGCTTTCTCGTGAAACTAGGGTTTCATCCTATAATCCTTGTTCTTTCGTCGATATCATTCCTTTTCTAGCCTCTACCAAATTCAAGAAACAATCGTAACTCCCCAATTTCGAACGATGTCAATCAAGAAAGCATCGAAACAAAATGGGTCGTCGTTTCTTGAACTTGCTAGGGTTTACAAAGCTCGTAGGACTCAAGAATCGATTAAAGCTATGTTACATTATCTTTCTATTGACCGTCTCGACTCCTCGACGAGCGGAGTTTTATTCACACATCACCACACAGAAAATATTCACGAATTGTAAAGATGTAATGATGCAGAATTTAAAGAAAACAAGATAAAAGAATATCACCTTTATTTATCTCAACAATTTTGATTACATTTGCTTCAAGAACTACAAGAAGAAGAATCTAGATTGTTGATAGGGCGTCGCTCGGCTTCGTGAGTCGTGGATCGGCTCGGATCGCTTGCTCCGTTGAAGATCGTCTTCGCTCGTAAAGGTTGTAGGGCTTCTTGCTTAATGGGTACTCGGGATTCTTGATTTCAATTGGAATTAGGGTTAGGGTTTCCTACAAGCCCTCTCACTAGACTTGAGGAGGAAGGAGATGAAGAAGAAGATTGGCTAAAATGAACTCAAATGAATCACACCCTCTCTTGGATGTAAGATTGTAAGATTTTCTAAGATGATTCACCTTAGGCCTAGGCTTCTATTTATAGACTTCCCAAACCCTAGGTTTAGGTTTGAAATGGTAGTTCCCTCCTAAAGTTTGTTGAGAGAGTTTGTTAGGAGCTAGCTTAGGGTTTAAGCTAGGGTTTAGGAGGAAAGTTCTAGAATGATAGGCTAGTTTAGTGTAGATCAAAGTGTTTGCTGATCTGGTAGAAGTCCCTGGAGTCTTCTAGAAAATGTCATGCTTTTCTGAACTGTAGCCACTGAGAGAAGCAACTTGGGCCAAATTTGAGGTGATGATGTCATCAAGTAGCCGCGGATCAGCGGCATTAGCAAGCCCCTGCCGCGGATCCGCGGCCATGTTGGAGGCTTGGGCCTTGATTCTTTTGGTGCTGCTTTGTACTGTATTTTAGGGCTTCTTCTGATATGTTGATTTGCAATTTCTCTTTTGTAATGATACCAGATCTGAAATTAGTGAGTTGATGTATCTTTTGAGCGGTGTAATGTTGAGCGAGCTTCTCCTTTTCCTGCACAGACTTCGAAACACGGGTTGCGACATATAGAAATATTGCGATGCCATGCAATGCAGTCAATTTCCCTAGAAATGCCGGTTTTAAGGTCTAGTACATATAATCTGATAATCTGTGATAGATTTGCTAATATGTGAAATACGGATACCGAACACTTCTATATGAATGCAAATGATGAGGAAATTGCCGGCTAAAATATACAATATTTTCGACTGATCAAATACCCCCAAACTTAATTTCGATCGTCTCGAGCGAATGTTTTATTAAAAAGAGAAGGAGAAAATAAAGAAAGAGTAAAACTAACTTGCACTCTTTCGTAGGCAACACGATTGCACTGAGCATGTGCAACAAGCCTTTAAACCTCTAGGTGTCCCTAGTAGGAGGAGTGTTGTCTCCTGAGGGTTTTCAGCGGATTGCACCCACAAAATCCAATAATAAAAGAAAGATCATGAATATTACATTTAAAGAAAAGAATTGTAGAAGAAAGACTTTGAAAATTAGGGTTTCCAACTAAGCTAGCTTTTCGGTTGTCATGAGCCCTATCTTAATTGTCAAGAAAAGATGTCAGAAATCACGTCCTCCCTCAATAAAACATCGTCTTATTCTTCATTCCTATATTTCTTCCAAACATTGATCATATAACCCTGCGTGTGTGTAAAGGACATCCTTACACCCGGAGAATTCAATTCAAGGTATCATACTCTTGCCCATCAGCCTCAGTACTTTTTAATTAATGAATATTTAGACGAGATTGCTCACACACTTTCATGCGACCGTTAATACTTCTTGAGGTACTAACCGACCGATTACTCATGTGCTTGCTTACTTGGTGTATTTTCCTCGTCTTGCACCACCTCAAGCATAGCAGTGACTCCCAGACCAGTTGGCCTTAGGGCACTAGGTGAAAAGGCACCCTTGCTATATATTTTTTATTGCCCTTGGTGATAAAAAAACCAGTGTCCATTTTTCTCACCACTTTATATTTTATTAATTTTTTTTTATTTCCTTCATACTTTTGGCTTTAAGACAAGAGCATTTCAAGGTATCCTCTACTATCCCAGGCTTTAAGATGTGTGTAAGTGCGAATAGCAGGGTATCAACGTTCAAAATGTTTGGCTTCAAGAATAGAAACTATTTTTCAGACTTATTTTTATCCTCAGATTAGTGACGTCCTTCATCTTACTAACCCTTGGGACAACGGCTCATAACTACTTTTTACTAGTTCGTATAAGAAAACTTCTAATTTTCTTGGTTTTCTTAAATTTTTCTAATCTCATGGATGTAATTGTTCACTATCTAAACTTTCATTATCTTATTTATATACAAAAAAGTGTAAATATTAAAATTATTTTTATACTTGAAATTTTTAAATTTTTATGGGTTTTGAAATTTTTTCAATTTTTATAGATTTTTTTTTAAAAAGAAATGTTTTGTGCTTATGCAGATGATATGCAAATGATGCGAAAATAAGCACAAACCTCCCCCAAACTTGTTTTCAACAGTGTCCTCACTGTTGCCGACAGTTATATCTACAAAAACCTGTAAATCTAGGAGGGATTATTAGCGGGGGAAAAATATATAAGTGAAGAACTTCCCCCAAACTTATCTTTTCACTCACCTTCATTCAAAAGATGATGCAATGATATACAGGATATGAAGGTGAGACGGAGGAATTTTAATCCAAATAAACTGGCTCTTGTAAGAACACGAGCTCCTCCGTGTGTTCAGTGGAAAAATACGGCTTTAATCTATGTCCATTTACTTTGAAAACAGTGCCGTTTTTAACATTTTCAACTTCTACTGCCCCGTGCGGATATACAGACCGCACAACAAAAGCTCCCTTCCATCGAGATCGGAGCTTACCCGCGTGAAGGTGTAATCGTGAATCATAAAGAAGGACTTGTTGACCAGGTGAAAATGTTTTCCTCAAAATGTTTTTATCGTGAAAAACCTTAGTCCTATTCTTTGTGATTACAGCGTTATCATAAGCTTCATCGCGGAGTTCGCTTAGCTCGTTAAGTTGCAGCTTCTGAAAGTTGCAAGCAAGGTTTAGATCAAAATTTATTTCTTTAATAGCCCACAATACTTTATGTTCTATCTCGACGGGTAAATGACATGCTTTTCCAAACACTATCCTATATGGAGACATTCCTAGGTCGGTCTTATATGCAGTCCTGAATGCCCAAAGAGCATCCGTCAATTTGGTCGACCAGTCTTTTCTATTTTTAGCAACAGTTTTCTCCAGGATAAGTTTGATTTGTCTGTTTGAGATTTCAGCCTGCCCGCTTGTTTGGGGGTGATAGGGTGTAGAAAGTCGGTGGTTGATTGAGTATTTCCGCATCAGAGTCTCGAAAGACCTGTTGCAGAAGTGTGTCCCATTATCGCTAATAATAGCGCGTGGGTGTCCAAATCGCGAGAAGATATTCTCTTTCAAGAACTTAATGACAACTTTCTTGTCATTAGTGCGACTTGGAATGGCTTCTACCCACTTTGAGACATAATCAACCGTCAGCAATATGTACAGATTACCAAAGGAGTTGGGAAAAGGACCCATAAAATCTATGCCCCAAACATCGAACATTTCAACAACCAAGATGGGTTGCTGAGGCATTTCATTCCTCTGGGATATTCTACCCGTATACTGACATTGTGTACAGGTTTTGCAATGCTCAAATGCGTCCTTGAATAAGGTCGGCCAATAAAATCCACATTGCAAAACCTTTTCCGCTGTCTTTCTAGGACCAAAGTGACCCCCACAGGCCTAATCATGCAAAAAGAAAGAACACTCTTGAACTCTTCATTCGGGACACACCGGCGAATGATCTGATCAGGACAATATTTAAACAAATAGGGCTCGTCCCAGTAAAAATGTTTTACTTGGGATAGAAAATGGTATTTGTCCTGTTTTGACCACTCGCTGGGTATAAGTCCCGTGGCATGATAGTTCACGATATCCCTGAACCATGGTTCATCGGATACGCTCAAGAGTTGCTCGTCAGGAAACGAATCATTGATCGGCAGGGTCACAGGGGAAGAAATGATGCGTGAAAGGTGGTCAGCTACTACGTTTTCACATCCTTTCTTATCTTTGATAACAAGATCAAATTCTTGTAACAGTAGGATCCAACGTATTAGTCGACCTTTTGCATCTTTCTTCGCCAGAAGATGTTTTAAAGCGGAATGGTCAGTATACACAACTATAGGTGAGCCGATTAAGTAAGGCCTGAATTTTTTTAATGCAAATACAACTGCTAAGAGTTCTTTTTCTGTGGTTGTATAATTGATTTGCGCATCATTCAGGGTCTTACTTGCATAGTATATTACGTGTGGCATCTTGTCGATGTGCTGTCCTAAGACTGCACCTACTGCAAAATCAGATGCGTCACACATCAGCTCAAAGGGGTAGTCCCAGTTTGGTGATGATAAAACGGGGGCTGAAGTGAGTGAGTGTTTAAGTGAGTCGAAAGCTGTCTCGCAATCCGAGTCAAAATGGAAGGTCGTATCCTTGGCCAGGAGAAGAGTTAAAGGTCTAGCAATTTTGCTAAAGTCCTTAATGAATCTCCTATAAAAGCCCGCATGGCCAAGGAAAGAGCGAATTTCTTTGACGCTTTTGGGATGAGGGAGGTTTTGAATAACATCTATTTTAGCTCTGTCAACCTCAATGACTTTCTGTGAAATGACATGTCCAAGGACAATTCCTTCTTGGACCATAAAATGGCATTTTTCCCAGTTCAAAGTCAAGTTCTTCTCTTTGCAACGAGTAAGAACAGCGTCAAGATTCGCAAGGCAATCGGAAAAAGAGTCTCCAAAAATCGAAAAGTCGTCCATAAAGATCTCCAAAAAATTCTCTACCATATCAGAGAATATCCCCATCATACACCGCTGAAAGGTAGCGAGAGCATTGCATAGCCCGAAGGGCATGCGACTGTAAGCAAAGGTACCAAAAGGACAAGTAAAAGTGGTTTTATCTTGATCCTTTTTGGCGATGGGGACCTGATTATAGCCTGAGTATCTGTCCATAAAACAATAATACTCTCGTCCCGCTAAGCGTTCCAGCATCTGATCAATGAATGGTAGAGGAAAATGGTCTTTCCTCGTGGCAGCGTTGAGTTTTCCATAATCGATACATACACGCCACCCAGTTTGGGTGCGTGTCTGAATCAACTCATTCGCCTCATTGGTTATAACAGTGATGCCGGATTTCTTAGGAACGATATGTATAGGACTCACCCATTGGCTATCGGAGATGGGGTATATAATACCATTATTTAAGCATTTGACGATCTCTTTCATGACCGCCTCCTTCATGACGGGATTCAACCGTCTCTGTGGTTCTCGGGTTGGTCTGGCATCATCCATCATATGTATATGATGTTCAACTATCAGGGGACTAATCCCTTTGATGTCCGCCATACTCCAACCAAACGCCTCTTTGTTAGATCTCAATACCGATAAAAGTGCATTCTCTTGCTCTAAGCTAGAGAAGCGGAAATTATAACCTGTAAAGTCTCCTTCTCACCTAAATAAGCATATTTCAGATGAGAGGGTAAAATTTTGAGATCTAATTCGGGCGGAGAAATGATAGAAGGAGGTATCATTGAGTGATTTTTTGATTTACAAAGAAGCTCAGAGCCTGTGAAAGATACAGACTCGGGTGGAGAAAAGTCAGAAGTGCAGGACTCAAGTGTAGGTAAAGTGTCCTCACTAAGATCAGGTGTAAGATCAAGCAGAGATGTGGTAATGTCATCGAGATCAGCAAAGCAAAGTTCCTCGGCTCCACAACTATCGGGAGCGATCTCATGGACAGAGCACACATCTAAAATATGAGCACTAGGTTCTGATGGCTGACTCCCAACTTTGTAGATGTTTAGTTCAATGGTCATATTTCCAAATGATAAGTTCATCGAACCATTTCTACAGTTTATAACAGCGTTGGAAGTGGCAAGGAAAGGACGACCTAGAATCACCGGAATTTGGCCCCGGGGGTTTGCTACAGGATGCGTGTCGAGCACAATGAAGTCTACAGGGAAAACAAATTCCCCGACCTTTATCAACACATCCTCTAATTCACCCCTTGGTTTGGTGATAGATCGGTCCGCCATCTGGAGAGTGCAGTGAGCAGGTTTCAGCTCTCCAATCCCTAGTTTCTCATAGACAGAATAAGGGAGCAGGTTAACACTCGCGCCAAGGTCTAAAAGAGCACGATTTATGTTTTTACCCCCAATAGAAATCGATATTGTAGGACATCCTGGGTCCTTTCGTTTCTTTGGTAACTGGGGAATAAAAGCAGTGCTGATATTATTAGACATAAAGACCTTCTTCGGCACTTGAGTCTTCCTCTTCCTAGTGCACAAGTCCTTAAGAATTTTCGCATAAGCGGGGACTTGTTGAATCGCATCTAGGAGAGGGATATTGATGTTAACCTGTTTGAACATTTCTATAATTTTCTCCATATGAGGACTTGTTCTGTTAGCCCTTAACCTGTTTGGGTAAGGAGCTTTCGCAATAAGCGCACGGTCCATCATAGGAGAAGGAAGAAGGGGTAGACGAGGTCCCAAAAGAGGTGTGGGGACCGTCTGTGGAGAACTATAAGGGTTGGGAGAAGGTGTCGAGCCTAATGGGAAATGGAGAATAGGCTCACGAGAAGGTGGTATGGTAGAAGAAGAAGGATCAGAAGGAGAAGTGTGTTTGTGTGGAAAGGACTCAGCCGAGGTCTTGATATGATTTTCAGTATTATCAATATCTTCCCCGACATTATTATTCAGCACTCTTCCCGATCTCAACGTTGTAATGGCATTTACATTGTAATGCCCAGGATTCTGTAGGGGTTGAGAGGGAAGTTTCCCTTTTTCTCTCGCACTCATTTCGGCTTTTAGGCGAGCTATTTCAGCTTCCATCGATCTGATACTCTCAGCTTGGGACGCTGAGTTTTTCTTTATCTCACTGACGGAAGATCTAACCTCAGCCGAAACCTCTACGAAATTTGATAAAAGTGATTTCATGGTTTGAGTGAATTGAGAGAAATCGTCAGCACAGGACAACTGCATAGGATTAGACTGTGCAGGATTGTTGCCCTGGTTTTGGAAGTTTTGTGACTGATAGGGGTGCTGAGTGAGTTGAAGGGGTTGCTGTTGTGGTGGAGGAAGAGCCCTTTGAAAATTATTCGTGTTTGGAACCGTGTTTTGAGATTGGTTTTGGTTCCAAGCGAAATTAGGGTGATTCCTCCAACCCTGATTGTACGTGAAAGAATATGGATCATTTCGAGGTCTTTGAAATGCGGCATTAGAATGCTCGTGACCTTGAAACGCAGAGTTTAATGGACATTCTTCTGTTAAATGTGACGGATCAGAACAGCACCCACAAACAGTTTTGGGGAGTGACACTGGGTTTAGGAAGGCTGAAGAAAATTTGTGTTCCATAGCGTCGAGCTTCTTTTGCATTGCTGCCATTTCAGCTCGAACACCTATGGACACATCTATTTGGTGAACGCCACCCCTATTCAATGGTTGGGTTCCATTCTCCCACAGTAGTGATTTTTCAGCGAACTCTTCTAAGTACTTCCAAGCTTCCCCATCATCCATAGTCATAAAAGTACCTTGACATATGTTTTCAAGGCTCTGTTTAGTGTTAGGGTTACTGCCCTCATATATGATTCGGCAAAGCTCCCATCTCGGGATGCCGTGATGAGGACATTGAACCAATAGATCCTTGAAACGTTCAAAGTATTTTGAAAATGGTTCGGTAGGGAGCTGGGCAAATTGATTCAGTTCGCTACGGATTCGAGCTGTCTTTTGGATTGAGTAAAATTTCTTAAGGAATGCAGCGACGAATTCTTCCCAATTCGTAATAGAATGTGCGGTAGTGTTATATAGCCACTTCTCGGCTATATCGCACAATGTAAATGGAAGAAGTCGTAGACGCATCGCATCCACTGAAAGTTGTGACGTACCCATCATTGCGCATATATTTTCAAATTTGGTAATGAAAACGTAAGCGTCCTCAGTCTCGAGTCCATGGTATTTGGGTAAAAGATTGATATACTGGGGCTTAATTTCAAAGTTATCCCCATTGGCTGGTGGTGTGGATAAGCAGGTCGAAAGAGGACCTCTATGTGGATAGCATCTTTCCTGGAGAGAAATGTGGCGTGGATTCTGCGCACCAACGGACGGTGGCAGATTAGGGTTAAAGAAGTTTGATGGATTCGGGTCCATCGGTGTGGGTGTGGTAGTAGGTAAAGGAAAGGTAAATGGAGAAATATCGACTTCGGAGTCGATAAAAGGTACGCGAACTAAACGGGCACTAGAATCCCGTGTCCAGCCTATCTTGTACTAAAAAGGGTAGTACAAGTGGCAGCGTTGGCTTATAATTAGGGGTAAATGAATGCGGTGTTTGCTTTTGAAAAAGGGACGGATTTTTGAAAAAATGATACGACAAAACAAATGCAGCACAAAAACCCTAGAATCTAGTGGTCACCTAGGTCCGGCTCTAGACCGCTCCTAACTGCCAAAAGACAAGTCGTGGGATAGAATCCTCCACTGCCTCTTTGTTCCCCTGTGGCCGGATAAGTGCCAGGTAAGTGGGAAGGTACTCCACTACATAAGTAGTGGGCCTAATTAATAACCACTTGCCTTAGACACACTCGCCTTAGGCACCATAAGAAAACGCGGATAAGCAATGAATTACCCACGGCCTTTTCCTGTCCTAATTGAGCGCGACAGTCCTTAGAGTCATCTCTAGATTTCTTTTAGTTAATGTGGGTCAATGCGGATGCAAGTTTGGTGGTTTTCGGGGCCTAGGAAGGGTAATGAAATACCCACCTAATTTGGATTTGGCCGTGCCCCTTAATTTCCGTATTTAGAATGCAAAACAACCAAGAAAAAAAATCACGCACAAATTTAGTTTGCAATTTGCATGCTGCTGTTATTTGCAAAGAATCCTGCAGCAAAGTGTTAATTGGAGCTAAAAAGAGGAGAGAGGAGAGAGCAAGAAGTCACCTGCAGAAAGTTGGTACAGAGAACCCTCTGTGGGACCGCGGTTCCGCCGCAATTAGCTACTTAGGCCGCGCTTCCACGCTTCAATTGTGGGTTCACTTCACAAGATTTCAACAGCTGCTTGCTGTTGCTTCCCTCTGTTCTCTGGTATTTTCCAAAAAATTTTATCACAGCACAGAATGCTCCAGATCACCTTGCAATGAAACACGACAAATTGTTTAGGGTTTGCACGAATTTTGATCTCAAAATAACAATGGAATAATTCTTTCAATTCAAACTATAAAATGTAAACGAATTAGTGCGCGATCCCCGGCAACGACGCCATTTTGATTGATGTAATTTCGGATGTGTAGTATGAATCAATTCAAAAGGTCCTAAAATGGTACCATTTGATTGAAACTGTTTCTTGTGTCGGTATTCAGAAAATTTATAAAGAACTTCACAACCAAAAAATATTTTGACCGCAATCAAACTACGGTGTCTGATGTAGTTTGTAGTGAGTGCGGATCGTCCACAGGGATTGCACGATTCGTTTTTATGATATGCTTGAATTGAAAACTTAATTGACAAGAAAAGAAAACATGTTTCAAGAATTTATCAATTGATTCAGGTGTCACGATATTTAATCAAGAATCAAGAACTGATAAACAATCAAGAATTTGGTTTCGATAATATTTTTCCAATCAACAGTCAAGAATCTAAGAGAGGCTCGTAGGAATCGATCGGATCGATAGACGTGATGTAATCTAAAGATATCGTGTTCTTGTCCTTCGAAAGATTGATACTAGATTGATGATAATCGACGAGAGTTGGGGCTTTCTCGTGAAACTAGGGTTTCATCCTATAACCCTTGTTCTTTCGTCGATATCATTCCTTTTCTAGCCTCTACCAAATTCAAGAAACAATCATAACTCCCCAATTTCGAACGATGTCAATCAAGAAAGCATCGAAACAAAATGGGTCGTCGTTTCTTGAACTTGCTAGGGTTTACAAAGCTCGTAGGACTCAAGAATCGAGTAAAGCTATGTTACATCATCTTTCTATTGACCGTCTCGACTCCTCGGCGAGCGGAGTTTTATTCACACATCACCACACAAAAAATATTCACGAATTGTAAAGATGTCATGATGCAGAATTTAAAGAAAACAAGATAAAAGAATATCACCTTTATTTATCTCAACAATTTTGATTACATTTGCTTCAAGAACTACAAGAAGAAGAATCTAGATTGTTGATAGGGCGTCGCTCGGCTTCGTGAGTCGTGGATCGGCTCGGATCGCTTGCTCCGTTGAAGATCGGCTTCGCTCGTAAAGGTTGTAGGGCTTCTTGCTTAATGGGTACTCGGGATTCTTGATTTCAATTGGAATTAGGGTTAGGGTTTCCTACAAGCCCTCTCACTAGACTTGAGGAGGAAGGAGATGAAGAAGAAGATTGGCTAAAATGAACTCAAATGAATCACACCCTCTCTTGGATGTAAGATTGTAAGATTTTCTAAGATGATTCACCCTAGGTCTAGGCTTCTATTTATAGACTTCCCAAACCCTAGGTTTAGGTTTGAAATGGTAGTTCCCTCCTAAAGTTTGTTGAGAGAGTTTGTTAGGAGCTAGCTTAGGGTTTAAGCTAGGGTTTAGGAGGAAAGTTCTAGAATGATAGGCTAGTTTAGTGTAGATCAAAGTGTTTGCTGATCTGGTAGAAGTCCCTGGAGTCTTCTAGAAAATGTCATGCTTTTCTGAATTGTAGCCACTGAGAGAAGCAACTTGGGCCAAATTTGAGGTGATGATGTCATCAAGTAGCCGCGGATCAGCGGCATTAGCAAGCCCCTGCCGCGGATCAGCGGCCATGTTGGAGGCTTGGGCCTTGATTCTTTTGGTGCTGCTTTGTACTGTATTTTAGGGCTTCTTCTGATATGTTGATTTGCAATTTCTCTTTTGTAATGATACCAGATCTGAAATTAGTGAGTTGACGTATCTTTTGAGCGGTGTAATGTTGAGCGAGCTTCTCCTTTTCCTGCACAGACTTCGAAACACGGGTTGCGACATATAGAAATATTGCGATGCCATGCAATGCAGTCAATTTCCCTAGAAATGCCGGTTTTAAGGTCTAGTACATGTAATCTGATAATCTGTGATAGATTTGCTAATATGTGAAATACGGATGCCGAACACTTCTATATGAATGCAAATGATGAGGAAATTTCCGGCTAAAATATACAATATTTTCGACTGATCACTAGTATTATCAACCGTCCGATTAAAGTCCGTGTAGCATGTACACAGATTTAATTGGACACCTGTATGTACTAATCATACGTCATCTATATCATGTCGCCTGAACCGAGAAAACCATTTGTGTGGAACTCTAACAGCTCGACAATACGCTGGCACTGATTTACTGGATAAATCAAAAAATCACAAGCACGTCGGCGGCACTAGCTCTACGTAGTAAATGCCGAAAGGGAGGCCGACAATCAAGTTCGTTCATACCCTACTGAGCCTAAATGTGGCAATCTCCGTACAGTCCGGTCTTTTCTTTTAAGAGTATTGTATACCGGGTCTGGGGGCGGATAACGTCAGACCCCCGATAACCCGATAAGTCATGTCGGAGTCAAGTTCATCACCAGCCGAAAAATTATTGAACTCATATCAGTAAATCTCATCCACCATTGTTACGGATTTAGGATGATAGCCAATCGAACACAGCGCAACATCGAGTCTTAATACCAAGAGTGACGAATCCCCGACAATCACTCACTGCCTCCATGTGGTTCGGGACTGTACCCAACTAAAACCTGTTTGCATGACTCGTTTGAGCTATGGTAGGGTAATAATCAAAGTACAGTGAGAACGCACATGAGACAAATGACGATCTCAGATCAGACCAACCCGTACTCATACCAATAGAGAACTTCCATCTGACGATAGATATAATATTATCTAGAAGTTCTCGGCGAGTCCGTCCTGTGTACTCATCTCCAGTGAACACCTATATACTATCTTAGGTGACACAACACCAATGGCTTGTGAGACCGGCCACCGCCCCTCGTCGGGGTCTCGAAACGTATACACTAGTCTAATCCGGAATATCGATGCCCTGTTTTAATACTCCTATGACTAGGGACATTTAAGGATGTGCTTATGGACTACCTAGCTCTCACGTATATGATCGCCATCACAATACTGGTAGTCAAGCAAGAATCCTATGGGTTTTATCATTATGTATTAACGACACGTAATAACAAGTAAAACGTATACACATCAATGATAAAGACAAACCGGATAATATATTATCATCTCGAGTAAGATTGTTCTATCTGTATAAGTCCTCCCTCGATTTTCATAATCGTGTAACTGAAATTACAATAATTGCCTTGAGGGCACTATATCCAACAATCCCTACTTGCACTTAAGGCTAATTATTGCGGTATCATATACCCACATCACGTGTGCTATCGAATACCCAATTTCTCTATTAATCAGTTTCATAAAGAATGTTTGTGAAACATCCGTGTTCGAGAAATAGTCTCAGTGGGTGGATCCGCTACAATATTCCAACTTCCTCTCTCTATATCTCAACTTCACGAAGATGAATAATCTTTCGAACTGAGCGACACTCCGTCTCAAGAATTTGTCTAGATACTTGATGAGAACAAGTTCATACATGAACAATTTTATCTAACAAACTTCTTGGGCTATATACTTTGTTGTATCATAACCAGCATCCTGCACCATGCCTACCGTAGTATCCCTATCAAAACCCTATCCAATATACTGTACCCCAGAACAGGGTAAACTCAAAACTTTGACAGCATCTCTGTCATCCAGGCCACCATGGAAGCCTGAATCGATAACTGTTTTCAAAAGGAGGCTGCCGTTATCATATTCTAAGAACATCCTCTTATGTTCATAATTACTTCCCTTTATTTCTCCAGGATTAGATTAATATCTGCTTATTACAGCAAGTGTATAAGCAATATCTGGTTTGGTACAAGACATTGCGTAATTGACTCAATTACCTATGCAAATGATATATCATTCATGCTAGTCCTTCTCCTCATCAATCTAGAAGCCATCTCTTTAGAGAGGGTGACTCCATCACCTACGGGTACACTATTATAGCAGGAGTCGTCCATTCTAAAACACTTTAGAATGGTGTCTAAGTACCCGGATTGAGACACTTCCCAAATCTAGATCTATCGATATAAATCTAGTCAACAGAATCCCTGATATGTTATCAATATCCAATGTGGAGAAACCACCTTATGACAACCAAAGTTTGACCAATTGTGTCACGACCCGAAAGTACGGAACATGACCGACACTTAGACTACGAAACGTCTCGAGGCATACGTAATCTAAGTAAGCCGAAAAACCCAGAAATCCAAACCAAGAAAAGTAGTAGAGTGAAGGAAAACCATTTTAAATCAAGTAGTTTTAATAGCATAAGACGAATTATGCCTTTTCTAAAAACATCAAATATTTCCTGAAAATTTCGGCAGAGTCTCCTTTGTAAAAACTGGCCCCCAAACGGGATACAACATGAATAGTATACGAAATAAAAAAAGGCATCCCCAAGCGGGATCTAGCTCTTCGTCAATCGTCGGTCACAACCACACAAGCAATATATTATACAACGCCAAGAGCGAGGATCAAAACTCAAATAGAACTCAAAACAATAAGAAATCCACAGAAATACAATGCGCGACTCTAAGGTCGAAAGAATAAACATCACTGGTCTCTATCTTAAATAAATACATGTTTGGTTGATGGAATTTACTAGATACAACTGAATAATAATATACAATGTATAATGATGGGTGCGATACAAATAAACCCACCTATTAGCAAGTCACCCGAAGGAAGCAGTGCCAGCAAAGCCGTAATGAAACCTGTACGGTAAAACCTGCAAGAAACTGTGGCACAACGGGGGTGAGTTGCCAACTCGTGAGTAGAAAAACATCTACGAACAGAAACCGCATGAACAACGCAATCCTAGGTCAACGATCATAATATATCCTCAAATATATGTATAACATGCAGCCTATAACAATGGCTAGGGTAATATCTAACCGCGTGTAATCTCATGGGCCCGTGTCAGTGCCTCAGGTAGCAATATATCATATGGATGATGTATGAATGCATGAAACAGAATGCATGTACTGAAGAAAACTGCTTTCATAAATTAGTGAGATTTCTGTATTTTTAAAATGAGGTATCATAATGAAATCAGCATAAAACAGTGCCTAGCATCGGTACAAAACGTAATCCTAATATCTCGATATCTCTGTATCACAGTCTCTGTACCTCAATATCTCGAAATCTCAATGTCTCAATCACAATATCTAGGGCGCCGTCAGTCCAGACCGGCCCCTACCATCCATCTCAAGGCCACGACGGTATCCTCCGGATATCCGACGCGTCGGGAAAAATCACCGGTCGGTAGTGCTCCCTTGCCAGGCTCAACGTCAACAACACGACCCTCTTGCCCCGGGGTACCGCACCGGGCCCACCATGTACCCGAAACGGTTCCTCCACTTCTCGAATCGGGTCTCGAAATCCATCAGCAAACTCATGGTGGACGACTCATACATCATGGGAAAACCGCACTTTTTATTTTAAAAGAGATAAAAGGTTTATTTATGTTTTTGCGGTTTTCCTCCAAATCCAAGAAATCTCATGAAATCCGAATCCAAGTCATCAATAGCATGTAAACAGTGAATATAGGCATGAGAATCCATAAATGCGACACAACAGTGAATAATAACATGCATGAAGTAGCAGGCAATAACTACAATGTCTAACTAGCATATAAGGCAAGTACACTAATATCATGTCTAAACTATTAGCTAACAACCTATGTCAAATGAAATAGTATTTTCTAAAGTGTTCGTGACATGGCAATTACCGATGAAGATGTGTGTGAGCCGGCAAGTAAGTGTACGTGGTACATACGCGTCATCGGTAATGGTGCTGGTGTCCTAACAGCATGATATTAATAATAGGGTATGAATCATAATATAAGCATGCGATGCGGAGCGAACAACAATAATTAGCAGGAGCTAAATACTAAACAATGGTGCCCTTTGAAATAACACGAATCATGGGGTTTTGAAAATAAGGGCTACGGTGGTTTTAATAAAGGATACGTCTTTTGAAATATCCCTAGATCCCTTGACCTGTCTTTTAAAATACCCATGATCCGTTAGTTTTGAAATAGGTAGAAATCTAATCTAGTTTAACAACTACACTAAACTATACGGCTGAACTAACAAGCTGAACTACAGGTAAGGAAACCGCCTATCATCTGAGTCGATACATATACATACCTGTATATGTATAGTCGGTGATCCCGCCTCAATAATATCATATCCGATACCATATCTATAATCAGGAATCCCAAGTCAAAAGTGCGGATCAATCATCAATATATAGCTCGTACGTAAATTCGTCGTACGGCATCCTAAATCTGGGTACGGGTCAATATCACATTCATCATACTATTCATCTGGTATCCTCTTTATCAAATATCATGATCGGGGTACTGATCTACGTCTAGTACAATACTGATACCACCTAAGTATGCATGCACGTGTGTGAAACACTACGTCAAGGACCCGCTACAACGTCATGTCGTATCTCAAATACGAACCCTGCTATATCACCGATCTCACGGCCTCAAATCAAATCTCATCGACTCATCTTAAATCCCATGTACTATCCTCATTATCCATGCATGCGCATATGAATGTACATATGCATAGTCCCATACCCACGCATATATACATATATACACATCCCAATCTGCGCACAAGAAAGTAAAGTATGCAAGTCTGTGTGTGCGTATGTGGGTATAACAACTACTCTAGGGTTTCGCAACTAACCCAAAGGTACTCCATGAACACATAAACATAACATGAATGAACATTCTCGTATCATAAAACCCTATATAAACATATATATGTGAGCTACACTACGGACTGCGGGGGTGTTATACGCCATCCACCCGACTTCTCCCCGTAGATATAAATCTACTCACCTGGTCCTCGCTAGCCGGTGCCGACGTCGCCAAGCGCTTGCTTGTCGTCTCGAAGTCCACATGGGGTACCTACATATCATAACACATCGTGTCGTATTAAAATCCGACTCATGACCCAAAAACGACACGTGAATCCCACATAGGTCCAAACCTATGGTTGCTTTCACAAATCAACCCAAAAACCCTCGACGTCGGCGTACAAATGCCAAACCATCGAGAAAAACTCAAACGTATCAATCGTGGTATCACAACACCTTAATTATATATATAAAATAGGGTTAGAATCACCAAAACTTCAAATTCGCTTTAAAGCTATTTTTCCGAAAACCTAATAAGCAAAATTAACCGCTTTAATACAATATCTTGATGTTTAAACGAATCTAGCGGCCACAATATTCACTAAATATCATAACAAAGTCATATAAACTATTCCTATAATTTATTCTCATCAATTTCCATAAATTCCAAAATTCTAGCTTACAATATACCCAAATTTTAACAATTTTATAGAAAAAAAATGCACAAACCATAATCTAGATTGGATTTTCATGAACTGAAGTATTAAACTACACTTTAAAATGTTAATAATGCCATGAATACCCTAATTAGATTTTTATCTCCATTACTTAATCAAATTTCAAAAACCTAGTTTGCTTAAAAACTTGATTTGGACAATTTAAATGCAACAATTTACATAATAGCAACTAGATTAGGTTTTCCATGCCCTCACATGCCAAAACACACTTTTTAAACTTAAACAAGTGACAATAACCATATTTGAATTCAAACCCTAACTCATAAATTTTCCAAACTAGCAATTAAACCTAATTAAACACCTAATTAAGCTAACTTAAAGCAATTAACAACAATTTAACAAAAAGGTTAGAATTATACCCAAATAAATTTGAAGATCCCACAAGCATACTTAGCCTCCCAAATTGAAATCTAAATCCCAAGATCCATGCTATGGTAGCCAAGGAAAAATGGGTAGGAGGTGGATTTTGATTTGGATTTTTGCTTTGATTTTTTGTGGATTTTCAAGCACTTTTGATGAATTTTTTTTAAAGAGAAAGATGAAGAATGAAGGGGCTGAAATGGAGGGGGGGGGGCTCGGCCATTTCAGGTGGGCGAGAGGAGAGAGGGAGTGTGGTGTGAGGTATGGTGAGGGAAAAGTCCAAGTCAACCAAATATCAACTCTTTTATCCATTGTCATTTCTTTTCTTTTCTTTTCTTTGAAATTCAAGTGGGGAAAATGGGTGGGGGCTGCTGAATTCAGCCAAGGGAAGAAATAAATGGGGGTGTGTGAGTGTGGGTATGGGTGTGGGGTGATGGAAAATGATAAATACAATACCCCAAACATCCATTTACACTAAAAAAAGCCTTTTTCTTCGATATTTTCTAAACCGTTTTAGAAAACGATTTCATTTCAAAAACCATATGATAAAATTTTATTTAATGTTTTATGATGCACAAAATTTGTTTCAACTCATTCCAATTTGTAATTTTCCCCAATTAAATGTATTAGTGACGGCTTAAAATAATATTAAAATAATTAATTTCGGAAAATTTTTCAGAAAATTTGAAATTTCACCAGTGGCTCAATAAACACCAAATACTAGCAATTACATAGCTAGAATATGTATATTTAATTTTATAATAAAGATATTTGCATTTTGACTTTTTACAGAAAACCCCCTTATTTTACCGTTTTTTCGAAATTTCACCGAAACGATTTTCAAAACGTTACAAATTGTAGTATAGAAACTTAATCTCCTATCTGGAGTATGCCATCCAAATCTCAGGACATCACTCCCTACAACCTTCTTATTAGATTCATTTGTTGTTTTGATGAAGTCAATCACTTTGACTTTCTCATCAAAACAGATGATCTATCTCCTCTATGCATGCTTTAGTCTATGAATAGACATAAAAAACTTGCACACTTTCCGCTGTTCATACTAACTATGATAACTCTCTGGCAGAGTCATATACACATGCACTTCCAAATTCACATTTGGAAAGATGTTATAGTCATCCACCTGCCAGGTATCACAGTCATGAATAGCAACAGTGGAAAGTCATCCGTATGGTTAGCGTAGACACTGAAGTAAAAGTCTCATAACAATCCACAATGGGTATTTGATGAGAATATTTACAACATGTCTAGCTTTATTAGGTTAATACCTTTCTACCTGCATAGATCTCGAAAGATCTACTTGCTCCTAATGGGTTTTACCCCTTCAGGAACACCCAGAAAAATCCAAAATCCACAATTTTCTGAAGTGCGTGAAGTCCATCTTGGATATAGTATTTGGTCACCTGAAATTTACCACTTTCTATGACCTACAGATAACTAGTAGGGCTATCATAATCATGATACTAACCTTTCTGTCACCGTCTATGAGAAAACCGAAGTATCACTCAGGTGGCCGAGGTCACCTACTAAAATCTGCGGAGTGGCCAATGGTTTGTTATGTCCAATTGAATCCTTAGGTTCTACTAAATTTTCGGTAACCGTTTGTGGTTCTGGAATCACTTCCAGTTCTACCATACTCCTACTAGTTTCTTTTGCAAAAAGATTCCTTTTATAAAAAAGTGGCGAGTTAAGAACAATGTAATTATTGATCATGAAAATGGTAGAAACAAAACCTCAGCGAATGCTTAGGATAATCCACAAACTGCCATTACCGAAGCATACTTTGAGTTTGTCCGGATTCTGCTGTTAAACAAAAACTAGATAACTCCATATCTTAACATCCTCAAGATATACAACCAATCTATGTGTATATAAAATCAAAGGCACTAATTTAGATGGAATCAGATTCAAATATCATGCAACTATTTTTAGTGGATGCCACAAATGGAAAAAAAGGCCAATACAATATTACTCATTAAGGAGTGCATCTACGGATGAGTAACCTGTGAGAGAATCAAGTTCTCAATATTACTATGATCGAATACCTAGCATGAGTATTGATTGCTCATTCGAAAAAGTGTTTTTTAAATAACCGTAATCAAGACGGTGTCGCTAATAGCTAGCTGTGATGAGTACGGGTCGTCCGTAGGGAAACATGAACTTCTTTTCTTGCTTTAGACGAGTTGATAAAAGAGAGGATGGTTTGTTGTCGTTTTATTTTAATATGGATATAAAAATTATAATAGAAGGGCTTGTAGGGTTTATAGGACTTACTACTTAATGGATGAATATTTAGAAATGACTCTTTTTATCTTTTAATAGTTTAAAACTAGAGAGATAGCGATGAATGTGGATTATGGTTGTTTGGAGGGAATTGGGATTTTCCACTACTAACCTGTTTCCCCAATCGGAGCAAAGCTCTGTTTGAATTTCAAAAATTCAAAAATTGAAGCAACGCTTCAGATTTCTTGCGCTGCGCGCAACGCGCCACGTGTCAAAAGCTGATACGCCAGCGCAGCACCCAAGACAGCACACCCAATCAGAGCAAGGCTCTGTTTAAAATTCAAATTTTAACAAAGGAAGCAACGCTTCAACTAATCCGCGCTCAGCGCTGCGCGACACATGTCAGCGCAGTTGCGCTGCGCTCTGCGCCGCGCGACACGTGTCAAGCGCAAGTGCGCTTGCGCCAGCTGTGCCAGCATTTAAACAGAAAAATTCTGGAAAGATCTTTCTAATCTTGTTAAAACAATAAGTTTCTCTTCTGTAAAACAGGAACCCTTGGATCAAACATCCAACGGTAGGGAAAAATCCCTAAATCACTCAGAGAAATATCTCTTTAACTGATTTAACAAATCAGTTGGTACTATAAAAAGGCCCCTAGACTCCAAGTCTAAAATACACAGAACTCCTCTAAAAAAAATTTGAGAAGAGCTCAAAGAAAGAAAAGGTAAAAACCTTTAAATAAAAGAAGAATTTCTTCTAAAAGAGATCAATGATCTAAGAACAAGATCAAGATCTTGGATAAATAATAATAATAATAATAAAAAAGAAGTAATTTACTTCTGTATAAAGGCATTGCCTTTTGATGAACCACTGGTTCTTGAAAACAAGAAAAAATTGTTTTCTTTGATCTAAATTTGATCAAAATATTAAACAGTGTCTTGCACTTTTTGAAATTTGCACTGTTGCGCTCCTTAGATTGGCACAAGCCACTAGGGAGCGCCACGTGTCAATCACAAAACAGTTGCGCCTTGCGCTTCTAAAAACACAGCACTGCTCTCTTGGTTTGGCGCAAGTCACCAAAGCACGCCATGTGTCAGCAGCGCAACAGCGCAGCGCACTGCGCTTGCGCTCGCCAGAGCGTGACACGTGTCACCTCCACATGAGTTTGCGCCGTGCGCTGGCGCAAAGCGCCTGACAGGCCACGTGGCGCACTGTCAGAACAATAAATGCTTTGCATTATTAAAGAAGGGACATAGCCCAATTAAAAGGCCTAACAGGCCTAATAAAAATGCAATGCATTATAAAAGGGGCAGAGCCCAAACAATGGTCTGTCAGACAAAAATAGATGCTGTGCATCATTTAAAAAAAAGGGGCAGAGCCCAAATAAAGGTCTAATAAACCAAACAAAAATGCAATGCATTATTAAACAGGAGTAGAGCCCTAGTAAAGGCGTAACAGGCCAAATGCAGATAAAACGTTGAACATTTTCAACTGGACTTAGCCCAATTCTGGGCGCAAGTCCTCAAATTAAATTGAACCGAGCACGACTGCTCTCTCAAATCAATTTACACCCGGTTCAAGGGTACATCTCTGAACTCCTCTGATATTTATCGTGTAATTCTTCAACGTCGTCAGAGAGGTGACGGGTCCCGATAACCACACATCAATATGGACCGTGGGGTCCTTAAACTCATGGACTGTGGGTTCCTTAAACTCTTGGACTGACGTGTCCTTAAACTCATGGACTAATGCGTCCTTAAACCAATATCCGTCCCCAAAATGGGAATGTTGGACCACCATGTCCCTAAACTGGAGATGGACCATTACGTCCCTAAACTGGCAATCGACCACTATGTCCCTAAACTGGAACAATAGAGACCAAATACTCTTTTGTCGGATCTAAACGATCCCGTTGAGTTGATCTTAGTCTCAAATTAGACTAACGTATCCTTAACAAACGTTTGAGTTGATCTTAGCCTCAGATATGACTAACGTATCCTTAAACCAAAACCCTAAACCCAAATCTAAGAAAATACGGATTTGGACTAATCCATGTCCTATAGGCGACGACATAAATTAGTCTCCGTATACAATCCACGGGCAACCACAAACAAAACAAACACCCACGACACGAAGTGAAATTCTGGAGAAGGAGAAAGTTGTTACCGCAATGCGGTAGCGTAATTAACTGCAGGGGCTTGCGCCTGCAGGGAAGAACGTCCCCACAATCAAAAACCCCTCGAACGAGGGGGAATCTGACGAAGTCTGCTACATCGGCCGCATCCGTCTAAACCTCCGATACACGGTGCCATAAATCAACTTGGCATCTTCGGAGAGGTGGACGGATAAAACCAAATAGCATCTGCCCCGAATCTCAGGCAAGACGTCTCTACGTCGCGCCGTCATTTGGAGGGGAACAGATTCTGGCACGCCCGGTGGGACCCTTTCCTCTTTCTACTCCACACTTCGTGTGTCGTGAACGAATCGCGATTTGCTGTGGTTGCCTGTGGATTCGAGGTACTAAGATTTGGTGTCTTGCTCCGTGCAGAGAGAAGAAGATCAATGGCTTCAAACTGCACTACCTGCAACTGCAACTCTCGCTTCGTCCTTGCTGGAGGAGTGACTTATGGGCCCTAAGCGGCCTCCTTTTTCAAGATGCCAGTGGAGCAGGTAACTCAAGCCACCGCTGGACTATTCTTCGGGTCCATGCTCCCACCGATGAGCTTCAATGCTCCAAAGAAGCCGGTCTTTGATCGACTTACCACTGCCGCGACCCCTCTCAATAGGTCGCCCAACTTCAATCCCTCATTTTTCAACGGACTGGGCCAGAACGTCTACAAGCCCGCGATACCCAAAGCTGCCATCCCAAAGCGGATAGCCATCCCGGCTCAAGCGGACGAAATCATTGAAAAGGCTTCTCCTTCCAAGAAGCCAGTTTTTACAAGGCTGCCTATTCCGGTTTCTTCTCCAGTCGAGGTCCTCAAAGTTGCTTCCCCTTCCCAGAGGGGGTATGATGAAGTCATCCTTATAACTGAAACAACTCCATCCGCACGACATGCTCGATGTCGTCACTGGCGCCGAGTGAGGAAGGCTAAGGGAACTCCCCCTCTGGGATAAATTTGCCAGCACCGATGGTGGGGATCGATGCTGCTGTTCCAACCGAGAACAGCTTTGAACTGCTCAACAAGGTGTGCAGAAACTCTCCTACTGCAGTGCTGAAGAGAACTCCTTCACCTGTGGAGAATACTCCAGAGAAGAAGCTGGAGCAGCCCCCTCAGCGGCTGTCTTCTAAGATTTACAAAGTCTGGCGTCAAGTCCAAGACTCGGTTGTTGATCAAGACTACCTCCGCCGACAGAAAAAGATGAAGGTTCGGCAGGAGAAGGACTACTCTGTCTAGCCATAAAAAGCAATAGCTGGTTGGGTGCCCACTGCAACGGCTCCCTCAACGTCAATCACTCAAAAGAAAAGGAGGCCGCAAAAAGCCCTTGTGAACATGGCGAACCGTGAAAGCGCTAAACACAAACGCCCCAAGTTTGGGGGCATGGTGCTGCACACTGTTTATATGGCTTCTGGAAAGGAGGAAAGCCGTGCTTCGACGGGTCACCGACCGCTAACCCGATCCGTGACAAAAGCTCAGGAGCAGCAACAGAAGCTTCAGGAAATGATGACTGCAATGGCTGCACTTACCGGGCCAAAAGAAAGCTCGGATGCATCATCAGAACAGTGTCACGAGCAAGAAACCGATGCTGACTTCTTGCGTAGAATCCTCGAAAAGAAAGACAAAGAAGCCGCAGAGCAAGCGGCTAACATAAAACAAATGGCACTCCTCTTCCAAGATATGGTAGGGATGATGTTAGAACCGGACCCTCCAGCTGAAGACCCTCCAATCGTTGTTGGAGACGACGGAGGGGAGACATCTAATCCTCCCCCGACACTTTCAGCAGCCAAGGAGGAAACAATTTCCAAAGCTGCCCTGGATGACTATATAGCTCAGCTGATACGAGTTCATCAGGTGAATGAAGCGGCTGAGAAAATTGTTAGAACCGGACGACCCTATCTGGGTTGGTATGACCAAATCAGTTACCCGCAGGGATATACGATCCCTAAGTTCCATGTATATAATGGGACGGGGGACCCACATCAGCATGTCGCTCAATTCAGAGCCTTATGCGGCAACACTGGAGGCGACGAAAAACTGTTGCTTCGCCAATTCGTCGGCAGCCTAGGAGAAACAGCCTTTGAATGGTATTCGGAGCTACCTAACGATTCTGTGAAAACATTTGCGGAGATGGAGCTACTGTTTACACAAAGATTCGCAAGCGCTAGTGAACGCACCCCGATAACAGCACTGATTAATGCCAGGGTAAGGCCAGACGAGACGTGGGTTCAGTACGCGACACGATGGCGGAATCTGTGGTCGAAATGCGAACAACGCATCGAAGAAGCACCAGCTGTAGGCATGTTCGTGGGCACTCTTGATCCGCAAGAAACCATCTCGCAATTCATGATGCTCTTCAAGCCGACCACGTTTCAGGCTTTAATTGATAAGCTAGCCCAGATGGATCAAATGGGTCACAGACCGTCTTCTCCGAAGCCGGAATCCCGAAACGACAAGGGTAAAGGAAAAGTGACCTTCACTGCGAACACCCAACAGCAACCCAGTGCCCCAAAGCTAGGGGATAAACTGGATGAGAGACGGTGGTATTATAATGAGAAAATGAAGCGCCCTTACTCATTCCCGTGGGATAAAACGAAGAGGCTGTTCGAGCTGGCGATGCGCAATAGGCTTATCTATCTCCCGAATCCAAAGAGACCACCGCAACCCAGCGAGGTGAATAATCCCAATTATTGCCCTTACCACCAAACGGTAAGTCACCCGATCGAGGATTGCTTCGTCTTTAAGGGATGGATCGAGGATCAGTACCTATAAGGCAAGTTTGCGCTTTCTGAAAAGTGGAAAGTAAACCCACCACAGTCGCACACTCCAAAGAAGACGGGCACGCCAGGGGCAACTTGTTCTTTTGTTGAAGAAGCTCCATGGGAGGTCGTGCTTTTCGCCAAAACCAAAAAGATGCTGAATGATCTCCAGACATGCCCGGCGATCAGATGGAAGAACCCGTTAGAACCTGAGATCATCAAGGGGATGCCGAAACCGCGCCCAATTCCAAAGATTGGTGATAGTCAAAGCACTCGCACCCAGCCATCAAAATCTTCGAAGAAGAAGGAGAAGACCCAAAAGCCCGTGAAGCCTGGCGACAAGCGCACGGACCTGCAGAAACAAATCGACGCACTGTTAGAGTATAACCAGAAAGCGCGAACCCCAATCACGCTCCAAGAGTTTCTCAGCCACGTCCTTGAAGACGGAGATGATGGAGCAGACTCATCAGATGGATCTGAGAATTACGTGGCAAGTTGTCATATGATCTCTCACTCATCGATAGATGATAAAGAAGCTCCTTGCATCGAGAAACCGAGGGAGGGTCCTGAAACAGAACTTCTGTGGCCGTCAGACGAGATGATCGATGCCTTCCTGAATGAGATTCATCTGAAAAGTAAAGCCAATCAGGAGCGTAAGATGGCCATATTGCAAGGAGCCAAACGCCGGCGACTAGACGAAAGAGTCGAGGCACTCCCGTCAAATCAAGAGACATGCGCTGCGGATAAAAACAAATTCAAGACGAGGAAAAGGTTTTCTAAAGCCATATCAATAGGAATGAAGCTACCACCCTCTGAAGAAAACACTCTCGGTGGAGTAGAGACGCATCCTAATTACTGCTTATATCATCAGAAGATCACACATCCTACTGAAGACAGCGACTCCTTTAAATGTTGGTGGCAAGGGTATGTCGCTCACAGGCGACACGTCAACAGAACAAAGCAGGAAGCTCGTAGACAGCGAAAAAATATGACAGATGAGCATAAAAGAGTTGCCAGCAATTGTCATAGGGATGATCCCGGGGGATCACGAGTTCTCACCTTCGGGGGCGACTCCGACGAAAAAATAGCCTCCGGCCCTCTCTTCAAGGAATCCATCTCTGAAGAATTGAAGAATTGCGAGAACATTCAGCAGTGCAATTGCACAATACCCGGAGAGAATCTCGCACCCACAAACAACGGAGCGAACAAAAAGTATAAAAGAAAGTGAAAAATGGCCTTCGTCGCCAACACTCAACACCAATCGAATGGCCCTAGACCGGCTGTTCGCTAAAACAACAAGCGGCAACCCTTCTATGAGAGGTTGAAACGTCGTTACTCATTTTGTAAGTGCACGGCGGCGCCCCGGCCGATAATCCGATGCCGTAATGCGGAAGCGGTGATAAACTTTAATTTTGCGAACTTAGCAAACCGGCACCACCGCGCACTAAACACCCAGATCGAACCATTAACTAGTCCTAGCTAACTACAAGATGGGTTAGAGATATACCGAGTGATCCGAGTCTTCCGGTCTTCTCGTCGTCATCCCAATCTCCTGCGGAATGTCCGGTCGTCGCCTCCTTGCCGGAAGGGCCCACATCGTCTGCATCTTTTACGGGCTCCCGCCTCTATACCGAGGCAACTCGGGCACGAAGCTGGCAAGTCGACGTGCCCAAGATTTGCTGTAGAAGTAGTGTAGAACATGTTGTCTCTTTTGGGGTAGTGAAGTTGCCTTTGGATGATGGAGGAATTAAGAACTTTGGAGAGAGGTTGAGAATTTAGCAAGGATGCAAAATGAGATGTGAATAATCCCTCATGAAAAATGAACCTCTCATCCTCTTTCATCAAAGTGGCCCCCCTTATCATCTCACAAAATGGTGGAGGGAAAATACAAATCAAGAAGGGAGGTGATGGTAGTAAAAGGTGGAGGGTGACCACATCCGAAAGGTAATGATAACAATCTCACATCAATTCCTAATCAACTCTAATCACCATAAAAGAAAAAGGTTGATACAAAAGGAATCTCATCATGATGCCACACAATTACAAAGGACCCCCTCCACAAATACCAATTTCACAATTGCAAATTAGTCCCTCCATTGGAAAAGTCCGGCCGGGAAAGAACAAAGGAAAACCGGCCGGAACGGAATGCAGACTGGCAACTTCAGAAAACTGGTCCCGTAATAAATTACAGGAAAACCCCACTACTGCAAATACATGCCCGCATTTGTATTCTCACTGAACACAAATGCAAAGAGGTAAAATCTATATAGTACTATACTAGGATCCGGCTTAAACCAAAGCCGGCTAGTAATCTCCGTTCGATCCTGATCCGTGCAATACCGCACGTATCCGATCGAACCCTGCCATATATCCTTACGGCCTCTAGTACTAACCGTCCGATCCTGATCCGTACAATACCGCATGTATCTGATCGGACCCTGCCATATCTCCATACGGCCTCTACAACGTTTCGCCCGAAAGCTTGAGTAACTGAAAGTGTGGTGGACTCTAAAGACTCGTCAATACCATGGCTGTGGATTTAACCACTAGCACGTCAGAGGTATAATCCAACACGTGACGGGCCACCAGCTATTGACCAAAAGGGACGTCGATGAGCGAACTCATCCTGACACCCTACTGAGCCTGTCAGTGACAATATCCGTACAGTCTGGTCCGTTCGTCTATGAGCATCGCATGGCGGGCCTAGGGGGTTGGTAAAAGTCAGACCCCCAAAAGCGGTACAAGTCATGTCGGAGTGTAGCCCAGAACACCCTGAGATACTACTGGAATACCTACCAGTAAATCTCCTGCCTTGGCCAAGGACTTCGTGTAAAGGCTCTCCTAGACACAGCGCGAACTCACCCCCAATACCGGGAGAGACGAACCCCTGAAGATCCGCTCACTGCCTCCATGTGGCTCGGGACTTTACCCAACTAAAACCTGTTTGCACGTCTCATTTGAGCGTGGTAGGGTAGTAATCAAAGTACAGTGGGAACTCACACGAGACAAATGACGATCCCCAGGTCGATGAACTAACCTGTACACATGTCACCAGGGAACTGCTATCTGACGTCAGGTATAAGACCAACTAGCAAGTTCCCGGCGAGTCCTGTCCGGTGTACTCATAACCCAATGAGCACCTGTATACATCTTAGGTGAACTAACTGACACCAGTGGCTTGTGAGACCGACCACCGCCCCTCGTCGGGGTCTCGACTGTATACACTAGTCTACTCTGGAGAATCGATGCCCTGTCTTGAAACTCACACGACTAGGGACCTTTTAAGGATGTTCTTATAGACTACCAGCTCCCACGTAAATGATCGCCCTCATACTGCTGGCAGTCAAGCAAGAATCCTAGGGGCTCTATCAACGTGTAATAGCGACCTGTCAGGTCGCCTAAAGCAGTACACGATGATAAAGGTAAACCAGATAGCATACTATCATCTCGAGTAAGACTGTCCTACAGGGATAGGTCCTCCCTCAATCATTGCAATCACGTACCTGTGATCCAATAATTGACTTTGAGGGCACTATCTCCAACAATCTCCCACTTGCACTCAAGGCTAATTATTGCGATGTCGCATTCTCACAGCCCGTGTGATACCGAACACCCAACTCCTCTACTTGTCAGTCTCACAAAACCCGTTTGCGAAACTATTGCGTTCGAGGAATAGCCTCAGTGAGTGGATCCGCTTGGATGTTTCTTTCTATGTCTCTCAATATCTCATGTTCGCGGAGAAAGCCATCTCCCGAAATGAGCAATACCTGTCTAAGAATGTGTCTGGATGTCTGATGGGACCTAGTTCATAAATGAACTCCAAATCCAAACTTCTCAGACTGTATCGTCAACTGAACTTAATCAGTATCCTGCGCCATGCCTCCCTCAGTGTCTGCCCGGATCACCTGTCCAAAACACTGCCCCTCATCAGACGGAAAACTATAACTCTGACAACCTCCCTGTCGTCCAGGTCACCTTGGAAGCCTAGAATGATAACTGTCTCCCGAATGAGGCTGTCGTTATCAAATCCTTAGAACATCCACTTATGTTCTAAAACTTCTTCCAACTGTTTCTCCAGGATTGGATCAATATCAACTTATTGCACCTAGTACAAGAACAACATCTGGTGTGGTACTTTACATCTCATGATTGACTCAATTGCCTAAGCAAGTGATCTGCCAATCATGCACATCCCTCTCCCCTTTAGTCTGTAAGACAGCTTTAGAGAGGGTGACTCCATCACCTGTAGGTACACTACCGTGCCAGGAGTCGTCCATTCTAAATACTCTTAGAATGCTGTCAAAGTACCATGATTGGGAAACCACCCAAATCTAGATCTAAAACCATAGATCTAGTAACCAGTATGTCTGATATAATGTCCAAGTCCCATGTGGAGAAAACACTGTGTGACGACCAAAGTATAACCGATCGTAGTATAAGAATATCACTTCCTACTCTGTGTATGTCATCAAATACCAGGACATCACACCCTACTACCTTCTCAACAGATCCATCCCCTATTCTGATGAAGTCAAACCTATGACTGTCACGTCAGAAATAGATGATCTATCTCCGCTATATCTGCTTTAGTCTATAAATAGACATAAGCCTGATGTCCACCAATGCTTCCGCTGCTCCCACTGACTACGACAACCCTCTGGCAGAGTCATATAGACGTGCACTTCTAAAGCTAGTTTAGAACGACGCTATACTCATCCTCCCACCGGGTCTCGCAGCCTGGAACAACAGCAATGGCAAGTGTGGGTAAACAAGAACCTTCCCGCCACCGTCCTTGAGCATACCGAAGTACCTCTCTGGTGCCTGAGGTTACCCACTTTATCTGCGGAGTGGCTAATGGAATGTCAAACCAGATTGAATCTTTAGGTTCCTTATCAAATCTTCAGTAATCGTTTGCGGTTCTGGAATCACTTCCAGTTCTACCATACTCCCACTACTGTTTTTGAAAAAATCCATTTTTATTAAAACTGTGGCGAGTATAGAACAATATTACTATTGATCCCCCAAATGGTAGAAAGTCAACCCTCGTCATAGCCTGGGTCAACCCACAAACATCCATTACAGAAACGTGCCTTGAGTTGTCCAGTGTCTGGTTTTAATCATAAGCCGGACAACTCCCCGTACCTTAACATCGTTAAGATATGAACTGTTCTATATCCAATATAGAACCAGAGGCACTGATTTAATTGGACCAGATTCAAATCATGCAGCTGTCTCCAGTGCATGTCAACTAAATGGAAAGAGGCCGATCAGCGTTACTCAACTTAGGAATACATCCAATTATGAGTAACCTGTAAGAGAAGCAAGTTCTCTTAATCATTACTATCATCTGAATACCATGCACAAATATCTACATCTTCGATCACCTTGAAGAATCCCGATACTTGCAATATCTGGTTCTCTACTTTATCCTTATACCTATAACTCCTCAAAACTTAGACCCTGTATTTCTACGAAACACATGTCTAAGAACTAGAGAAGTTAAAAGTAAACAGAATATAGTATGAGGACCAACCCCTCTGTCCTAATGGACACTGGACAACATACAATACTCTGTATTAGTCCGCTGAGTCTAACAACTCTTTCACTGTGTGTCGTAGGTTGAAAACTGTACTTATGGTTAAGAAGAATTACACCGCTGTTTAATGCTCCTTACCTAACCATCCACTGATATAGGTAAATGTCATCGACATAATATCAAAAGGTATATCTCACTCTATGAAAATAGACATACAGATATATCAATTTGAAATTGGTGCACAACAGCGGATATTCAAAACCAAATATTTGCCGACCGGTAAATAGCCCAGGTGATCTCCTCAAATATCACCGATTACAACGAATCCCGATATAATGAGGATGATCACCCAATTCCCAATAACTTACTCCCACTCATCATCTGTAAAACCATACAGATGTGAGAATCATACCTGGTAAATACATACCCTGGAGCAAGTATCTAACTAGGAAATCAGTTTTCCTTTAACAGTACACAGTGAAGCTGAAACATTTAAATGTTCCTATGGGGTATCCCGGTATTCCTAGTAATGCCTCTTCCAGATTCACGACTGTAACCATATAGTTCTTTGCCACCTCTCCAAATCCCTTTATATGTCTTTAGTCATTACCTTCTGTATACCCCTTAGGCCAAATGGTTTTCTTCCTTCCCTACCGTTCGGCACCAGCCTATGGTTTGGAAGAAAACTATCCAAAAAGCATAATGGGTGTACTGTCCTAATCCTAGGAGCACTCGCAATGCGAGAGAAGGTGAGGATAAAAGACAACCGAATAAATCTTATTCCTATTTCTTCTGAACCAGAATCCATCCTCGAACTGGAACAAGTTCCTTTCGAGTTCGTATATAACCATACGATGGAGTATCCAAATAAACTGTGGATCTTCGTAGTGATACAGAGTGTCCTGAAGAAATACAAAGGTGATTTAGGATTGGCGAAGGAATACTTGGTTTGGTCGTGAATATCTGTTGCAATTTACTTTGCCCTCTTACTAATCCCTTGCTTTGTCTTAACCCAATACCTTCTGCACACCATCGTTATGCTAACTGGTTTTCTTCATTCCCTACCGGTCGGCACCTGCCTATGGTTTGGAAGAAGACTATCCAATTTGCGTAATAGGTGTACTATCTCCTAAACCAAGGAGTACTCGCAACCTGAGAGAAGGTAAAAGGAAGAGACAACTGAATAGTCCTATTCGTTTCCTCCAGAACCGGAAACCATCCTCGAATAAATTCCTTCGAGTTCGTATATAACCATACGATGGTTTTGTCCAATGGAAGTGGACGTTCGTAGTGATACGGGGTGTCCTGGAGAATAGGGTAAAAGCAGGAGTGGCAATGAGGTTTGCAACTCTGACAATCCAAAAGCCAGTGTTTAGAAGGTTCGGTTAACTTGGTCTCTGAGTCATAGTCTTAGGGTCGGGTCAATGGTCGCTGCCAAAGAGAGAGAGAGAAAAGAAACACTCAGCGTGCACTCTAACCTAGATCAGAATGGTTATCACTTTATCTAATCTGGAAACCTCCCACTGTAACCTCAAATTCTCCTCCAAACCTGAAAGAAGAATTAGTCGGGATAACCCGAGGAGTAACTAACTCATCAGTGGGAATCGGGATCCAACTATCATCGCATGATAACGTGACGGAATCCGCTCACGTTATCACACACCAGAAGGTATGCGCATATCTGGCAAGTTTCAGTTTCTTTAGAAACTCCCGATGTGATTTTTACCCCATGCGCTTATGACCTTGGCATGAGGCCAAAATATCATAAGTCACATGTCAAGTTCTACCCATCATTGTCCAGGTTAATTTGAACCCACCCGTACATACCCTTGACGTAGGCCAAAATAGTAGTACGGCTGTCCCAAACCAACGCATCTATCTATGCAACAGATAAATACCCGGCAGCTACCAAACGCTATGCCTTGGCGTGAGGTCAAAATACATAGCTTGAATACTACCGAATATTTAACTGAAATGATGGAGGGCTACGAATGGTTTCTGGCGAAAACCTTTAACGTAATGAACTTGATATCGTTGAAGGAACGGATAGCTTTTTAGAAAATATAGTGACGAAAAGCTTTACTAAAGAGGTCACTCCCGGTGAGGGGATCTCGGCTCTTTCCCCGTAGAATGGGGTGCAGGATATTCCAAATGAATACCACGATGCAAAGCAAAAGTAATCGGCTATAGTGAAGTTAATACCCTGATGCAAACTTCTGTCCAAGGGGTCACTCCCGGTGAAGGGATCTCGGCCCTTGCCTCGTCGACTGAGGAGCAGGATATTCCAAATGAATACCACGATGCAAAACAGAAGTGAACGTCCTTGCAATAACAGCTTTTTGAAAAATGTTCCAACAACATCAGAATAGGTTTGTTTTAACTTGCATTGATCCGAATCAACGCAGTCCCATCAATTGATCACACCACAAAGAACGAAAATATACTGATGTACGTATATGCCATCCGCATTCGCCACTGGGTCCCGTCATTACCCGTTAGGTTAGCTAACTAACTACAGAGCGGGGACTGGACTAGCGCGGATGTAAAACATATACAACATCTACTAATATATATACCAATATATAATATTTCGCACAAGGCGTGATAAAAAATGCAACATCACAGAAATGTACAGCATCACAGAACAATACAGATATCTGGGATCCCCGGGTTTCACAGAGCCACTACTGAAACCCGACGTTCCCCTGGTCGTGTGGATAGCCTGTGCAATGAAATCATAGACCCCTACGGGCGCGGCAAGTTACCCGCCAAAACCTGAAGCGAGGCAGCCCCCTTCAGCACCGTGAATGGACCATCCTGCACTTCACGGAATCCGGTAACTTGGGCACCCCTCCTTGGTCAACCTGTACCCCCTACGAGTGCGGCGAATAGCCCGCCAATTCTAGAGTGAAGCCCCCTCCGTCTCAATGCCATGAGATGCGGGCTTGTTTCCCTCTAGAACCCGGCTATCCGTTCACCCCTCCGCGGGGTAATCCTAGTATAAAAAATAAAATATACATACAACGGGTACATCGACCGCAACCTGGTCGTGCCCCAAAATAATAATACAAACAGGCAGTGACGGCAGTCCGCATGTCGGACGCTCGCCCCGCAATATCAAATGTACATAATACAACCACAACTGTACTAGTATTGCATCCAGGCTATCCCCACGACCGATCCGCAACATCACAGCAATACACAGAACATCAACGTGAAAGTCACGTTCGCAAATCCGTCTAACCGGGCTATAGCAGTTAGACAGGATTTACCGATCAAATGACATTCACGGTCGCAGATATAATGTAAATACTCTGAAATAATGTGTTTAAAATATCCGATCGATCAAAAATTAACAAGTGGGCCCCCAAGCAATACTGTAGCACTCACAGAAATTCTGGGCCCAAGTTTTATATTCCAAAACCCCTAAAAACACCCCAGAAAGAGACTGTAGAAAATTGATGCAGCAAAGCCAACATAGTGCGGCGGAACCGCGGCCCAAGGGGGGGTTTGGCCGCGGTTCCGCGCTCCTGTAGTGGAATTAGTGCATCGAATTTCTACAGAACTCTTATTCCATCTAGCACATCACTTTTCCACAACCTGAAAAAATTTTGGACTTCAAAAAATTTCAACAGAAAACTGATGCAAGCAAAACGCGGATTTTGGAATTTTGGTTGATCGGAAATGTAAACACATTAAACAAAGCTAGACTAAGTTAATGGCGAGGCTCTGATACCACTGCAAGTGCACGGCGGCGCCCCGGCCGTCAATCCGACGCCGGAATGCGGAAGCGGTGATAAACTTTAATTTTGCGAACTTAGCAAACCGGCACCACCGCGCACTAAACACCCGGATCGAACCATTAACTAGTCCTAGCTAACTACAAGACGTGTTAGAGATATACCGAGTGTTCCGAGTCCTCCGGTCTTCTCGTCGTCGTCCCAATCTCCTGCGGAATGTCCGGTCGTCGCCTCCTTACCGGAAGGGCACCACATCGTCTGCATCTTTTACGGGCTCCCGCCTCTATACCGAGGCAACTCGGGCACGAAGCTGGCAAGTCGACGTGCCCAAGATTTGCTGTAGAAGTAGTGTAGAACATGTTGTCTCTTTTGGGGTAGTGAAGTTGCCTTTGGATGATGGAGGAATTAAGAACTTTGGAGAGAGGTTGAGAATTTAGCAAGGATGCAAAATGAGATGTGAATAATCCCTCATGAAAAATGAACCTCTCATCCTCTTTCATCAAAGTGGCCGGCCCCCCCTTATCATCTCACAAAATGGTGGAGGGAAAATACAAATCAAGAAGGGAGGTGATGGTAGCAAAAGGTGGAGGGTGACCACATCCGAAAGGTAATGATAACAATCTCACATCAATTCCTAATCAACTCTAATCACCATAAATGAAAAAGGTTGATACAAAAGGAATCTCATCATGATGCCACACAATTACAAAGGACCCCCTCCACAAATACCAATTTCACAATTGCAAATTAGTCCCTCCATCGGAAAAGTCCGGCCGGGAAAGAACAAAGGAAAACCGGCCGGAACGGAATGCAAACTGGCAACTTCAGAAAACTGGTCCCGTAATAAATTAGAGGAAAACCCCACTACTGCAAATACATGCCCGCATTTGTATTCCCACCGAACACAAATGCAAAGAGACAAAATCTATACAGTACTATACTAGGATCCGGCTTAAACCAAAGCCGGCTAGTAATCTCCGTTCGATCCTGATCCGTGCAATACCGCACGTTTCCGATCGAAACCTGCCATATATCTATACGGCCTCAAGTACTAACCGTCCGATCCTGATCCGTGCAATGCCGCATGTATCTGATCGGACCCTGCCATATCTCCATACGGCCTCTACAACGTTTCGCCCGAAAGCTTGAGTAACTGAAAGTGTGATGGACTCTAAAGACTCGTCAATACCATGGCTGTGGATTTAACCACTAGCACGTCAGAGGTATAAGCCAATACGTGACGGGCCACCAGCTATTGACCAAAAGGGACGTCGATGAGCAAACTCATCCTGACACCCTACTGAGCCTGTCAGTGACAATATCCGTACAGTCCGGTCCGTTCGTCTATGAGCATCGCATGGCGGGCCTAGGGGGTTGGTAAAAGTCAGACCCCCAAAAGCGGTACAAGTCGTGTCGGAGTGTAGCCTAAAACACCCTGAGATACTACTGGAATACCTACCAGTAAATCTCCTGCCTTGGCCAAGGACTTCGTGTAATGGCTCTCCTAGACACAGCGCGAACTCACCCCCAATACCGCGAGAGACGAACCCCTGAAGATCCGCTCACTGCCTCCATGTGGCTCGGGACTTTACCCAACTAAAACCTGTTTGCACGTCTCCTTTGAGCGTGGTAGGGTAGTAATCAAAGTACAGTGGGAACTCACACGAGACAAATGACGATCCCCAGGTCGATGAACTAACCTGTACACATGTCACCAGGGAACTGTTATCTGACGTCAGGTATAAGACCAACTAGCATGTTCCCGGCGAGTCCTGTCCGGTGTACTCATAACCCAATGAGCACCTGTATACATCTTAAGTCAACCAACTGACACCAGTGGCTTGTGAGACCGGCTACCGCCCCTCGTCGGGGTCTCGACTGTATACACTAGTCTACTCTGGAGAATCGATGCCCTGTCTCGAAACTCCCACGACTAGGGACCTTTTAAGGATGTGCTTATAGACTACCAGCTCCCACGTAAATGATCGCCCTCATACTGCTGGCAGTCAAGCAAGAATCCTAGGGGCTCTATCAACGTGTAATAGCGACCTGTCAGGTCGCCTAAAGCAGTACATGATGATAAAGGTAAACCAGATACCATACTATCATCTCGAGTAAGACTGTCCTACCGGGATAGGTCCTCCCTCAATCATTGCAATCACGTACCTGTGATCCAATAATTGACTTTGAGGGCACTATCTCCAACACATTTCCCCAGGATGAAACAAGGAGGCTGTTCGAAGTGGCAGTGCACAACATGCTTGTCACTCTACCGGAGCCGAAACACCAGCTATAACTGAATGATGTCAACAATCCCAATTACTGCCCTTACCACCAAGTATTGGGCCATCCGATTGAAAACTGCTATGTTTTCAAAAACTGGGTTGAAGACCAATAACAAAAGGTCAAGTTCGCGTTGTCCGAAAACTAGAAGGTGAGCCCACCACAACCACATGCTCCGATAAAGATGGATATGCCGGGGGCATCATGCTCATTCATAGGGAAAGCCCCATAGACCGAAAAGTCAGTAAACTAGAGATTCGCCTCAAATACGGCGACATTAGACCACTATGTCCTAAAACTGGCGAAAGACCGAAACATCGTTAAACTAACGATGGACCACTATGTCCTAAAACTGGCTGATGACCGAAACGTCCTTAAACTAATGACGGACCACTATGTCCTAAAACTAGCTGTTGACCGAGATGTCGATAAACTACGGTGGATCGCGACATCCTAAAGCCGATACAAAAAAAAAAAATAAAAACGGTATGTCCATAAGCAAAAAGGGCACGGATGAAAACCTGAAAGGGCTCCGTGAGTAAAAACAGCAGGGCTACCGGCGAGTCTTGTGAAAACCCGAAAGGGCGCAACCTCGTTAGAAAAAAGGGAAAAAGGGAAAAAAAAAAGACGGTATGTTCATAAGCGAAATGGGCACGGATGAAAAGCCGAAAGGGCTCCGTGAGTAAAAATAGCAGGGCTACCGGCGAATGTTTGTGAAAACCCGAGAGGGCGCAACCTCGTTAAAACGCTTACATGGTCCTCTCGACCTTATGAGGAGAAACCGCCCGCGTGAGATCCTTACGACTCACAAGGGAGCAACACACTTAGGGATCCTCACGATTCCTAAGGAGAAATTACACTTGCGAGATCCTCACGACTCGTAAGGAGAACTCTCTTATGGGACCCTCATGGCTCATAAGATTTGAAAGTCTTAAGTTACAGAAACCTTAACCTGTTCTTATGCAACCCCCACAAACATCCATTACTGCCCTACAAGCGGCTCGATATTGACCCTTGTATACAATCCACGGCCACGAATAAACATTTCCCTGACCAAGTCCCACCCGTGGCTAGGGATATGTCCATATGGTGAACAACCCTTATAAGTCCTCTCGACTTATAAGGAGAAAAACGTTTTTTAAAATCCTTACGACTTACGGGGGAACATACACTTAGGAATCCTCACGGTCCCTAAGGAGAAAACACACTTACGAGATCCTCATGACTTGTAGGGAGAAATACCTTTGTAAGACCCTTACGGCTCATGAAGTCAAAAGCCTTAGTCGACGGGGTCCTAACCCTGTTCGCTAAGCCACCTTTGTTCGACATCGACAGAAGCAAATGATGATTCGCTCCTGGCAATACCCCAGTTGTAGCGATGCTGATACCTAAACCGGTATCAAATCCCAAGCCCTTTCATGGCAAATGATGATTCGCTCTTGGCAATATTCCAGTTGTAGCGATACTGATGCTGAGATTGGCGTCAGATTCCAAGTTCCACACTCGCGATAAAAAAATATCAGCAAGCCATACGTGCATACAAAATAGCCGAAATGATGGGGCAACTTGCAATAAAAAGCAGCAAGTAAAAATGTATGCATGCAAAATAGCCGAAATGATTGGGCAACTCGCAATAAAAAGCACCGAGTGAAAATAAAATAAATAGCCGAAATGATTAGGCACCGCGAAAAATAGCCGAAATGATGGGGCAATCACGACCTTCGTGATATAAAAAGCTGAAATGATAGAGCATCGCGGAAAGAAATAAAGAAAAATGAAATTTATGCCCTACATGTGAGATCACATCGATCCCTGTATACAATCCAGGGGCACAAACATAGAGGGAACCATACCTTCCTAACAGGCTCCACCAGAAAGCGAAGCCAAATCTCGACGGTTCATAGACAACCTAGAGACAACCTCGACATTTGTCGCAATACAATAGACGAGATGTCAACAACGGCGTTCCTTCGCAGTCCAGCAGGATGCAGATGCAACGTCAACAAAAGACCTCACGGTCGGAACAAAGCAGAGTGACGGCAAAATCCCAGCTCTACCTCAGCATTCGTCTCGATACAGCAGACGCAATATCAGCAACAGTGTCCTTCTTCCAACAGGATTCGGACGCGCCAAAGAAAATGAAGAAAAGGCCAAATTCCTAGCTTCAGGGTCTTGAAGGCAACTCATATAAAACCTGAAAGACCATCGGAGATCATCCCATACTAGCGCGGAGTGGTCACCACCTCGACGTTCGTCTCGATACAGCAGACGAGATGTCACCCCAGCGTTCTTCCTCCAGCAGGGTTCAGACGCGACAATCAAACAGCTGAGCCACGGCAAAGTCTCTAGTTCCAAACCTCGACGGTTCACCAACAACCTAGACAACCACGAAATTCATCTTGATATAGAGGACGTAACGCCAGCAAAACGAAGCGAAGGCCAAATTCCTAGCTTTAGGGTCTTAACGGCAAGTCATATGAAGCTTGAAAGACAATCAGAGATCATCTTGCACTAGTGCGGAGTGGTCACCACCTCGACGTTCGTCTCGTTACAGCAGACGAGATGTTACCCCAGCGTTCTTCCTCCAATAGGATTCAGACGTGACAATCAAACAGCGGAGCCACGGCAAAGTCCCTAGTTCCAAACCTCGACGGTTCACCAACAACCTAGAGACAACCGCGACATTCGTCTCGATATAGAGGACGTAATGCCAGCAAACGAAGCAAAGGCCAAATTCCTCGCTTCAGGGTCTTGACGGCAAGTCATATAAAGCCTGAAAGAATATCGGAGATCATCCCACACCAGCGCGGAGTGGTTATGACTCATCGGGGCTCTCCAAAATGAGCCTAACCTCAAGTAAAAAGTGACATGGAATATCCCTACGCTTGCTCTTTCGACGGTAATATTACCTGCAAGATTACTTGAAGACGTCTTGTCCAGCCCCCGAAGGGATCAGAGACACGACAATCGCAAGGCTACTCGAACAGCAAGATTGCCTATCGAGGAATACATCAACCAATGCGACGGTACGACGGACAAAACCCTAAGTACCACAGACCCTAACGGACCTCTATCGTAAAGAGCATAGGTTAACTGTGACGTTAGGATACTCTTACGAGAAATGCTCGATTCGTCTCGACTCGTGAGGAAATTAGTGTCTTTACGAGAACTACTCGATATGTTTCGACTCGTGAGGAAAAGCCTTAGGCAGCGGGGATAAAAAAACCCTGTTTCCTAAGCACTGGGACCCTGCAAGTCGGTCCAAAATGGACTCTTGCATACTATTCACGGGTCACACTCTCCAAAGTCGAATCTCGACAAGGAGGGAAACAACCGCTTACGGGTCCTCTCGACTCGTAAGAGGGAAAATTCTCTTGTGGGATCCTTACGACTCTCAAGAGAAAACACACTTAGGAGTCCTCACGACCCCTAAAGAGAAAATACACCTATGATATCCTCTCGATCCGTAGGAAGAAAAGTCTTTGTGAGACCCTCACGACTCATAAAGTTGAAAAGTCTTAGGCAGCAGATCTGAACCTGCTGCCTAAGCCATCGCTACCTCTTGAAGAAACCAAGACAGGATGCTCGTTCTATCATCTGTCGACCATGTTTGCTAAAGTAACATGCTGATAATAAAAGAAAGAAGAAAGCGGAGAAATGACACAAGACATTACAAAGAATGTATATCTTTTATTCATAAATTTGATTGAGTACAAGATACATTGTGTTAAAGAATAAAAGAAGCAAATACATTTTATTTACGATTGCAAATGGTACAAAATGTTCAAGGAGAAGGAAGCATCTTAAATAGCCCCATCAATTGCTCACGCACTTCCTTTAATACCTTCTGCTGATCGGCTGCCACTGCCAGTTCTGCTTCCACTTGAGCCCGCCGCTCCAGGAAGGATGAAAGCTGCTCCTTAACTGTCTGTTGAGCTGCGTCGCGACCTTGGGCATCACGCTCAGCGGCATCGAGCTTCTGCTTCAGTGCTAGCCCATCGGAAATACTTTGCAGAAGGCCCTCGAAGATAGCCTTCACCCGGGCAGCGTTCGCATCAACTTCAGCACACAGGCGAGCAATTTCGCTTGAAGACTCTTGGCATTCCCTCAGCCTTAAAGATGCTTCTTGTTCTAAATGGCGGAAGAAAGAAGCGCTTTGCTCGACCCATGCCGCCCGTTGAGTACTTGTGGCCAAGATCTCGGGGGCAGGACGCATCGACTCCAGCTGATGCAGGCGGGCCTCAATCTCCCTGCAGTGATTAACCGAAGACTCGACGACGCCTTCATTATGAAAATTTACAAGCGTCGCCAGCATCGGATTAACCTCCGCAGCGAAATCTGTATCAGATGGGGGAACTTCCGCGTCAAGCTCTTCAACGTATCCGATCAGCATTCCCAAACTCATCGCAGCATTCTTTGAAGATGGACGTCTCAAGAAGGGGCCTGCCGGCATTATGATGCGAGACTCAAGAGGGACCGGAACCGGAACGATAGCTGCAAAACAAAACACAGTCAAATGATGTTCATATCAGATTTTTGCATTTTTATACCGCCCAATTTTTATCACATTGCTTATCGGTAGGTACTCTTGAGCTGTGTTTGCTAGTTAATTGCAGGATACAGGTTCTCAGCTCTAAACAATGAAATTCATAGAAAAGCACGACAAATTCCGGATTACTGCCAACCACAGATAAAACACGGCTCTCCGCTCTCTATCCGTATGTTGCCACACACCAGTTTAAGGGACAAAATGGCAAATCGATGTCATTTTCATTCATAAAGCTCAATGTCAACACAAGATCCAACATGTATACGTGGAGCTCAAGAAAAATCATGACAAAAGATCCACATCAAATCACCTTTTGATCTGCTGGAATTCTGGAAAAATTGTGAAGAGTTTCTGAGAAAAAACATATACCATACAGCAGACAACATCAAACCAGGGAACCCTACAAAAACCGAGGAGCCAACTCCTCTATTAGGCCGCGGAACCGCGGCATAAGCATGCTTAGGCCACGGAACCGCGGCCGTACGGCCTCGTCTGCTGATGATGTTTTGGGGGCATTTAGGTCATTCCATCTTGGTTCTGAATATTGCCCTAGAGTTTCAGTTTCCTGCCTATAAATAGTCCAGAACTTGCCAAAGCCAAGGGTGCTTATTATTGTATTTAGATTTTAGAATACATGTTGTTGTTCTTTTTCCTCTTCTCATCTCTTCTCCATTAAAACCTTGTAGTGAGCTTTTGTGAGTGAAGGATGAATAAAGAGTTCTTGTTGTTACCATGCTTGTCTTATTATTAATTATAATTGCTTGTATTTTTCATTTGCTAATCTAGTTGTTGTTATTTGTTGTTTGTTTCTTTCTTGTTCTCTTTTTCTTTATCCTTAAACAACAATGATGCTTAAGCTTGATCCTTACCAAAGTGAGGTCTCAAATAGCTAATTGTAATCTTCTAACCTCTTTCTTTCTACCTTCCTCCTTTATTTTATTTTTCCTTTTTCTTGTAATGGGTGAGTAGTTTTCATACTTGTTAGGGTAGGATAAAGAAAGTTTGAGAGAAGGAAATCTCTCTCACTCTTTTCTTGCCTAACATCTTAATTCGGACTCCCGTTAATTGAACCACAATCCGCTCCCTACGGCACCCTATCGTACATGATAGCGGTGATTCCTCAGTGAGACCGGTAGTAGTTGAATTAACCGGAGGTTAAGGCTAAGAGCCAAGAACGGACGGACAAGCACCAAAAGAAAGAACTTAAGCGTTGGAAAGCCTAGCTTATACTCGCAAGTTCCTTCCTAGTCGTGCTAATCCCCGTTGTTGCCGATTACCGTAACACCGATATTAAGAGTGGCAACGAAAGAAGTGAGCGACTCCTAACTCAAACTAACCTAATCCTAACCCTAACAAGCTTTCTTTATATATCATTTTAGCACATAAGTAATCTAAAAACAAACCTGGACATTTGGTCTTAACTCGTTAAAGCACATAGAAAATGATACCCATCTCCCTGAGGACGAGCCGTACTCAACCGGCTAGCTACAAGCGAAACAGTCTTGATTGCGGTAATAAACTTAGCACGCAAAAACTCTACCAATCAAATGGCGCCGTTGCCGGGGAGACGGTAGTTTATTTCTTTGTGTGATTTCGGGTTAATTTGTGAATATAAATCTAACCGAAAAACAAAAAAATAATACATTGTAAAAAATCATCTTTTTATTTTTGATTAGTTTTTATGCAAGTGTGCAGGATAAAAAGACGGTCGAGTTCAGTGCCAAAGAAGTGGGAAGTTAGACCCATATCTCGCGGCTACACCGTGACGGATCAAGACAAGAACCAACGGTCTACTGTAAAAATCTGGAGCATATACAGTGAGCATATCAAGATTCAGGAAATCCATACAAGCGGAGGACAGCCAAATAAGGACCTGCAAGATTTTTGAAGCTCCAAGGACAGCACTACGCCGCGGAACCGCGGCATAAGCAAGCTTAGGCCGCGGAACCGCGGCCGTTTGGTGCCTTCAGGGTGCCAAATTTTCTGTGAGCATCTCTCTCCTCTTCCCTACTCCTCTGAACTCCACTGAACTGTGTTTTCTGCAGCATTCTTTGTGCAAACTCTTTTCCCCCTTCCAATAAATTGTTCTTGTGCAGGATTCTTTGCGCCGCGCTAAAAAATAAAATTGATTGCAATTGATTGTTACTGCTTTGCATATATTAATACTGACTTTAAAGGGCTTGAAACCAATCCAAATTGGGTGGGGATTTCATCACCCTTCCCAGGACCCCAGAAATCACAAAAATCATATGCATTGACCATTGTTTAATTAAAAAATACTAGACTCAGCCCTAAGGACTTCACGCTCAATAGGACCGAGGACTAGTTACAGGCATCGGCCGTTTATCCTATCCTTACTTTGCGGTGTCTAGGAAAGTGTGTCCAAGGCAAGTGGTTACTTAATTAGGACCACTACTTACGTAGTGGGGAGCCTCCCACTTACCTGGCACTTACCTGGCCGCAATTGGCGGAGAAGAGGCGGTTTGAGGTCCTATTTCTAGCCCTTTGGAACAGTTAGGAGCTGTCTAGCTGACCTAGGTGACCCTAGATCTAGGTGTGATTGTGCATATCTTGTTTGTGATTGCTTGAAGCCGTAAGTCCATACATATTTCTGTAAAGCTCTTTCTAAAAAGAAAAAAAACACAAAAACCAAAAACTTTTATAAAAACTTGCCCTTTGTCGCCAGAATCCATTTTTTCACCCACCTCCTATCGTATTTCTCCATTGACGTTCTCTTACCCTCACCTTCTCCACTTTGACTATACTAAACTTGTTTAGTGTATGTCCTCTTGGACTTGGGACACTAGCGCCCGCCTAGTCCGCGTTACGTTAGTCGCTACCGACTACGCGATCGACTCAGATGTCGAGACTCCGTCCACGCCTCTTTCACCCTTACCTTTGCCGGCCAACTCTGACGTTGACCGGAATTCTGTTCATACATCCTCACCTTCACCATCACCAACCTCTTCTTCCGCGATGTCAGGATTTAATCCAAACATCTCTTTGACTCCCCCAAGATTGATTCCACCTCCTATGGATGCGAAAAACCCACCACCGCCGCCTGTTGTAGCGCCACAGCGAATCGCGCTCCATGATCGTTTCTATCCCACCCGTTCTGCACTTCCCACCTGTCTTTCCCTTCCACCGGCCAATGGGGATAATTTTGAAATTAAGCCCCACTTCATTAACATGCTTCCGAAATTTCATGGGCTTGAATCTGAAGATGCCTATATCTTCATCAATAAGTTCAAAAATGTTTGTGCCATGATGAAAACTACCTAGCTGTCGAACGATGCTATACGGCTACGGGTCATTCCGTTCACTTTGTGCGATCTTGCTGAAAAATGGCTGTATAGCACCGCTTCCCACTCTATAACCAGTTGGGATGAGTTTGTGAAAGCGTTTCTCAAGAAATTCTATCTGAAGCATAAAACCGCAAGGATCCGTAACGAAATCAACCAATTCTCTCAGCTTCCTACTGAACCCTTCTGGAAGTGCTTTGACCGGTATAAAGACCTTCTTGTTCAGTGCCCTCACCATGGTATCGAGAAATGGCAACTTTGCCAAACCTTATACGAGGGCCTGAACCCAGCAACCAAGTAGTTGTTGGAAACCATTTGTCAGGGCCACTTCCTATCGAAATCTGACGAGGAAGCGTGGCAATTCTTCGACTACCTTGCGGAACAAACGCTTCAATGGGAGAGCACCAGACCAACTTCTTCTTCTTCTTCCTCCTCCATTTCTACTAGTCAGTCTAGGGTAGGAATTCACCAACTTGATGTCTCTATTGCGATGAAAGCTGAAATAGCTGCAATAACAAGAAAACTTGAAGCGATAGAGAGCAAATTTTCATCTCCTGATCCTGCCCCTGTTCTTCCCCTTCGTACCATTTGTGCTTGTTGTTCCGATCCTTCTCACTTGACCGAAGAGTATCCTTACAACCCACCATCTCAAGGACATGATCAGGTTAATGCTGCATTTCAGCAAAGACCGAGAAATGATCCATACTCTTCCGCCTACAATCCCGGTTGGAGGAGCCACCCCAATTTCGCCTGGAATCAAAATCAGCATCAATTCCAAGGCAACAATTTCCAGAGGCCCCCTCCTCCGCAACAAAAAGCGCAACAACAAACTCAACATCAGTTTCAACAGCCCTTCCAACCCCAACCTTTTCAAAATCAGACGAACAACTTTGCACCCAACAATTCTTTTGCGCAAAACAACTTTGTTCCGTCAAACAACGATAAGGTTTCCTCGCTAGAACGAAGTCTGGAGGCGTTCGTTAAACAATCGACACAATCCACCGCCAACATCCAGTCGTCTATTCAGTCTTTGGTGCAACACACTGCTGCACACGGGCAAAGCATCAAGACCATCGAAGCCCAGATTGCACAGCTGAATGCGGCGTTAAGTGAGCGAGAAAAGGGGAAGCTTCCATCTCAACCACTCCCAAATCCCGGTCACCCACATAATGTACATGTTGCTCTTGAACAACAGAACCATAATATGAGTGTCGTGACTATATTGAGATCGGGAAGGATGCTGCACAACAACATCGGCACAACAATTGAGGATAATGACACCCCGGCCACTTCTTCTTCTTCTTCTTCTTCTTCTTCGTCTTCTGAGCCTATTCTCCATTCGTCAAAAGGCTCTTCTTCTTCTTCTTCTTCTGCTCTGAACGGACCCACTTATCACTCCACGAAAACACCAGCTCCGGGATCCGTTCCAACTCCACAATCTCCTCCACAAGTATTGGACTCAACCAATTTTAAAAACGTTCCATTTCCAAACCGGTTGAGGTCTAATAAACAAAATCCATAAATGGAGAAGATTCTGGAGTTGTTTAAGCAGGTTGAAATCAACATTCCCCTTTTAGATGCTGTCCAACAAGTCCCGTCCTACGCGAAAATCTTAAAGGACTTGTGCACGAAAAAGAGGAAATCTCAGGTACCCAAGAAATTTTTCTTGGCTAATGCTGTGAGTGATGCTCTTACCCAATCTTTACCTCAAAAACGGAAGGACCCTGGCTGTCCTACGATTTCTATTACCATTGGGGATAAGAACATCAACCGCGCACTATTAGATCTTGGTGCCAGTGTTAACCTGCTTCCGTACTCTGTATATGAGCAACTAGGTGTAGGAGAGCTGAAACCCATACACTGCACTCTCCAAATGGCCGACCGATCGATCGCCCATCCTAGGGGTGAGCTAGAGGATGTGTTAATCAAGGTTGGGGACTTCATATTCCCCGTTGACTTTATTGTTTTAGACACACTGCCTGTAGCTAACCCCCGGAATCAAATTCCGGTGATACTCGATCGCCTATTCCTTGCAACCTCAAATGCTGTGATCAATTGTCGAAATGGTTCGATGAACTTATCTTTTGGAAACATGACAATTGAACTCGACATTTTTAGGTTGGGGAATCAGCCCACTGAACCTAATGCTCATATACTAGACGTTTGCTCAATCCAGGAGATCACCTCAGAAGAGTGTGAATTCGAGGAGTTTTTGTTCGATCACGATAACCTTAACGCCACTGGTGCGTTCCTCATCGAACCTGCTGTTGTTTCTACGCCCGACAAAGACTATGAGTGTTTCACTTTCTTAAACGATCTTAGCCACTCACCACCCAAGTTTGAATCCTTCAAATTTCCGGATGAGTTACCTGAACCATCCAACTCGGTCGCTTACACTCGTTTTGAACCTTTGCTGGAATCCTTTGAGTTAGAGACTTTTTCACCAATCTTGCTTTCAATCGTTTCACCTCCAACGCTCGAACTCAAGCCTTTGCCATCTCACCTTAAGTGTAAGTCGATGTAGTACACCCCAGTACTTATGGGGAGGCGGAATTTACAAAAACTTATCAAGTTTAAACAACGAACATCGACTAACCGCTTGAATCGAAGCTAAACTCTAAAAAACCGTATTCTATGAGTTTCTTTTCATAAGAGATTAGGGATTATACCTAATGAACCGGTCCTTCTTCTTTACGTGCTCCTTCGTTCTCCTCGACCTTCTCTAGGTAGTAGACGATCCACCCGAGAGCAAAACTCCAAGCTAAACCTCTAACTTGAGGTAACTAATCAACTTTGATTGCTAATCAAAGATGATAGAATGATAAAGAGTGAAGGTTATGGATTGTTTAGTCTAACTAATCCTTTGATCTCAACACATGAGGATTAAGGATTAGGGTTAGAAGATGAGAGCTTGAGGAGAGAGAATGTGTGATATGATAATGAAAGAAGAGAGAGAGTGTATCATATTATTATGAAGCATTCTTATTTTCTAAAAAACAATAAAGGAAATGAATAAGCATGCTTCACAAAATATCTTGTGATGATTCATTAACATGAGTCATTAAGCAATAAATGTGCATTAATGAAGTGAATGAATCACCACTATGACTCACTCTCTTTCCAAAACAAACCTCCTTAGTCACATCTTCTAGAAGCTTCTCGAGTAATTACGAGAACGCCCCTCCGATCCGTAAAAATACGGAAAAACTTTAGACTGTAAAAATCCAATAACCGGATACCAGTAACTGGCTTAAACCAAAGCCTGACTGGTAAAATCTGTCCGAAAGTCGTACGCGCGTAAACGCACGTATGCATCCGAACCCTTTGTCGCAAAACCATGCAACCTCTATATCGTTTCGCCTGGAGTAGGAAACTCTCTGTGTGGGACTCTAGAGACTCGACTACTACGCTGGCAGTGGGTTTAACCACAGACCGCAAGCGGCACTAGCTGTACGTAACGGTCCCCAGGTAGTTGTCGATAAGAAGGCCGATGAGTAAACCCATCCGAACTCCTACTGAGTCTAATGTGACAATCTCCATACAGTCCGGTCCGTTCGTCCATGACTATCGCATATCGGGCCTAGGGGGGCGGCAAGCGTCAGTCCCCTAATAGCGGTATAAGTCGTGTCGGAGTGAAGCCCATTACACCCTGAGAAACTGCTGGAACCTACCAGCAAATCTCGCTTGCCCTGGCCAGGGACTTTACGTAATGGCTCTCTGACACAGCACGATATCTACTCCCAATACCGGGAGGGACGAATCCTGTCTAACCGCCACTGCCTCCAAATGCTCGGGACTGCACCCAACTGCTACCTGTTTGCACGACTCCTTTGAGCCGTGGTAGGGTACCAATCTAAGAACAGTGGGACACACTCGAGGCGAAGTAGCAGTGTCAAGTCTGCGGACTACGCTGTACTCATGTCACCTGGGAACTGTTCACTGACGACTGGTATCAAACCAACCAACAGTTCCCTGTGAGTCCTGTCCGGTATACCCGTAACCTAACGAGCACCTGTATACTATCTCCAGTACGACGTACTGATGGCTGTGGGACAGACCATCTCCCCAACTGGGATGAGAAGCGTACACACTAGTCTACTCCGGAGTATCGATGCTCTGTCTCGATAATCCAACGACCAGGGACCTGAATAAGGATGTGCTTGTAGACTACCCAGCCCCCACTAGTGTGACTGCCATCACAACGCTGGTAGCCAAGCAAGATCCTAAGAGCTCTATCAATACGTACACTCACATATTAAGATAGAAAAACCAAGTAGCATACTACCATGTTTAGCAAGACTGTTATATACATGTGAATATCCCAAGCTTCCATTAAGTAATATACAAGCTAGTATGATACAGTAATGGCCTTCTAGGGCATAAACACTAACAATCTCCCACTTGCACTAGGGCCATGTACTGGCATATCGCAGACCAATGATCTCGAGTAGCCTCTCGAACTGAATCTGAGGAAGGGCCTTCGTGAATGGATCAGCAATGTTCTCTTCTGAAGCAACTCTCCGAACCTCGATCTCCTGACGATCAATGATCTCCCTGATCAGGTGATACCGCCTTAAGATGTGTCTGGACTTCTGATGGGACCTTGGTTCCTTCGCTAAAGCTATAGCTCCGTTGTTGTCGCAATACAGAGGTATTGGATCAACTATGGTAGGAACCACCTGAAGTTCTGTTAGGAACTTCTTCATCCAGACTGCTTCTTTTGCGGCATCGCAAGCAGCTATATACTCCGCTTCCATCGTCGAGTCAGCAACGGTGTCCTGCTTGGAGCTCTTCCAGCACACCGCCCCTCCATTGAGGGTAAAGACATAACCCGACATGGACTTGGAATCGTCCTTATCACTCTGGAAGCCGGAATCAGCAAAGGCCTCCAACCTGAGGTCTTTTCCGCCGTAAACCAAGAACATCTCCTTAGTCCTCCTCAGGTACTTGAGAATGTTCTTTACTGCTATCCAGTGTTTCTCCCCTGGGTCTGACTGATACCGGCTTACCACGCTCAGTGCGTAAGCTACATCTGGTCTGGTACACAACATCGCATACATTATAGAGCCTACCGCAGAAGCGTAGGGTATAATAGACATGCGTTCCCTTTCCAAATCAGTCTTGGGAGACATCTCTTTGGATAGGGTGATTCCGTGACAAGCCGGTAGATTTCCGCGCTTAGAATCTTCCATACTGAATCTTTTCAGCACAGTGTCGATATACCTGGACTGCGAAAGTCCCAACATCCTCTTGGATCTATCACGATAGATCCGGATCCCCAGAATGTAAGAGGCATCACCCAGGTCTTTCATGGAGAACCTGTGTGACAAGAATCCTTTGACAGATTGTAGCATAGGAATGTCATTTCCTATCAATAGAATGTCATCCACGTACAAGACGAGGAATACGACACTTCTGGCCACAACTTTACTATATATGCACGGTTCATCTGGATTTTTGATAAAGTCATATTCTTTGACTGTCTCATCAAAACAGATGTTCCAACTCCGCGATGCCTGCTTTAGTCCATAAATGGACTTAAGCAGCTTGCATACTTTCCCGCTGCTCCCACTCTGATTGAAACCCTCTGGCTGATCCATATAGACGCTCTCTTCTAAATTTCCATTCAGAAAAGCCGTCTTTACGTCCATCTGCCAGATTTCATAATCATGGAAGGCAGCAATAGCAAGAAGGACCCGAATGGATTTGAGCATAGCCACTGGAGAAAAAGTTTCGTCATAGTCCAAACCAGGTCTTTGACGAAAACCCTTTGCAACAAGTCTAGCCTTATAGGTTTCCACCTGTCCATCTACACCAATCTTTTTCTTGAAGATCCATTTGCATCCTATGGGTTTTACCCCATCTGGAGCAAAGTCCAAAGTCCATACTTTGTTGGTGTACATGGACTCCATTTCGGTCCGCATTGCATCTAGCCATCGTACCGAGTCGCCGCTCTGGATGGCCTGCCTGAAGTCAGTAGGTTCATCATCATCTATGATGCAATCCTCTCTATCCCCATCTATGAGAAAACCGTAGTATCTCTCAGGCGGACGAGACGGCCTACTACTCCTGCGGAGGGGTGCGGGAATGTTCAGTTCTTCTTGAACCTCTGGTTCTACCAAACTTTCAGTAGCAGTTTGTGGTTCTGGAATTTCTTCCAGTTCTATTTCGCTCCCACTTGATTCCTTTTCTAAAAACTGATGTTCTAGAAAATGGGCATTACGAGAAACAAATACCTTCTGTTCCTCTGCGTAATAGAAAAGATATCCCCTGGAGTGCTTTGGATATCCCACAAACAAACACTTTACTGATCGTGCCTCGAGCTTGTCCACATGCTGCTTTTTAACAAAAGCTGGACATCCCCAAATCTTTATATACTGTAGATGGGGTTTCTTCCCACTCCACATCTGATATGGAGTGGTAGGCACAGTCTTGGTAGGTACCATGTTCAAAAGATATGCCGCTGATTCTAGCGCATGTCCCCAGAAAGATCGCGGTAACTCAGCATTACTCATCATGGATCGTACCATATCCAATAGGGTTCGATTCCGTCTCTCCGATACACCATTATGCTGTGGAGTGTACGGAGGAGTAAGCTGAGAGAGAATTCCTTTCTCTTTTAGGTAACCTAGGAACTCGGCACTCAAGTATTCACCACCTCGATCAGATCTTAGTGTCTTAATACTTTTGCCGGTTTGGTTTTCTACTTCATTCTTATACTCCTGGAATTTCTCAAAAGCCTCGGATTTATGTTTCATCAGATAAATGAATCCGTATCTTGAGTAATCATCCGTGAAAGTAATGAAATAGGAAAAACCACCTCTTGCATGTGTAGACATTGGACCGCATACATCACTGTGTATGAGTCCTAAGAGCTCGCTCGCTCTTACTCCTTGTCCAGTAAATGGAGTCTTTGTCATCTTTCCTTTGAGACAAGATTGACAAGTGTCATAAGTTTGATAATCGAACGTGTCCAAATATCCTTCTCTATGCAACTTAGTCAACCTTCTCTCATTGATGTGACCCAGTCTACAATGCCATAAGAAAGCTTTATTTAAATCTGGAGACTTTCTTTTTAGTGTGTTCTGGACATTGAAAATTTGGAGTTGGTTTAACACATATATGCCGTTATTTAGAGTACCGGACCCAATCAAACCATGATTAAGGTGGATGTTGACAACATCTCTTACAAACGTGAAATCATAACCTTTATTTGATAACAAGGAAACTGATATGATATTACACGTTAAGCTGGGTACAAAATAACAGTTATGTAAAACCAAAATGTGTCCACTCGTCAATCCTAGGTGATAATCCCCGACGGACGCAGCTCCCACGCTAGCTCCGTTAGCAACCCTGAGGATCATATCACCTTCCTTCAGCACTCTACGGTTTCTCAGTGCCTGCAATGAATTGCAAATATGAGATCCTGATCCGGTATCCAATACCCAGGAAGTAGAGTTGATTGACAGACAATTCTCAATTACAAACACACCTGAAGTCGAAGCCACAGCTTGCTTCGGTTCCTGGTTCTTGGCGTTCCACGCCTTGCAATCCTTCTTCCAGTGCCCTTTCCTGTGACAATGGAAGCACTCATCCAGGCCAACTACCGGTGCTGTAAACTTTTTCTTTCCCTTCTTTCCCACCTTACTAACACCTCCTCTAGGTCTGGGTGCGGCCTTCTTCTTCCTTCCTTTGGCCCTAGCCTTGGACCCGGAAGAAGATGAACCGCCAACAAACATAGCGGGTGTTTCCCTTGCCTTCTGCAAGGTGCCCTCTGCACTCCTTAACATGTTCAGGAGTTCCGCAAGTTCAACTTCTTTTCCTTGAAGATTGAAGTTGAGGATAAACTGGGCGTAGGTGGGAGGAAGGGACTGGAGAACAAGGTCTGTATAGAGCTCATTATCCAAAGTCGTCCCAAGGTCCGCGAGCTCTTCAATATAGCCGATCATCTGTAGGACATGTTCACCTACCGATGACCCGACAGCCAACCTCGCTCGAAATAATTTCTTAGAGGTCTCGTATCTTGCTATACGAGATTGCTCTCCATAAAGTTCCTTTGTATGGAGAAATATGCCATCTAAGGACATATCCTCGTGCCTCCTCTGATGTTCATTGTTCATCGAGGCAAGCACGATGTACTTGGCTCTCGCGCAATCTAAATCCCAGGTTTTACGGATTTCCTTATCCGCATTGCTGGATTTGGGACCAAGGACAGCAGGTGCTGTAGCGGTGAGGACGTACCCCAGTTTGTCATAGGTCAAAGCCATCTTGACATTCCGCAGCCAATCTTTATAGTTTGGCCCCGTCAGTATATTTTTCTCTAAAAGTAACTTAAGTCCAGTCATTTTCAGGGTCGCTGCAATTAGGAGAGAGAGAAGAAAACTCTTTAGCATGATGCTCTTGCAAGTTTAGACTGGTTTTTAGTTTATCTAAACTGGATGGCTCCCACTGTTTCTCGAATCCTTCCTCAAACCATAAAAGAAGAATTAGCCAAGACTATTCTCACCGTACAATACTTGCTTAACCGTTCAGCCAGGCCGGTGTCGATACTTCGAGGGAGGTTTTCCAACGCTTTCGCGAAGTTCCTTAATTAAATAACCTCTTTTCTCTGGGGGCGTAACCCCGCTGACACTTTTCTGGACACCTACTAGGTTTATAGCATTGATCGTTAAGCGACGAATATCCTGATAAGTAGCATATACTCACAGTAGGATCGGGATCCAAATATCATCGTATGATAATGTTGAAGGAATCCTACCAACATTCATCAAACTCCAAATGGTATGCATCTCTTTGCAAATTTCAGTTTCTTTAGAAATTCCCGATATAAGTTTTTGCCCCATGCTCTTATGACCTTGGCGTTAGGTCAAAATGTCATAAGTCACATGTCAAGTTCTACCCATCATTATCCTGTCAGTTTGAACCCATCCGTATATATCCTTGACGTTCGGCCAAAATGATAACACGACTGTCCCAAACTAACTCATCTATCTATGCAACAAATGAATATCCAGCAGCTACCAAACACTATGCCTTGGCGTTAGGTCAAAATACATAGCTTGAATACTACTGAATACCCAGATGAAATGACGGAGGGCTACGAATGGTTTTGGCGAAACCGTGAACGTAGTGAACTTGATATAACCGAAGGAACCTGATAGCTTTTAAAAGGAGTGGTTAAATCTCCGCATTTAAAAATATCTGTTTTAAAATAACCGAGTGGTTTCTTTTAAATTGTTCCAACGATTTAAACTTTGGTTTGTTTTACTTTGCATTATAGATAATGCGTCCCATCATTAACCTATCATTGCAGAAAACAACGAAAATATAACGTCCTCTTATGCCATCCGCATTCGCCACGGGGTCCCGTCATCACCCGTTAGGTTACTTAACTAACGACAGAGCTGGGGCTGGGCTAGCGCGGGTGAAAAACATAAGTGACGTCTAAATAGCTATAATAAATATAGATATTTTGCATTCGTCTGACGCAATGATATTCATTCCAGAACACAGATAAACAATATTGGATTTGCAAGCAATCTGTATTTCTTTTGAGCCTGCAAGAAAAGACAGATTACACAGTTGTGATGAATAGCCGTTTACCCCACCCTCGACCCCTACGGGTACGGCAAACTACCCACCCGGCAGTCTGTGTACCCCACCTTGGGTCAGTCCTAGGAGCAAAAACAGTAAAATGAAATAATACAACGGTGGCTACAACCGCAACCTGGAAGTGCCCCGCGAAAATAATATTACAACAAATTACATTTACAACAAATGAATAAATCAATAAACCATTGTTAACCCCGGCTATACACCACAACAGTCCAATACAGTTTATATGCACAAACAGATATAACCATTTCAGAAATGTGCAACCCCCTGCCAACCGACATACTAGCAGTTGGGGGAGGTTTACGAACACATCAAACAATCACAGATATAATCCAATACGCAAATACTGTATTTTTCGATCGAATAAACAACTTCAATATTGCTCCAAAATCTGCTCTGTTAAACAGTAACCTGAGCAATAATTAAATATTCCAGAAAACCCCAAATGTCACAGGGGACCCACACAAGAAAGACGAGTCCATGACTCGGCCAAAGCGCCGCGGAAGCGCGGCGGATCCCACCGATCCGCCGCGGTTCCGCGGCCGAGTTGCCGATTCATGGGCTCGAATTTCTTGGGTGTTCTCCTGGACTCCTTTCTAGCTCTCTGAACACTCCAGAAAAATTTTAGGACTTCATTTTAAGTTCGACAGAAACTATACAGAATTAGGGTTTTCCGGGTTCGTTTTTTCGTTCGAAATTCGTACAAATTTGCGATTAAGTTATTTAGTGTTTAGCGAGGCTCTGATACCACTGTAAGTCGATGTAGTACACCCCAGTACTTATGGGGAGGCGGAATTTACAAAAACTTATCAAGTTTAAACAACGAACATCGACTAACCGCTTGAATCGAAGCTAAACTCTAAAAAACCGTATTCTATGAGTTTCTTTTCATAAGAGATTAGGGATTATACCTAATGAACCGGTCCTTCTTCTTTACGTGCTCCTTCGTTCTCCTCGACCTTCTCTAGGTAGTAGACGATCCACCCGAGAGCAAAACTCCAAGCTAAACCTCTAACTTGAGGTAACTAATCAACTTTGATTGCTAATCAAAGATGATAGAATGATAAAGAGTGAAGGTTATGGATTGTTTAGTCTAACTAATCCTTTGATCTCAACACATGAGGATTAAGGATTAGGGTTAGAAGATGAGAGCTTGAGGAGAGAGAATGTGTGATATGATAATGAAAGAAGAGAGAGAGTGTATCATATTATTATGAAGCATTCTTATTTTCTAAAAAACAATAAAGGAAATGAATAAGCATGCTTCACAAAATATCTTGTGATGATTCATTAACATGAGTCATTAAGCAATAAATGTGCATTAATGAAGTGAATGAATCACCACTATGACTCACTCTCTTTCCAAAACAAACCTCCTTAGTCACATCTTCTAGAAGCTTCTCGAGTAATTACGAGAACGCCCCTCCGATCCGTAAAAATACGGAAAAACTTTAGACTGTAAAAATCCAATAACCGGATACCAGTAACTGGCTTAAACCAAAGCCTGACTGGTAAAATCTGTCCGAAAGTCGTACGCGCGTAAACGCACGTATGCATCCGAACCCTTTGTCGCAAAACCATGCAACCTCTATATCGTTTCGCCTGGAGTAGGAAACTCTCTGTGTGGGACTCTAGAGACTCGACTACTACGCTGGCAGTGGGTTTAACCACAGACCGCAAGCGGCACTAGCTGTACGTAACGGTCCCCAGGTAGTTGTCGATAAGAAGGCCGATGAGTAAACCCATCCGAACTCCTACTGAGTCTAATGTGACAATCTCCATACAGTCCGGTCCGTTCGTCCATGACTATCGCATATCGGGCCTAGGGGGGCGGCAAGCGTCAGTCCCCTAATAGCGGTATAAGTCGTGTCGGAGTGAAGCCCATTACACCCTGAGAAACTGCTGGAACCTACCAGCAAATCTCGCTTGCCCTGGCCAGGGACTTTGCGTAATGGCTCTCTGACACAGCACGATATCTACTCCCAATACCGGGAGGGACGAATCCTGTCTAACCGCCACTGCCTCCAAATGCTCGGGACTGCACCCAACTGCTACCTGTTTGCACGACTCCTTTGAGCCGTGGTAGGGTAGCAATCTAAGAACAGTGGGACACACTCGAGGCGAAGTAGCAGTGTCAAGTCTGCGGACTACGCTGTACTCATGTCACCTGGGAACTGTTCACTGATGACTGGTATCAAACCAACCAACAGTTCCCTGTGAGTCCTGTCCGGTGTACCCGTAACCTAACGAGCACCTGTATACTATCTCCAGTACGACGTACTGATGGCTGTGGGACAGACCATCTCCCCAACTGGGATGAGAAGCGTACACACTAGTCTACTCCGGAGTATCGATGCTCTGTCTCGATAATCCAACGACCAGGGACCTGAATAAGGATGTGCTTGTAGACTACCCAGCCCCCACTAGTGTGACTGCCATCACAACGCTGGTAGCCAAGCAAGATCCTAAGAGCTCTATCAATACGTACACTCACATATTAAGATAGAAAAACCAAGTAGCATACTACCATGTTTAGCAAGACTGTTATATACATGTGAATATCCCAAGCTTCCATTAAGTAATATACAAGCTAGTATGATACAGTAATGGCCTTCTAGGGCATAAACACTAACATTAAGTACGCTTACTTGGGTGAGAACGAGACCCACCCTGTTATCATCTTGTCTTCTCTAGCTCCAGAGCAAGAGAAAGCCCTTCTTGCGGTCTTGCACAGCAATAGGCAAGTTTTTGGCTGGTCCATGGGGGACATCAAGGGGATTAGTCCCCTGATCGTTGAACATCACATTCATCTGATGGATGATGCCAAACCAGCCAGGGATCCACAAAGGCGACTCAACCCAGTCATGAAGGAGGCTGTGAAAAAGGAAATCATAAAGTGTCTGGATAGTGGTATCATTTACCCTATCTCTGATAGCCAGTGGGTTAGCCCCATTCACGTTGTCCCTAAGAAATCAGGCATAACGGTCATCAATAACGAGGCAAACGAGTTAATCCCTACTCGCACCCAAACTGGGTGGCGAGTATGCATCGATTACAGAAAACTCAACGCCGCAACGCGGAAGAACCACTTTCCGCTACCTTTCATTGACCAAATGCTTGAACGATTGGCCGGACACGAGTACTGCTGCTTTCTTGATGGCTACTCCGGCTATAATCAGATTCCCATCGCCGAAAAAGACCAGGACAAGACCACATTCACTTGTCCTTTCGGCACATTTGCATATCGTCGCATGCCCTTTGGGTTATGCAATGCGCCCGCTACCTTCCAGCGGTGTATGATGGGAATCTTCTCAGACATGGTGGAAAAATTCCTGGAGATCTTCATGGACGATTTCTCCATCTTCGGCGATTCCTTTAACGAGTGTTTGCTACATCTTGATGCTGTCCTTACCCGATGTAAGGACAAAAACCTCACATTGAATTGGTAGAAGTGCCACTTCATGGTACGTGAAGGTATTGTCTTAGGACATATCATTTCGCAAAATGGCATATAGGTTGACAAAGCAAAGATTGAGGTCATTTCCATTCTCCCTCCTCCCAGATGCGTCAGAGACATCCGAGCCTTCCTTGGCCATGCCGGTTTTTATAGACGGTTCATCAAGGACATTAGCAAGATTGCTAGGCCCTTGACTCTTTTGCTGGCCAAGGATACGCCATTCAACTTCAACTCGAGCTGTGTGACTGCGTTCGAGTCATTAAAAAGCTTACTCACTTCTGCTCCCGTTCTTTCTTCACCTGACTGGACGCACCGATTTGAAATTATGTGTGATGCATCCGACTTTGCTATTGGTGCTGTCCTTGGACAACACATCAACAAGATGCCGCACGTAATCTATTATGCTAGAAGAACCCTGAACGACGCCCAACTTAATTATACAACAACTGAGAAGGAATTCTTGGCTGTTGTATTTGCTTTAGAAAATTTCAGGCCCTACCTCATCGGCTCTCCAGTCATTGTCTACATAGACCATTCTGCTCTGCGCCATCTTTTTGCGAATAAAGATGCAAAATCTTGGCTAATACGTTGGATCCTCTTGCTTCAAAAGTTTGACCTTGTCATCAAGGACAAAAGAGGATGTGAAAATGTAGTGGCCGACCATCTCTCACGACTTCCTTCTTCGCCATCGCCTCAACTTCCGATCAACGACGTTTTTTCGGATGAATAACTCTTGACAGTATCTTTCGAACCCTGGTTTGCAGATATTGTGAACTATTTGGCCACAGGGTTACTACCGACTGAATGGTCAAGTCAGGACAGACTTCGATTCTTATCCCAAGTAAAACACTTTTACTGGGACGAAACCTATCTTTTCAAGTACTGTCCCGACCAGATTATTCGTCAGTGTGTCCCTGACGATGAATTCAAGAGTGTGCTGTCATTTTGCCACGATCAAGCATGTGACGGGCATTTTGGCCCCAGAAAGACAGCTGAGAAGATCTTGCAATGTGGTTTCTACTGGCCACAACTCTTCAAAGACGCTCATGACTATTGCAAGACTTGCTCCCGGTGCCAACACTTGGGCCGGATATCCCGGAGGAACGAGATGCTGCTCCAACCAATCTTGGTTGTGGAGATTTTCGACGTTTGGGGGATAGATTTCATGGGCCATTTCCCAGTTCTTTCGGGAAATTGTACATCCTTCTCGCTGTTGATTACGTCTCTAAGTGGGTCGAGGATGTGCCCAGCCGGACTAACGACAACAAGGTTGTCGTTAGGTTTCTTAAAGAAAACATTTTCTCCCGTTTTGGGCACCCACGAGCGATCATTAGCGACAATGGAACTGATTCTGCAATAAGACTTTCGAGGCCTTGATGCGAAAATATTCCATTAATCATAAGCTATCTATGCCCTACCACCCCCAAACCTGTGAGCAAGCCGAAGTTTCAAATCGGCAAATCAAGCAGATACTGGAGAAGACGGTTTCCAAGAACCGTAAGGATTGGTCGCTGAAACTCACTGATGCCCTTTGGGCATTACGAACCGCTTATACGACCGATCTTGGCATGTCTCCCTATTGGCTTGTGTACGGAAAGGCTTGCCACCTCCATGTGAAAATAGAGCATCGCACATTTTGGGCGATAAAGGAGCTGAATCTGTCTCTCAAAGATGCGGGCAGCCATCGGAAGCTGCAGTTGAACGAATTGAGCGAGCTTAGGGATGAGGCTTATGATAACGCGGTTGTCGTTAAGAACCGAATGAAGGTGTTTCACGATAAACACCTTTTGCGCAAAACTTTCGTACCTGGTCAACAGGTACTGCTTTACGACACCCCGCTACACTTCCATCCAGGAAAGCTCAGATCTCGCTGGAAAGGGCCGTATTTTGTGCGGAATGTGTATCCGCATGGTGCTGTGGATTTGGAGAATTCAAAGGACGGTTCATTTTTCAAAGTAAACGGACACCGACTTAAACCGTACCTTAGCGCCGAACCAGCAGAGGAGCTCTTGGTCTTACAGGAGCCGGTTTACCCTGCATAATCTTCCTCTGCCTACCACCAAACTTCGGTTATCCAGCCAAGAACAGTGGACACTGTTCCAAATAAGTTTAGGAGTATGTATATACCATTTTTTTTTTATATATTTGTGGATATTCTTTTCCATTTTTAATATTTTTCTTTTCTTTAAAAAAAAACAAAAAATAAATTGTGTATATCTAACCGACAATTTTTACCCTTCAATGATCTCTTCATGCAATGACAGTGATGACACTGTCCAGTTTAAGTTTGGGGGTACGCTCAGTACGCATTTCTAACCTTCGCATTCATATGTATATTTTGCATCTGCATACTAAAATCCATAAAAATCAGAAAATTCTAAAAACATAAAAACTTTTTGTCAAGTTAGCTAGTTGGAGAACTCAGATTCAACATTTCGACGGTTTAGTTTGATAAGATAAGAATAACTAAATCTTATTTTTAGATTTTGAAAACCTGAAAGATAACTCTCCTTTGAAGTTAATTATAGCTGATATACGTCTTTACATCACACTACACGTGTCGTGAGTTTTGGAAATTAGATGACAAGTCTATTATGTCTAAAAACTTTTAAATGGATAAATGATTTTCTGAGGATCAAATAGGTTTGTTCTGAAATAAGTAATATCAAGAATAGTTTATGAAGTGAAGTGAATATGAAGGAATGTTATTGATACCTTAATTGGAACTAAGTCTGAAAAATAACCCATCTGAAACTTGATTGGAATGATTACACACCGAACCCACTAAACACGACTTTTATCCAAAAAAATAATGGAACTGCCGGTTATATCTCTGTTCGTATTGAATCATCATGATTTTCACGCTAAATTGTCTTTTGTTTTTGGACCTAGGTAACTTGAGTAATTAAGTCCGCTGGGGTGTCTCTACACCTAATGCCCTAAAACCAAATGGTTTGGGTGCATTAGCCCAAAGCTTGTTAAGAAACCTAGACAGTCCAGATTAAAACAAAGTCAAGCAAGTGTTCTCTCCGAGTTAAAATTCCTAACGGTTCTTTGTGTGAGAATAATCTTGACAAAAGACAGGTTTTTATAAAAAATATTTCTAGCGGAGATATGAAGGTTTTATTCTATGATAAAGACTATTGCATGTTCACAGAGGTGTGCATGAAATGAAAACAAGAAAAAGGTGGAGTGAAAAATAAGACCTAGTTTCCTGTTAAGGAAGATAGAAATTCTGAAGTTGAAACCTTACTGGAAAACGAAACTTGAAAAATGCTTTACTCTTTATAAAACTTATGTGATCCTTTTAAAATTTTTATCTGGGCTTTATTGTGTGACATGATGACTTTAATCGATCCTTCTGGAACTTAACGACACTATTTGCACTACACGTAAAGACATATAAAATCTTAAGTTAAATAAGAAGCGAGGTGTGAAAAATAAAAGTTCGATAGTCTAGACTTAGGATAATAGAATTGTTATTTTCTGAAACAAAACTTTAGGGTTTGAATCATAGTTATTTTGCAAAACTAGCTTGACCAGATTTTGTGGGTAGTATCCGCTGAAAAACCCTCAGGAGACAACACTCCTTCTACCGGGGACACCTACAGGTTTAACGGCTTGTTGCACATGCTCAGTGCAATCGCGTTCCCTGTGAAAGTGGGGTTAGGAATTTTTGTGAATAAATTGGCTTTGCTCGGGACGAGCAAATGATAAGTTTGGGGATATTTGTTCATATCAGATTTTTGCATTTTTATACCGCCCAATTTTTATCACATTGCTTATCGGTAGGTACTCTTGAGCCGTGTTTGCTAGTTAATTGCAGGATACAGGTTCTCAGCTCTAAACAATGAAATTCATGGAAAAACATGACAAATTCCGGATTACTGCCAACCACAGATAAAATATGGGTCTCCACTCTCTATCCGTATGTTGCCACACACCAGTTTAAGGGACAAAATGGCAAATCGATGTCATTTTCATGCACAAAGCTCAATATCAACACAAGATCCAACATGTCTACGCGGAGCTCAAGAAAAATCATGATAAAAGATCCACATCAAATCACCTTTTGATCTGCTGGAATTCTGGAAAAATTGTGAAGAGTTTCTGAGAAAAAACATATACCACACAGCAGACAACATCAAACCAGGGAACCCCACAAAAACCGAGGAGCCAACTCCTCTATTAGGCCGCGGAACTGCGGCATAAGCATGCTTAGGCCACGGAACCGCGGCCGTACGGCTTTGTCTGCTGAAGATGTTTTAGGGGCATTTAGGTCATTCCATCTTGGTTCTGAATATTTCCCTAGAGTTTCAGTTTCCTGCCTATAAATATTCCAGAACTTGCCAAAGCCAAGGGTGCTTATTATTGTATTTAGATTTTAGAATACATGTTGTTGTTCTTCTTCCTCTTCTCATCTCTTCTCCATTAAAACCTTGTAGTGAGCTTTTGTGAGTGAAAGATGAATAAAGAGTTCTTGTTGTTACCATGCTTGTCTTATTATTAATTATAATTGCTTGTATTTTTCATTTGCTAATCTAGTTGTTGTTATTTGTTGTTTGTTTCTTTCTTGTTCTCTTTTTTTTATCCTTAAACAACAATGATGCTTAAGCTTGATCCTTGCCAAAGTGAGGTCTCAAATAGCAAGTTGTAATCTTCTAACCTCTTTCTTTCTACCTTCCTCCTTTGTTTTATTTTCCTTTTTCTTGTAATGGGTGAGTAGTTTTCATACTTGTTAGGGTATGATAAGGAAAGTTTGAGAGAAGTAAATCTCTCTCACTCTTTTCTTGCCTAACATCTTAATTCGGACTCCCGTTAATTGAACCACAATCCGCTCCCTACGGCACCCTATCCTACATGATAGCGGTGATTCCTTAGTGAGACCGGTTGTGGTTGAATTAACCGGAGGTTAAGGCTAAGAGCCAAGAACGGACGGACAAGAACCAAAAGGAAGAACTTAAGCGTTGGAAAGCCTAGCTTATACTCGCATGTTCCTTCTTAGTCGCGCTAATCCCCGTTGTTGCCGATTACCGTAACACCGATATTAAGAGTGGCAATGAAAGAAGTGAGCGACTCCTAACTCAAACTAACATAATCCTAACCCTAACAAACTCTCTTTATATATCATTTTAGCACATAAGTAATCTAAAAACAAACCTGGACATTTAGACTTAACTCGTTAAAGCACATAGAAAAAGATTCCCATCTCCCTGCGGACGACCCGTACTCAACCGGCTATCTACAAGCGAAACTGTCTTGATTGTGGTAATAAACTTAGCACGTAAAAACTCTACCAATCAAATGACGATTCAAGAAATATAGAAAAGTCATCAATGAGGGAATTTACTATACCAGATGCAGCAGGCGGCAAAGCCGGGAGGACCGGTGGCGCAACCGATCTTTCATCTCCTCCTTCGATCTGTAGCACTGCAATCGGGGCAAGAAAAAATCAGAAACAAGTTCATTATGGGAAAAAGAAAGTGTATTAATTGAAAACTATACTCACCAGCGCCACCGGAGGAAGCGAGCTCCGACGGGAAAGAGAAGTGCGGGTGCAGCACCTGGTAAAGGTGATCAAAAAGTACTCCTGCAAAGATGCAATAGTACGACATTAGTACATAAATTATGCGGCCGAAAGATAAAAATAATGGGTTACAAATTCGTACCTTCCAACATTTGCGATGGTGCGAGAGAAGGTAGAGAGGTAGCCATCGTCAAGGCAGTAACTGACGGCGCTCTCTCGAGCAATTGAGCATCGGCACTGGCCGCACCTGTATTAGAAACAAGATAAGCCCTGTTAGGAAAGGTTGCGGAATAAAAGAAGGACGGTAATCCGAAATTTACCTGATGATGATCCGGCCGAAACGGCGGCATCTCCCTCTATTGACATGAGACCACCTCCCGACGCCTCATCGCCAGACTCTACGGGAGCCGTCGTCGTACTCGCGAGGCCAGGAGACGGCGGAGGGCCGTAGACGGGGAGAGCAATGATCGGAGCATTGCCAGACTCTTGAGAAAGAGCGGCCGGCTCTTCTTCGGGAATCATACCCGTCTCACCCGCTACCTCCTCGGGCTCGGTGGTCCCAGCCGTCTCGTCCGCCGTTGCCATAGGGTCGTCAGTCTTAGCTGCTCCCTCCGCTACTGCCCCAGGCTAGGTTATGGTAGCCGTCTCGTTTGTCGCTCCCTCGCGCTCGGCAGTGGTGTCCGTCTTGGGCACAGTAGGTGTGATTATTTCATCAGCTACTACCTCGGGTCCAGCAACCCTGGCGACGTCGCCCACCGTCGGCTCGGGTTCAGCCAGTACCTCCTCCACTGTCTCCTTAGGCTCGACGGTTTCCGCCGCTCCTTCGGTTGGACTTGGCCCTGCATGAAAAGATATATAAGAACCGATAGGTTTATAATTCTTATAATAAAATCTTGAAAGACACATTACCTGTGGTGGACTGATCGTTGGCCTTCCGAGCTGCGTGCGCCGCCTGTCTGTGAGCAGTAGACAAGACGACCGGACACTCTTCTGAAGGAGTAGCATCACGAGGAACAGTGCTTGGGCCTGCTCCCACGACCAAAGCAGCTCTGCACTCCTTCGCCTCGCGCCTCAACCGCTTCCTCTCTTCCCGAGCCGTCACGACGGACCTTTTGGAAGCTTCCAACAAGGCACCGTCATCCTCGTTTAGAGTTGCCTCCAGACCCTTCAGGGCATCCCTCATCGGCTTTTCGAGTCGGATCTCTCGCGGCAGCCCCGAAGAGGTCGGGACTTCAGTAGCTAGCCCAGGAAGAGTCCCCACATCGGCTTGCACGACCCCTGCAAAGAGACAAAGAAAAGATTAGATTGGCCATAAAGAGGAGAATAAAAAAAAAGGCGGTGAGCCGAGACATACCAACGCCCGACAGAGCGCGTTTCCTTTCCTCCTCCTGGAAAGTTTTGAGGGAAGCAGCGATAGCTTCTTCAGTGGTGACGCCTGTTAAAAAAAGGGAAAAGCATTAGTCAAAGCCAATAATAAAGGTACAATGAAATGACGAAGAGTGCAACCAATGATTACCTGACTGAGCAAGTTTAGCCAACTACACTTCGAGCCTTGTCAATCGCTCAGAAGTCTCAATGGCGGCCGCCAAGTCGGTGTCTTCTGGCTTTACCAAGAAACCCTCGTTGCTCCTGTATTCGATTAAGCCTTCGGTGAGAGGGACCTGAGGCTCTAAGCTGAGGAGGGCATCCAGAGAAAGAATGGACTTCTTCTTCCTCTTTTCCGCGCGGGCCCCGGTCGCCGCCAAAATCATCTTACGCTTCGCGGGCACCTTAGGACGGCGGGTCCCAATGTCCGAGCCCACGCCAGACTCGGGTGAAACTACATTCACCGTCTCCACTGGAGCACGGGGCACTGAGGGCGCGTCCACGGTATCACGAGGCGGCAATTCGTGCGGAGGGCTCAGCACGCACGGTGGCCCAGCTCCAGCATCTTTCAGCGGAGGAACGACCGGGGTCCTTGGCTTCAAGGGAGCCATATGGTCGCTGCCGAGAGGCGCACCCTTGCGGTCGACCAACATGCGCTTCTCTTCTTGGATGACGACACCCATCGCGTGCGCGTACCAAGTCACGTACACGTGGAGGACCCGGGGGACACAGCTCCGCTCGCTGATAAAGAAGTGGGAGCCCATATTCAGCCGCATAAAATGGTGCATCGCGCTCCGTATCCCCTCCATGGTGGCCGCGGGCTCTTCTAAAAACGCCTCCAATGGGACCCCCTGGTTATAGCTTGATTGTTGGGAGAACCGGTGGGGGTTGTACCTCATGAAGAGCGCCATATCGTTTTGTCTGAACACCAGGAAGCCCGGCCGGATGGAGTAGAGGTGAAGAATCTCCCGGGCTTTCAATACGGAAGCCCCGTCCTTAAAACCATCACACAGCGCCAACACCGCCTTGGAGGTCTCCGGGCCGATTGTCACGACTTTGTCCATGAAAGAAGTCTTCGCTCCGACCATGTGCGGACAAAGAAGCAACCCCTATCCTCCCGCGGAGACGAATTCACAATCGAGTCGCCGATCAGCTGCATGACTCTTGGGAGTCTTCACTTCTCGAAAAATGAGGGGCTCTTATGAATGCCGAATACCCAGAGCACATGCATTTCCATCCATGAAGTGAAGTAGTGCATCGGGAAATTGGCAAGTTGCACCCTGGGTTCATTCGCGTCCGCCACCACACTGAGTCCATGGTATAGGTGGGCCAACCCGGCGATTCCGATCGACAACTATAGGCCAGCCACCATCCAATGAGCTGGGTAGAAAACGGATGGCCTCATGTATCGCGGGTGCATGGGGAGGCGAACCAGGATAGCCACAATCCCAGGAACCCTAAAAAGAAGGTCTCCTCATCAATGCCCGGGGCGGCGATTTCTGATAAAGGCATGATGGCGGCATCGGGGAGATAGAAATCCTTTTGATTGTCTTCCGATACTGGTCGACGATCTAAGTCGAAGCCGAAGGGGTCGTAGAGCATGGCGAACTTTTCACTCCGCTGCGCTAAAATCTCCGGTCGAAGGAAGCGGGCGATAAAGTCTGCAAAACTAACTCCACGGACTCCCGATTCCAAATAAAGACCTTCATATATATATATATTCAGCACCTTCACCAGACTCGAAAACTGGTGCTGAATAGCGTTCTCGGGTGTTAGGCCCATCACCAGTGGCTTGATGGCGAAGACATACTCGTCAGGAGTAAGCAACTCCTCATAATGCTCCCCCTCACCGGCAAACCCGAGATCTCAGCGAACTCTTCCAGGGAGATGGAGACTTCTCTGTCCGATAGAAGGAAGGTATGGGTGGGGATGTTCTATTGTTCTATGAATGCCTTAATCCACCACGTCGGAGGAACAGGGTACTCGAACAGTGAGACGTAGACGGCAGAGTACAGACCAATCTTCATCAGATGCGTCCTCTTCGCTGATAGTATATACCTGGCCCATTGCAAGTATCCGGCCGGTTGTCGAGGGGTCAATCCAATATTGTAAGGTTGTCCCCAAGGGCGTGCCTCACCCTGACATATGCGCCGCCCCAAATTGTCTAAGGCCGGCGGCAGCTGAACGGGAATGGCACCAATCGAAGGCAGGAGAAGATCCTCCAAATTCCATTTCACGACCTCCACGACATACTTCACCGGGGGTTCATCCGCATAGGGGATCGACGAGATAGGCTCTGACGGCGTCGCGCAACCGAAGCTTCGGCGATCCTTGATGATTTCACTGTACCACCTACCCCACAGGTGAAGGCTCTTATACTCGGGGTCATGATCCTTAATGAGAGCGAGCACCTCCCGGTCCACCGGCGCCTCCGGAAATCCTCCCTCTGAGCGAACGAATGGGAAAGACAGATCAGCAGACATGATTGCCTGCAAAGAAAAACGAGATTCAGCCGTCAGTATCTTAATTTAATTTTTAAAAAAAAGGCCTGACAATTGGAACTTCAAGATTTGTACTGTAGGGTTCCTAGGCACACTAATGAGGTCTCACAAGGCATCAACCATGCCAATTTTAAATTTTTACATGTGCCGAGAAACCCTAATACGGATTCGTTGACTAGAGTTTAGGTGAAAAGGAAACAAGTTAACATCTTAACTAAAATAAAGAGGTTACAACCTTTGTAGATCCGATTCTCCACTTCCTTAGCTCCACGTAGACGTCCCCTCGCTGTCCATCTCGAATCCCGGACTCTTGCATCGGCTTCATCGGAGAAATGGGCGGGCTAAGTCGTCGGCTTCGATGCCGAAGATGATCTACGTCGAGGCAACACAAGATCAAGCTCCAACTTCACCAAGTCGTGAAACTTGTGAAGAAAACACCCTATACTACTTGGCAAGAGGTAGAGGATGAAGAAATAGAAGGTGAGTTCACTTTAGAATTGGATTTCTCACTCTTTTACTCAAGATGCCATTAATGGAGTCAAGCTTTCTTCTTGAAGATGAAGAGGAAGAAGAAGATAGAATATGATAAGTGTTTTTTTTAAAATGAAAAAAAATATGAATACTTATCATATACTAACCATGGTCATGTGTAGAGAGTAAACTAGGGTTAGGTGAATGGTTAGGTTAAGAGAAGAAAACAAAAATGGTCAAGTTTTCAACTCTTCATGAAGCTTCATGAATAAAACAAGAAAAGCCACCATTTCCATTTTCTTTACCAAAATAAATAAACAAAATAAATAAATGAATAAGTAAACCAAAACCCTAACCATTCATATAACCATGGTTTAATCTTTACACATGCACAAGTTAACATATATCATCAAACATGATACAATCAAGTGTACACAAAAATATATCACATATACAATGTGCACATCAAGTGAGAAAATCCTTTTAAAGTGAACCAATACTAGTTAATGCAAAGTAATATATCAAATATATAATTATACATTAAATCATTAAATCAACACTTGATTCAATGATCCGGTCATGTCGCACATAACCGACTAGTATACAATGTATCGACTTATCGAATCAATCTTCGATTCGATAACTAGGTTATATCGCATACAACCAATCGAAACATTCATCGCGAGAATGAAATACGGTATCACATACACGCATCATTCTCGGTCCCGCACATATCTCATATGCGCTCCTATTTCGTTTCGCTTGAGCCAGGAAACCTCTGTGTAGGACTCTAAAGACTCGTCAATACGCCGACAGCAGATGATGATCATATCAAGCACCCACAAGCCGCAAGCGGTCTGCCAAACGTAACGGCCACCCGGGTATTGAGCGATCAGAAGATCGACGAGCAAGCCCGCTCACACTCCTGTGAATCCAACCAGTAACACTTACCGTATGGTCCGGTCTGTTCGTCTGATATATCGCATATCAAGTCTAGGGGTGGTAAACGTCAGACCCCAATAACCGATAAGTCGTGCCGATGTGAGGCTCATAACGGGTCGAGAAACTACTGGTAACACTTACCAGCAAATCTCTGATCAGCCCTGGCTAGGGACTTCCCTGTTACGGCCAATCGAACACAGCGCAACATCAACCCCCAATACCGGGAGAGACGAAACCCCTCCTATCGCTCATTGCCTCTATGTGACTCGGGACTATGCCCAAAACCACCGTTTTTCATGCCCTCATGGACGTGGTAAGGTGGAGATCAAAGCACAATGGGAATCACACAAGACTCTATGACGATCTCGGGTCTACAGACTAACCTGCACAAGTGTCACCTGAGAACTTCCATCTGACGTGAGGTATAATACCATCTGGGAGTTCTCGGCGAGTCCGTCCAGTGTACCCAGTCTCCACTGAGCACCCGTATACCATCTCTGATGTCAAACACCAATGGATATGGGATCATCCATCGCCCATCTCATGGGTCGAGAAGCATATACGCTAGTCTACACTGGTATATCGATGCCCCGTCTCGATACACCCACGACTAGGGACCTTAAAGGATGTACCTATGGACTACCATGTCCCCACTAGTATGATCTGCATCATAATCCAGGTAGTCAAGTACACATCCTAAGGTCTTTACCAACATGTAACTATAAGACAGTTTAAAGAGACTAGTATACATGTTAAGATAAAGTGCAACCAGATAGCATACTATCATATCGAGCAAGAAAGTCATCTCTATATATGTCCAAGCATCCAATATAATATACATCATCTGTACAATACTGGCCTCTAGGGCATACATACAACTAACAATCTCCCACTTGCACTAGGGCCAGCTGCTGTAGTATCGCATACCGAGCATCCCGAAGAGTCTCTCAAACTGTATCTGGGGAATGGCCTTCATGAGTGGATCCGCCGTGTTGTTCTTCGTGTCAACCCTCCTGACCTCGATCTCCCGGCGATCAACTATCTCCCGGATGAGGTGATACCGCCTCAGAATATGCCTAGATCGCTGATGGGACCTAGGTTCCTTGGCCAAATCCACCGCTCCATTATTATCACAATACAAAGGTATTGGATGCTCAATGGATGGAACCACTCCAAGTTCATTAATGAACTTCTTGATCCAGACAGCCTCTTTGGCAGCATCGTTGGCAGCGATGTATTCATCCTCCATCGTCGAGTCTGCCACGGTTTCCTGCTTGGAACTCTTCCAGCTAACCGCCCCTCCATAAAGGGTAAAGACAAATCCCGACTGCGACTTAGAGTCGTCCTTATCACTCTGGAAGCTCGAATCGGTAAAGGACTCTACTTGGAGTTCTCCGTTACCATACACCAAGAGCATCTCTTTAGTCCTTCGCAAGTACTTGAGAATGCTCTTCACAGCTGTCCAGTGACTCTCTCCAGGATCAGCTTGATACCTACTCACTATACTTAGTGAGTATGCTACATCGGGTCTGGTACATAGCATCGCGTACATGATAGAGCCTACTGCCGAAGCATAGGGTATCCCTTTGTAACACCTTAGAATGTGTTTTGTAGCTAATTATATTTTTAAAGTATGGTTTTTAATGAAAAGTTTACCAAATTAAGTTTTAAATATTTTATCCTATTTAATGTATATTTTATTAGAATTTTGTTAGGCACACACACACTTGTGCATGATAACTAGGGTTGTTTTTGGAGTTAAACCATGATTAGCAACCATGGTTAGCTAACCATTTCTCCCTAACCTAGTTTTAATATTGTTTACGTGTTATGGTTGTAATTAGTAATGATAGTTTTAAATTGAAAATGAATTTGGAAAAGGTTTTAACTTTGGTTTGAGTGTTGACTTTGAGGGAGAGAGAAGCATGGGCTTGATAGTATGAGCCATGCTTCATTATGAGGAAAGAGAAAGAGAATGGGAGGGGTTGTTGGTTTTTCTCTCATTCTCACCTCTCACTCTCATATCTCTCATTTCTCTCACACACACACACTCACACCTAGAGAGAGAGAGAGCAGCAGCAGAAGCAGCAGCAACAACAGAGACAACAACAACAACAACAACACAATAACAACAACAACAACAACAACAACACCAGCAGTAGCATCATCATCATAACAGCAACAACATCAACTACAACAACAGCATCATCATCATCATCTTCAGCAACAGCAGCAGCTTCATCAACACACACACACACTCACCTGAAGCTTCAGCAGCAGCAAAGCAAGCAACAGCAGCAGCAGAAGCAGAAGCAGCTTCAGAGGCAACAACAGCAGCAGCTTGAGCTCCAGCAACTTGGAGCAGCTCCTCACACTCCTTCTCCTGCTTCTTGTGATCCTTGTGGGTATATTTTCTAAACCCTATTTCTTGTTCGCTTAGTTGTGTGTTAGTTTAACTTCGGTTAGTGTTAATTAGCTAGTTTGGTGCTAGTTTAGGTGTTTTGTGTGGAATTTTGGTGGGAATGTGTTGGAATTGGTTAACCTAGCTCATTGTAGTGCTGTTAAGTCACCTCAACCGAGATTCAACCCAGGTTTCACAAAAATACCATAGATTTTCCATATTGTGCAAATTAGTGTTTTTAAGTGATTTTTTGTGACATCTAGAATCTGCTTGTGACCCGTTGGATTCAGGTTAAAATTGAGAAGACTGTAGTATAGTGGATAGGTGCTGATACCCCAGATTTAACCCGACCCCCAAATTCCATCTCGTGGCCGCCAATTAATTCGTTCTGGCCGCAATTTGCGGCCAGATGGGTAGGGTTTGGGTTGGGGTTTGGTCCATTGGGTGTTTGCTGCTATGTGTAGTTCTGTGGTATACTTATTTTTGCATTTTAGGTTCTGTGTAGAAATCCGGGATCAAATACCGTTTTTCATGTCCGTTGTGTTTGCGCGATACGCGCGATACGTGAGAGTGTTCTTTGATCCAGCGTATCGCGGCGCGTCGCGATGGTTTTAGACGTGTACACACACGATTCAGCGTATCGTGCACACGCGCGTTTAGTTCGCGACGCGAGTTTCTCGTTTTGGTTCGATATCGCGTTTCGCGGAATATTTTGGCTTATATGTGATTTCCATGCCTTATTTGCAGGTTTGCAGGCAGGGACTACGGACACGGCTACAGGGGGGAGCAGATGGTAGGATTCACCTAGCGTGGAGTGTAGGTGAGTAGATTTAACATCTACAGGGGAATCGCCCGCATGGCGTTATGCGTCTGGGCTAGGATTCATTTACCTGTCGCACATTCTACGTCATTGTAGAATTGCGCCTTTACCTTATTGCCTTGATATAGTTTTATTGTGACTAGCAGTCGTAGGACACTACACACATTATTGACGGTTCATGTTGCACGAGCACGGATTGTATGCTACACACACACCGTCAATAATTGCCATGTCACACACTACCCCTTATAACTACTATTGCCTACCACACATGACATCTAGCTACCGGTATACCTATAGTGTATCATACCTTTAGTGATAGGTACATTTACACCTTGCGATACAGCTACAGGTATACCTTTTAGATATTTTACTTATACCGGGGGATATCTTACTCATATTCTTCTTATACCCAGGGGGGTATATGACATCAGTTCATATAGGTAGATACCTATACATTGCTACACCTGTATGTTAGACACATATTCAGTTGCTGTCGCATATTTACATTTACTGATGTTACTTAGCTGTACCTTATCTTGATTTCCCATACATCTGGTTCAGCTATATACTTTTGTTTACCTGCTCGCATTCAGATATATCGCATACATTTATTCCTGGATTTGCGCATTGTTTATCTGGATTTTATATGATGTTTTCGGGATTTGGGAACCGCGGGAGTTCATGAAATTATGCATACATGGAACAACCCGGTTTCCTTGATATGATATTTGAGCGTCCCCCATGAGTTTTATCGGTGCTGATTATATACTCCATACGAGGTGTGGTTGCCGTATGAGAGTACATGGTGGGGCCCGGTATGGTTCCCCTCGGCAAGAAGATCGATGGGTTTGCCGATTGAGCCTGGAGGCGGGCGAGTACCTACCGGTGATTGGTTGGACCTGGCAGTTGTCCGGAGGATACTGGCCAGAGTCGAGAGATGGATGCGGGATGATCTGTACTGTCGGGGCCGAGGGCCGACACCGCAGACGGACCCCGTGGGCCGATCCGGACTGACGGAGCCCGATATACGAGGATTTCTGTGTCGATGCTTGGCACACTGTTTTCATGATATTTCTCTAACCCCTTTTGTATATATAACAGGGGATTTAGCCGTTGTTATATATACCCTTACACCAATATTAGTGGAATGGGACGCTAATATATGTGTATTGCCCCCATCATACTTATTTCTATGTATTTACCTTTAGGATGTTAGAAACTTACTTGGGATTCGACTTGGGATTTAGGTGATTCATTGAGATTGGATATTGGATATGAATGAGATTGTTGAATTGTACATTCGAAATATAGGTGAGCTATTCGATATTGTACATTGAGGTGATGTGAGACTTATACATTGTGAGAGCCCAATGTGGGGGCTGATTTAAGGATTTGGGATTTGAGTGTCTTGATGGATTGTGATCCTGCCACGATGTCAGGTTTCCGTGGAAATGACATATTCCACCCTATACCTCACCCTTATCTATTTTATGCACAGTTTCATACATTGGTAGTACCTGTTAGTGTACCCTTATGATAAGTTGCATATCTACATTCTCATATCCTTTTTGCATGGTTATTGCATACTATTGTCATGTTACTATTGCTTCACATATTGATTGTACCTGCTAGTGTACTCTCCTTTATTCAGCATTTGCATGACATATTATTACTGTAATCGCATATCTTAGATTCATGCTGTACGTGCATTCCTGCGATTACCTGCATATGTTTTATACTATTCACGAGTTGGAAACTCACCCCCGTTGTGCCACAGGTGTTTCATGTTGTTCCCCAGAGTAGTCGAGGCAGGCTATTTCTCTATTCAGCTATCCAGCTATCATCTTTTGCTCCAGATACCGTCTCAGCTCACAGTACTATTTTGCTTAGGTGGGTTGGTGGTTATCTGTATTTCATATTGTACCTTCGTTGTATTTGTACTCTCCATCTACTATTGTATTATTGACATAGAGACTTGGTGAGGACGTTATGTGTATTATTGTGGATTTGATGTCTTTTAGATACAGCTTTTTCTCTACTGTCATTATTTTTGTGTTGCATTCATCTTGACTAATCTTTACAAAAAGGGGGTGTTGCTAAAATTTTAAAGAAAGAAAGTAAGACTTCTAAAGAATTTGGGTTGCGATTTCAAATGTTTCAAAACTTATATTATCTTTTCCGTATTTTTATGGTTTAGAATTCTGGGTTTTGGCTTTCTTTTGCTACGTTACGTCTTAGGGCGTTGCGTAGTATTAGGGCCGTCACGGGCCAATTTTTGGGTCGTGACAAAGTTGGTATCAGAGCTTTAGGTTTTACCTTTCGGAGTGTAGGATGATCTTAGTATGATGGAGTAGGTAGCTTAAGCAGAGTAACGTAGTGTGTGTATGTCTGCAGCATACCCACAGCGCGGTACTTTGCATTAAGTGACCTAAGTACAATTTGCTTGACATTCCTTCCTTGATGATTCATATCTTTGAGATTCGATTTCCTCATTCTTATCGAATCTCATCTTATATCTATTTATAGCCTTGCCGCCGATGACTATGGGGACTAAGAGCGATGCAGCGAGGGCCGAGGTCAGAGTTAGCTCGGGTTAGACGAGTACTGACCAGGATGGCACTCTAGTTGCACAGGTGCAGACGGATCAGCCTACGACCTATACCATAGATAGACTTTTGGTAGAGATGCAGGAGTTCCGCCAGACGATGAGTTCTTTAGTTGACGTCGTTCGGGAGCTACGACAGGAGGTTGTCACCCCTGTTACTCAGCTGTCCCTTACGGTCAGCATGGAACAGTCCGTCACCTACATAGTACCAGTGGTTGCAGCTCCAGTTGACGAGGCACATATTCCAGAGGCTCAGAGGGTTCCAGGACAGTGGAGGACTCGTACCAGTGTACCAGCCCAGAGACAGAGGTTTGGTCGTCGGGACAGATTTCGTGGCCGTCGCGGGAGTAGTAGAGGCTTAGGACGAGGACAGTCGTTCAGCTCTCATCCTCAGGATGGTCAGCAGTCAGCACGTGGATGTTTTCGATGCGGGAGCCTTCAGCACTTCGTCAGGAATTGTTCCTTGGCACCTCGTCAGGATCATTTTCAGAGAAGCTGTGGACGTGGAAGATTCGCTCAGAGGGCTCAGTCTACCAGAGGAGTCCATCCAGCTGCGAGTAGAGGGCAGGCAGACACAGGAGTTTGCTTCTACTCATCGGGACGCGCAGACGTCCAATGTGGAGTTTTCAGGTAACCTTGATTTATATGTTCTTTTGACGTATTCGTTTGTTTTCTTGCTCGTACCGTGGTTGGGTAGATTAGTCGTAGTGGTGTTAACTTCTGTCAGCGATTCTTTTATTGCGCGACACGTATTTCAGTTTTGTGCCAATCGGATAGGAGATAGAGATTCGTCCGTCGTTTTGATCCTTCTAGAGATGTTGGATTTGACGTTCTCCTGGGCATGGACTGGTTAACTACATGCTAGGCGTCTGTGGACTACCGTGAGGAAACAAGTTAGGTTTTGTTTTCCCCGGCAAATCATTTCTTGCTGTGCAGGTGGATAGTTGTGCCGCCTCTCACAGCTTGAATTTAGCCTTTTTCGCTAGTCGGCTTCTGAGGAGATGTCGTGGATTCTTGGCGTTCATTCGTGATACCGGAGCCACAGTGGGATTGTTGGACCGGGTTCCTTTCGTGCGAGAGTTTTTCCGACGTTGTTCCGGATGAGCCGGCGAAGCTTGGGAGCTAAAGGATCAGCTGCAGAATTTTGGTTTGGGGAGTTTGTGCGTCTGAGTGTTTCGCTTTTGGAAGCTCCTATTTCTGTTCGTCGAGGAGAAAGACGGCAGTTTAGGGTTGCGTATCGACGGATCGTCAATTGAACCGGCTTACGGTGCGGATAGGTATCCTTCACCTCGCCGTGACGATTTCTTCGATCAGCTCCAGAGTGCGAGACATTTTCTAAGTGTGTTTGGGATCAGGTCATCATTATTGCGGATTCGGAGTGACGGCATTCCGAAGATTGCCTTATGCATGCTACGGGCTTTGTGTGTATCAGTGAGTCGTTGGATTCCCTGATGCCCTAGCAGCATTCGTAGATATGATGAACCAGATTTCTGCGGGCCGTTCCTCGACCAGTTTTTGTTGTGTTATTTACGACACTCTGGTCTACTTAATGTGTCTTGAAGGACAGGAGTAGCACTTGAGGATTTGTTATGCAGATGCTGGGAGAGCACCAGCAGTTGCTAAATTCTCGGAGTGTTTCTTCAGGCTTGTTTGTGTTGACTCCTAGGTCTTGTAGTCATGGGAGGCGGTTCCGTATAGTTCCGAGGGAGATCGTGGCCGTGCAGCTTAGGCCCAGACTTGTGTGCAGGACGGAGATCCGCAGTGGTTGGTCTTAGCATGTTTTTACCGCCGTTTCATGCAGGATTGCTAGAGTAGTGCTGCACCGTCGACCGAATTGACCAAAAGGAGGTTTCTTTTCTGTGGACTGAGGCATGTGTACGGAGTTTTCGGCAGTTGAAGATTCTGTTAACAACCGCATCAGTCTTTCTTGCTTTTGGTTCGGGCGACTTTGTTGTTTAACTGTAATGTTTCTTGAGTGGGCTCGAGGGTGTACCGATGTGACCCTACGGAGTCATCGCTTTTGCTTCCCTACATTTGGAGGAAGTACGAGAAGGATATTCCACTCATGATCTGGAGATGGCCGCGGTGGTTTTGCGTTGGAAATTTGGAGACACTTCTTGTTTGAGAGTCGTGTCAGATTTTCCACGGACCACTAGAGCTTAATATACATCTTCCTGCAGCAGATTTGGATTGTTGTGTTAGTCTTCTGCAGATTTACAGTTTTGTGTGATCGTTGAGTATAGCTTAGTTCGTCTCTACGGAGGGGACAGCTTGCTCATGTCCGCGCCCGACCACTTTTCTTGAATCGTTTTCGCGAGACACTGCCCGTCGAAGCTCGTACGTCAGAGATACTTGAGCATACTCGGCTGGGTAATGATTCGGAGACCTTGAATTGTGACAATGGTGTGCTAAGTTAAGGACGCGTCTGTGTACCTGATATCGTCGGGTAGAGACGTGTAATCCTAGAACATGCACATCTGTCAACTCTCCATATGCATTCAAGTTCCACCAACATTTAACGTGACTTGTGAGATAATTAAGGGTGGACAGGGATGTAAGGGGAAGTTTCAGGTTTCGTTTCAAGGTGTCAGTCTTGTTGTGTGCTTGGGTCGAGCATCTGAGGCCGGCTGGAGAGTTGCAACCTTTTACCGTTCCGAAGTAGGAATGGGAGCAGATCTCCACGAATTTCGTTATGGTTTCTACCCAAGTTTAGTCAGGGTGTGACTCCATTCGGATTCTTGTCGTCCGGTTATACTCAATGTGCTCATTTGTGTTTGTTAAGTTGTGTGTTTGTTTTGTTTGTCGTTAGCAGTTGGGATCGTCAATCGCCATCGTTAGGGTTCTCCTTCGATAGCTGTTATCAGGAGACACTCCAATTGGCCACCCTTAGGCTTAGGGGTTAGGTCGTGTCGATCACCAGTCTGTTGTTCTTCTGACTCTGCGTAAGTAGGACCTTGGACCCTAGCTAGTCTAGAGACTTCGGAGGTAGTCCAGCTGTGTTAGGTCAGGATGGAAATTGTCCATTGCGAACTGAGGTATTATGCCGACTGTGTTGGTCATAGACTCGAGTTCGCAGGGCCAGATCATGTTTTCCCATGGACTTTCCGATGAATGACGTGTTGGATTTTGGGAAGCTTATCCCAGGATTTAGGTCCTTCTGAGATCCTATAAGTGAGTTAGTTTCGTTGACTTTAGTTGGGCACTTCCGCCCAGATTATTGGATTTTCACCCCGTATTCCTTGTGACGATACTTTAAAATTACCTTCATGACCTTCTCACATGATTTGGCACCAGACCATTTAGCTGGACGCGATCTTTCGTTCACCAGCAGCCATGTGTGTTAATGGCTCGGCAGGTGGAGGAACATCGGTCAAGGGTCTTGCCATCTGTGAAGGGTTTTCTTGGGCGTAGCCGTATAGTGAGATAGTCACTTGCGAGGCTGCGAGCGAGATTTGAGGATTTTAATTTTCCCTTTGAAGGTACGCGTATCAGTACATTTTTAAATTCGGGGATGAATTTCTTTTAAGGGGGGAGATTGTAACACCTTAGAATGTGTTTTGTAGCTAATTATATTTTTAAAGTATGGTTTTTAATGAAAAGTTTACCAAATTAAGTTTTAAATATTTTATCCTATTTAATGTATATTTTATTAGAATTTTGTTAGGCACACACACACTTGTGCATGATAACTAGGGTTGTTTTTGGAGTTAAACCATGATTAGCAACCATGGTTAACTAACCATTTCTCCCTAACCTAGTTTTAATATTGTTTAAGTGTTATGGTTGTAATTAGTAATGATAGTTTTAAATTGAAAATGAATTTGGAAAAGGTTTTAACTTTGGTTTGAGTGTTGACTTTGAGGGAGAGAGAAGCATGGGCTTGATAGTATGAGCCATGCTTCATTATGAGGAAGAGAAAGAGAATGGGAGGGGTTGTTGGTTTTTCTCTCATTCTCACCTCTCACTCTCATATATCTCATTTCTCTCTCACACACACACTCACACCTAGAGAGAGAGAGCAGCAGCAGAAGCAGCAGCAACAACAGAGACAACAACAACAACAACAACAACAGCACCAGCAGTAGCATCATCATCATAACAGCAACAACATCAACTACAACAACAGCATCTTCATCAACACACACACACACTCACATGAAGCTTCAGCAGCAGCAAAGCAAGCAACAACAGCAGCAGAAGCAGAAGCAGCTTCAGAGGCAACAGCAGCAGCAGCTTGAGCTCCAGCAACTTGGAGCAGCTCCTCACACTCCTTCTCCTGCTTCTTGTGATCCTTGTGGGTATATTTTCTAAACCCTATTTCTTGTTTGCTTAGTTGTGTGTTAGTTTAACTTCGGTTAGTGTTAATTAGCTAGTTTGGTGCTAGTTTAGGTGTTTTGTGTGGAATTTTGGTGGGAATGTGTTGGAATTGGTTAACCTAGCTCATTGTAGTGCTGTTAAGTCACCTCAACCGAGATTCAACCCAGGTTTCACAAAAATCCCATAGATTTTCCATATTATGCAAATTAGTGTTTTAAGTGATTTTTTATGACATATGGAATCTGCTTGTGACCCGTTGGATTCAGGTTAAAATTGAGAAGACTGTAGTATAGTGGATAGGTGCTGATACCCCAGATTTAACCCGACCCCTAAATTCCATCTCGTGGCCGCCAATTAATTCGTTCTGGCCGTAATTTGCAGCCAGATGAGTAGGGATTGGGTTGGGGTTTGGTCCATTGGGTGTTTGCTGCTATGTGTAGTTCTGTGGTATACTTATTTTTGCATTTTAGGTTCTGTGTAGAAATCTGGGATCAAATACCGTTTTTCATGTCCGTTGTGTTTGCGCGATACGCGCGATACGTGAGAGGGTTCTGTGATCCAGCGTATCGCGGCGTGTCGCGATGGTTTTAGACGTGTACACACACGATTCAGCGTATCGTGCACACGCGCGTTTAGTTCGCGACGCGAGTTTCTCGTTTTGGTTCGATATCGCGTTTCGCGGAATATTTTGGCTTATATGTGATTTCCATGCCTTATTTGTAGGTTTGCAGGCAGGGACTACGGACACGGCTACAGGGGGAACAGATGGTAGGATTCACCTAGCGTGGAGTGTAGGTGAGTAGATTTAACATCTACAGGGGAATCGCCCGCATGGCGTTACGCATCTGGGCTAGGATTCATTTACCTGTCGCACATTCTATGTCATTGTAGAATTGCGCCTTTACCTTATTGCCTTGATATAATTTTACTGTGACTAGCAGTCGTAGGACACTGCACACATTATTGACGGTTCATGTTGCACGAGCACGGATTGTATGCAACACACACACCGTCAATAATTGCCATGTCACACACTACCCCTTATAACTACTATTGCCTACCACACATGACATCTAGCTACCGGTATACCTATAGTGTATCATACCTTTAGTGATAGGTACATTTACACCTTGCGATACAGCTACAGGTATACCTTTTAGATATTTTACTTATACCGGGGGATATCTTACTCATATTCTTCTTATACCCAGGGGGTATATGACATCAGTTCTTATAGGTAGATACCTATACATTGCTACACCTGTATGTTAGACACATATTCAGTTGCTGTCGCATATTTACATTTACTGATGTTACTTAGCTGTACCTTATCTTGATTTCGCATACATCTGGTTCAGCTATAAACTTTTGTTTACCTGCTCGCATTCAGATATATCGCATACATTTATTCCTGGATTTGCGCATTGTTTATCTGGATTTTATATGATGTTTTCGGGATTTGGGAACCGTGGGAGTTCATGAAATTATGCATACATGGAACAACCCGGTTTCCTTGATATGATATTTGAGCGTCCCCCATGAGTTTTATCGGTGCTGATTATATACTCCATACGAGGTGTGGTTGCCGTATGAGAGTACATGGTGGGGCCCGGTATGGTTCCCCTCGGCAAGAAGATCGATGGGTTTGCCGATTGAGCCTGGAGGCGGGCGAGTACCTACCGGTGATTGGTTGGACCTGGCAGTTGTCCGGAGGATACTGGCCAGAGTTGAGAGATGGATGCGGGATGATCTGTACTGTCGGGGCCGAGGGCCGACACCGCAGACGGACCCCGTGGGCCGATCCGGACTGACGGAGCCCGATATACGAGGATTTCTGTATCGATGCTTGGCACACTGTTTTCATGATATTTCTCTAACCCCTTTTGTATATATAACAGGGGATTTAGCCGTTGTTATATATACCCTTACACCAATATTAGTGGAATGGGACGCTAATATATGTGTATTGCCCCCATCATACTTATTTCTATGTATTTACCTTTAGGATGTTAGAAACTTACTTGGGATTCGACTTGGGATTTAGGTGATTCATTGAGATTGGATATTGGATATGAATGAGATTGTTGAATTGTACATTCGAAATATAGGTGAGCTATTCGATATTGTACATTGAGGTGATGTGAGACTTATACATTGTGAGAGCCCAATGTGGGGGCTGATTTGAGGATTTGGGATTTGAGTGTCTTGATGGATTATGATCCTGCCACGATGTCAGGTTTCCGTGGAAATGACATATTCCACCCTATACCTCACCCTTATCTATTTTATGCACAGTTTCATACATTGGTAGTACCTGTTAGTGTACCCTTATGATAAGTTGCATATCTACATTCTCATATCCTTTTTGCATGGTTATTGCATACTATTGTCATGTTACTATTGCTTCACATATTGATTGTACCTGCTAGTGTACTCTCCTTTATTCAGCATTTGCATGACATATTATTTCTGTAATCGTATATCTTAGATTCATGCTGTACGTGCATTCCTGCGATTACCTGCATATGTTTTATACTATTCACGAGTTGGCAACTCACCCCCGTTGTGCCACAGGTGTTTCAGGTTGTTCCCCAGAGCAGTCGAGGCAGGCTATTTCTCTATTCAGCTATCCAGCTATCATCTTTTGCTCCAGATACCGCCTCAGCTCACAGTACTATTTTGCTTAGGTAGGTTGGTGGTTATCTGTATTTCATATTGTACCTTCGTTGTATTTGTACTCTCCATCTACTATTGTATTATTGACATAGAGACTTGGTGAGGACGTTATGTGTATTATTGTGGATTTGATGTCTTTTAGATACAGCTTTTTCTCTACTGTCATTATTTTTGTGTTGCATTCATCTTGACTAGTCTTTACAGAAAGGGGGTGTTGCTAAAATTTTAAAGAAAGAAAGTAAGACTTTTAAAGAATTTGGGTTGCGATTTCAAATGTTTCAAAACTTATATTATCTTTTCCGTATTTTTATGGTTTAGACTTCTGGGTTTTGGCTTTTTTTTGCTACGTTACGTCTTAGGGCGTTGCGTAGTATTAGGGCCGTCACGGGCCAATTTTTGGGTCGTGACACCCTTGCATGCGAGCTCTCTCCAAATCAGTCTTGGGAGACATCTCTTTGGAAAGAGTGATTCCAGAGATCGTGGGCAAGTTTCCACGCTTGGATTCTTCCATACTAAATCTCTTTAGTATGGTGTCAATTTACCTAGATTGGGACAATCCCAAAATCCGTTTGGATCTATCTCTATAGATCCTGATTCCCAATATGCAGGAGGCATCACTAAGATCTTTCGTTGAGAATCTTTGTGATAAGAAGAGCTTGACCGATTGCAGCATAGGAATATCATTTCATATCAAGAGTATGTCGTCCACGTACAATACGAGGAAGACAACCTTACTCTCTGCCACCTTCTTGTAGAAACAAGGTTCATCTGGGTTTTTGACGAAATCAAACTCTTTGATAACGACGTCAAAGCAGATGTTCCAACTCCGCGATGCTTGCTTTAATCCATAAATGGATTTAAGCAGCTTGCACACCTTCCCGCTACTCCCACTGTCTATGAAGCCCTCTGGCTGAGTCATGTACACGCACTCTTCTAAATCACCGTTTAGAAAGGCGGTCTTAACATCCATTTGCCAGATTTCATAGTCATGATATGCAGCGATGGCAAGCATGATCCGGATGGATTTAAGCATAGCCACTGGAGAAAAGGTTTCGTCATAGTCCACACCTGGTCTTTGACGAAAACCCTTTGCAACAAGTCTAGCTTTGAAAGTCTCCACTTTCCCATCTACACCAAGTTTTTTCTTGAAGATCCACTTGCACCCAATGGGTTTTACCCCTTCAGGAGAAACTTCCAAAGTCCATACTTTGTTGGTGTACATGGATTCCATCTCGGACCGCATAGCATCTAGCCATTTCACTGAGTCCCCATTCGTGATGGCCTGCTCGAAGCTAGTTGGGTCATCATCCTCCATGATGCAATCCTCGCTCCCACCATCTATGAGAAAACCGTAGTATCTGTCAGGTGGGCGAGGTACCCTACCAGATCGGTGGAGAGGCTGAGGTTCGTCGGGAGCTACTGAATCATCTGGTTCCACTAAATCTTCAGTTTGAGTTTGTGTAGCCGGAATTTCTTCCAGTTCTACCTTATCCAAACTAATTTCTTTTGCAAGAAATTCCTTTTCCAAAAAGGTGGCATGTCGAGAAACAAACACTTTTTGTTCCTCTGCATGGTAGAAAAGATATCCATGTGAATGTTTGGGATATCCCACAAACTTGCATAGAACTGACCGTGCCTCGAGTTTGTCCGGATTTTGCCTTTTGACATAGGCCGGGCAATCCCATATCTTAACTCGTTTAAGACATGGTCTCTTCCCACTCCATATCTCATATGGTGTGGTAGGTACAGATTTAGATGGAACTTGATTCAATAGGTATGCTGCTGTCTCCAGCGCATATCCCCAGAAGGAAATAGGTAACTCAGCTGTGCTCATCATGGAGCGCACCATATCTAATAGGGTGCGGTTCCTCCGTTCTGATACACTGTTGTGCTATGGTGTATATGGAGGAGTCAGCTGAGAGAGAATCCCATTCTCTTTTAGGAAGTCCAGGAATTCATTGCTCAAGTATTCACCTCCTCGATCAGATTGAAGGATTTTAATACTTTTTCCGGTTTGGTTTTCGACTTCTTGTTTATATTCTCTAAATTTCTCAAAAGCTTCTGATTTGTGTTTCATCAGGAACACATATCCGAATCTAGAGAGATCGTCAGTGAATGTAATGAAGTATGAAGAACCATCCCTGGCATGTGTAGACATAAGACCGCATACATCACTATGTATCAGTCCCAAGAGTTCGGCAACTCTTTCTCCGTGTCCCGTAAACGGAGTTTTGGTCATCTTGCCTTTGAGACATGACTGGCAAGTGTCATACGATGAAAATTCAAACGGATTTAAATATCCATCCTTATGCAACTTAGCTAGTCGTGTCGCATTGATGTGACCCAGTCTACAATGCCACAAGAAGGATTCGTTCAGTTAAGAACTCTTCCTCTTGTGTGTGTTTGTTATGCTCAGAACTGTTGATTGATTTAGAACATAAATGCCATTGCACAACATGCCTGATCCAACCAACTTTTGGTTATGGAAAATGTTCATAACATTGTCCTGTAATACAAAATTATATCCCTCTTTACTCAATAAAGAAACCGATATAATGTTGCATATCAGGTTCGGCATATAATAGCAATCGTTCAGAACCAATGTATTACCAGTTGGTAATGCAAGGTGATATTCCCCGACAGTCTTAGCTGCAACAATTGCACCATTTCTAAATCTTATGTCTTTATCACCTTCTCCAAGTTCTCTACCTTTCCTAAGCCCATGTAACTGATTACATATATGGGATCCTGACCCGGTATCTAATACCCAGGACGTAGGGCAAATGGAGAAACAGTTCTCTGTAACGAACACACCCGAAGAAAATGCATCAACATGTACTTTCTCCATTCGGGTGGCATAGGAATCCTTGTATTCCCCTATATCCTGTTCAGTCCTATAACTCTTATAAGAATGAACGGAACCAACGTTCCCCGGCACAGTATAACATGCGGGTTCGGTCAATACATCCATATTATTATCTTGATTAGGGCATGACATGGTCGCTACCTGGAGAGAGAGAGAAGAAAACACTTTAGCATATGCTCTTGCAATATCAGATTGGTTATTATCTTATCTAATCAGGATGGCTCCCACTGGTTTTTATCAAATCTTCCTTCAAACCCAAAAAGGAAAGACTAGCCGGGATTAATTACACCTTACAACTTCGCCGATCTTTCAGCCAGGCCAGTGTCGGTACTTTGAGGGAGGTTCCCCGTGCTTTCGCATGGACCTAATTATAGTAAACCTCGTTTTCCCAGAGGTGTAACCCCGTTGACACCTTTCTAGACACCTACTTGATCGGCTAATTGTAATGTATAAAACTCACCCAGGAGTAACTCTTACTCGCAGTGGGTATCGGGATCCAACTATCTCATAGAAGGTATGCAATCTCATTGCAAATTTCAACACTTGAAATTCCCGATAATGCTTTTGCCCCTAGCGTGCTATGACCTTGACGAAAGCCAACAAACCACAGCCCACTAGTCAAGTTCAACCCGTACATTTCTTGACTGAATTAAACCCACCCGCACGACCCTTGACGAAAGCCAACAAAGCCGTACGACTACCCTAATCTAGTCGCATCATATGCAGCAGATAAACAGCACATAGCTACCGCACACTACACCTTGACGAAAGCCAACAAATGTAGCACGAATACTATATGCAACTTATCTGAAATGTCGGAGGGCTACGACAGGTTTTTCTGAAAACCTATTGCGTAATGAACTTGATATCGTTGTAGAATCAAATGAAGTTTTGAAATTTAGTGATTTTGAGCCTTTTCTAGTTTTGCTAAAGGGGTCACTCCCGGTGAAGGGATCGTCGGCCCTTTCCTCGTCGAATGAGGTGCGGGATATATCATATATATTGCTGTGCAAAGCAAAACTTCAAAAGCAAACCGAGTGTGTAGCATTTGCCCGTTATTGCTAAAGGGGTCACTCCCGGTGAAGGGATCTCGGCCCTTTCCTCATCGAATAAGGTGCAGGGTATATCATATATACCACTGTGCAAAGCAAAACTATAGCTACCTTTTTTATTTAAAATTTGATTCTACAGCATCTTTTACGTTTCTTTTCTTTCATTAATTACATTAATGAAGTCCCATCATTTATGTCACCTAAACATCACAGATAAATACGACGTACACTTATGCCATCCGCATTCGCCTCCCTCCTCGTGCACCGTTAGGTTAGGTAACTAACGACAGAGCAGGGCAGGGCGAGTGTGGGTGCAAAACATAAGTAACGTCTATATAATATATCATATATACTATATACGGTATCCAACAGAACATATCAAATGATCACATCACAGATATCGCAGCAGAAAATATCATATGAAATATTGGATATACTAGGACGTCCGTGTTTTTAATATGAGCCAGTATAAAACACGGATTCCACGGTCGTGACGAATAGCCAATCCCACACCCCTAGACCCCTACGAGAGCGGCAAGCAACCCTACCAATTCTAGGGTTAGGAGACCTGGACTCGACTCCTCGAGATGGTCTCCCACTGGACCCTGGAACCCGGTTACTTGTGCTCCCCTCCTTGGGTCTATCCTAATGCGAAAAAGTAAATAATATACAAAAGGTGACAACTTCCGCAACCTGGAAGTGCCCCCAATAAAAGAATATTACATACAAGTTTTTACATGAATGAAAATGAAAAACACCCATCTCACATAAAAACCCCCGGATATTCAAACACGACGATCCAATATAACATATCCAGCAACACATAACATCACATGTCATCAACGTAAGTAAGTATACATACCCCAATTGTCGTTGACGTATAGCAACGAAACCGGCGATATTGACATACTACACTTACGGTCACAGAAAAGAAAGTGTAAAACTACAACAGTTGGAATCCGCAACCTCTTTAGACATCGCATGCCTAATAAAATGAAATACTTAGACATTACATGCCTAACAATTATAAACCCCGCATTTTAGTCTCATTATCGAAAACTCTTTTCAATATCAAGTGAGTCTAAACCGCTAGATTTATAACATTCATTCAGTTATCTCATAACTGTTTGTGAATTCCAATTATTGTATCCCATTCCGGATAAATAGAAAATATTAAACTTTCCGATCGAACATTCGGACACCCAAGTTTTCCCGAAACCGTTCAACACATGAAATAAGTTCAAAGACATTCACTTCATGCCTCAGTACCAACAGTCCAGCCGTAGAAGGGTCAAGCCAACGCCTCACACATGGAACGCCGTACTGCCCTAAACCCTAAGCTTCAAAGGGCAGTTCAAGACGGACACATAATCGAGTTAAGGTTTGTTGTCTTCTAGAGGGACCATCGCGTTACTTGGACTACTTAGAACGTGATTAAACTATGGAAAAGTCCAACAATTGGAAATTTCCCGGCAGGGGAAAGATTGGGTATTTACATCCGGTCGAACTTTTTAACATATTCTAAAATTATCCGGAAAAACACATCGACAAAGTTTGATAATCCGATCGAATCTTCGATTCCCAATACAACCCCAGAATACTCAACTCTTGAGTCATAATAAAAATACCCAAAAAATATAGCATTCAAATATAAGAATTACTGTGCAGAAACCAATAGGAGAAGAGACAAAGTGGCCGCGGAACCGCCGCATTATCCATGCTAATGCCGCGGTTCCGCCGCACTTTGATGGAATCATGTGATCGTACTTCACTGTAATTCTTAGAAATTCCAGCTTAGTTTTCTGCATATTTTTAATTCACAAAAATCCAAATTTTAAGAAAATTTCCAGAGAGCATTTTGGATTAGGGTTTCGATGTTCGTTCGGGTTTCAAACGTCGTCTACACTTCACCTAAGGCTCTAGCTAGGCTCTGATACCACTGTAGCATTCCTAGGCACACTAATGAGGTCTCACAAGGCATCAACCATGCCAATTTCAAATTTTTTACATGTGCCGAGAAACCCTAATACGGATTCGTTGACCAGAGTTTAGGCAAAAAGGAAACTAGTTAACGTCTTAACTAAAATAAAGAGGCTACAACCTTTGTAGATCCGATTCTCCACTTCCTTAGCTCCACGTAGAGGTCCCCTCGCTGTCCATCTCGAATCCCGGACTCTTGCATCGGCTTCATCGGAGAAATGGGCGGGCTAAGTCGTCGGCTTCGATGCCGAAGATGATCTACGTCGAGGCAACACAAGATCAAGCTCCAACTTCACCAAGTCGTGAAACTTGTGAAGAAAACACCCTATACTACTTGGCAAGAGGTATAGGATGAAGAAATAGAAGATGGGTTCACTTTAGAATTGGATTTCTCACTCTTTTACTCAAGATGCCATTAATGGAGTCAAGCTTTCTTCTTGAAGATGAAGAGGAAGAAGAAGATAGAATATGATAAGTGTTTTTTTAAAATGAAAAAAAATATGAATACTTATCATATACTAACCATGGTCAAGTGTAGAGAGTAAACTAGGGTTAGGTGAATGGTTAGGTTAAGAGAAGAAAACAAAAATGGTCAAGTTTTCAACTCTTCATGAAGCTTCATGAATAAAACAAGAAAAGCCACCATTTCCATTTTCTTTTCCAAAATAATTAAAAAAAATAAATAAATTAATAAGTAAACCAAAAACCCTAACCATTCATATAACCATGGTTTAATCTTTACACATGCACAAGTTAACATGTATCATCAAACATGATACAATCAAGTGTACACAAAAATATATCATATATACAATATGCACATCAAGTGAGAAAATCCTTTTAAAGTGAACCAGTACTAGTTAATGCAACGAAATATATCAAATATATAATTATACATTAAATCATTAAATCAACACTTGATTCAATGATCCGGTCATGTCGCACATAATCGACTAGTATACAATGTATCGACTTATCGAATCAATCTTCGATTCGATAACTAGGTTATATCGCATACAACCAATCGAAACATTCATCGTGAGAATGAAATACGGTATCACATACACACATTATTCTCGGTCCCGCACATATCTCATATGCGCTCCTATTTCGTTTAGCTTGAGCCAGGAAACCTCTGTGTAGGACTCTAAAGACTCGTCAATACGCCGGCAGCAGATGATGATCATATCAAGCACCCACAAGCCGCAAGCGGTCTGCCAAACGTAACGGACACCCGGGTATTGAGCGATCAGAAGATCGACGAGCAAACCCGCTCACACTCCAGTGAATCCAACCAGTAACACATACCGTACATTCCGGTCTGTTCTTCTGATATGTCGCATATCAAGTCTAGGGGTGGTAAACGTCAGACCCCAATAATCGATAAGTCGTGCCTATGTGAGGCTCATAACGGGTCGAGAAACTACTGGTAACACTTACCAGCAAATCTCTGATCAGCCCTGGCCAGGGACTTCCCTGTTACGGCCAATCGAGCACATCGCGCATCAACCCCCAATACCGGGAGAGACGAAACCCCTCCTATAACTCATTGCCTCCATGTGACTCGGGACTATGCCCAAAAACCACCATTTTGCATGCCCTCATGGACGTGGTAAGGTGGAGATCAAAGCACAGTGGGAATCACACAAGACTCTATGACGATCTCGGGTCTACAGACTAACCTGCACAAGTGTCACCTGAGAACTTCCATCTGACGTGAGGTATAATACCATCTGGGAGTTCTCGGCGAGTCCGTCCAGTGTACCCAGTCTCCATTGAGCACCCGTATACCATCTCTGATGTCAAACACCAATGGATATGGGATCATCCATCGCCCATCTCATGGGTCGTGAAGCGTATACGCTAGTCTACACTGGTATATCGATGCCCTGTCTCGATACACCCACGACTAGGGACCTTGAAGGACGTACCTATGGACTACCATGTCCCCACTAGTATGATCTGCATCATAATCCAGGTAGTCAAGTAGACATCCTAAGGGCTTTACCAACATGTAACTATAAGACAGTTTAAAGAGACTAGTATACATGTTAAGATAAAGTGCAACCAGATAGCATACTATCATATCGAGCAAGAAAGTCATCTCTATATATGTCCAAGCATCCAATATAATATACATCACCTGTACAATACTGGTCTCTAGGGCATACATACAACTAACATGTACCACACTGCAATGCAGTGGAAAGGGGACCAAAAGTGGACCCACAAAATCTGAATGACAATGCATCAGTTAATAAGGCAGCCCGATCATTGGATGGGACTGTCAATTAATGAGGAGATCCCCAAAAGAATATTCTCATTAATGAAGAATCACTAGAGAGAAGGAGAAAATCTCCTCTTTCAGAGCAAATCTCTGTCACAGAGTGACACTTGTCAAACTCTGGTCTCAAGGGAACAAAATTCCTCAAAAGATTAAAAGAGCTTAGCCCTGTGATAATGATGGAAATATCCATCAAAGGGAAATTAATTCTTAAAAAATTAAAAATTAAATTTTTTTTGGGATCTTAAAGATCCATGAAAACTCTTAAGAGTTCTTCATTATAGATCAAAAGATCTATGTTTTGCTAAAGAGAAAAGCTCTGTTCATGGGTTAAGAAACCCTGAAACAGATTATTGAGAGCAAGGCTCTGTTGGTGAAACCCCAAAGGGTTTTTTTAGATCAAAAGATCTATGAGAGCAAAGCTCTATTAATTAAAATTAATTTAATTTAAGATTAATTTTTACCTAAAAGTTTTTTCTAAAAAGTTCTAACTCTTGGAGTTCTTGAAAGCAAGAGCAAGGCTCTGAAGTTCTGAAAGTAAAAATCTTGAAGATGATAATCATTTGTTGAGGACTAAGTGTCCTATTTATAGGTGCTTGCGCCCCTTCAACTCCTGAGTTGATCCAACGGCTGGGATCTTGCCACCGCTGCACTCACGTGTGCGTCACGTGAGCGCAACGATGGGGGGGCATTTATTTCCCCAATCAGAGCAAAGCTCTGTTTGAATTTCAAAAATTGAAGCAACGCTTCAGATTCCTTGCGCTGCGCGCAACGCGCCACATGTCAAAAGCTGATACGCCAGCGCAGCGCCCAAGGCAGCGCACCCAATCAGAGCAAGGCTCTGTTTAAAATTAAAATTTTAACAAAGGAAGCAACGCTTCAAATAATCTGCGTTCAGCACTGCGCGACACGTGTCAGCGCAGTTGCGCTGCGCGACACGTGTCAGCGCAGTTGCGCTAGCGCAGTTGCGCTAGCACAGTTGCGTTGCGCTGCGCGACACGTGTCAAGCTCAAGTGCGCCTGCGCCAGCTGTGCCAGCATTTAAACAAAAAAATTCTGGAAAGATCTTTCTAATCTTATTAAAACAATAAGATTCTCTTCTGTAAAACAGGAGCCCTTGGATCAAACATCCAACGGTAGGGAAAATCCCTAAATCTCTCAGAGAAAGATCTCTTTAACTGATTTAACAAATTAATTGGCACTATATAAAGGCCCCTAGACTCCAAGTCTAAAATACACAGAACTCCTCTAAATTTTTTTTGAGAAGAGCTCAGAGAAAGAAAAGATAAAAACCTTTAAATAAAAGAAGAATTTCTTCTAAAAGAGATCAATGATCTAAGAACAAGATCAAGATCTTGGATAAAAAAAATAATAATAATAAAAAAGAAGAAGTAATTTACTTCTGTATAAAGGCATTGCCTTTTGATGAACCACTGGTTCCTGAAAAGAAGAAAAACTTGTTTTCTTTGATCTAAATTTGATCAAAATATTCAACAGTGCCTTGCACTTTTTGAAATTTGCACTGTTGCGCTCCTTAGATTGGCTCAAGCCACTAGGGAGCGCCACGTGTCAATCACAGAATAGTTGCGCCTTGCGCTTCTAAAAATATAGCACTTCTCTCTTAGAGTCCCACAAAGGGGTTTCCAGTGCGTCGATTTGTTCCCCACTTCGTTTCGCCTGATCATGGAAACCCCTTTGTGGAACTCTAAGACTCGTCAATACGCTAGCAGTAGGTAGTGATCATATCAGATACCTACAAACCGTCAGCGGTACTAGCTGCACGTAACGGCTCCCAGGTATTGAGCGAACAGAAGACCAACAAGCGAACTTGTTCAAACTCCCGTAGAGCCAACCAGCAACACTTATCGTACAGTCCGGTATCTTCATCAGATATGTTGCATATCGAGTCTAGGGATGGTATCATCGACGCCAATAACTCAATAAGTCAAGCCGATGTGTGGCCTATAACAGATCGAGAAACTACTGATAACATTTATTAGTAAATCTCATCATCCCTGGAATGGGACTTTCAGTTATAACCAATCGCGCATAGCACAACATCAACCCCCAATACCGGGAGAGACGAAACCCCTCCTATCGTTCATTGCCTCCATGTGTCTCGGGACTGTACCCAAAAACTACCTGTTTGCACAACTCAGTAGAGCCGTGGTAGGGTGGAAATCAAAGTACGGTGGGAGAACACACAAGACTCTATGACAATCTCGGTTCTACAGACTAACCTGTACAAGTGTCACCTGAGAACTTCTATCCGACAATAGATATAATACCATATAGGAGTTCTCGGTGAGTCCATTCAGTGTACCCAGTCTCCACTGAGCACCCATATACAATCTTTGATGTCAAACACCAATGGATATGGGATCATCCATCCCCTATCAAATGGGTCAAGAAACGTATACGCTAGTCTACTATGGAATATCGATGCCCCGTCTTGATACACCCACGAGTAGGAACAGTTAAGGATACACTTATAGAGTAGTTATGTCCCACTAGTATGATCTACATCATAATTATAGTAGTCAAGCGAATATCCTAAAGGTTTTATCAACATGTATCAAATGAATAATATACACAATCAAGTGAACATGTTAACATAAAGAGTAACCAGATAGCATACGATCATGTCGAGCACGAAAGTCCTCTGTATACACACACACACACACACACACACACACACATATCCAAGAATCCAATAACAAATAATGGCCTCTAGGGCATACATATATTCAACAATCTCCTACTTGCACTAAGTCCACTTATTGGTATATCTCATACCCAACATCTCAAAAAGTCGCTCATGTTGCGGCTGTGGGAGGGCCTTGGTGAGTGGATCTACGGTGTTATTCTCTATATCTACTCTCCTAATCACGATCTCACGGCGATCAACTATCTCCCGGATCATATGATATCGCCTCAGGATGTGTCTGGATCGTTGATAGGACCTGGGCTCTTTGGACAATGCCATAGCCCTATTATTATCACAATACAATGGTATTGGATCAATAATGGTCGGAACTACTCCTAGCTCCGAGATGAACTTCCGCATCCAGACGGCTTCCTTGACAGTATCATTTGCAGCAATATACTCAGCTTTCATTGTTGTGTCTGCAACGGTATTTTGTTTGGAACTCTTCCAATATGCCACCCCTCCATTGAGTGTAAATAAAAACCCTGAGATAGATTTGCTGTCAACCTTATCACTCTGAAAGCTTGAATCGGTAAAGGCCTCCATCTGGAGATCCCCATTACCAAACACCAAGAATATTTTTTTAGTCCTTCGCAAGTACTTAAGAATGTTCTTCACAGCTGTCCAGTATTTCTCCCTAGGTTGGATTGATACCTGCTTACTACACCCAGTGCATAAGCTACATCAGGGCGTATACATAACATCGCATACATTATAGATCTCACGGCTGAAGCGTAGGGTAAAATGCTCATGCGAGCTCTCTCTTCATCAGACTTTGGGAAAAAGTCCTTGGAGAGAGTGATTCCATGAAAAGCGGGTAAGGTACCTCGTTTGGAATCTTCCATGCTAAACCTCTTTAGAATGGTGTTAAGGTACCTTTATTGGGGCAATCCCAATAACCTTTTAGATCTATCTCTATAGATCTTAATACCCAAAATGTACGAGGCATCACCCAGGTCCTTCATGGAGAACCTTTGTGATAAGAATATTTTGACTGATTGTGGTATAGGAATGTCATTTTCTTTCAGGAGAATGTCATCCATGTACAATACGAGGAATGCGACATTACTCCCTACAATCTTATTATAAATACAAGGCTCCTTTGGATTTTTGACAAATTCAAACTTTTTGATCGCATCATCAAAACAGATGTTCCAACTCCATGATGCCTGCTTTAATTCATAAATGGATTTAAGCAACCTACATGCTTTCTCGCTGCTCCCACTGTCAACGAAGCCCTCTGGCTGATCCATATAAACACACTCTTCTAAATCACCATTTATAAATGCAGTTTTAATGTCCATCTGCCAGATTTCATAGTCGTAGTGAGCAGCAAAAGCAAGTAGGATCCGAATGGATTTAAGCATTGCTACAGGAGAGAAAGTTTCGTCATAGTCCAGTCCTGGTCTTTGACGAATTCCTTTCGCCACAAGCCTTGTCTTATAGGTCTTTACCTGTCTATCTACACCGATCTTTCTCTTAAAGAAACCATTTGTAGCCTACGGGTTTTACCCCAGAGGGTACAACTTCCAAAGTCCATACTTTGTTGGTGTACATGGACTCCATTTCGGATCTCATGGCATCCATCCACTTCACCGAGTCACCACTTGTGATAACTTGCTGAAAACCAGTAAGGTCATCATCATCCATGATGCAATCTTCTCTATCACCATCAATGAGGAAACCGTAGTATCTCTCCGGTGGGAAAGAATTCCTATTAGATCTATGGAGTGGCCGAGGTTCATAAGATTCTATTGCAGTATCAGGTTCGACCAAATCGTTATTAGTGATTTGTGTCTCTAAAACTTCTTCTAGTTCTACCGCATTGCCATCAGCATTATTTATAAAAAAATCATTTTCTAAAAATGTGGCATACTGGGAAACAAACACCCTTTGTTCCTCCTTATGGTAGAAAAGATATACATGCGAATGTTTTGGATATTCCACAAATGTACACATGACCGATCGTGTCTCGAGTTTGTCTGGATTCTGCTTTTTAACAAAAGCAGGACAACCCCATATCCTAATTCGTTTAAGAGATGGTCTCTTCCCATACCATATCTCATATGGAGTGGTAGACACGGCTTTGGTAGGAACCCTGTTCAATAGATATGCTGCAGTCTCCAATGCATGCCCCCAAAAGGAAAGCGGTAACTCAGCATCACTCATTACGGAACACACCAAATCTAATAGGGTACGATTCCGCCATTCTGACACACCGTTGTGCTGTGGTGTGTACAGGGGAGTGAGCAGAGAGAGAATCTCATTCTCTTTTAGAAAGTCCGAAAACTCTGTGCTCAAGCACTCTCCACCTCGATTCGATCGAAGTTTATTGATGCTCAAACCGGTTTTTTTTCTACTTCAAGTTTATACTCTTTGAATTTCTCGAAAGCTTCAGACTTATACTTCAATAAAAACACGTGTCCGAATCTTGAGAAATCATCAGTAAAAGTTATGAAGTAAGAAAAACTGCCTCTAGCTTGTGTAGACATTGGTCCACATACATCACTATATATGAGGCCTAAGAGTTCAGTAGCTCTTTCTCCGTGTCCAATAAATAGAGTTTTGATCATTTTATCCTTGATACAAGAATGGCAAGTTGCATAAGATTTATATTCAAAAGGATTTAAATATCCATCTTTATGTAGCTTGTTTAGTCTTGATTCGTTAATATGACCAATTCTATAATGCCAAAGAAAAGCTTCATTTATATTTGAAAATTTTCTTTTATTTGTGTGTTGTATGTTGAAAACTGTGTGTTTATTTATAACGTATATCCCGTTATTTAGTGTACCATACCCAATCAACTGTTGATTCACGTTAATGTTCATAACATTATTCTGCAATAAAAAATTATATCCTTCATTGTCTAACAAAGAAACGGATATTATATTAGACAGCATGCTTGGTACATAATAACACGGGTTCAAAACCAATATACATCCCGATGGCAACCCCAGGTGATACCCTCCCACTGATACAGCATGTATCAGGTGAACTCTCCCACCGATACTCAACCCTTAGCCATTCATCATATCATTCTCATCACAATAGTCTCTCTCCTCCAAGGCTCTCTTCTTCTTCCTCAAAACTCTAACCCTCACATGAGTTGTGAAACATAGGGTTTCTTGAGATAAATACTCCATTAGATACTCTATATCATCTAGGTTAGTTAGCTTAGCAAACTAGGTACCCTAATTACCTCGGTTTAGAGGTTAGAGCTTGAGGTATAGACTTTCGGGTGGATCATATTCGACACGAGGAAGGCGACGATCAAGAGCGATCCGATCTTCGAGGAGCTAAAGAAGAAGAAGAGGAGAAGAAGGCCCGAAGGATTTTTTAACAAGGAGGTATAACACTTTTCATAGTAGTTAGAACCTCCTATTAGATATAGCTAATTAAGGTTTCTGTATTGATCCTGGAGTTAAAGTTGGTGTTGCGAAGCTTTGAAAAATTGTTTTTGTATATTCCGCCTCCCTGCGAACCCGCGGGGTGTGCGACATCGACTTACAGTGGTATTAAAGACTACTAAACCTTAACTAGCAGTTTAGACGATGTATAAAGTTACGAAACCGAAATTACTCCGAAACATCGAAACTAAATCCAAGTTTCTGTCGATTTTCAAAGAGGCTCTAAAAACTATTTAAACAGTTGCAGAGTGCTCTTCTTGTTGTATGTAGAACACCATAGAAAAACGAGCCCAGAATTCCAATTTTTGGCCGACCAAAACATTAAAATTCCCGGCCTGGCCGGTTCTATCAATGAGTTTGGTCTCTTCTTTTGTGTGGTGTTCTGGAATCTTGGATTTAGGGTTTCAGGTGCTGTTTATTTTTTCCCAGATTTCATATTATGTTATCTTTGTGTTGCGGCAATACGGAGTATTTTGAAGTCGCAGTTTTAACATCGTTTACAAGTTTCAGTTTGCATATATGATGCTAAACGTCTGCTAATCGCTATACGTCGATTAGTAGGGGTTGCACATATTTGTATTATAATGGTTTGTGTATATTGAGTATTGGATCGTTGCGGATGAATAGCTGGAGGATGTGAGAAGAGTATTTTCTTTTCTTTCATTCATTTAAATTTGTAATTGATGTAATATTATTTTTTGCGGGGCATATCTGGGTTGATGTTGTAGCCACCGTTGTGTTATTTCATTTACTTTTTCTTGCACCTAGGATAGACCCAAGATAAGGTGCACAAACTACCGGGTTCGTGAAGTGTTGAGTGGCCTACTCATTTTATTGAGGGAGGTTGCTTCACTTTGGGAATTTGGCGGGTAGTTTGCCGCACCCGTAGGGGTCTAGGGTGGGGTTTGGCTATTCATCACGACCGTAGAATCCGTATTTCGTTATGGGCTTAAACGAAACACGGAATTCCGAGTATATCCAATATATTCATCTATGATATGTGATCTGGAATGCCTATTATTGCGTGAGACGAATGGATATATATATATATGTATATGTGTGTATATATATATATATATATATATATATATATATATATATATATATTGTTGGGTTATGCCAGTGCCTTGGCCATCAAACCGTGGCCGAATGCGGAACAAAAAATTTCTAAACTGGCGCTAGAACAACCCACGAATACGGATCGACCATAAACCGTAAATATAGCAAGCTATAAAGAGTTGATATGGTTATACTGAATGATCCGTGTCCTTCGGTCTTTAACCTCCTTTCCAAGCTCCTAGTGGCCACCATGATCAAGTTTGGTCGCCGGTCTCCCTCCATCGAAGATGATCCACCTAAGAGTCTATGAATCGAGCTCCTACCTCATAACCGAAGTAGCTAGAGTACCTAGTTCATTAAACTAGGTAGCCTATGTTAGTGTATATACCCTAGAGGCCATTACTGTATCATACTAGCTTGTATATTACTTGATGGAAGCTTGGGATATTCACAGTTGTATAGACAATTCTGCTCAAAATGGTAGTATGCTATTTGGTTTGTCTCTACTTCAATATATGCATGTGTTTCTTTTAGCATATCGCTTAGATACATATTAGCAGAGCCCTTAGGATCTGTGCTTGATTACCAGCGTTGTGATGGCGCTCACACTCGTGGGGGCTGGGTAATCCATAAGCACATCCTTATACAGGTCCCTAGTCGTTGGACTATCGAGACAGGGCATCGATACTCCGGAGTAGACTAGCGTATGCGCTTCTCATCCCAGCGTGGGAGACGGTCTGTCCCACAGCCGTCAGTACGTCGTACTTGAGATAGTATGCGGGTGCTCGTTAGGTTACGAGTACACTGGACAGGACTCGTCGGGAACTGTTGGTTGGTATTATACCTATCGGGAGTTATCAGTTCCCAGGTGAAATGAGTACAGCTTAGTCCGCTGATTTGACACTGTCACTTCGCCTCGAGTGTGTTCCCACTGTACTTTGATTACTACCCTACCACGGCTTAAAGGAGTCATGCAAACAGGTAGTTTTTGGGTGCAGTCCCGAAGCACTTGGAGGCAGTGACGGTTAGACAGGATTCGTCTCTCCTGGTATTGGGGGTTGACATCGAGTTGTGTCCAGGAGAGCCATTACACAAGTAGTCCCTGGCTAGGGCAAGCGAGATATACTGGTAGGTTTCCAGTGTTATCTCAGGGTGTTCTGGGATACACTCCGACACGACTTGTACCGCTATTAGGGGACTGACGTTCACCGCCCCCCTAGGCCCGCCATGTGATGTATCAGACGAACAGACCGGACTTTACGGAGACTGTCACATTCAGGCTCAGTAGGAGTTCAGATGGGGTTCACCTCGTCAGTCTTCTTATCGGCATCTACCTGGGGACCGTTACGTACAGCTAGTACCGCTTGCGGTCTGTGGTTAAACCCACTGCCAGCGTAGTGTCGAGTCTTTAGAGTCCCACACAGAGAGCTATTCGCCTTTAGGCAAAATGAGTAGAGGTCGCATGGTTTTGTGACAGGGTTCGTTCACATCCGCGCACTTGTGCATGTTTGCTGTCCGGACAGGTTATACTAGCGGGCTTTGGTTTAAGCCAGATCCTAGTATATGATTTGGGATTCGCTTTATCTCATTGTATTCGTGTTCCTCGGGTCACGAATACGGGTGCGTATGCACAGTTGACTGAGACAGAGGCAGAGGACTTTGATTAGGGTTAATGACCATTGTCATTTTGTTAACCCTAATGCTTATGTGTGTATTATGATTAATTGATATTAGTTATATAATTGTGCATGGTTAGGGTTGTTGACATTTTGACCATGCTTGACTTGTTGACCTTGGTTGACATGTTGACCATCATCATTCCATATGAAAGATGCACTTTGATCCTTGCAATTTTCATTTAATGTGAAATGATAATGGTCAAGCCTTGATTAAACCATGACAATTATCTTTTTACAATAATTCACACATATATGTGAGAATGGTTCTTTATTCTCTCATTCTATCATATAGTTTCTCTCTCCTCCTCTTCCTCTCTCTCAAGCTCTCCCCTCTCATGTGTTGAGAAACACTTGAGCTTGAGATAAACCTCTCCAAAGTAATCTCTACTCTCATCTAAGGTTCTAGGATTAGCACTTCTAGCACCTTAGTTACTTCTAGCTTGAAGTTGAAGCCAAAGGTTGAGGCTCTCGGGTGGATCCTTCTTCGACTAGAGAAGGCGATAAGGTGAGCACTTTCTTTCACTCCAAGGAGCAAGGAGAGAAGGACATAAAGCCCAAGGTATAACCTTTCTTCCATGTAGCTATATCTAGTTAGCTTTTAGTTAGTTTTTGTTTAGCAAAGATCCTCCTTTAGCTAGTCCATGTTGCCTAGTTCGATAAAAATCTGATTTTTATTCCATTTTCCGCCTCCCCGCAAGCAAGGGGGTAGGCATCGTGGACTTACAGTGGTATCATAGCCTAACTAAACATAAACTAGCTAGTTAGTAAAGTGTATGGAAGTTCGATCGGAAAAATCGCAAAACTAAAACATCAAAACCCTAAGTTTCTGTTTTTTTTTTTTCTGCTCTAAAAATAAAAAATCATACTTTAAAAATCGGCTCAGGGTTTTGTCAAGAAGCACACCAAAAACGGTCCAGCGAACAGTTCAAAGAGCGGCGGTTCCGCGGCAAAAGCATGCCTATTGCCGCGGAACCGCGGCCGTTTTGACTCCGTTCTGGACCGAGTTTGGTGCAGTATTCCTATGTTAAGGTTTTGGGATTTTTAAGATGGTTTATTTCTGCCCAGATTTTCCAGAAAAGAAATTTATATTTGGGGTGCCTATAAATCCGTATTTTTGATCGAACTTCACTACACTTTGACTAATGGGTTATATCTATGATGTTTATATGTATTGAACGTCTGCTAATCGCTATACGTCGATTAGTGGGGGTTATACATATCTGTGATCTGTGTTTGTTGATGGTATGTGTATATGAATGCGTTGGATTGTCGCGGATGAATAGCCGGGGTGGATGTGAGATGAGTGTTTCTTTTTCTTTCATTCATGTAATATGTAAATTGATGTAATATTATTTATTTCACCGCACAACCGGGTCGGGGTTGTAGCCGTCATTGTATAATTTCTTTTTACTGTTTTTGCTCCTAGGATAGACCCATGGTGGGGTGCACAAACTTCCGGGTATCTCGAAGTGCCGAGTGGCCTACTCACGTTGTTGAGGGAGGTTGCTTTGCTTCGGGTACTTGGCGGGTAGTTTGCCGCACCCGTAGGGGTCTTGGGTGGGGTATTGGCTATTCATCGCGACCGTGTAATCCGCTTTTCGTTGCAGGCTCGAACGAATCGCGGATTCCTAGTATATCCAAAGTGTTCATCTGTGATCTGTAATGTCTATCATTACTATATATTTATATATGATAACTATTTAGGTGTTGCTTATGTTTTGCATCCGCGCTAGTCCAGCCCCCGCTCTGTCGTTAGTTAAGTAACCTAACGGGTGATGACGGGGCCCCATGGCGAATGCGGATGGCATAAGCGTACACCATATTTTGGTTGTTTTCTGCAATGGTAGGATTAAATGATGGGACGCATTAAAAGAACTAATGCAAGAAAATAAACCAAGTAAAAGTCGATTGGAACACTTTGAAAACCACTCGGTTCTTTTCAAAACCAAACTTTTAAATGCGGAGCTTGAACCACTCCTTTTAAAAGCTATCTCGTTCCATCAATTATATCAAGTTCACTACGTTCACGGTTTCGCCAAAACCATTTGTAGCCCTCCGTCATTTCGGTTAAATATTCAGTAGTATTCAAGCTATGTATTTTGACCTTCGCCAAGGCATAGTGATTGGTAGCTGCTGAATATTTATCTGTAGCATAGATAGATGCGTTGGTTTGGGACAGTCGTACTACTATTTTGGCCTTCGTCAAGGGTATGTACGGGTGGGTTCAAATTAACCTGAATAATGACGGGTAGAACTTGACATGTGACTTATGATATGTTGGCCTTCGTCAAGGTCATAAGAGCATGGGGAAAAAATCCACATCAGGAGTTTCAAAAGTACTGAAACTTGCTAGCGCTGCATACCATTTGGAGTGTGATGATTCTGGTAGGATTCCTTCGGTTTTGTCACTCGATGATATTTGGATCTCGATCCTACTGTGAGTATATGCTACTCCTCGGGAAATCTCTCACTTAACGATCAATTCTATAAACCTAGTAGGTGTCTAGAAAGGTGTTAGCGGGGTTACGCCCACAGGGAAAAGAGGTTACTTAATTAAGGAACTTCACGAAAGCGTTGGAAAACCTCCCTCGAAGTACCGACACTGACCTGGCAGAACGGTTAAGCAAGTATTGTACGGTGAGATTGATCCTGACTAATTCTTCCTTTATGGTTTGGGGAGGGATTCGAGAGACAGTGGGAGCCATCCTGTTTAGATAAATTAAAAACCAATCTAAACTTGCAAGAGTATCATGCTGAGTGTTTTCTTCTCTCTCTCTTAATTGCAGCGACCAAATGACCGCACCTAGGTTACATCTAGATAATAAAATGACTGAATCTGACTGTTATGACTGGCAAAGGTCTGTCCAGATGTCCATTGCCCATGACGAGCTGGGACACCTCTTGACTGATCCAACCCCTTCCATCTCAGGTCCAGTTTCCCCTGTCACGGATATTGATATTCGTAGGACATCGGAAGAAGACTGTGCGAAAGCCAAGTGCCTCGTGTTAGCCTCAGTTTAAGGTATTTACCAGAGGCAGCACGAGAAGATGGACTCAGTTTCTATCTTCCTCCATAACAAAGATTCATATGGAGAGCAATCTCGTATCGCAAGATATGAGACCTCGAACGAATTGCTTCCAGCGAGGTTAGATATCGGGTCATCTGTAAGGGGCAACGTCCTTACAGAGACCAGCTCTTTCGAGCTCACGGACCTGAAGACCACGTTGAAGAACGGGTCAGATGCTGACTTAGTTCAATAGTCTCTACCTACTACCCTGAAGGAAACCAGGGAAGTAGAAAGAAAGGGAAAGGCAGAAGTTTCGGGAATGGATGCAGTAAAAGTGGGATGTTCCTATTGTTACGGGAATGAACATGGGCAGAAGGATTGCAGGGCTTGCAAAGCCAGTAGCCAGAATTCGAAGCATGTTGTGGCTTCGGCTTCGGGTGTGTTTGTAATAGAGAACTGTATGTCAGTTAACCCTACTTCCTGGGTATTGGATACCGGATCAGGATCTCATATCTGTAATTCGTTACAGGCTCTGAGAAACCGTAGGGTTATCAGGAAAGGTGATATGACTCTCAGGGTTGCTAACGGAATGAGCATGTATGCTGTATCCGTAGGGGAATATCATCTAGGACTAACAACTGAGCAGATATTGATTCTGCGTAACTGTTTTTATGTACCAGGTGCGACTTGTAACATCATATCCGTATCCTTACTTTCTAAGGAAGGATATGATTTTACTTTTGAAAGCGATGTAGTAAACATCCACCTAAATCAAGTACTGATTGGGTCAGGTATATTGAAATACGGTATATACATTTTGAATCAAGCTCAGGTCTTCAGTGTCTAGAACACACTTAAAAGAAAGTCTCCGGAATTAAATCAGGCTTTCTTATGGCATTGTAGACTGGGTCACATTAATGAGACACGGTTGACAAAGTTACATAAAGAAGGATACTTGGATCCGTTCGAGTACCAGTCTTATGCCACTTGTGAATCTTGTCTCATGGGAAAGATGACAAAGACTCCGTTCACTAGACACGGAGAAAGAGCGAGTGGATCATCAAGAGCAGGGCTCTAGAATAATAGCGGAATTTACAAGAGCAAAGCAAATATTTCAGAAGAGGGAAAAGACTTACAAAGTTTTATTTATAATCTTGAAACGAAGTACAGTAGTAGTTAACAGAATTTTAGAGTATAAGAGAGATAGAGGGATTTTTCTTCGATGCCTTCTGAAGGCAAAGGCTCTCCCTTATATAGAGGAGATTCTGAGGATTATGAGTGCCTCACTGATTGAGGGTGAGCTGTCTTCAATAATTGAGCTCTATAATTGGGGTGAGCTGTCTTCAATAATTGAGCTCTATAATTGAGGCGCGCTGTCCTTATGTGCACTGTAGATGCGCAGTACTGTGGATGCGCCGTACTGTAGATGCTTTGCGCAGTCTGTGCTGTAGTTGCGCAGTCAGTACTGTAGTTGCGCAGTTAGTACTGTAGTTGCGCAGTCTGTGCTGTAGCTGCTTGCGCCGTCTGTCCTGTAGATTCGCAAAAACTGTAGATGCGCCACAGTTCCTGGTTTTTTATAAAAACCATGTGATGATTTCTGGTTTTATGAAAACCATGGGCCAAGGATACTTTTACCAAAACCGTGTGCTGGATTCTTTTGCAGTCGTTCATTTTGGTAAACAGTCCTTTCTTTCTTGTATAGTTTATTTCATTAGGCCCTTGCCTTTATCCTGACTCAATTTTGAGCCCATAAGATCTTCCCAAAGTTGATCCGCTGTTTTTAGATCGTCCTCTGGGTCCTGGGATTGCCCCTGAAAGCATTCTTTCATTTCCACCGACTTGGTAGTCTTCTCAGACGTAGAAGAATTGGTGTCTGAGTTCTCAAATGTTTGTTCGAACTGCTTTTTCATATGTTCTAAGCAGCGTTTCATCAGCTCTTCTTCAGAGATATTAGGATACTTTCTCTGAAAAGATAGTTTTAACTTTAGCATTGGATTTTCCTTTGCTAATTCTTCATTAATTTTATTATCCAGAGCATTATTATTGCTCTTGATAGCTGCTTTTATGCCAACTATCTTTTCTTCTTCTATAATTCCAGACCACCATTTAATGAGGAATTTTCTGGATAGGATGGGAATGTTTTTATTATCGAACTCAGAAATGATCGTCCATCTAAATATAAATGGCATTTCATTTTCTATAAAATAATGGAGAGTGCTTTCTCCTTCCATGATGGATTCATCATGAGTATTATGAAACCTTGGATGTGATTCTATCCAAGGAACAAATAGATTAAAAATAGATTTTGGCAGTATGGCTAGTTCTGCCCCAATTTTTTGCCATAGTTGAATAAACCAAACTGGTATACATGCTTTTATAACATCAGGTTTTATAATTATAAACCAGGAATGCTTTTTCGCTGGGTTTTCATAGTATAAAAATTTCTCAAAAGCTTGGATATAATCCCAATAATTACTTTCGTGTCGCTCTTCTCCTACTTTGAACGACCTCGCCCTATTAGGGTGTAAAGCCCATTCATGTGGGCTAAGAATCTTTCTAATAATGGCTTTGGAGAAGTTTATAATTTCTCCACCATCTTTTCCGTTTGGATAGTAGTGTTTTATTTCTACTGATCCAGAAACTATTAGCAAGGCTTCATATACTTGCCTTGTTTTCCCCGCTGATGCAGCAAAAGAAATGGTCTCAATATATTTTTCTTTTAAAGACCATGGATCATGCATCTTAGGAATATCATTCCTTTCCAAACATATAATTTGTTCAGAGTTATCTTTTGAGGTATAACTGTCATTAGCATCTTCAATCGCTTTTTTAAAGGATTGTCCAGGAATATTTCCTGTTGAAGATGTCTCAGCTTCGCTTTGAGGACTGTAAATACTTATATTAGAAGTATTTTTATTTGCCTTTTTATGAGGCGTTTTCCATTCTGAATGGGCGTATGACGCCTCTGATTCCATGTCTATTTGCATGGATTTTGGCTTTTGCATTTTAAGCCAGTTTGCATAAGGGGAGTTGTTAGGAGTATTACTCCTTCCCCTTCCTCGCCCTCTGTCTGGGCCTCGTCCCCTCGTCGGGGCCTGCATCTGCAGTATCCTGCAGAAATTCCCTGGTCAAAAAATCAGGATGACAATTGTTAGTTCCTTTTATATAATCAATATCAAAATCAAATACAGATAATTCTGCTTGCCATCTTGCAAATATTTGCTTTGATGTTAAATTTTTAACATCCTTTTGTAACACAGATTTGGCTGCACTACAATCAATTCTTAATAAGAATTTTTGATTTAATAAATCATCTTGGAATTTATAAATACATTTGATAATAGAAAGAATTTCTTTCTTAATAGTTGAGTAATTCAACTGGGGTGGATTCCATTTTCCAGACATAAATCTTACAAGAATTTCCTTATTATTAGTAGGATCTACTTGTTTTAAGATGCCTCCGTAACCTATGTTTGAAGCATCTGTCTCAACAATTTTCTTCCAATTAGGATTGGCAATATGAAGACATGGTAAATTCTTTACTGTCTCTTTAATTTTCTGAACAGGTTTAGTATGATCATCTGTCCAAGGTGATGGATTTTTTCTCAGCCTAGTGTATAATATGGCTGCATCTGTAGCTAAATTTTTATAATAATCTGCTACGTAATTTAAAGCACCCAAAAATCTTTGGAGCTGCTTTACATTAGAAATATAGTCAGGAAATTTAGAAGCAAATTCTATACTTCTTTCAATTGGAACAATAGTTCCATTATTAATATTATGTCCCAAAAAACGTATAGCTATTCGAAACAATTTCATTTTTGGAGCAGATATGACTAGTCCATTTTTTATAATGAGATGTTTGAAAATATTTAAATGTTTAAAATGTTGATCAATGTTCTCAGAATAAATAAGAACATCATCAATATATGAAAGGATAAAGTCTGTATAAGGATTAAATATCGAATTCATAATATTTTGAAATTCAGATGGTGCATTTTTTAATCCGAACGGCATAACATTCCATTCAAAATGCCCAAAAGGTACTGCAAAAGCAGTTTTATATTTATCAGATTCATGAATCTGAATTTGCCAATAGCCTGATTTTAAATCAAACTTAGAAAATATTTTGGCCTTGCTTATTCTATTAAGCAGATCCCTTTTATTAGGGAGGGGATGTCTTATCCATTTAAGTACCTTGTTTAAAGGTTTATAATTTATAACAAGGCGTGGTACCCCCCGCTCTTGTTCAGCAGCATTATTTACATAAAATGTTGTACAACTCCATGGAGAAGTTGATTTTCTTATTAGCCTTTTGTCTATAAGACTGCTAATTTCTTTTTTACAAAGTTCAAGATATTCTTGATTTATTTGGCATGGTCTTGCCTTGGTAGGAATATTTTCCTCAGAAAAATCTTCTATATAAGGAAGATTAACAATATGCTATTTTCTTTCCCAAAATGCATTAGGAAAGTTACTGCAAGTTTGAGTTATAAATTCATTTTCTAGATTTTTGATTCTGGTTTTTATTATACTAGAATCAAGTTGTTTGATTTTTTGTAAAGAAGTTATTTCTTCTTTAATAAAATTTATTTGATTTTCTTTTAGATAAATATCTTTTACCTCATTTATAATTTTCATCATAGGATCAGTTATAAACTGAAATATAATCTCTTTTCCTTTTTAAGAGCTATAAATGCCTTGTGAGTCTATTTTATTTATAGGCATTATCTTAGTGAGGAAGGGTGTTCCGAGTATCACATGTTGTGATATTTCCTTTACTATAATCAAAGGAGAGGGAATACAAATGTCGTTATTACAAATATTTGCATTCGACGCCTTATAAGGTGTAGTAAGAGTACTATTATCTGTTGTACTCAAGGTTTGTGTAGTTCTTTCACAATACCTTATAGGAATAATTTCTTCTTTTATACAGTTTAAATCTGCACCACTGTCAACCAGTGCAATAAGATCGGGTATAACCAAATCATTATTTATTATAAGGGTAATTCGAATATACCATTTTTGATTTAATACTAAATCAATAGTTTGTAGGAATTTATCTGGGACAATTTCCTCAGAAAATTCATCTTCATTATTTGAAGATTCACCTTGTATAACGGTGTTTCCTTCAATAATAAATATTCTTTTTAAAATATCTTTATTTTGAACTTTTAGTTCTATAATTTCGGTTTTAAGGTTATTAATCTCTTTCTGTAAAACTGCAATTTTTACAGGCTTACTTTCTCTTGAGTGTTGTCTTTTAAAGACTTCTGATAATCTATAAACATTATCAATAGCAGGAGATTTCTCCTTTTCTTCTTTAAGAAGAACTTCAACCAACTTAGATTTAAGTTCTGGCTGAATGTGTTCGTCTTGAATAATTTTAAGAATGATCTTTTTGTCATCTTTAGTTATGACAATAATAGTGAGACCGTTAATCTCAACTATAGATTTCCAGTAATTCTCTTTATTGTTGATATTACAACATTTACTAGAACAAATTTCATCATCATCTGATGAGGAATCTGTTGATTCAGATTCAGAGAATTTAGAAGATTCTGATGAATTAATCATTATTTTATATAATAACTTTCTTAATTCTTCATCTTCTATTTCATTTATTCTCTTTTTTGTGTAACACTTGTTGGCAAAATGACCAACTTTTCCACACTTGTAACAGGTGGCTGAAGAAGTAGATTTCTTCTTAAACCTATAAGGTTTTTTCTTTTTATCTCCTTCTTCTTTATGTTTAGAAGGTTTATATGGCCTTTTATACCTCCTTTTATAATGAGGTCGTTTAGACTCCGTTCTTTTAGTCTTCCTTTTATCTTTTCGATCCATATAAGGATCTTCCATTGCGAATTGGCTACAAAATTCTTCCAATTCGTGTTTTCCAGTCAATCTCTGGCTTTTCAATTGGTTTTTTAACTTTATGTCATTACATAAAGATAAACCTTCTTTAACACAGGTGCTTATTAAGTGACCATATGTAAAGGTATTGTAGGGTATAACCCCATCATGTTGAGTTCTCAGGTTAGTCCGAACTCTTTCAGCAAAAAGGTCGGGTAAGCCATCTATAAATTTGGCTTTCCAATGAGAGTTATTCGCATCATCTAGTTGCATAACTCTGCTAAGAAAGGTATCTTTGTACCATCTAAAATGTGTCAAAGTAGGACATCTTAGATTTTGCAACAAGGTTCTAACCTTCTCAGCTTGATTACTTACATCCCCTGTGAAATGATCGAGGATTGTAAGTATTAGTGTATAAACAGCATCAGAAACAGGAGTATTGTTCTCCATTTTTGCTGCACTCCAAATTTCAACCTTTTGTGCTGGGGATAAGCAATGATCCCACCAGCTTTTCAGAATTCCGGTAAAACCACATGATATAAACCTTGCAACATCAGCATCAGAGTTCCCTTGCTGTTTTGATACTGTTGCATACATCATCATACGATGTAATGTGTCATGGATTTGCTTATCAGGTAATCCATCAATATTCTATTCATAAATGGATCGTCCTGAGTATGAATTTGTGGTAAGAACTTCGCTTTCTTCATACAGGACATCTAAAGGAGTTGGCCTTTTATAATAATGCTTGTCCAACGTCCTTAAAGGATTTTTTATTGTATTTACGATATTATTGTCAGACATATTAATCTGACTTTCTGATGACCCATTTATTTCTGAGTCTTCTTTTGATATTTCAGAAGGTTCTCCATCAATGATGTTTAACTTAGCATTGCTGAACTTTTTCTCCAGAGCATTTATAATATCTGAAGATATATCTTTATTTTTGGATAATTTATATCCAGAAATTTCTAGAGCTGGTTTTATGGGGATATAATTTTTCTCGTTTACGGTTTTAATAACAGGAGTTTCAATTATTCCCATTGTTTGTAATTTATTATTCAGGCTTTCTAAAGTAGATTCTACTCTAGTTAGTTGTTGACCAATTACCTGAATGTAAATATTAGAGAAATTATTTTATTTGAAAACCTTTTGAAGTTCTTTCAAAGTGTTTTCTATTTTGTCATCAATAAGAGGCTTTATAAAAGCGGTTGCCTCTAAATTAGAGGTAGAAACACCAGATAACCTTAAAGGTTCTGTTGGTGGATAAATAGATCTCACAGTTTTACCATTTTGAGTGGTCAACTGTTTATAATGTTCTTCTAGAATGTTAATTTTACATTCTTGTTCATTAAGAAAGTGTTCAACAAACCAATCTATAAAATATTTCAGACATTGGTTTTCTTCAAGATGTCTATAATATTGATCTTTATAATGATACATTTGTTCTGTAGAAAATGTTTTTCCAAACCATTTTCTAAAAGCAGTATGCTTTTTACTCATAAATTCCTTATTAAGGAATTTTCTCAGATCACTATCAGGTCTTAAATCCATAAAATTATATGTGAAAACTCATCTCTGATGATGTAGGAGAAGTTTTATTTTCCTTCTCGTAGATGGGATGAGAAATATTATCTTCGGAAATATTAATCCCTTTAACATCTCTATAAGAGGTGCTTGGCCTGGAGAAAGATCTTCTTAAAACAGAAGAACTAGAACCACCTTCCATATAAGGTTTTCCTGATATTCTGGCTATATTATTAGAGCCAAATTTTACTTCAATGTTTCCATCGTCAGTCTGTATTATCTGATCGATGTCTGTATCTATTATTGGTGCAGGTGGAACTGCTGAGGTTATAACCCAAGATTCTGGAACGTCAATTTCTTCCCATTTTATAATCCTATTTGTAACAACACCAGAGGATAAAAGATTGGTTTCAATAAGTGTGGTTTTACCATTCTCAGTTTTAACTTTTACCTTGGGTGCCATTGTAGATAAAACTTTATAATGGATTCTATAAATTATAGCTATAGTTTCAGATCCTTTCATGAAGTTATAGCCATGGGTTTTTAGATTCAAAGTTACTGCCTCAAGTATATTGGGGTCAGTTAGAGATAAGGTTAAATTAGGATAAACATCAAAGTAGACTGGTCCATGACACAGACTTGTTTGCATAATTCCCATTAGGGAAGGAATCCAGTCTAAGCATCTTGCATCTCTTAAGGATGTTAATATTGAGGCATTTAAACCTTGTAGAGTAAGTGGTTTAAAGGCCACTTGAATTAGACCAATATGAAGGTACTTGTATTGTTTTTAAAATCTGTAAACATCCTTTCCTGGAAGGAGTTGGATAGTCTGTTCATTGCTATCCACAGAGATGGTCTTTTCCATACTTTTGATGGAAAGTCTGGACGATAGATCAAACGTCCCAATGTTATAAATTTCTTTAGCTGAAACATATGGAATTGTCCATTTGTTCAGCTGTTCTTCATCTGAAGGATACTCTAGTAAATTTGAGTTTTTAATATGTCTGCTCTTATTACGAGCAATCTTGGTAGATATAGCAGTTGATGAACTGGGTGTAGTCATATGAATTTCTTTTTCAAGATTTTGATACCATTAGCTTACAAGGAATAAATGTTCTTCTATTACATGCAATTCTGTATATTCTTCTTTTAAATGGTCACTCAAAAGATATCTGACTGCAATTTCAATTACACGACTGTCAACGATTTATGGGGCTACCAACACGCCAATCTCTGGCTTAATATGGGATCCCCTACGCGACTTTGGTGTCGTTCCATAATTAACTTTGCAGAGAGATATTTCTAGAGTAGATCTAGAAGAAGAACTATACCTGATTGCTTGGCCTAAAAGAATATTTTTCCTATGTAGGTTAATGGATCTCCATCTTGAAGAAGAAAGGGATTTAGCCAATCATGGATACCAGCGACTGGGAACATCAAGAGAAGGGCTCTAGAATAATAGCGGAATTTACAAGAGCAAAGCAAATTCTATACTTCTTTCAATTGGAACAAAAGTTCCATTATTAATATTATGTCCCAAAAAACGTATAGCTATTTGAAACAATTTCATTTTTGGAGCAGATATGACTAGTCCATTTTTTATAATGAGATGTTTGAAAATATTTAAATGTTTAAAATATTGATCAATGTTCTCAGAATAAATAAGAACATCATCAATATAAGAAAGGATAAAGTCTGTATATGGATTAAATATCGAATTCATAATATTTTGAAATTCAGATGGTGGATTTTTTAATCCGAACGGCATAACATTCCATTCAAAATGCCCAAAAGGTACTGCAAAAGCAGTTTTATATTTATCAGATTCATGAATCTGAATTTGCCAATAGCCTGATTTTAAATCAAACTTAGAAAATATTTTTGCCTTGCTTATTCTATTAAGCAGATCCCTTTTATTAGGGGGGGATGTCTTTTCCATTTAAGTATCTTGTTTAAAGGTTTATAATTTATAACAAGGCGTGGTATCCCCCGCTCTTGTTCAGCAGCATTATTTACATAAAATGCTGTACAACTCCATGGAGAAGTTGATTTTCTTATTAGCCTTTTGTCTATAAGACTGCTAATTTCTTTTTTACAAAGTTCAAGATATTCTTGATTCATTTGGCATGGTCTTGCCTTGGTAGGAATATTTTCCTCAGAAAAATCTTCTATATAAGGAAGATTGACAATATGCTGTTTTCTTTCCCAAAATGCATTAGGAAAGTTACTGCAAGTTTGAGTTATAAACTCATTTTCTATATTTTTTATTCTGGTTTTTATTATACTAGAATCAAGTTGTTTGATTATTTGTAAAGAAATTATTTCTTCTTTAATAAAATTTATTTGATTTTCTTTTGGATAAATATCTTTTACCTCATTTATAATTTTCATCATAGGATCAGTTATAAACTGAAATATAATCTCTTTTCCTTTATAAGAGCTATAAATGCCTTGTGAGTCTATTTTATTTATAGGCATTATCTTAGTGAGGAAGGGTGTTCCGAGTATCACATGTTGTGATATTTCCTTTACTATAATCAAAGGAGAGGGAATACAAATGTCGTTATTATAAATATTTGCATTCGACACCTTATAAGGTGTAGTAAGAGTACTATTATCTGCTGTACTCAAGGTTTGTGTAGTTCTTTCACAATACCTTATAGGAATAATTCCTTCTTTTATACAGTTTAGATCTGCACCACTGTCAACCAGTGCAATAAGATCGGGTATAACCAAATCATTATTTATTATAAGGGTAATTCGAATATACCATTTTTGATTTAATACTAAATCAATAGTTTGTAGGAATTTATCTGGGACAATTTCCTCAGTAAATTCATCTTCATTATTTGAAGATTCACCTTGTATAACGGTGTTTCCTTCAATAATAGATATTCTTTTTAAAATATCTTTATTTTGAACTTTTAGTTCTATAATTTCGGTTTTGAAGTTATTAACCGCTTTCTGTAAAACTGCAATTGTTACAGGCTTACTTTCTCTTGAGTGTTGTCTTTTAAAGACAACTGATAATCTATAAACATTATCAATAGCAGGAGATTTCTCCTTTTCTTCTTTAAGAAGAACTTCAACCAACTTAGATTTAAGTTCTGGCTGAATGTGTTCGTCTTGAATGATTTTAAGAATGATCTTTTTGTCATCTTTAGTTATGACATTAATAGTGAGACCGTTCATCTCAACTATAGATTTCCAGTAATTCTCTTTATTGTTGATATTACAACATTTACTAGAACAAATTTCATCATCATCTGATGAGGAATCTGTTGATTCAGATTCAGAGGATTCAGAAGATTCTGATGAATTAATCATTATTTTATATAATGACTTTCTTAATTCGTCATCTTCTATTTCATTTAGGCAGTTCTATCTGGTAATTACCACTTTCGTCCACTATTCTCTTTTTTGTGTAACACTTGTTGGCAAAATGACCACCTTTTCCACACTTGTAACAGGTGGCTGAAGAAGTAGATTTCTTCTTAAACCTATAAGGTTATTTCTTTTTATCTCCTTCTTTATGTTTAGAAGGTTTATATGGCCTTTTATACCTCCTTTTATAATGAGGTCGTTTAGACTCCGTTCTTTTAGTCTTCCTTTTATCTTTTCGATCCATATAAGGATCTTCCATTGCGAATTGGCTACAAAATTCTCCCAATTCGTGTTTTCCAGTCAATCTCTGGCTTTTCAATTGGTTTTTTAACTTTATGTCATTACATAAAGATAAACTTTCTTTAACACAGGTGCTTATTAAGCGACCATATGTAAAGGTATTGTAGGGTATAACCCCATCATGTTGAGTTCTCAGGTTAGTCCGAACTCTTTCAGCAAAAAGGTCGGGTAAGCCATCTATAAATTTGGCTTTCCAATGAGAGTTATTCGCATCATCTAGTTGCATAACTCTGCTAAGAAAAGTATCTTTGTACCATCTAAAATGTGTCAAAGTAGGACATCTTAGATTTTGCAACAAGGTTCTAACCTTCTCAGCTTGATTACTTACATCCCCTGTGAAATGATCGAGGATTGTAAGTATTAGTGTATAAACAGCATCAGAAACAGGAGTATTGTTCTCCATTTTTGCTGCACTCCAAATTTCAACCTTTTGTGCTGGGGATAAGCAATGATCCCACCAGCCTTTCAGAATTCCGGTAAAACCACATGATATAAACCTTGCAACATCAGCATCAGAGTTCCCTTGCTGTTTTGATACTGTTGCATACATCATCATACGATGTAATGTTTCATGGATTTGCTTATCAGGTAATCCATCAATATTCCATTCATAAATGGATCGTCCTGAGTATGAATTTGTGGTAAGAGCTTCGCTTTCTTCATACAGGACATCTAAAGGAGTTGGCCTTTTATAATAATGCTTGTCCAACATCCTTAAAGGATATTTTATCGTATTTACGATAGTATTGTCAGACATATTAATCTGACTTTCTGATGACTCATTTATTTCTGAGTCTTCTTCTGATATTTCAGAAGGTTCTCCATCAATGATGTTTAACTTAGCATTGCTGAACTTTTTCTCCAGAGCATTTATAATATCTGAAGATATATCTTTATTTTTGGATAATTTATATCCAGAAATTTCTAGAGCTGGTTTTATGGGGATATAATTTTTCTCGTTTACGGTTTTAATAACAGGAGTTTCAATTATTCCCATTGTTTATAATTTATTATTCAGGCTTTCTAAAGTAGATTCTACTCTAGTTAGTTGTTGACCAATTACCTGAATGTAAATATTAGAGAAATTATTTTGTTTGAAAACCTTTTGAAGTTCTTTCAAAGTGTTTTCTATTTTGTCATCAATAAGAGGCTTTATAAAAGCTGTTGCCTCTAAATTAGAGGTAGAAACACCAGATAACCTTAAAGGTTCTGTTGGTGGATAAATAGATCTCACAGTTTTACCATTTTGAGTGGTCCACTGTTTATAATGTTCTTCTAGAATGTTAATTTTACTTTCTTGTTCATTAAGAAAGTGTTCAACAAACCAATCTATAAAATATTTCAGACATTGGTTTTCTTCAAGATGTCTATAATATTGATCTTTATAATGATACATTTGTTTTGTAGAAAATGTTTTTCCAAACCATTCTCTAAAAGCAGTATGCTTTTTACTCATAAATTCCTTATTAAGGAATTTTCTCAGATCACTATCAGGTCTTAAATCCATAAAATTATATGTGAAAACTCATCTCTGATGAGGTAGGAGAAGTTTTATTTTCCTTCTCGTAGATGGGATGAGAAATATTATCTTGGGAAATATTAATCCCTTTAACATCTCTATAAGAGGTGCTTGGCCTGGAGAAAGATCTTCTAAAAACAGAAGAACTAGAACCACCTTCCATATAAGGTTTTCCTGATATTCTGGTTATATTATTAGAGCCAAATTTTACTTCAATGTTTCCATCGTCAGTCTGTATTATCTGATCGATGTCTGTATCTATTATTGGTGCAGGTGGAACTGCTGAGGTTATAACCCAAGATCCTGGAAAGTCAATTTCTTCCCATTTTATAATCCTATTTGTAGCAACACCAGATGATAAAAGATTGGTTTCAATAATTGTGGTATTACCATTCTCAGTTTTAACTTTTACCTTGGGTGCCATTGTAGATAAAACTTTATAATGGATTCTATAAATTATAGCTATAGTTTCAGATCCTTTCATGAAGTTATAGCCATGGGTTTTTAGATTCAAAGTTACTGCCTCATGTATATTGGGGTCAGTTAGAGATAAGGTTAAATTAGGATAAACATCAAAGTAGACTGGTCCATGACACAGACTTGTTTGCATAATTCCCATTAGGGAAGGAATCCAGTCTAAGCATCTTGCATCTCTTAAGGATGTTAATATTGAGGCATTTAAACCTTGTAGAGTAAGTGGTTTAAAGGCCACTTGAATTAGACCAATATGAAGGTACTTGTATTGTTTTTCAAATCTGTAAACATCCTTTTCTGAAAGGAGTTGGTTAGTCTGTTCAGTGCTATCCACAGAGATGGTCTTTTCCATACTTTTGATGGAAAGTCTGGACGATAGGTCAAACGTCCCAATGTTATAAATTTCTTTAGCTGGAACATGTGGAATTGTCCATTTGTTCAGCTGTTCTTCATCTGAAGGATACTCAAGTAAATTTGAGTTTTTAATATGTCTGCTCTTATTACGAGCAATCTTGGTAGATATAGCAGTTGATGAACTGGGTGTAGTCATATGAATTTCTTTTTCAAGATTTCGATACCATTAGCTTACAAGGAATAAATGTTCTTCTATTACATGCAATTCTGTATATTCTTCTTTTAAATGGTCACTCAAGAGATATCTGACTGCAATTTCAATTACACGACTGTCAACGATTTATGGGGCTACCAACACGCCAATCTCTGGCTTAATATGGGATCCCCTACGCGACTTTGGTGTCGTTCCATAATTAACTTTGCAGAGAGATATTTCTAGAGTAGATCTAGAAGAAGAACTATACCTGATTGCTTGGCCTAAAAGAACATTTTTCCTATTTAGGTTTATGGATCTCCATCTTGAAGAAGAAAGGGATTTAGCCAATCATGGCTCTGATACCAGCGACTGGGATCATCAAGAGCAGGGCTCTAGAATAATAGCGGAATTTACAAGAGCAAAGCAAATATTTCAAAAGAGGGAAAAGACTTACAAAGTTTTATTTATAATCTTCAAACGAAGTACAGTAGTAGTTAACAGAATTTTAGAGTACAAGAGAGATATACAAGAGAGATAGAGGGATTTTTCTTCTATGCCTTCTGAAGGCAAAGGCTCTCCCTTATATAGAGGAGATTCTGAGGATTATGAGTGCCTCACTGATTGAGGGTGAGCTGTCTTCAATAATTGAGCTCTATAATTGGGGTGAGCTGTCTTCAATAATTGAGCTCTATAAATGAGGCGCGCTGTCCTTATGTGCACTGTAGATGCGCAGTACTGTGGATGCGCCGTACTGTAGATGCTTTGCACTGTCTGTGCTGTAGTTGCGCAGTCAGTACTGTAGTTGCGCAGTTAGTACTGTAGTTGCGCAGTCTGTGCTGTAGCTGCTTGCGCCGTCTGTCCTGTAGATGCGCAAAAACTGTAGATGCGCCACAGTTCTTGGTTTTTTATAAAAACCATGTGATGATTTCTGGTTTTATGAAAACCATGGGCCAAGGATACTTTTACCAAAACCGTGTGCTGGATTCTTTTGCAGTCGTTCATTTTGGTAAACAGTCCTTTCTTTCTTGTATAGTTTATTTCATTAGGCCCTTGCCTTTATCCTGACTCAATTTTGAGCCCATAAGATCTTCCCAAAGTTGATCCGCTGTTTTTAGATCGTCCTCTGGGTCCTGGGATTGCCCCTGAAAGCATTCTTTTATTTCTACCGACTTGGTAGTCTTCTCAGACGTAGAAGAATTGGTGTCTGAGTTCTCAAATGTTTGTTCGAACTGCTTTTTCATATGTTCTAAGCAGCGTTTCATCAGCTCTTCTTCAGAGATATTAGGATACTTTCTCTGAAAAGATAGTTTTAACTTTAGCATTGGATTTTCCTTTGCTAATTCTTCATTAATTTTATTATCCAGAGCATTATTATTGCTCTTGATAGCTGCTTTTATGCCAACTATCTTTTCTTCTTCTATAATTCCAGACCACCATTTAATGAGGAATTTTCTGGATAGGATGGGAATGTTTTTATTATCGAACTCAGAAATGATCGTCCATCTAAATATAAATGGCATTTCATTTTCTATAAAATAATGGAGAGTGCTTTCTCCTTCCATGATGGATTCATCATGAGTATTATGAAACCTTGGATGTGATTCTATCCAAGGAACAAATAGATTAAAAATAGATTTTGGCAGTATGGCTAGTTCTGCCCCAATTTTTTGCCATAGTTGAATAAACCAAACTGGTATACCTTCTTTTATAACATCAGGTTTTATAATTATAAACCAGGAATGCTTTTTCGCTGGGTTTTCATAGTATAAAAATTTCTCAAAAGCTTGGATATAATCCCAATAATTGCTTTCGTGTCGCTCTTCTCCTACTTTGAACGACCTCGCCCTATTAGGGAGTAAAGCCCATTCATGTGGGCTAAGAATCTTTCTAATATTTCTTTTTAAGAACCAAAAAAATTTGTGCCAAAATAATAGATGCCAAGAAGAACAACTGCTTCAAATACAGTATCAGGAAGTACAGCTTGCGGAACTTCAATATCCACAGGCTTATTAGCTAAATGGCAATTCGCACATACAATTCGCCCAGTTGCTTCTCGTGGATTTTCATAACCTTTCTGCGCAAAAATGGGATACGCATTTGAAATAGATGTTTGAGTTATTACATATATCATGATCGATACAGAAATAGATCGAGTCATCTGTTCCTTTACCCAAGAAAAAGTATTTCTATTAGAAGAAATAACTTCTTTACAAATAATCAAACAACTTGATTCTAGTATAATAAAAACCAGAATCAAAAATCTAGAAGAAGAACTATACCTGATTGCTTGGCCTAAAAGAACATTTTTCCTATGTAGGTTTATGGATCTCCATCTTGAAGAAGAAAGGGATTTACCCAATCATGGCTCTGATACCAGCGACTGGGATCGTCAAGAGCAGGGCTCTAGAATAATAGCGGAATTTACAAGAGCAAAGCAAATATTTCAGAAGAGGGAAAAGACTTATAAAGTTTTATTTATAATCATCAAACGAAGTACAGTAGTAGTTAACAGAATTTTAGAGTACAAGAGAGATACAGAATTTTAGAGTACAAGAGAGATAGAGGGATTTTTCTTCGATAAATATCTTTTACCTCATTTATAATTTTCATCATAGGATCAGTTATAAACTGAAATATAATCTCTTTTCCTTTATAAGAGCTATAAATGCCTTGTGTGTCTATTTTATTTATAGACATTATCTTAGTGAGGAAGGGTGTTCCGAGTATCACATGTTGTGATATTTCCTTTACTATAATCAAAGGAGAAGGAATACAAATGTCGTTATTACAAGAAAGAAAGGACTGTTTACCAAAATTGGCTAAATCCCTTTCTTCTTCAAGATGGAGATCCATAAACCTACATAGAAAAAAGGTTCTTTTAGGCCAAGCAATCAGGTATAGTTCTTCTTCTAGATCTACTCTAGAAATATCTCTCTGCAAAGTTAATTATGGAACGACACCAAAGTCGCGTAGGGGATCCCATATTAAGCCAGAGATTGGCGTGTTGGTAGCCCCATAAATCGTTGACAGTCGTGTAATTGAAATTGCAGTCAGATATCTCTTGAGTGACCATTTAAAAGAAGAATATACAGAATTGCATGTAATAGAAGAACATTTATTCCTTGTAAGCTAATGGTATCGAAATCTTGAAAAAGAAATTCATATGACTACACCCAGTTCATCAACTGCTATATCTACCAAGATTGCTCGTAATAAGAGCAGACATATTAAAAACTCAAATTTACTTGAGTATCCTTCAGATGAAGAACAGCTGAACAAATGGACAATTCCACATGTTCCAGCTAAAGAAATTTATAACATTGGGACGTTTGATCTTTCGTCCAGACTTTCTATCAAAAGTATGGAAAAGACCATCTCTGTGGATAGCACTGAACAGACTATCCAACTCCTTTCAGAAAAGGATGTTTACATATTTGAAAAACAATACAAGTACCTTCGTATTGGTCTAATTCAAGTGGCCTTTAAACCACTTACTCTACAAGGTTTAAATGCCTCAATATTAACATCCTTAAGAGATGCAAGATGCTTAGACTGGATTCCTTCCCTAATGGGAATTATGCAAACAAGTCTGTGTCATGGACCAGTCTACTTTGATGTTTATCCTAATTTAACCTTATCTCTAACTGACCCCAATATACTCGAGGCAGTAACTTTGAATCTAAAAACCCATGGCTATAACTTCATTAAAGGATCTGAAACTATAGCTATAATTTATAGAATCCATTGTAAAGTTTTATCTACAATGGCACCCAAGGTAAAAGTTAAAACTGAGAATGGTAAAACCACAATTATTGAAACCAATCTTTTATCCTCTGGTGTTGCTACAAATAGGATTATAAAATGGGAAGAAATTGACTTTCCAGAATCTTGGGTTATAACCTCAGCAGTTCCACCTGCACCAATAATAGATACAGACATCGATTAGATAATACAGACTGACGATGGAAACATTGAAGTAAAATTTGGCTCTAATAATATAGCCAGAATATCAGGAAAACCTTATATGGAAGGTGGTTCTAGTTCTTCTGTTTTAAGAATATCTTTCTCCTGGCCAAGCACCTCTTATAGAGATGTTAAAGGGATTAATATTTCCCAAGATAATATTTCTCATCCCATCTACGAGAAGGAAAATAAAACTTCTCCTACCTCATCAGAGATGAGTTTTCACATATAATTTTATGGATTTAAGACCTGATAGTGATCTGAGAAAATTCCTTAATAAGGAATTTATGAGTAAAAAGCATACTGCTTTTAGAGAATGGTTTGGAAAAACATTTTCTACAGAACAAATGTATCATTATAAAGATCAATATTATAGACATCTTGAAGAAAACCAATGTCTAAAATATTTTATAGATTGGTTTGTTGAACACTTTCTTAATGAACAAGAAAGTAAAATTAACATTCTAGAAGAACATTATAAACAGTGGACCACTCAAAATGGTAAAACTGTGAGATCTATTTATCCACCAACAGAACCTTTAAGGTTATCTAGTGTTTCTACCTCTAATTTAGAGGCAACCGCTTTTATAAGGCCTCTTATTGATGACAAAATAGAAAACACTTTAAAAGAACTTCAAAAGGTTTTCAAACAAAATAATTTCGCTAATATTTACATTCAGGTAATTGGTCAACAACTAACTAGAGTAGAATCTACTTTAGAAAGCCTGAATAATAAATTACAAACAATGGGAATAATTGAAACTCATGTTATTAAAACCGTAAACGAGAAAAATTATATCCCCATAAAACCAGCTCTAGAAATTTCTGGATATAAATTATCCAAAAATAAAGATATATCTTCAGATATTATAAATGCTCTGGAGAAAAAGTTCAGCAATGCTAAGTTAAACATCATTGATGGAGAACCTTCTGAAATATCAGAAGAAGACTCAGAAATAAATGAGTCATCAGAAAGTCAGATTAATATGTCTGACAATACTATCGTAAATACGATAAAATATCCTTTAAGGACGTTGGACAAGCATTATTATAAAAGGCCAACTCCTTTAGATGTCCTGTATGAAGAAAGCGAAGCTCTTACCACAAATTCATACTCAGGACGATCCATTTATGAATGGAATATTGATGGATTACCTGATAAGCAAATCCATGACACATTACATCGTATGATGATGTATGCAACAGTATCAAAACAGCAAGGGAACTCTGATGCTGATGTTGCAAGGTTTATATCATGTGGTTTTACCGGAATTCTGAAAGGCTGGTGGGATCATTGCTTATCCCCAGCACAAAAGGTTGAAATTTGGAGTGCAGCAAAAATGGAGAACAATACTCCTGTTTCTGATGCTGTTTATACACTAATACTTATAATCCTCGATCATTTCACAGGGAATGTAAGTAATCAAGCTGAGAAGGTTAGAACCTTGTTGCAAAATCTAAGATGTCCTACTTTGACACATTTTCGATGGTACAAAGATACCTTTCTTAGCAGAGTTATGCAACTAGATGATGCGAATAACTCTCATTGGAAAGCCAAATTTATAGATGGCTTACCCAACCTTTTGGCTGAAAGAGTTCGGACTAACCTGAGAACTCAACATGATGGGGTTATACCCTACAATACCTTTACATATGGTCGCTTAATAAGCACCTGTGTTAAAGAAGGTTTACCTTTATGTAATGACATAAAGTTAAAAAACCAATTGAAAAGCCAGAGATTGACTGGAAAACACGAATTGGGAGAATTTTGTAGCCAATTCGCAATGGAAGATCCTTATATGGATCGAAAAGATAAAAGGAAGACTAAAAGAACGGAGTCTAAACGACCTCATTATAAAAGGATGTATAAAAGGCCATATAAACCTTCTAAACATAAAGAAGAAGGAGATAAAAAGAAAAACCTTATAGGTTTAAGAAGAAATCTACTTCTTCAGCCACCTGTTACAAGTGTGGAAAAGTTGGTCATTTTGCCAACAAGTGTTACACAAAAAAGAGAATAAATGAAATAGAAGATGAAGAATTAAGAAAGTCATTATATAAAATAATGATTAATTCATCAGAATCTTCTGAATCAACGGATTCCTCATCAGATGATGATGAAATTTGTTCTAGTAAATGTTGTAATATCAACAATAAAGAGAATTACTGGAAATCTATAGTTGAGATGAACGGTCTAACTATTAATGTCATAACTAAAGATTACAAAAAGATCATTCTTAAAATCATTCAAGACGAACACATTCTGCCAGAACTTAAATCTAAGTTGGTTGAAGTTCTTCTTAAAGAAGAAAAGGAGAAATCTCCTGCTATTGATAATGTTTATAGATTATCAGAAGTCTTTAAAAGACAATACTCAAGAGAAAGTAAGCCTGTAACAATTGCAGTTTTACAGAAAGAGGTTAATAACCTCAAAACCGAAATTATAGAACTAAAAGTTCAAAATAAAGATATTTTAAAAAGAATATCTATTATTGAAGGAAACACCGTTATACAAGGTGAATCTTCAAATAATGAAGATGAATTTACTGAGGCAATTGTCCCTGATAAATTCCTACAAACTATTGATTTAGTATTAAATCAAAAATGGTATATTCGAATTACCCTTATAATAAATAATGATTTGGTTATACCCGATCTTATTGCACTGGTTGACAGTGGTGCAGATTTAAACTGTATAAGAGAAGGAATTATTCATATAAGGTATTGTGAAAGAACTACACAAACCTTGAGTACAGCAGATAATAGTACTCTTACTACACCTTATAAGGTGTCGAAAGCAAATATTTGTAATAACGACATTTGTATTCCCTCTCCTTTGATTATAGTAAAGGAAATATCACAACATGTGATACTCGGAACACCCTTCCTCACTAAGATAATGCCTATAAATAAAATAGACTCACAAGGCATTTATAGATCTTATAAAGGAAAAGAGATTATATTTCAGTTTATAACTGATCCTATGATGAAAATTATAAATGAGGTAAAAGATATTTATCGAAGAAAAATCCCTCTATCTCTCTTGTACTCTAAAATTCTGTTAACTACTACTGTACTTCGTTTGAAGATTATAAATAAAACTTTGTAAGTCTTTTCCCTCTTCTGAAATATTTGCTTTGCTCTTGTATAGTTTATTTCATTAGGCCCTTGCGTTTATCCTGACTCAATTTTGAGCCCATAAGATCTTCCCAAAGTTGATCCGCTGTTTTTAGATCGTCCTCTGGGTCCTGGGATTGCCCCTGAAAGCATTCTTTTATTTCTACCGACTTGGTAGTCTTCTCAGACGTAGAAGAATTGGTGTCTGAGTTCTCAAATGTTTGTTCGAACTGCTTTTTCATATGTTCTAAGCAGAGTTTCATCAGCTCTTCTTCAGAGATATTAGGATACTTTCTCTGAAAAGATAGTTTTAACTTTAGCATTGGATTTTCCTTTGCTAATTCTTCATTAATTTTATTATCCAGAGCATTATTATTGCTCTTGATAGCTGCTTTTATGCCAACTATCTTTTCTTCTTCTATAATTCCAGACCACCATTTAATGAGGAATTTTCTGGATAGAATGGGAATGTTTTTATTATCGAACTCAGAAATGATCGTCCATCTAAATATAAATGGCATTTCATTTTCTATAAAATAATGGAGAGTGCTTTCTCCTTCCATGATGGATTCATCATGAGTATTATGAAACCTTGAACAAAATAATTTCTCTAATATTTACATTCAGGTAATTGGTCAACAACTAACTAGAGTAGAATCTACTTTAGAAAGCCTGAATAATAAATTACAAACAATGGGAATAATTGAAACTCCTGTTATTAAAACCGTAAACGAGAAAAATTATATCCCCATAAAACCAGCTCTAGAAATTTCTGGATATAAATTATCCAAAAATAAAGATATATCTTCAGATATTATAAATGCTCTGGAGAAAAAGTTCAGCAATGCTAATTTAAACATCATTGATGGAGAACCTTCTGAAATATCAGAAGAAGACTCAGAAATAAATGAGTCATCAGAAAGTCAGATTAATATGTCTGACAATAATATCGTAAATACGATAAAATATCCTTTAAGGACGTTGGACAAGCATTATTATAAAAGGCCAACTCCTTTAGATGTCCTGTATGAAGAAAGCTAAGCTCTTACCACAAATTCATACTCAGGACGATCCATTTATGAATGGAATATTGATGGATTACCTGATAAGCAAATCCATGACACATTACATCGTATGATGATGTATGCAACAGTATCAAAACAGCAAGGGAACTCTGATGCTGATGTTGCAAGGTTTATATCATGTGGTTTTACCGGAATTCTGAAAGGCTGGTGGGATCATTGCTTATCCCCAGCACAAAAGGTTGAAATTTGGAGTGCCGCAAAAATAGAGAACAATACTCCTGTTTCTGATGCTGTTTATACACTAATACTTACAATCCTCGATCATTTCACAGGGGATGTAGTAATCAAGCTGAGAAGGTTAGAACCTTGTTGCAAAATCTAAGATGTCCTACTTTGACACATTTTAGATGGTGCAAAGATACCTTTCTTAGCAGAGTTATGCAACTAGATGATGCGAATAACTCTCATTGGAAAGCCAAATTTATAGATGGCTTACCCAACCTTTTTGCTGAAAGAGTTCGGACTAACCTGAGAACTCAACATGATGGGGTTATACCCTACAATACCTTTACATATGGTCGCTTAATAAGCACCTGTGTTAAAGAAGGTTTATCTTTATGTAATGACATAAAGTTAAAAAACCAATTGAAAAGCCAGAGATTGACTGGAAAACACGAATTGGGAGAATTTTGTAGCCAATTCGCAATGGAAGATCCTTATATGGATCGAAAAGATAAAAGGAAGACTAAAAGAACGGAGTCTAAACGACCTCATTATAAAAGGAGGTATAAAAGGCCATATAAACCTTCTAAACATAAAGAAGAAGGAGATAAAAAGAAAAAACCTTATAGGTTTAAGAAGAAATCTACTTCTTCAGCCACCTGTTACAAGTGTGGAAAAGTTGCTCATTTTGCCAACAAGTGTTACACAAAAAAGAGAATAAATGAAATAGAAGATGAAGAATTAAGAAAGTCATTATATAAAATAATGATTAATTCATCAGAATCTTCTGAATCATCTGAATCTGAATCAACAGATTCCTCATCAGATGATGATGAAATTTGTTCTAGTAAATGTTGTAATATCAACAATAAAGAGAATTACTGGAAATCTATAGTTGAGACGACCGGTCTCTCTATTAATGTCATAACTAAAGATGACAAAAAGATCATTCTTAAAATCATTCAAGACGAACACATTCAGCCAGAACTTAAATCTAAGTTGGTTGAAGTTCTTCTTAAAGAAGAAAAGGAGAAATCTCCTGCTATTGATAATGTTTATAGATTATCAGAAGTCTTTAAAAGACAACACTCAAGAGAAAGTAAGCCTGTAACAATTGCAGTTTTACAGAAAGAGGTTAATAACCTCAAAACCGAAATTATAGAACTAAAAGTTCAAAATAAAGATATTTTAAAAAGAATATCTATTATTGAAGGAAACACCGTTATACAAGGTGAATCTTCAAATAATGAAGATGAATTTACGGAGGAAATTGTCCCAGATAAATTCCTACAAACTATTGATTTAGTATTAAATCAAAAATGGTATATTCGAATTACCCTTATAATAAATAATGATTTGGTTATACCCGATCTTATTGCACTGGTTGACAGTGGTGCAGATTTAAACTGTATAAAATAAGGAATTATTCCTATAAGGTATTGTGAAAGAACTACACAAACCTTGAGTACAGCACATAATAGTACTCTTACTACACCTTATAAGGTGTCGAATGCAAATATTTGTAATAACGACATTTGTATTCCCTCTCCTTTGATTATAGTAAAGGAAATATCACAACATGTGATACTCGGAACACCCTTCCTCACTAAGATAATGCCTATAAATAAAATAGACTCACAAGGCATTTATAGCTCTTATAAAGGAAGAGAGATTATATTTCAGTTTATAACTGATCCTATGATGAAAATTATAAATGAGGTAAAAGATATTTATCGAAGAAAAATCCCTCTATCTCTCTTGTACTCTAAAATTCTGTTAACTACTACTGTACTTCGTTTGAAGATTATAAATAAAACTTTGTAAGTCTTTTCCCTCTTCTGAAATATTTGCTTTGCTCTTGTATAGTTTATTTCATTAGGCCCTTTCCTTTATCCTGACTCAATTTTGAGCCCATAAGATCTTCCCAAAGTTGATCCGCTGTTTTTAGATCGTCCTCTGGGTCCTGGGATTGCCCCTGAAAGCATTCTTTCATTTCTACCGACTTGGTAGTCTTCTCAGACGTAGAAGAAATGGTGTCTGAGTTCTCAAATGTTTGTTCGAACTGCTTTTTCATATGTTCTAAGCAGCGTTTCATCAGCTCTTCTTCAGAGATATTAGGATACTTTCTCTGAAAAGATAGTTTTAACTTTAGCATTGGATTTTCCTTTGCTAATTCTTCATTAATTTTATTATCCAGAGCATTATTATTGCTCTTGATAGCTGCTTTTATGCCAACTATCTTTTCTTCTTCTATAATTCCAGACCACCATTTAATGAGGAATTTTCTGGATAGGATGGGAATGTTTTTATTATCGAACTCAGAAATGATCGTCCATCTAAATATAAATGGCATTTCATTTTCTATAAAATAATGGAGAGTGCTTTCTCCTTCCATGATGGATTCATCATGAGTATTATGAAACCTTGAACAAAATAATTTTTCTAATATTTACATTCATGTAATTGGTCAACAACTAACTAGAGTAGAATCTACTTTAGAAAGCCTGAATAATAAATTACAAACAATGGGAATAATTGAAACTCCTGTTATTAAAACCGTAAACGAGAAAAATTATATCCCCATAAAACCAGCTCTAGAAATTTCTGGATATAAATTATCCAAAAATAAAGATATATCTTCAGATATTATAAATGCTCTGGAGAAAAAGTTCAGCAATGCTAATTTAAACATCATTGATGGAGAACCTTCTGAAATATCAGAAGAAGACTCAGAAAT